>JAQSUU010000835.1:0-600000 GCA_038087645.1 Saccharum hybrid cultivar R570 | reverse complement strand
TAGATGCACTGTTTGCTCCAAAACGTACCATAGTTATAGAAAATCATTTAGGAAGCACCCGATGGTACTCCTAGGTGACGAGGCTTAAGTGGATGCTCGTTTTGGTCTGTTTGTAGATAGTGCTAATCTTTATGCGAGATTGGTGCACGATTTGCGTCGAACGTACCATCGGCTCAGAAATCATTTTGGACGCATCCGATGGTACTCCAAGGTGACGAGGCTCAATTGGATGCTCATTTTGGTCTGTTTGGAGATAATGCTAACCTTGAGGCCAGATAGGTGCACGGTTTCCGCCGAACATACCGTAGGATCAGAAATCGTTTTGGACACACCTGATGGATCTCCTATGTGACATTGGTCATGTGGAATCTCGTTTCAATCCATTTGGAGACAGTGGTAGTGTCAGTGCAAGATAGGTGCACGGTTTGCACCAAACATTGCTCAGAAATCGTTTTGGACGCACCCTAGGTGACGAGGCTCAAGTGGATGCTCGTTTTGGTTTATTTGGAGATAGTGCTAACCTTGATGCGAGATTGGTGCACGGTTTGCGTCGAACATACTGTAGGCTTAGAAATTGTTTTGGATGCACCCGATGGACCTCCTAGGTGACATTTGTCATGTGGAATCTTGTTTCAGTCCATTTGGAGACAACGGTACTGTCAGTGCAAGATAGGTGCACTGTTTGCACCAAATGTACCACAGGCATAGAAATCGTTTTGGACGCACCCGATGGTACTCCTAGGTGACGAGGCTTAAGTGGATGCTCGTCTTGGTATATTTGGAGATAGTGCTAAGCTTGACGCAAGATAGGTGCACGGTTTGCGTTGAACGAACCATTGGCTCAAAAATCATTTTGGACGCATCTGATGGTACTCCTAGGTGATGAGGCTCAATTGGATACTCGTTTTGGTCTGTTTGGAGATAGTGCTAACCTTGACGCCAAATAGGTGCATGGTTTGCGCCGAACATACCGTAGGCTTAGAAATTGTTTTGAATGCTCCCGATAGACCTCCTAGGTGACATTGGTCATGTGAAATCTCGTTTCAATCCATTTGGAGACAGCGGTACTGACAGTGCAAGATAGGTGCACTGTTTGTACCAAACGTACCGTAGTTATAGAAATCGTTTAGAAAGCACCCGATGGTACAACTAGGTGACGAGGCTTAAGTGGATGCTCATTTTGGTCTGTTTGGAGATAGTGCTAATCTTGATGTGAGATTGGTGCACGGTTTGCGTCGAACGTACCATCGGCTCAGAAATCGTTTTGGACACACCTGATGGATCTCCTATGTGACATTGGTCATGTGGAATCTCGTTTCAATCCATTTGGAGACACTGTTAGAGTCAGTGCAAGATAGGTGCACGGTTTGCGCCAAACATAGATAAGAAACCATTTTGGGTTGAACGGTTTGCGAGATAGTGCTAATCTTGATGCGAGATTGGTGCACGGTTTGCGTTGAACGTACCATAGGCTCATAAATAATTTTGGATGCATCCGATGGTACTCCTAGGTGACGAGGCTCAATTGGATGCTCGTTTTGGTCTGTTTAGAGATAGTGCTAACCTTGACGCTAGATAGGTGCACGGTTTGCACCGAACGTACCTGTAACACCTCAAGTGTTTAGCTCCATAATTGCATTGCATTTGCATTGCATAAGCATAAGCATGCATCATTCATGTTTGTTATTTTATGTGATGCAACACATGTGATTATTCTAGGGTTTGTTTGATTTATTTCATGAAGTATTTGATGGTTGGTGTAACAAAAAGGTAAGGTAGCCAATCATGACCTACAACACCTTAGTTATACTTAGGGTAACATTTGGAACAAGTTTCATGTTGACCAAAATTTCAAATTTGCCCTCCAAGAGGAGTTGACCACCATTTGACCCTAGAAGGCTCTAGTTTGACCAGTTAAAAAGTCTAATTTAGAGACCTTGCATGGAAGAGCACCCTTAAGTAAAGTTGTAGAGAATTTCATGAGGAACAAAAGTTCTAATATGGCCATCTCATGAAAATGACCAGAGCATGCTCAAAAATGGCCCACAAGTCAGCTTGAGTGGTGATCAACACTTAGAAAAATTCTAAGTCTGAAAATTGGACTTTTCAGTTTCACTGTACCTCACTTTAGCAACTTGTAACTCACAAACCAGGGCAAACCAGCCTTTGAGCCAATTGACAAAGTTGTTGTCCACACATAGCTCTACAACATTGTCAATATCACCATCACCTGGTTCTCAATAGTTTAGGAGATTTGGTGCCTAGAAAATCGGGTTTTAGTCGGCATAGTGACTGAAACTAAGTTTCAGTTTTCAGGTGACCCACTTTGGAGCTCTGTAGTTTCAAATCTAGGCTGAACCAGTCTAAGCTCCAATTGACAATTTTGTTGCCCTCACATAGCTCTACGAATTTGATGTTGTCATCTTGGACCAAATCGCGTTGTGTTGGAAGATAATCAGCGTCAAACTTGCACTGACAGTCACCGTTCGGCCTCATCGGTCAGTCGACATCGCCATTCAGTCGGACGGCCGACCGCGTCGTGGCGCTCGGGCAGAGCCCGGTGGCCGCGTGGCGCGCGTGTTCTGCCGACGCCCCACGTCGCCTGCGAGCTCAGCATGAAGACCAGGACGACCCGCTTCCCCCTCCATTTCCATCGCCCTCCTTCCCCAGCTCACCGGTAAGGCGACCGAGCGTCCTCCGCCCCCACAGCCGGCTCCGCCGCCTTCGGTTGCGCCAACCACCGCGCCACCACACCCGAGAGCTCACGAACAGCACCGCCTGCCCATACTCTACGACCTCCGCACATTGGGTCAGCCGTTGGGTCAAGGTCGAGGGCAAATCACCCAATCAAACCTCGGCGGTGCGGAGCTCCGCCATGGCCGCCGCCATTGCGAGCTCACCACCGACGTCCTCTTTCACCCTCCTCTCTCTGTGGTCAGCGTTTGGAATAGTGTAGGCCTTCCTCTAGCTCTAGGCATGACCTTATAGTGGGATGCGACCTCGCCGGAGCGGAACACGACGACCACCGTCGTCGCGCTCACCGCACCGCGTCACGGCACTCCGTGGCCAGGGTAGTTAGGACCTCTTCCAAACCTCCTTTCTACCTCAATAGATTCGTCCGGGCATAGTGTAGCTCGTACCGAGCTTAGATATGGCCGTGCGGCCTCACCGGCGACGGCATACCCTCACCCGACCCTCACCGGCCGCCGCTCACGACGGCGAGCCCTCCCGCTCCAACCTAAGCTCATCCACTAGCATGAATCGAAGCGTTACGGAACGGGGAACGCGTGGGTGGGCTCGATTTTCCGAGCGAGCTTCCCTCCGACGAGCTTGGGCTCGCCGGAGCTCACGGCTGCCGCTCCCCTGTCTCCGGTCACTGACCGTGGGGGCCCGCCCGTCAGTGTCGCGCGCGGGCGGGAGCGCTGAGCGGGCCGCGCGCGCGCGAGTGTGGGCCGAGTTTTCCGGGCCGGCCCAGTTCATCCGAAATGAAATTCATTTTTATTATTTTGTCACTGATTTTTGTACAAGTTGGAAAAATATAGATCTAGGATTTTAATGATCCAAAAATCATGAGATAAATTTTGTTAGGGTCTACATGATGTGTAGTATTTTAGAAAAATATAAATCTAGAATGTGATGTTTAATTTCTAGGAGAATTTAATAGATCCTTTAAATGTGTTTTGGAATGCATGCAAATTTGTAAATTTATAACTTGAGTTGTAGTGTTCCATAAATCATAAAATTTGGTGGGTAGGTTACTCTATGCTAGCCCTAGCTCTGGTAAAAATTTGGGCATCAGTGCTTAAGTACTTTTCAAGTTATAATGCTATCTTGTTATTTTAGGAAATGCTTAAAGAAATTTTAGTAATTTTTCTACATGTGCAATGTTCTTATAAATTTTTGGAGAATGTCTTGGTACCTTAAAGTGTCTAAGAAAAATATGAAATCTGTTGTTTGACACTTTTCAATAGGGTTTCCTATTTATGCAAAAATCAGCCTTATTAGCTTGTGAATTTTGTGTAGGGAGTTTCTGTGAATAAAACTTGTTCAAATTTTTACTGTGGTCTCTTTTTGGGTCAGAGAGTCCCCTGTAATGTTTGTAGAATTTTGGGAGCAGTTTACATATATGTTTAAAATTCCACCTAATTAATTAAGTAAAATAAGAAATGAGTATAAATAAATATTCTAGGTGGGCACACCTTACTTTCTGGTGTTTTTGTGACATTTGTGAACTTGTAGTAGTATTAGTTTGGTCTTAGAGAATGTTGGTCACATCAATAAATATTTAACCTTTGTAATTTTAGGTTTTCTGGACAGCTAGTAGTAATTCTAAATTTGGCTTTGATAAAATTGGTTGCTGTAAAACTTGTAAATACCATAGCTGTAGTAAAACTTGTAAATGAGCTTGTGTCAAAATTTGGGAGCATTTGGCTTAGTAGTTTGAGAGTTACTGTTGTTTAAAGTGGCAGTTCAAAATCTGCTACTCTCTGTTTTGAGAGGACAGATTCTGGAACTTGTGAAGTTTAACATGGAAAACTTAGGAGTTTGGAGTTGAGGTCTGAAAATGAATTGTAGTGCATTTCTTAGGCTTTCCAGATTGTCTTAGATCATATCTTTTGGAATTGTAAATCTTCAGTTGTGATAAAAACAAGTAGCTGCTGTCCAGAATGCTTACTGTGGTGTTTTGCTGATTGATATGGTGTAATATCCTAAGACATGCTACTTTTGTAATTGTTAGGTGTTAGGGCCTTAACTGAGGATGAGCAGCTTTATCTTAGGTTAAGTAGATTAGGTGAGTACTTCTCTACTGGAGAAGAGATTTGCACGTACTAATAAAATAACTTGAATAGAGTATTTTATTCTGAAATGCATTTCATTCCGAGCATGTTGCACCCATTTATGCATCCATTATATTTATTGTGCATTCATGCAATAGGTGCACCGGAGGGGGTGACACTCCTCGAATTCGAGCCTGTGATTCCGGAGGAGGACCAGGAGCAGCAGGAGCCCGAGGATCCAGCAGGCGAAGGAGTGCCCGCAAACGACCTTCCTGAGTGTCCTGACCACCGGCCTTCAACTTTTCTGAAAGTCAAGCCCCGGTGCATGCTGAACCCATCGTTTTATAAATATATCTTGAGTACTTTTAATTGTTTAATGCATTAAGTTGTAGGAGTTATATGGAAACACTTGTTGCATTATACCTGTCCTTGTCCAGATATCGTACGTAATCCTATATTAGGTTTAGGCACGTGTCAATGCTTAGCCCTGCTTAGTACGGTAGAAGTCGGGTGATTTCCGGTCATCCGCGAGATGTAGGAAGGAGTCACGAGTGGCTTTATGGCTATCGTGGATGGAACCATGCTTAAAAATGAAATTGAGACCGGGCGGGAATTCGATAGTACAGCCGCAAGACACTTCACGTCTTGGGTGTGGAGCTGTGCCCGTCTGAGTCGTTTAAGGACCGATTCGCTGTACGTCCTTGAGTCATGTTGAACGCAGTCTAACACTTAGTTGGCCAGATAAGTCGTTCCGACCGCGAAGCCGAGTAATGTGGTTCAGGCCGGGAATCGAATGGTAGGTTGCTTCTTGGAGGAGAGAAAGGATGTGCTTGGGGACATTGGCGTGAGACCAAGGGGGGGTTAGAGTCCCTATCACCTGGCAGAGTGTCGCCCTTGGGGTCGCGACATCATTCGGACCCGCTATTCCTGAATCATATGAAACGGTGGCTTGTGCGACCCTGGCAGGGGCCTGCGCGGTGAGTGTTAGAAATACCCCTCCAGCTGGATAGGAATTCGATTCGAATCGCCGTCGCTCCCGGTTAGTGAGCACTTGACTTGAGCAGCGGCAACGTAGAACTCATTAAATGAACTGGTGGTTAAGGGAATGATACAATGTTGCCATAATGATATACCTGCTATGGATATAACAATAATGTTGTTTGATTATAATCAAGTGCATGTTTAGTACAGGTGCTAAGATAGATGACAGGTAAATGCTAAAAATAACTGCTAGTACAGGTTATAAGAGTTTCAATTACCTATGCCTTTATGCAAAAATGTTATGTCAGCTAGCCTCTTGTGTAAGCCTTGCATAATCCTTGGTGTCATCTTATTTCTGGTTTTCGACGGGTAAGTCTAGCTGAGTACATTCCAGTACTCAGGGTTTATTCCCTCCTGTTGCAGATGACATGCTTTATCAGGGATTCTGCAAGATGTGTCTCCACCCTGCGGGTGATGATGACTAGATCACAAGGGCGTGATCGTCTTTATGTACTTTCCTCATGCTTTTGCGGGTTGTCGATCATCCAGACTGGCAGTATTTAATTAACTAGTATGTGTGTTATGCTTCCGCTACTTTCAAACTTGGTTTGTAATATTTGCTACTCCGTGGTGTAAACTTAGTTCAGCACTACTTGTGAAATGTAACGTATGATGTTGTATGTTGAATGATGCGATCCTGGTTGTAAGCGAGTTGGTTTGAAATCCTTCGTGGTTTCGATTGACTACCGGGATTATATGGGCTCAAGTTCGAAAATTTGAGCGCTTCGGTGCTTGTTTTTGTACTTGTGCTCTTATAATTTGGTCGGTTCTGTTACAGCTGGTACCAGAGCATAATTCAACATTAAACACATCTTACGAGTAATTAAAAACAAAAGTATTTGTTTGCGAAAAGGGTTAAACTCTAAAAATTATTTTATAGGTATGCCAGTGATCACATCCCTTAGCCCAAATAAGGACTCTTAGGTGGCTTATTATAAAGACTAACTTGGGGGCCTTGTTTGTTTCTGTTTCGTCGTCCATACGGCGTGATATTGTATGGATGCCATCCACTTGGGTGGTAATATATGGATCAAGTGCCTCGACGCTCTGGTAAGTGTGAGTTGTGAGAGCATGATCGTCCAACCGGCGATCTAGGGGAGAGTAGTTTTGGTGACTTGCATACTTACGTGTTTAAACCATGTAATTATGTAAGCACTTAATTGTGGGAACCTTATTATCGGGTAGCTTTGATACTGAAGTATATACATCTGGGGATGTGTATATGGAAAGTATTTAATTTACTGCTTTCTTGTGTGCATATATTGGGAATTGTTGGGCTGCAATGAAATTTTCTGCAGGTACACTAACAGCGTAACGAGTAGACCGATAGTTTCGCTTATATGAGAGAACGTATGTATGCCACCGCCTAGCGTTAGAACTTTAGGTTTCTACTAAGGTGAGAGGGCGTACGAAACGTGCATGCATCATGTTTAATTATATCATACATGTCATTTACTCTCTCCTTAAAAATTTTCAGTACTCCCGACTAAAGTAAATTTCGTATCCCCTAAATGACCCTCACTTTAAGTCGTATCTTATCTGTTGCTACAGATGGCACGTACCAAGAGGACCGCTCGTAAGTCCACTGGGGGTAGGGCACCGCGTCACCAGCTCGCTCCACGTGAGCCCCGCACTGAGCCTACTGAGGTGGAAAGGCTGAGGGCAGAGTTGGCTGAAGTGACTGCCGCCAGGAATGCAGCACGGCAACAACTGGAACAAGTGATTCATGATCGTGATCAAGAAACGCTTGCAGTCCAGAGGTTGACAGTGGCAAACCGCAACTGTCAACGCATGTTGGTCCGTGTGATGGAACAGAGGGATGAAGCCTGGCACGAGGAGAACGTTCTGAGAGCTCGTCAGTTTGAGCTCGAGCAACAGTTGGAGAACGCTGAAGAATACAATGATAATCTTCATGAAGAAGTGCACCGCCTGAACAACGAGCTTAATCCCCTGCTGCCTCAAAACAACAACGCCGATGAGGACATGGGTTCGGGAATCTTCATGGCTGAGGATGATGATGAAGTGGAGGTTGATGGACCACAGGATGCCCCACCTGCAGAAGCACCAGAGGAAGAGCCAGAAGAAGAAGAAGACGAGGAGTTAGAGCCTGTCAGTGATGAGGACGGCGGGGAGATCCTTGACACTGACTCAGAGGATGATGCTTAGAGTAGTCATCACGTGCCTATAATGTTAGGATCGTCTTTTGTGCCTCCCTGTGAAGGAGTGAGGCCTTGTAATAACTTGACTTTGGGATGTAAGGTTGAACCGTATGTTTCCTGAATGTAGTTTGAACCTGTTAATTTCGATCACAACTTGATGTCTTATTATGTTGCGTTCGATGATGGTGTCACGATTAGCACCCTTCGGTGCCGCGACGAAACCGAGGGCCTCCTATGGCGCACGACATAAGGTTGTGCTGCTTGGCACGCGCAGGTATCGAGGTGGCTAGTCATGATCCACCATGGAACTCTTCATTGAGAAGTCTCTTTGTGGTCAGTTTGAAGTAGCCTTTCACAGTCAACTAAAAATCTTGAGATCGAATCCAAGTACCGTGCAAAAGGTCAAAAATCACGTAGATAGCAACGCAAACGGTCCGGTAACCGTTGTGCTCCCTGTGAGTGAGCCTTTATCAAAGAGCATCTTGTTGGATTGCCAAGTATGATCTCGTCAAATGAAGCGCTAGAATGGATTGTGCGGTTGTGATGAATTATTGTGCCTTAATCATTATGAGAAATCTATTCATACAGTCACTTTGACATTTCGCAATAATTCATCTACAAAATTTCCCACATCGTCAGTGCTCATTGGCTATGCCTTTTGCAGATGTCGTACAATCTACGCCGGGGTCGTGGAAATGAGGAGGAGGAACAGCCGCCCCCTCCGCCACCACCTAATCCGGCTGAGCTGATGCAGACAGTGGTCGAAGGGCAGCGCATGTTGGCAGATGCTATGCGCCAGCTGGCTAACCGGGAAGCTCGTCCTGGCCGCTAGGGCCCAGAGCCAAATCAGTACAGCGATTTCAAGGACTTTCTGGATACAAAGCCCCCGCTCTTCAAGGAAGCGGAAGAACCATTGCAGGCTGACGAGTGGTTGAATACCATTGAACAAAAGTTTCGTCTGCTATGCCTGACTGATGAGCTGAAAACTGAGTATGCTTCCCATCAGTTGCATGGTCCGGCGGGCATTTGGTGGAGCCACTATCGTTCCACACTGCCTGCCAATGTCCCGATTGCTTGGGATCAGTTTAAGGCGGCATTCCGAGGAAATTATATCCCTCCCGGTCTTATGGCAATCAAACATACAGAGTTTATGAGGCTGTCGCAAGGAAACAAAAGTCTGACTGAATACTTGCAGTCCTTCAACAACCTGGCAAGGTATGCCACAGAGTTTGTGGATACCGATGCCAAAAAGATTGCTAGCTTCAAAAGGGGCCTCGGCCCAAAACTGATGAAAACTATGGGCACTAGCAAATGTACTACTTTCAATGATTTCATCAGCGATGCTTTGACCCAGGAGAACAACAATACTATTTATTCTGCCTCTAAGAGCCGTAAAAGGGCCCTTGAGGCAAGTGCTTCTCAGTCAAGGGCCTCAGCGGCACCGAGGTTTTCCCCTTTTCCACCTGCTCAGAATACAAAGTTCCATCCGCCGCAGAAGAAGCCTGCTGCAAAAACAGGGTTCCGTAAGGCTTATACCGTCGCTCTGCCAAAGGGGACTTCTGGACAGAGCAGCTCTAGTGTTACTCCTAGCAATATGCCTTGCTGGAACTGCAACAAGCCAGGCCATTGGTCCAGGAATTGTCCTTACCCCAAGAAGAATGTCAACCAAGGTGGCCGTCAAGGTCACGCCCATTATAACAGCATTGAGGAAATTCCATCTGGTGAGGTGGTCACCGCTGGTAAGTTTCTAGTTGACCAACACCCCGCAGTGGTGCTTTTTGATTCAGGTGCTTCGCATTCCTTTATCAGTCCTAAGTTTGCATCCAAATTTGCACACAAGTTGCATACTGTTGAAGGTGTGGGTTATTGTATTAGTGCTGCAAGTGGGAATATTTCCACAAACAAAGTAGTGGGGAACCTTGAGTTTGAGATAGAAGGGCGAAGTTATTCGCTTGCCCTATTGGTTTTACCTGGTTTAGACATAGATGTTATCTTGGGCATGAATTGGATGAGTCAGAATGGGGTACTTATTGACACATCCGCTCGGGTAGTTATGCTCAGAGATCCTACAGATCAAAAAGGTTTTCTAGTACAACTTCCCAGAAAGGTTGAATTGTCGGGGGAAATTCATGCTGTGCAAGCAAAGGCGTTGGCTGAGATTTCCGTAGTAAATGAATTTCCGGACGTTTTTCCCGATGAATTGCCGGGACTCCCTCCGGATCGGGATGTGGAGTTTAAAATCGAGTTGTTGCCTGGCACCGCACCCATCTCTAGGAGACCCTATAGGATGCCTCCAAATGAACTAGCTGAACTTAAGGTGCAATTGAATGAACTTTTGAAGAAAGGGTTGATTCGTCCTAGCTCGTCTCCGTGGGGATGCCCTGCTATCTTTGTAAAGAAGAAGGATCAAACCTTGCGGATGTGCGTGGACTACAGACCTCTGAACGCGGTCACTGTTAAGAATAAGTATCCTCTACCGCGTATCGACATCTTGTTCGATCAGTTGTCCAAGGCTAAAGTCTTTTCCAAGATCGATCTAAGGTCTGGCTACCATCAAATTAAAATCCGCCCGGAAGATGTTCCAAAGATAGCCTTTTCTACCAGATACGGTCTTTATGAGTATCTTGTTATGTCTTTCGGCTTGACAAATGCCCCCGCACACTTCATGTACTTGATGAATTCGGTGTTTATGCCTGAATTGGACAAGTTTGTGGTGGTATTTATTGATGACATCCTGGTATATTCTGTGAATGAGGAGGATCACGCTGAACATCTGCGTATAGTCCACACAAGACTGCGTGAACATCAACTATATGCAAAGTTCAGTAAGTGCGAATTCTGGCTTCGAGAAGTACCTTTCCTTGGGCATGTGTTGTCCGATGGAGGAATTATGGTGGACCCCGCCAAGGTACAGGAAGTACTGAATTGGAAGGCTCCTATCTCGGTTCACGAGGTCCGGAGTTTCCTTGGGTTGGCTGGCTATTATCGTCGCTTCATCCCGGATTTCTCAAAAATAGCCAAACCCATGACTCGGTTGCTGCAAAAAGACACCAGGTTTGTCTGGACTCCTGAGTGTGATGCGGCTTTTCACCAACTACGAACCCTCCTAACCTCGGCTCCGGTTTTGGCGCAACCGGATATCGAGAAACCTTTTGATGTTTACTGTGATGCCTCAGGCATAGGTTTGGGAGGTGTTTTGATGCAGGAAGGCCGAGTGATTGCATATACTTCCCGACAACTTCGGAAGCATGAGGTGAATTATCCAACGCATGACTTAGAACTGGCTGCAGTTGTTCATGCTTTGAAAGTATGGCGGCATTATCTGCTGGGAAATGTCTGCAATATCTACACCGATCATAAAAGTCTCAAATACATCTTCACTCAACCCGAGCTAAATATGCGTCAGAGAAGATGGCTCGAGTTGATTAAAGATTATAATCTTCAAGTACACTATCACCCAGGCAAGGCAAATGTGGTTGCGGACGCTTTAAGCCGTAAGTCTCATTGCCATTCCTTAATTGAAACTGATTTTTACCAATCTCGCCTGTTACATCCGGCAGTCCTGTACAACATCACTGTCAGTGGTACTCTCAGAAACCGAATTATTGAGCTCCAAAAGACTGATCCGGGTATATCTCACATAAAACGTAAGCTGAAAGAGGAAGAAACTAAGCATTTTAGGGTAGATGAAGAAGGTGTGCTGTGGTTCAAAGATAGATTAGTGGTACCTAAGGACCGAGAGCTGAGAGAACAGATCCTATCCGAAGCACATTCGTCCAAGTTGTCCATCCATCCTGGTAGTAATAAGATGTATTATGATTTGAAGCCACTTTATTGGTGGACCAAGATGCGGAAAGAAATAGCTGCATATGTGGCTAGGTGTGACACCTGCTGTAGAGTTAAAGCTGTGCACATGAAAGCTGGGTTGCTTCAGCCACTTTCCATTCCAGGCTGGAAATGGGAAGAGATAAGTATGGATTTCATTGTCGGACTTCCTCCTACTGTCAAAAATCATAACTCTATTTGGGTAATTGTTGATCGTTTGACCAAATCAGCTCACTTCATCCCAGTGAGAGTGGACTATCGTCCCACTGACTATGCTGAGTTGTACTTCAATCAGATAGTCCGGCTTCATGGGATACCTCGTACTATCATATCTGACCGTGGTCCCCAGTTCACTGCTCGCTTTTGGGAGCATTTGCATCACCTTCTGGGAACCAAGTTAGTGAGAAGCTCGGCTTATCACCCCCAGACATCGGGTCAGACAGAACGAGTTAACCAAATCTTGGAAGATCTGTTGCGAGCATACGTCATTTCATCCAAGGGTTCTTGGGAAAAATGGTTACCTCTAGCCGAGTTTTCGTACAATAATAGTTATCAAGAGAGTATTAAGATGGCCCCATTCGAAGCTTTGTACGGTCGAAAGTGTCGAACTCCACTAAACTGGGTAGAAGCTAGGGAAAGAAGGTATTATGGCATTGATTTTGTCCAGGAAGCCGAGGAACAAGTCCGTACCATCCAGAAACACATGGCTGCAGCACAAGCGAGACAGAAAAGCTATGCGGATCGTCGTAGAAAACCACTCGAATTTGAAGTTGGAGACTTCATTTATTTGAAAGTTTCTCTAATGAAGAGTGTCCAACGTTTTGGTGTTAAGCTGAAACTTGCACCAAGATACATGGGTCCTTTCCAGATCATAGGCAAGAGTGGAGCTGTTGCGTATAAAATCCAGTTGCCTCCTGAGATGAGAGCCATATTCAACGTTTTCCATGTATCTCAGCTTAAAAAGTGTCTTCGGGTTCCTGAGGAACAAGTTCCTTTAGGTGATATCAGGCTGGAATCTGACCTAACCTATGAAGAAAAGCCAGTCCGAGTGATCGATACTCAGGAACGAGTAACTAGAAGTAAAGTGGTTAAGTGGTACAAAGTGATGTGGAGTAATCAGGGAAGTGAGAGTGATGCTACGTGGGAACGGGAGGATTATTTGCGGGATGGTTATAAAGAATTCTATGAAAAATGGTACGCTTTCCAAATCTCGGGACGAGATTTTTATAAGGGGGGAGGGCTGTAACACCTCAAGTGTTTAGCTCCATAATTGCATTGCATTTGCATTGCATAAGCATAAGCATGCATCATTCATGTTTGTTATTTTATGTGATGCAACACATGTGATTATTCTAGGGTTTGTTTGATTTATTTCATGAAGTATTTGATAGTTGGTGTAACAAAAAGGTAAGGTAGCCAATCATGACCTACAACACCTTAGTTATACTTAGGGTAACATTTGGAACAAGTTTCATGTTGACCAAAATTTCAAATTTGCCCTCCAAGAGGAGTTGACCACCATTTGACCCTAGAAGGCTCTAGTTTGACCAGTTAAAAAGTCTAATTTAGAGACCTTGCATGGAAGAGCACCCTTAAGTAAAGTTGTAGAGAATTTCATGAGGAACAAAAGTTCTAATATGGCCATCTCATGAAAATGACCAGAGCATGCTCAAAAATGGCCCACAAGTCAGCTTGAGTGGTGATCAACACTTAGAAAAATTCTAAGTCTGGAAATTGGACTTTTCAGTTTCACTGTACCTCACTTTAGCAACTTGTAACTCACAAACCAGGCCAAACTAGCCTTTGAGCCAATTGACAAAGTTGTTGTCCACACATAGCTCTACAACATTGTCAATATCACCATCACCTGGTTCTCAATAGTTTAGGAGATTTGGTGCCTAGAAATCGGGTTTCAGTCGGCATAGTGACTGAAACTAAGTTTCAGTTTTCAGGTGACCCACTTTGGAGCTCTGTAGTTTCAAATCTAGGCCGAACCAGTCTAAGCTCCAAT
This sequence comes from Saccharum hybrid cultivar R570, assembly GCA_038087645.1. Taxonomy (NCBI): domain Eukaryota; kingdom Viridiplantae; phylum Streptophyta; class Magnoliopsida; order Poales; family Poaceae; genus Saccharum; species Saccharum hybrid cultivar. The sequence goes on along the minus strand of JAQSUU010000835.1, from coordinate 586,186 downwards.
TGATAATTTTGTTGCCCTCACATAGCTCTACGAATTTGATGTTGTCATCTTGGACCAAATCGCGCTGTGTTGGAAGATAATCAGCGTCAAACTTGCACTGACAGTCACCGTTCGGCCTCATCGGTCAGCCGACATCGCCATTCAGTCGGACGGCCGACTGCGTCGTGGCGCTCGGGCAGAGCCCGGTGGCCGCGTGGCGCGCGTGTTCTGCCGACGCCCCACGTCGCCTGCGAGCTCAGCATGAAGACCAGGACGACCCGCTTCCCCCTCCATTTCCATCGCCCTCCTTCCCCAGCTCACCGGTAAGGCGACCGAGCGTCCTCCGCCCCCACAGCCGGCTCCGCCGCCTTCGGTTGCGCCAACCACCGCGCCACCACACCCGAGAGCTCACGAACAGCACCGCCTGCCCATACTCTACGACCTCCGCACATTGGGTCAGCCGTTGGGTCAAGGTCGAGGGCAAATCACCCAATCAAACCTCGGCGGTGCGGAGCTCCGCCATGGCCGCCGCCATTGCGAGCTCACCACCGACGTCCTCTTTCACCCTCCTCTCTCTGTGGTCAGCGTTCGGAATAGTGTAGGCCTTCCTCTAGCTCTAGGCATGACCTTACAGTGGGATGCGACCTCGCCGGAGCGGAACACGACGACCACCGTCGTCGCGCTCACCGCACCGCGTCACGGCACTCCGTGGCCAGGGTAGTTAGGACCTCTTCCAAACCTCCTTTCTATCTCAATAGATTCGTCCGGGCGTAGTGTAGCTCGTACCGAGCTTAGATATGGCCGTGCGGCCTCACCGGCGACGGCATACCCTCACCCGACCCTCACCGGCCGCCGCTCACGACGACGAGCCCTCCCGCTCCAACCTAAGCTCATCCACTAGCATGAATCGAAGCGTTACGGAACGGGGAACGCGTGGGTGGGCTCGATTTTCCGAGCGAGCTTCCCTCCGACGAGCTTGGGCTCGCCGGAGCTCACGGCTGCCGCTCCCCTGTCTCCGGTCACTGACCGCGGGGGCCCGCCCGTCAGTGTTGCGCGCGGGCGGGAGCGCTGAGCGGGCCGCGCGCGCGCGAGTGTGGGCCGAGTTTTCCGGGCCGGCCCAGTTCATCCGAAATGAAATTCATTTTTATTATTTTGTCACTGATTTTTGTACAAGTTGGAAAAATATAGATCTAGGATTTTAATGATCCAAAAATCATGAGATAAATTTTGTTAGGGTCTACATGATGTGTAGTATTTTAGAAAAATATAAATCTGGAATGTGATGTTTAATTTCTAGGAGAATTTAATAGATCCTTTAAATGTGTTTTGGAATGCATGCAAATTTGTAAATTTATAACTTGAGCTGTAGTGTTCCATAAATCATAAAATTTGGTGGGTAGGTTACTCTATGCTAGCCCTAGCTCTGGTAAAAATTTGGGCATCAGTGCTTAAGTACTTTTCAAGTTATAATGCTATCTTGTTATTTTAGGAAATGCTTAAAGAAATTTTAGTAATTTTTCTACATGTGCAATGTTCTTATAAATTTTTGGAGAATGTCTTGGTACCTTAAAGTGTCTAAGAAAAATATGAAATCTGTTGTTTGACACTTTTCAATAGGGTTTCCTATTTATGCAAAAATCAGCCTTATTAGCTTGTGAATTTTGTGTAGGGAGTTTCTGTGAATAAAACTTGTTCAAATTTTTACTGTGGTCTCTTTTTGGGGTCAGAGAGTCCCCTGTAATTTTTGTAGAATTTTGGGAGCAGTTTACATATATGTTTAAAATTCCACCTAATTAATTAAGTAAAATAAGAAATGAGTATAAATAAATATTCTAGGTGGGCACACCTTACTTTCTGGTGTTTTTGTGACATTTGTGAACTTGTAGTAGTATTAGTTTGGTCTTAGAGAATGTTGGTCACATCAATAAATATTTAACCTTTGTAATTTTAGGTTTTCTGGACAGCTAGTAGTAATTCTAAATTTGGCTTTGATAAAATTGGTTGCTGTAAAACTTGTAAATACCATAGCTGTAGTAAAACTTGTAAATGAGCTTGTGTCAAAATTTGGGAGCATTTGGCTTAGTAGTTTGAGAGTTACTGATGTTTAAAGTGACAGTTCAAAATCTGCTACTCTCTGTTTTGAGAGGACAGATTCTGGAACTTGTGAAGTTTAACATGGAAAACTTAGGAGTTTGGAGTTGAGGTCTGAAAATGAATTGTAGTGCATTTCTTAGGCTTTCCAGATTGTCTTAGATCATATCTTTTGGAATTGTAAATCTTCAGTTGTGATAAAAACATGTAGCTGCTGTCTAGAATGCTTACTGTGGTGTTTTGCTGATTGATATGGTGTAATATCCTAAGACATGCTACTTTTGTAATTGTTAGGTGTTAGGGCCTTAACTGAGGATGAGCAGCTTTATCTTAGGTTAAGTAGATTAGGTGAGTACTTCTCTACTGGAGAAGAGATTTGCACGTACTAATAAAATAACTTGAATAGAGTATTTTATTCTGAAATGCATTTCATTCCGAGCATGTTGCACCCATTTATGCATCCATTATATTTATTGTGCATTCATGCAATAGGTGCACCGGAGGGGGTGACACTCCTCGAATTCGAGCCTGTGATTCCGGAGGAGGACCAGGAGCAGCAGGAGCCCGAGGATCCAGCAGGCGAAGGAGTGCCCGCAGACGACCTTCCTGAGTGTCCTGACCACCGGCCTTCAACTTTTCTGAAAGGCAAGCCCCGGTGCATGCTGAACCCATCGTTTTATAAATATATCTTGAGTACTTTTAATTGTTTAATGCATTAAGTTGTAGGAGTTATATGGAAACACTTGTTGCATTATACCTGTCCTTGTCCAGATATCGTACGTAATCCTATATTAGGTTTAGGCACGTGTCAATGCTTAGCCCTGCTTAGTACGGTAGAAGTCGGGTGATTTCCGGTCATCCGCGAGATGTAGGAAGGAGTCACGAGTGACTTTATGGCTATCGTGGATGGAACCATGCTTAAAAATGAAATTGAGACCGGGCGGGAATTCGATAGTACAGCCGCAAGACACTTCACGTCTTGGGTGTGGAGCTATGCCCGTCTGAGTCGTTTAAGGACCGATTCGCTGTACGTCCTTGAGTCATGTTGAACGCAGTCTAACACTTAGTTGGCCGGATAAGTCGTTCCGACCGCGAAGCCGAGTAATGTGGTTCAGGCCGGGAATCGAATGGTAGGTTGCTTCTTGGAGGAGAGAAAGGATGTGCTTGGGGACATTGGCGTGAGACCAAGGGGGGGTTAGAGTCCCTATCACCTGGCAGAGTGTCGCCCTTGGGGTCGCGACATCATTCGGACCCGCGATTCCTGAATCATATGAAACGGTGGCTTGTGCGACCCTGGCAGGGGCCTGCGCGGTGAGTGTTAGAAATACCCCTCCAGCTGGATAGGAATTCGATTCGAATCGCCGTCGCTCCCGGTTAGTGAGCACTTGACTTGAGCAGCGGCAACGTAGAACTCATTAAATGAACTGGTGGTTAAGGGAATGATACAATGTTGCCATAATGATATACCTGCTATGGATATAATAATAATGTTGTTTGATTATAATCAAGTGCATGTTTAGTACAGGTGCTAAGATAGATGACAGGTAAATGCTAAAAATAACTGCTAGTACAGGTTATAAGAGTTTCAATTACCTATGCCTTTATGCAAAAATGTTATGTCAGCTAGCCTCTTGTGTAAGCCTTGCATAATCCTTGGTGTCATCTTATTTCTGGTTTTCGACGGGTAAGTCTAGCTGAGTACATTCCAGTACTCAGGGTTTATTCCCTCCTGTTGCAGATGACATGCTTTATCAGGGATTCTGCAAGATGTGTCTCCACCCTGCGGGTGATGATGACTAGATCACAAGGGCGTGATCGTCTTTATGTACTTTCCTCATGCTTTTGCGGGTTGTCGATCATCCAGACTGGCAGTATTTAATTAACTAGTGTGTGTGTTATGCTTCCGCTACTTTCAAACTTGGTTTGTAATATTTGCTACTCCGTGGTGTAAACTTAGTTCAGCACTACTTGTGAAATGTAACATATGATGTTGTATGTTGAATGATGCGATCCTGGTTGTAAGCGAGTTGGTTTGAAATCCTTCGTGGTTTCGATTGACTACCGGGATTATATGGGCTCAAGTTCGAAAATTTGAGCGCTTCGGTGCTTGTTTTTGTACTTGTGCTCTTATAATTTGGTCGGTTCTATTACAGTACCGTAGGATCAGAAATCGTTTTGGACACACCTGATGGATCTCCTATGTGACATTGGTCATGTGGAATATCGTTTCAATCCATTTGGGGACAGTGGTAGTGTCAGTGCAAGATAGGTGCACGGTTTGCACCAAACATCGCTCAGAAATCGTTTTGGACGCACCCGATGGTCCTCCTAGGTGACGAGGCTCAAGTGGATGCTCGTTTTGGTCTGTTTGGAGATAGTGCTAACCTTGATGCGAGATTGGTGCATGGTTTGCGTCGAACGTACCGTAGGGTTAGAAATTGTTTTGGATGCACCCGATGGACCTCCTAGGTGACATTTGTCATGTGGAATCTCGTTTCAATCCATTTGGAGACAGCGGTACTGTCAGTGCAAGATAGGTGCACTGTTTGCACCAAACGTACCATAGGCATAGAAATCGTTTTGGACGCACCTGATGGTACTCCTAGGTGACGAGGCTTAAGTGGATGCTCGTCTTGGTATATTTGGAGATAGTGCTAATCTTGATGCAAGATAGGTGCACGGTTTGCGTTGAACGAACCATTGGCTCAAAAATCATTTTGGACGCATCTGATGGTACTCCTAGGTGATGAGGCTCAATTGGATACTCGTTTTGGTCTGTTTGGAGATAGTGCTAACCTTGACGCCAGATAGGTGCATGGTTTGCGCCGAACGTACCGTAGGCTTAGAAATTGTTTTGGATGCTCCCGATGGACCTCCTAGGTGACATTGGTCTTGTGGAATCTCGTTTCAATCCATTTGGAGACAGCGGTACTGTCAGTGCAAGATAGGTGCACTGTTTGCACCAAACGTACCATAGTTATAGAAATCGTTTAGGAAGCACCCGATGGTACTCCTAGGTGACGAGGCTTAAGTGGATGCTCGTTTTGGTCTGTTTGGAGATAGTGCTAATCTTGATGTGAGATTGGTGCACGGTTTGCGTCGAACATACCATCGGCTCAGAAATCGTTTTGGACACACCTGATGGATCTCCTATGTGACATTGGTCATGTGGAATCTCGTTTCAATCCATTTGGAGACACTGTTAGAGTCTGTGCAAGATATGTGCACGGTTTGCGCCAAACATAGCTAAGAAACCATTTTGGGTTGAACGGTTTGCGAGATAGTGCTAATCTTGATGCGAGATTGGTGCACGGTTTGCGTTGAACGTACCATAGGCTCATAAATAATTTTGGATGCATCCGATGGTTCTCCTAGGTGACGAGGCTCAATTGGATGCTCGTTTTGGTATGTTTGGAGATAGTGCTAACCTTGACGCTAGATAGGTGCACGGTTTGCACCGAACGTACCGTAGGATCAGAAATCGTTTTGGACACACCTGATGGATCTCCTATGTGACATTGGTCTTGTGGAATATCGTTTCAATCCATTTGGGGACAGTGGTAGTGTCAGTGCAAGATAGGTGCACGGTTTGCACCAAACATCGCTCAGAAATCGTTTTGGACGCACCCGATGGTCCTCCTAGGTGACGAGGCTCAAGTGGATGCTCGTTTTGGTCTGTTTGGAGATAGTGCTAACCTTGATGCGAGATTGGTGCATGGTTTGCGTCGAACGTACCGTAGGCTTAGAAATTGTTTTGGATGCACCCGATGGACCTCCTAGGTGACATTTGTCATGTGGAATCTCGTTTCAATCCATTTGGAGACAGCGGTACTGTCAGTGCAAGATAGGTGCACTATTTGCACCAAACGTACCATAGGCATAGAAATCGTTTTGGACGCACCTGATGGTACTCCTAGGTGACGAGGCTTAAGTGGATGCTCGTCTTGGTATATTTGGAGATAGTGCTAATCTTGACGCAAGATAGGTGCACGGTTTGCGTTGAACGAACCATTGGCTCAAAAATCATTTTGGACGCATCTGATGGTACTCCTAGGTGATGAGGCTCAATTGGATACTCGTTTTGGTCTGTTTGGAGATAGTGTTAACCTTGACGCCAGATAGGTGCATGGTTTGCGCCAAACGTACCGTAGGCTTAGAAATTGTTTTGGATGCTCCCGATGGACCTCCTAGGTGACATTGGTCATGTGGAATCTCGTTTCAATCCATTTGGAGACAGCGGTACTGTCAGTGCAAGATAGGTGCACTGTTTGCACCAAACGTACCATAGTTATAGAAATCGTTTAGGAAGCACCCGATGGTACTCCTAGGTGACGAGGCTTAAGTGGATGCTCGTTTTGGTCTGTTTGGAGATAGTGCTAATCTTGATGTGAGATTGGTGCACGGTTTGCGTCGAACGTACCATCGGCTCAGAAATCGTTTTGGACACACCTGATGGATCTCCTATGTGACATTGGTCATGTGGAATCTCGTTTCAATCCATTTGGAGACACTGTTAGAGTCAGTGCAAGATAGGTGCACGGTTTGCGACAAACATAGATAAGAAACCATTTTGGGTTGAACGGTTTGCGAGATAGTGCTAATCTTGATGCGAGATTAGTGCACGGTTTGCGTTGAACGTACCATAGGCTCATAAATAATTTTGGACGCATACGATGGTACTCCTAGGTGACGAGGCTCAATTGGATGCTCGTTTTGGTCTGTTTGGAGATAGTGCTAACCTTGACGCTAGATAGGTGCACGGTTTGCATCGAACGTACCGTAGGATCAGAAATTGTTTTGGACACACCTGATGGATCTCCTATGTGACATTGGTCATGTGGAATATCGTTTCAATCCATTTGGAGACAGTGGTAGTGTCAGTGCAAGATAGGTGCACGGTTTGCACCAAACATCGCTCAGAAATCGTTTTGGACGCACCCGATGGTCCTCCTAGGTGACGAGGCTCAAGTGGATGCTCGTTTTGGTCTGTTTGGAGATAGTGCTAACCTTGATGCGAGATTGGTGCATGGTTTGCGTCGAACGTACCGTAGGCTTAGAAATTGTTTTGGATGCACCCGATGGACCTCCTAGGTGATATTTGTCATGTGGAATCTCGTTTCAATCCATTTGGAGACAGCGGTACTGTCAGTGCAAGATAGGTGCACTGTTTGCACCAAACGTACCATAGGCATAGAAATCATTTTGGACGCACCTGATGGTACTCCTAGGTGACGAGGCTTAAGTGGATGCTCATCTTGGTATATTTGGAGATAGTGCTAATCTTGACGCAAGATAGGTGCACGGTTTGCGTTGAACGAACCATTGGCTCAAAAATCATTTTGAACGCATCTGATGGTACTCCTAGGTGATGAGGCTCAATTGGATACTCGTTTTGGTCTGTTTGGAGATAGTGCTAACCTTGACGCCAGATAGGTGCATGGTTTGCGCCGAACGTACCGTAGGCTTAGAAATTGTTTTGGATGCTCCCGATGGACCTCCTAGGTGACATTGGTCATGTGGAATCTCGTTTCAATCCATTTGGAGACAGCGGTACTGTCAGTGCAAGATAGGTGCACTGTTTGCACCAAACGTACCATAGTTATAGAAATCGTTTAGGAAGCACCCGATGGTACTCCTAGGTGACGAGGCTTAAGTGGATGCTCGTTTTGGTCTGTTTGGAGATAGTGCTAATCTTGATGTGAGATTGGCGCACGGTTTGCGTCGAACGTACCATCGGCTCAGAAATCGTTTTGGACACACCTGATGGATCTCCTATGTGACATTGGTCATGTGGAATCTCGTTTCAATCCATTTGGAGACACTGTTAGAGTCAGTGCAAGATAGGTGCACGGTTTGCGCCAAACATAGATAAGAAACCATTTTGGGTTGAATGGTTTGCGAGATAGTGCTAATCTTGATGCGAGATTGGTGCACGGTTTGCGTTGAACGTACCATAGGCTCATAAATAATTTTGGATGCATCCGATGGTACTCCTAGGTGACGAGGCTCAATTGGATGCTCGTTTTGGTCTGTTTGGAGATAGTGCTAACCTTGACGCTAGATAGGTGCACGGTTTGCACCGAACGTACCGTAGGATCAGAAATCGTTTTGGACACACCTGATGGATCTCCTATGTGACATTGGTCATGTGGAATATCGTTTCAATCCATTTGGGGACAGTGGTAGTGTTAGTGCAAGATAGGTGCACGGTTTGCACCAAACATCGCTCAGAAATCGTTTTGGACGCACCCGATGGTCCTCCTAGGTGACGAGGCTCAAGTGGATGCTCGTTTTGGTCTGTTTGGAGATAGTGCTAACCTTGATGCGAGATTGGTGCATGGTTTGCGTCGAAAGTACCGTAGGCTTAGAAATTGTTTTGGATGCTCCCGATGGACCTCCTAGGTGACATTGGTCTTGTGGAATCTCGTTTCAATCCATTTGGAGACAGCGGTACTGTCAGTGCAAGATAGGTGCACTGTTTGCACCAAACGTACCATAGTTATAGAAATCGTTTAGGAAGCACCCGATGGTACTCCTAGGTGACGAGGCTTAAGTGGATGCTCGTTTTGGTCTGTTTGGAGATAGTGCTAATCTTGATGTGAGATTGGTGCACGGTTTGCGTCGAACATACCATCGGCTCAGAAATCGTTTTGGACACACCTGATGGATCTCCTATGTGACATTGGTCATGTGGAATCTCGTTTCAATCCATTTGGAGACACTGTTAGAGTCTGTGCAAGATAGGTGCACGGTTTGCGCCAAACATAGCTAAGAAACCATTTTGGGTTGAACGGTTTGCGAGATAGTGCTAATCTTGATGCGAGATTGGTGCACGGTTTGCGTTGAACGTACCATAGGCTCATAAATAATTTTGGATGCATCCGATGGTTCTCCTAGGTGACGAGGCTCAATTGGATGCTCGTTTTGGTCTGTTTGGAGATAGTGCTAACCTTGACGCTAGATAGGTGCACGGTTTGCACCGAACGTACCGTAGGATCAGAAATCGTTTTAGACACACCTGATGGATCTCCTATGTGACATTGGTCATGTGGAATATCGTTTCAATCCATTTGGGGACAGTGGTAGTGTCAGTGCAAGATAGGTGCACGGTTTGCACCAAACATCGCTCAGAAAATCGTTTTGGACGCACCCGATGGTCCTCCTAGGTGACGAGGCTCAAGTGGATGCTCGTTTTGGTCTGTTTGGAGATAGTGCTAACCTTGATGCGAGATTGGTGCATGGTTTGCGTCGAACGTACCGTAGGCTTAGAAATTGTTTTGGATGCACCCGATGGACCTCCTAGGTGACATTTGTCATGTGGAATCTCGTTTCAATCCATTTGGAGACAGCGGTACTGTCAGTGCAAGATAGGTGCACTATTTGCACCAAACGTACCATAGGCATAGAAATCGTTTTGGACGCACCTGATGGTACTCCTAGGTGACGAGGCTTAAGTGGATGCTCGTCTTGGTATATTTGGAGATAGTGCTAATCTTGACGCAAGATAGGTGCACGGTTTGCGTTGAACGAACCATTGGCTCAAAAATCATTTTGGACGCATCTGATGGTACCCCTAGGTGATGAGGCTCAATTGGATACTCGTTTTGGTCTGTTTGGAGATAGTGCTAACATTGACGCCAGATAGGTGCATGGTTTGTGCCAAACGTACCGTAGGCTTAGAAATTGTTTTGGATGCTCCCGATGGACCTCCTAGGTGACATTGGTCATGTGGAATCTCGTTTCAATCCATTTGGAGACAGCGGTACTGTCAGTGCAAGATAGGTGCACTGTTTGCACCAAACGTACCATAGTTATAGAAATCGTTTAGGAAGCACCCGATGGTACTCCTAGGTGACGAGGCTTAAGTGGATGCTCGTTTTGGTCTGTTTGGAGATAGTGCTAATCTTGATGTGAGATTGGTGCACGGTTTGCGTCGAACGTACCATCGGCTCAGAAATCGTTTTGGACACACCTGATGGATCTCCTATGTGACATTGGTCATGTGGAATCTCGTTTCAATCCATTTGGAGACACTGTTAGAGTCAGTGCAAGATAGGTGCACGGTTTGCGACAAACATAGATAAGAAACCATTTTGGGTTGAACGGTTTGCGAGATAGTGCTAATCTTGATGCGAGATTGGTGCACGATTTGCGTTGAACGTACCATAGGCTCATAAATAATTTTGGACGCATACGATGGTACTCCTAGGTGACGAGGCTCAATTGGATGCTCGTTTTAGTCTGTTTGGAGATAGTGCTAACCTTGACGCTAGATAGGTGCACGGTTTGCACCGAACGTACCGTAGGATCAGAAATTGTTTTGGACACACCTGATGGATCTCCTATGTGACATTGGTCATGTGGAATATCGTTTCAATCCATTTGGAGACAGTGGTAGTGTCAGTGCAAGATAGGTGCACGGTTTGCACCAAACATCGCTCAGAAATCGTTTTGGACGCACCCGATGGTCCTCCTAGGTGACGAGGCTCAAGTGGATGCTCGTTTTGGTCTGTTTGGAGATAGTGCTAACCTTGATGCGAGATTGGTGCATGGTTTGTGTCGAACGTACCGTAGGCTTAGAAATTGTTTTGGATGCACCCGATGGACCTCCTAGGTGACATTTGTCATGTGGAATCTCGTTTCAATCCATTTGGAGACAGCGGTACTGTCAGTGCAAGATAGGTGCACTGTTTGCACCAAACGTACCATAGGCATAGAAATCATTTTGGACGCACCTGATGGTACTCCTAGGTGACGAGGCTTAAGTGGATGCTCATCTTGGTATATTTGGAGATAGTGCTAATCTTGACGCAAGATAGGTGCACGGTTTGCGTTGAATGAATCATTGGCTCAAAAATCATTTTGGACGCATCTGATGGTACTCCTATGTGATGAGGCTCAATTGGATACTCGTTTTGGTCTGTTTGGAGATAGTGCTAACCTTGACGCCAGATAGGTGCATGGTTTGCGCCGAACGTACCGTAGGCTTAGAAATTGTTTTGGATGCTCCCGATGGACCTCCTAGGTGACATTGGTCATGTGGAATCTAGTTTCAATCCATTTGGAGACAGCGGTACTGTCAGTGCAAGATAGGTGCACTGTTTGCACCAAACGTACCATAGTTATAGAAATCGTTTAGGAAGCACCCGATGGTACTCCTAGGTGACGAGGCTTAAGTGGATGCTCGTTTTGGTCTGTTTGGAGATAGTGCTAATCTTGATGTGAGATTGGTGCACGGTTTGCGTCGAACGTACCATCGGCTCAGAAATCGTTTTGGACACACCTGATGGATCTCCTATGTGACATTGGTCATGTGGAATCTCGTTTCAATCCATTTGGAGACACTGTTAGAGTCAGTGCAAGATAGGTGCACGGTTTGCGCCAAACATAGATAAGAAACCATTTTGGGTTGAATGGTTTGCGAGATAGTGCTAATCTTGATGCGAGATTGGTGCACGGTTTGCGTTGAACGTACCATAGGCTCATAAATAATTTTGGATGCATCCGATGGTACTCCTAGGTGACGAGGCTCAATTGGATGCTCGTTTTGGTCTGTTTGGAGATAGTGCTAACCTTGACGCTAGATAGGTGCACGGTTTGCACCGAACGTACCGTAGGATCAGAAATCGTTTTGGACACACCTGATGGATCTCCTATGTGACATTGGTCATGTGGAATATCGTTTCAATCCATTTGGGGACAGTGGTAGTGTCAGTGCAAGATAGGTGCACGGTTTGCACCAAACATCGCTCAGAAATCGTTTTGGACGCACCCGATGGTCCTCCTAGGTGACGAGGCTCAAGTGGATGCTCGTTTTGGTCTGTTTGGAGATAGTGCTAACCTTGATGCGAGATTGGTGCATGGTTTGTGTCGAACGTACCGTAGGCTTAGAAATTGTTTTGGATGCACCCGATGGACCTCCTAGGTGACATTTGTCATGTGGAATCTCGTTTCAATCCATTTGGAGACAGCGGTACTGTCAGTGCAAGATAGGTGCACTGTTTGCACCAAACGTACCATAGGCATAGAAATCATTTTGGACGCACCTGATGGTACTCCTAGGTGACGAGGCTTAAGTGGATGCTCGTCTTGGTATATTTGGAGATAGTGCTAATCTTGACGCAAGATAGGTGCACGGTTTGCGTTGAACGAACCATTGGCTCAAAAATCATTTTGGACGCATCTGATGGTACTCCTAGGTGATGAGGCTCAATTGGATACTCGTTTTGGTCTGTTTGGAGATAGTGCTAACCTTGACGCCAGATAGGTGCATGGTTTGCGCCGAACGTACCGTAGGCTTAGAAATTGTTTTGGATGCTCCCGATGGACCTCCTAGGTGACATTGGTCATGTGGAATCTCGTTTCAATCCATTTGGAGACAGCGGTACTGTCAGTGCAAGATAGGTGCACTGTTTGCACCAAACGTACCATAGTTATAGAAATCGTTTAGGAAGCACCCGATGGTACTCCTAGGTGACGAGGCTTAAGTGGATGCTCGTTTTGGTCTGTTTGGAGATAGTGCTAATCTTGATGTGAGATTGGTGCACGGTTTGCGTCGAACGTACCATCGGCTCAGAAATCGTTTTGGACACACCTGATGGATCTCCTATGTGACATTGGTCATGTGGAATCTCGTTTCAATCCATTTGGAGACACTGTTAGAGTCAGTGCAAGATAGGTGCACGGTTTGCGCCAAACATAGATAAGAAACCATTTTGGGTTGAATGGTTTGCGAGATAGTGCTAATCTTGATGCGAGATTGGTGCACGGTTTGCGTTGAACGTACCATAGGCTCATAAATAATTTTGGATGCATCCGATGGTACTCCTAGGTGACGAGGCTCAATTGGATGCTCGTTTTGGTCTGTTTGGAGATAGTGCTAACCTTGACGCTAGATAGGTGCACGGTTTGCACCGAACGTACCGTAGGATCAGAAATCGTTTTGGACACACCTGATGGATCTCCTATGTGACATTGGTCATGTGGAATATCGTTTCAATCCATTTGGGGACAGTGGTAGTGTCAGTGCAAGATAGGTGCACGGTTTGCACCAAACATCGCTCAGAAATCGTTTTGGACGCACCCGATGGTCCTCCTAGGTGACGAGGCTCAAGTGGATGCTCGTTTTGGTCTGTTTGGAGATAGTGCTAACCTTGATGCGAGATTGGTGCATGGTTTGTGTCGAACGTACCGTAGGCTTAGAAATTGTTTTGGATGCACCCGATGGACCTCCTAGGTGACATTTGTCATGTGGAATCTCGTTTCAATCCATTTGGAGACAGCGGTACTGTCAGTGCAAGATAGGTGCACTGTTTGCACCAAACGTACCATAGGCATAGAAATCATTTTGGACGCACCTGATGGTACTCCTAGGTGACGAGGCTTAAGTGGATGCTCGTCTTGGTATATTTGGAGATAGTGCTAATCTTGACGCAAGATAGGTGCACGGTTTGCGTTGAACGAACCATTGGCTCAAAAATCATTTTGGACGCATCTGATGGTACTCCTAGGTGATGAGGCTCAATTGGATACTCGTTTTGGTCTGTTTGGAGATAGTGCTAACCTTGACGCCAGATAGGTGCATGGTTTGCGCCGAACGTACCGTAGGCTTAGAAATTGTTTTGGATGCTCCCGATGGACCTCCTAGGTGACATTGGTCATGTGGAATCTCGTTTCAATCCATTTGGAGACAGCGGTACTGTCAGTGCAAGATAGGTGCACTGTTTGCACCAAACGTACCATAGTTATAGAAATCGTTTAGGAAGCACCCGATGGTACTCCTAGGTGACGAGGCTTAAGTGGATGCTCGTTTTGGTCTGTTTGGAGATAGTGCTAATCTTGATGTGAGATTGGTGCACGGTTTGCGTCGAACGTACCATCGGCTCAGAAATCGTTTTGGACACACCTGATGGATCTCCTATGTGACATTGGTCATGTGGAATCTCGTTTCAATCCATTTGGAGACACTGTTAGAGTCAGTGCAAGATAGGTGCACGGTTTACGCCAAACATAGATAAGAAACCATTTTGGGTTGAACGGTTTGCGAGATAGTGCTAATCTTGATGCGAGATTGGTGCACGGTTTGCGTTGAACGTACCATAGGCTCATAAATAATTTTGGATGCATCCGATGGTACTCCTAGGTGACGAGGCTCAATTGGATGCTCGTTTCGGTCTGTTTGGAGATAGTGCTAACCTTGACGTTAGATAGGTGCACGGTTTGCACCGAACGTACCGTAGGATCAGAAATCGTTTTGGACACACCTGATGGATCTCCTATGTGACATTGGTCATGTGGAATATCGTTTCAATCCATTTGGGGACAGTGGTAGTGTCAGTGCAAGATAGGTGCACGGTTTGCACCAAACATCGCTCAGAAATCGTTTTGGACGCACCCGATGGTCCTCCTAGGTGACGAGGCTCAAGTGGATGCTCGTTTTGGTCTGTTTGGAGATAGTGCTAACCTTGATGCGAGATTGGTGCATGGTTTGCGTCGAACGTACCGTAGGCTTAGAAATTGTTTTGGATGCACCCGATGGACCTCCTAGGTGACATTTGTCATGTGGAATCTCGTTTCAATCCATTTGGAGACAGCGGTACTGTCAGTGCAAGATAGGTGCACTGTTTGCACCAAACGTACCATAGGCATAGAAATCGTTTTGGACGCACCTGATGGTACTCCTAGGTGACGAGGCTTAAGTGGATGCTCGTCTTGGTATATTTGGAGATAGTGCTAATCTTGACGCAAGATAGGTGCACGGTTTGCGTTGAACGAACCATTGGCTCAAAAATCATTTTGGACGCATCTGATGGTACTCCTAGGTGATGAGGCTCAATTGGATACTCGTTTTGGTCTGTTTGGAGATAGTGCTAACCTTGACGCCAGATAGGTGCATGGTTTGCGCCGAACGTACCGTAGGCTTAGAAATTGTTTTGGATGCTCCCGATGGACCTCCTAGGTGACATTGGTCATGTGGAATCTCGTTTCAATCCATTTGGAGACAGCGGTACTGTCAGTGCAAGATAGGTGCACTGTTTGCACCAAACGTACCATAGTTATAGAAATCGTTTAGGAAGCACCCGATGGTACTCCTAGGTGACGAGGCTTAAGTGGATGCTCGTTTTGGTCTGTTTGGAGATAGTGCTAATCTTGATGTGAGATTGGTGCACGGTTTGCGTCGAACGTACCATCGGCTCAGAAATCGTTTTGGACACACCTGATGGATCTCCTATGTGACATTGGTCATGTGGAATCTCGTTTCAATCCATTTGGAGACACTGTTAGAGTCAGTGCAAGATAGGTGCACGGTTTACGCCAAACATAGATAAGAAACCATTTTGGGTTGAATGGTTTGCGAGATAGTGCTAATCTTGATGCGAGATTGGTGCACGGTTTGCGTTGAACGTACCATAGGCTCATAAATAATTTTGGATGCATCCGATGGTACTCCTAGGTGACGAGGCTCAATTGGATGCTCGTTTCGGTCTGTTTGGAGATAGTGCTAACCTTGACGCTAGATAGGTGCACGGTTTGCACCGAACGTACCGTAGGATCAGAAATCGTTTTGGACACACCTGATGGATCTCCTATGTGACATTGGTCATGTGGAATATCGTTTCAATCCATTTGGGGACATTGGTAGTGTCAGTGCAAGATAGGTGCACGGTTTGCACCAAACATCGCTCAGAAATCGTTTTGGACGCACCCGATGGTCCTCCTAGGTGACGAGGCTCAAGTGGATGCTCGTTTTGGTCTGTTTGGAGATAGTGCTAACCTTCATGCGAGATTGGTGCATGGTTTGCGTCGAACGTACCGTAGGCTTAGAAATTGTTTTGGATGCACCCGATGGACCTCCTAGGTGACATTTGTCATGTGGAATCTCGTTTCAATCCATTTGGAGACAGCGGTACTGTCAGTGCAAGATAGGTGCACTGTTTGCACCAAACGTCCCATAGGCATAGAAATCGTTTTGGACGCACCTGATGGTACTCCTAGGTGACGAGGCTTAAGTGGATGCTCGTCTTGGTATATTTGGAGATAGTGCTAATCTTGACGCAAGATAGGTGCACGGTTTGCGTTGAACGAACCATTGGCTCAAAAATCATTTTGGACGCATCTGATGGTACTCCTAGGTGATGAGGCTCAATTGGATACTCGTTTTGGTCTGTTTGGAGATAGTGCTAACCTTGACACCAGATAGGTGCATGGTTTGCGCCGAACGTACCGTAGGCTTAGAAATTGTTTTGGATGCTCCCGATGGACCTCCTAGGTGACATTGGTCATGTGGAATCTCGTTTCAATCCATTTGGAGACAGCGGTACTGTCAGTGCAAGATAGGTGCACTGTTTGCACCAAACGTACCATAGTTATAGAAATCGTTTAGGAAGCACCCGATGGTACTCCTAGGTGACGAGGCTTAAGTGGATGCTCGTTTTGGTCTGTTTGGAGATAGTGCTAATCTTGATGTGAGATTGGTGCATGGTTTGCGTCGAACGTACCATTGGCTCAGAAATCGTTTTGGACACACCTGATGGATCTCCTATGTGACATTGGTCATGTGGAATCTCGTTTCAATCCATTTGGAGACACTGTTAGAGTCAGTGCAAGATAGGTGCACGGTTTGCGCCAAACATAGATAAGAAACCATTTTGGGTTGAATGGTTTGCGAGATAGTGCTAATCTTGATGCGAGATTGGTGCACGGTTTGCGTTGAACGTACCATAGGCTCATAAATAATTTTGGATGCATCCGATGGTACTCCTAGGTGACGAGGCTCAATTGGATGCTCGTTTTGGTCTGTTTGGAGATAGTGCTAACCTTGACGCTAGATAGGTGCACGGTTTGCACCGAACGTACCGTAGGATCAGAAATCGTTTTGGACACACCTGATGGATCTCCTATGTGACATTGGTCATGTGGAATATCGTTTCAATCCATTTGGGGACAGTGGTAGTGTCAGTGCAAGATAGGTGCACGGTTTGCACCAAACATCGCTCAGAAATCGTTTTGGACGCACCCGATGGTCCTCCTAGGTGACGAGGCTCAAGTGGATGCTCGTTTTGGTCTGTTTGGAGATAGTGCTAACCTTGATGCGAGATTGGTGCATGGTTTGCGTCGAACGTACCGTAGGCTTAGAAATTGTTTTGGATGCTCCCGATGGACCTCCTAGGTGACATTGGTCTTGTGGAATCTCGTTTCAATCCATTTGGAGACAGCGGTACTGTCAGTGCAAGATAGGTGCATTGTTTGCACCAAACGTACCATAGTTATAGAAATCGTTTAGGAAGCACCCGATGGTACTCCTAGGTGACGAGGCTTAAGTGGATGCTCGTTTTGGTCTGTTTGGAGATAGTGCTAATCTTGATGTGAGATTGGTGCACGGTTTGCGTCGAACATACCATCGGCTCAGAAATCGTTTTGGACACACCTGATGGATCTCCTATGTGACATTGGTCATGTGGAATCTCGTTTCAATCCATTTGGAGACACTGTTAGAGTTTGTGCAAGATAGGTGCACGGTTTGCGCCAAACATAGCTAAGAAACCATTTTGGGTTGAACGGTTTGCGAGATAGTGCTAATCTTGATGCGAGATTGGTGCACGGTTTGCGTTGAACGTACCATAGGCTCATAAATAATTTTGGATGCATCCGATGGTTCTCCTAGGTGACGAGGCTCAATTGGATGCTCGTTTTGGTCTGTTTGGAGATAGTGCTAACCTTGACGCAAGATAGGTGCACGGTTTGCACCGAACGTACCGTAGGATCAGAAATCGTTTTGGACACACCTGATGGATCTCCTATGTGACATTGGTCATGTGGAATATCGTTTCAATCCATTTGGAGAGTGTGGTAGTGTCAGTGCAAGATAGGTGCATGGTTTGCACCAAACATCGCTCAGAAATCGTTTTGGACGCACCCGATGGTCCTCCTAGGTGACGAGGCTCAAGTGGATGCTCGTTTTGGTCTGTTTGGAGATAGTGCTAACCTTGATGCGAGATTGGTGCATGGTTTGCGTCGAACGTACCGTAGGCTTAGAAATTGTTTTGGATGCACCCGATGGACCTCCTAGGTGACATTTGTCATGTGGAATCTCGTTTCAATCCATTTGGAGACAGCGGTACTGTCAGTGCAAGATAGGTGCACTATTTGCACCAAACGTACCATAGGCATAGAAATCGTTTTGGACGCACCTGATGGTACTCCTAGGTGACGAGGCTTAAGTGGATGCTCGTCTTGGTATATTTGGAGATAGTGCTAATCTTGACGCAAGATAGGTGCACGGTTTGCGTTGAACGAACCATTGGCTCAAAAATCATTTTGGACGCATCTGATGGTACTCCTAGGTGATGAGGCTCAATTGGATACTCGTTTTGGTCTGTTTGGAGATAGTGCTAACCTTGACGCCAGATAGGTGCATGGTTTGCGCCAAACGTACCGTAGGCTTAGAAATTGTTTTGGATGCTCCCGATGGACCTCCTAGGTGACATTGGTCATGTGGAATCTCGTTTCAATCCATTTGGAGACAGCGGTACTGTCAGTGCAAGATAGGTGCACAGTTTGCACCAAACGTACCATAGTTATAGAAATCGTTTAGGAAGCACCCGATGGTACTCCTAGGTGACGAGGCTTAAGTGGATGCTCGTTTTGGTCTGTTTGGAGATAGTGCTAATCTTGATGTGAGATTGGTGCACGGTTTGCGTCGAACGTTCCATCGGCTCAGAAATCGTTTTGGACACACCTGATGGATCTCCTATGTGACATTGGTCATGTGGAATCTCGTTTCAATCCATTTGGAGACACTGTTAGAGTCAGTGCAAGATAGGTGCACGGTTTGCGACAAACATAGATAAGAAACCATTTTGGGTTGAACGGTTTGCGAGATAGTGCTAATCTTGATGCGAGATTGGTGCACGGTTTGCGTTGAACGTACCATAGGCTCATAAATAATTTTGGACGCATACGATGGTACTCCTAGGTGACGAGGCTCAATTGGATGCTCGTTTTAGTCTGTTTGGAGATAGTGCTAACCTTGACGCTAGATAGGTGCACGGTTTGCACCGAACGTACCGTAGGATCAGAAATTGTTTTGGACACACCTGATGGATCTCCTATGTGACATTGGTCATGTGGAATATCGTTTCAATCCATTTGGAGACAGTGGTAGTGTCAGTGCAAGATAGGTGCACGGTTTGCACCAAACATCGCTCAGAAATCGTTTTGGACGCACCCGATGGTCCTCCTAGGTGACGAGGCTCAAGTGGATGCTCGTTTTGGTCTGTTTGGAGATAGTGCTAACCTTGATGCGAGATTGGTGCATGGTTTGCGTCGAACGTACCGTAGGCTTAGAAATTGTTTTGGATGCACCCGATGGACCTCCTAGGTGACATTTGTCATGTGGAATCTCGTTTCAATCCATTTGGAGACAGCGGTACTGTCAGTGCAAGATAGGTGCACTGTTTGCACCAAACGTACCATAGGCATAGAAATCATTTTGGACGCACCTGATGGTACTCCTAGGTGACGAGGCTTAAGTGGATGCTCGTCTTGGTATATTTGGAGATAGTGCTAATCTTGACGCAAGATAGGTGCACGGTTTGCGTTGAACGAACCATTGGCTCAAAAATCATTTTGGACGCATCTGATGGTACTCCTAGGTGATGAGGCTCAATTGGATACTCGTTTTGGTCTGTTTGGAGATAGTGCTAACCTTGACGCCAGATAGGTGCATGGTTTGCGCCGAACGTACCGTAGGCTTAGAAATTGTTTTGGATGCTCCCGATGGACCTCCTAGGTGACATTGGTCATGTGGAATCTCGTTTCAATCCATTTGGAGACAGCGGTACTGTCAGTGCAAGATAGGTGCACTGTTTGCACCAAACGTACCATAGTTATAGAAATCGTTTAGGAAGCACCCGATGGTACTCCTAGGTGACGAGGCTTAAGTGGATGCTCGTTTTGGTCTGTTTGGAGATAGTGCTAATCTTGATGTGAGATTGGTGCACGGTTTGCGTCGAACGTACCATCGGCTCAGAAATCGTTTTGGACACACCTGATGGATCTCCTATGTGACATTGGTCATGTGGAATCTCGTTTCAATCCATTTGGAGACACTGTTAGAGTCAGTGCAAGATAGGTGCACGGTTTACGCCAAACATAGATAAGAAACCATTTTGGGTTGAACGGTTTGCGAGATAGTGCTAATCTTGATGCGAGATTGGTGCACGGTTTGCGTTGAACGTACCATAGGCTCATAAATAATTTTGGATGCATCCGATGGTACTCCTAGGTGACGAGGCTCAATTGGATGCTCGTTTCGGTCTGTTTGGAGATAGTGCTAACCTTGACGCTAGATAGGTGCACGGTTTGCACCGAACGTACCGTAGGATCAGAAATCGTTTTGGACACACCTGATGGATCTCCTATGTGACATTGGTCATGTGGAATATCGTTTCAATCCATTTGGGGACAGTGGTAGTGTCAGTGCAAGATAGGTGCACGGTTTGCACCAAACATCGCTCAGAAATCGTTTTGGACGCACCCGATGGTCCTCCTAGGTGACGAGGCTCAAGTGGATGCTCGTTTTGGTCTGTTT
Organism: Saccharum hybrid cultivar R570; assembly: GCA_038087645.1. Classification (NCBI taxonomy): domain Eukaryota; kingdom Viridiplantae; phylum Streptophyta; class Magnoliopsida; order Poales; family Poaceae; genus Saccharum; species Saccharum hybrid cultivar. The sequence goes on along the minus strand of JAQSUU010000835.1, from coordinate 565,524 downwards.
GGAGATAGTGCTAACCTTGATGCGAGATTGGTGCATGGTTTGCGTCGAACGTACCGTAGGCTTAGAAATTGTTTTGGATGCACCCGATGGACCTCCTAGGTGACATTTGTCATGTGGAATCTCGTTTCAATCCATTTGGAGACAGCGGTACTGTCAGTGCAAGATAGGTGCACTGTTTGCACCAAACGTACCATAGGCATAGAAATCGTTTTGGATGCACCTGATGGTACTCCTAGGTGACGAGGCTTAAGTGGATGCTCGTCTTGGTATATTTGGAGATAGTGCTAATCTTGACGCAAGATAGGTGCACGGTTTGCGTTGAACGAACCATTGGCTCAAAGATCATTTTGGACGCATCTGATGGTACTCCTAGGTGATGAGGCTCAATTGGATACTCGTTTTGGTCTGTTTGGAGATAGTGCTAACCTTGACGCCAGATAGGTGCATGGTTTGCGCCGAACGTACCGTAGGCTTAGAAATTGTTTTGGATGCTCCCGATGGACCTCCTAGGTGACATTGATCATGTGGAATCTCGTTTCAATCCATTTGGAGACAGCGGTACTGTCAGTGCAAGATAGGTGCACTGTTTGCACCAAACGTACCATAGTTATAGAAATCGTTTAGGAAGCACCCGATGGTACTCCTAGGTGACGAGGCTTAAGTGGATGCTCGTTTTGGTCTGTTTGGAGATAGTGCTAATCTTGATGTGAGATTGGTGCACGGTTTGCGTCGAACGTACCATCGGCTCAAAAATCATTTTGGACACACCTGATGGATCTCCTGTGTGACATTGGTCATGTGGAATCTCGTTTCAATCCATTTGGAGACACTGTTAGAGTCAGTGCAAGATAGGTGCACGGTTTGCGCCAAACATAGATAAGAAACCATTTTGGGTTGAACGGTTTGCGAGATAGTGCTAATCTTGATGCGAGATTGGTGCACGGTTTGCGTTGAACGTACCATAGGCTCATAAATAATTTTGGACGCATCCGATGGTACTCCTAGGTGACGAGGCTCAATTGGATGCTCGTTTTGGTCAGTTTGGAGATAGTGCTAACCTTGACGCTAGATAGGTGCACGGTTTGCACCGAACGTACCGTAGGATCAGAAATCGTTTTGGACACACCTGATGGATCTCCTATGTGACATTGGTCATGTGGAATATCGTTTCAATCCATTTGGGGACAGTGGTAGTGTCAGTGCAAGATAGGTGCACGGTTTGCACCAAACATCGCTCAGAAATCGTTTTGGACGCACCCGATGGTCCTCCTAGGTGACGAGGCTCAAGTGGATGCTCGTTTTGGTCTGTTTGGAGATAGTGCTAACCTTGATGCGAGATTGGTGCATGGTTTGCGTCGAACGTACCGTAGGCTTAGAAATTATTTTGGATGCACCCGATGGACCTCCTAGGTGACATTTGTCATGTGGAATCTCGTTTCAATCCATTTGGAGACAGCGGTACTGTCAGTGCAAGATAGGTGCACTGTTTGCACCAAACGTCCCATAGGCATAGAAATCGTTTTGGACGCACCTGATGGTACTCCTAGGTGACGAGGCTTAAGTGGATGCTCGTCTTGGTATATTTGGAGATAGTGCTAATCTTGACGCAAGATAGGTGCACGGTTTGCGTTGAACGAACCATTGGCTCAAAAATCATTTTGGACGCATCTGATGGTACTCCTAGGTGATGAGGCTCAATTGGATACTCGTTTTGGTCTGTTTGGAGATAGTGCTAACCTTGACACCAGATAGGTGCATGGTTTGCGCCGAACGTACCGTAGGCTTAGAAATTGTTTTGGATGCTCCCGATGGACCTCCTAGGTGACATTGGTCATGTGGAATCTCGTTTCAATCCATTTGGAGACAGCGGTACTGTCAGTGCAAGATAGGTGCACTGTTTGCACCAAACGTACCATAGTTATAGAAATCGTTTAGGAAGCACCCGATGGTACTCCTAGGTGACGAGGCTTAAGTGGATGCTCGTTTTGGTCTGTTTGGAGATAGTGCTAATCTTGATGTGAGATTGGTGCACGGTTTGCGTCGAACGTACCATCGGCTCAGAAATCGTTTTGGACACACCTGATGGATCTCCTATGTGACATTGGTCATGTGGAATCTCGTTTCAATCCATTTGGAGACACTGTTAGAGTCAGTGCAAGATAGGTGCACGGTTTACGCCAAACATAGATAAGAAACCATTTTGGGTTGAACGGTTTGCGAGATAGTGCTAATCTTGATGCGAGATTGGTGCACGGTTTGCGTTGAACGTACCATAGGCTCATAAATAATTTTGGATGCATCCGATGGTACTCCTAGGTGACGAGGCTCAATTGGATGCTCGTTTCGGTCTGTTTGGAGATAGTGCTAACCTTGACGCTAGATAGGTGCACGGTTTGCACCGAACGTACCGTAGGATCAGAAATCGTTTTGGACACACCTGATGGATCTCCTATGTGACATTGGTCATGTGGAATATCGTTTCAATCCATTTGGGGACAGTGGTAGTGTCAGTGCAAGATAGGTGCACGGTTTGCACCAAACATCGCTCAGAAATCGTTTTGGACGCACCCGATGGTCCTCCTAGGTGACGAGGCTCAAGTGGATGCTCGTTTTGGTCTGTTTGGAGATAGTGCTAACCTTGATGCGAGATTGGTGCATGGTTTGCGTCGAACGTACCGTAGGCTTAGAAATTGTTTTGGATGCACCCGATGGACCTCCTAGGTGACATTTGTCATGTGGAATCTCGTTTCAATCCATTTGGAGACAGCGGTACTGTCAGTGCAAGATAGGTGCACTGTTTGCACCAAACTTACCATAGGCATAGAAATCGTTTTGGACGCACCTGATGGTACTCCTAGGTGACGAGGCTTAAGTGGATGCTCGTCTTGGTATATTTGGAGATAGTGCTAATCTTGACGCAAGATAGGTGCACGGTTTGCGTTGAACGAACCATTGGCTCAAAAATCATTTTGGACGCATCTGATGGTACTCCTAGGTGATGAGGCTCAATTGGATACTCGTTTTGGTCTGTTTGGAGATAGTGCTAACCTTGACGCCAGATAGGTGCATGGTTTGCGCCGAACGTACCGTAGGCTTAGAAATTGTTTTGGATGCTCCCGATGGACCTCCTAGGTGACATTGGTCATGTGGAATCTCGTTTCAATCCATTTGGAGACAGCGGTACTGTCAGTGCAAGATAGGTGCACTGTTTGCACCAAACGTACCATAGTTATAGAAATCGTTTAGGAAGCACCCGATGGTACTCCTAGGTGACGAGGCTTAAGTGGATGCTCGTTTTGGTCTGTTTGGAGATAGTGCTAATCTTGATGTGAGATTGGTGCACGGTTTGCGTCGAACGTACCATCGGCTCAGAAATCGTTTTGGACACACCTGATGGATCTCCTATGTGACATTGGTCATGTGGAATCTCGTTTCAATCCATTTGGAGACACTGTTAGAGTCAGTGCAAGATAGGTGCACGGTTTACGCCAAACATAGATAAGAAACCATTTTGGGTTGAACGGTTTGCGAGATAGTGCTAATCTTGATGCGAGATTGGTGCATGGTTTGCGTTGAACGTACCATAGGCTCATAAATAATTTTGGATGCATCCGATGGTACTCCTAGGTGACGAGGCTCAATTGGATGCTCGTTTTGGTCTGTTTGGAGATAGTGCTAACCTTGACGCTAGATAGGTGCACGGTTTGCACCGAACGTACCGTAGGATCAGAAATCATTTTGGACACACCTAATGGATCTCCTATGTGACATTGGTCATGTGGAATATCGTTTCAATCCATTTGGGGACAGTGGTAGTGTCAGTGCAAGATAGGTGCACGGTTTGCACCAAACATCGCTCAGAAATCGTTTTGGACGCACCCGATGGTCCTCCTAGGTGACGAGGCTCAAGTGGATGCTCGTTTTGGTCTGTTTGGAGATAGTGCTAACCTTGAAGCGAGATTGGTGCATGGTTTGCGTCGAACGTACCGTAGGCTCAGAAATTGTTTTGGATGCACCCGATGGACCTCCTAGGTGACATTTGTCATGTGGAATCTCGTTTCAATCCATTTGGAGACAGCGGTACTGTCAGTGCAAGATAGGTGCACTGTTTGCACCAAACGTACCATAGGCATAGAAATCGTTTTGGACGCACCTGATGGTACTCCTAGGTGATGAGGCTTAAGTGGATGCTCGTCTTGGTATATTTGGAGATAGTGCTAATCTTGACGCAAGATAGGTGCACGGTTTGCGTTGAACGAACCATTGGCTCAAAAATCATTTTGGACGCATCTGATGGTACTCCTAGGTGATGAGGCTCAATTGGATACTCGTTTTGGTCTGTTTGGAGATAGTGCTAACCTTGACGCCAGATAGGTGCATGGTTTGCGCCGAACGTACCGTAGGCTTAGAAATTGTTTTGGATGCTCCCGATGGACCTCCTAGGTGACATTGGTCATGTGGAATCTCGTTTCAATCCATTTGGAGACAGCGGTACTGTCAGTGCAAGATAGGTGCACTGTTTGCACCAAACGTACCATAGTTATAGAAATCGTTTAGGAAGCACCCGATGGTACTCCTAGGTGACGAGGCTTAAGTGGATGCTCGTTTTGGTCTGTTTGGAGATAGTGCTAATCTTGATGTGAGATTGGTGCACGGTTTGCGTCGAACGTACCATCGGCTCAGAAATCGTTTTGGACACACCTGATGGATCTCCTATGTGACATTGGTCATGTGGAATCTCGTTTCAATCCATTTGGAGACACTGTTAGAGTCAGTGCAAGATAGGTGCACGGTTTACGCCAAACATAGATAAGAAACCATTTTGGGTTGAACGGTTTGCGAGATAGTGCTAATCTTGATGCGAGATTGGTGCATGGTTTGCGTTGAACGTACCATAGGCTCATAAATAATTTTGGATGCATCCGATGGTACTCCTAGGTGACGAGGCTCAATTGGATGCTCGTTTTGGTCTGTTTGGAGATAGTGCTAACCTTGACGCTAGATAGGTGCACGGTTTGCACCGAACGTACCGTAGGATCAGAAATCATTTTGGACACACCTAATGGATCTCCTATGTGACATTGGTCATGTGGAATATCGTTTCAATCCATTTGGGGACAGTGGTAGTGTCAGTGCAAGATAGGTGCACGGTTTGCACCAAACATCGCTCAGAAATCGTTTTGGACGCACCCGATGGTCCTCCTAGGTGACGAGGCTCAAGTGGATGCTCGTTTTGGTCTGTTTGGAGATAGTGCTAACCTTGAAGCGAGATTGGTGCATGGTTTGCGTCGAACGTACCGTAGGCTCAGAAATTGTTTTGGATGCACCCGATGGACCTCCTAGGTGACATTTGTCATGTGGAATCTCGTTTCAATCCATTTGGAGACAGCGGTACTGTCAGTGCAAGATAGGTGCACTGTTTGCACCAAACGTACCATAGGCATAGAAATCGTTTTGGACGCACCTGATGGTACTCCTAGGTGACGAGGCTTAAGTGGATGCTCGTCTTGGTATATTTGGAGATAGTGCTAATCTTGACGCAAGATAGGTGCACGGTTTGCGTTGAACGAACCATTGGCTCAAAAATCATTTTGGACGCATCTGATGGTACTCCTAGGTGATGAGGCTCAATTGGATACTCGTTTTGGTCTGTTTGGAGATAGTGCTAACCTTGACGCCAGATAGGTGCATGGTTTGCGCCGAACGTACCGTAGGCTTAGAAATTGTTTTGGATGCTCCCGATGGACCTCCTAGGTGACATTGGTCATGTGGAATCTCGTTTCAATCCATTTGGAGACAGCGGTACTGTCAGTGCAAGATAGGTGCACTGTTTGCACCAAACGTACCATAGTTATAGAAATCGTTTAGGAAGCACCCGATGGTACTCCTAGGTGACGAGGCTTAAGTGGATGCTCGTTTTGGTCTGTTTGGAGATAGTGCTAATCTTGATGTGAGATTGGTGCACGGTTTGCGTCGAACGTACCATCGGCTCAGAAATCGTTTTGGACACACCTGATGGATCTCCTATGTGACATTGGTCATGTGGAATCTCGTTTCAATCCATTTGGAGACACTGTTAGAGTCAGTGCAAGATAGGTGCACGGTTTACGCCAAACATAGATAAGAAACCATTTTGGGTTGAACGGTTTGTGAGATAGTGCTAATCTTGATGCGAGATTGGTGCACGGTTTGCGTTGAACGTACCATAGGCTCATAAATAATTTTGGATGCATCCGATGGTACTCCTAGGTGATGAGGCTCAATTGGATGCTCGTTTCGGTCTGTTTGGAGATAGTGCTAACCTTGACGCTAGATAGGTGCACGGTTTGCACTGAACGTACCGTAGGATCAGAAATCGTTTTGGACACACCTGATGGATCTCCTATGTGACATTGGTCATGTGGAATATCGTTTCAATCCATTTGGGGACAGTGGTAGTGTCAGTGCAAGATAGGTGCACGGTTTGCACCAAACATCGCTCAGAAATCGTTTTGGACGCACCCGATGGTCCTCCTAGGTGACGAGGCTCAAGTGGATGCTCGTTTTGGTCTGTTTGGAGATAGTGCTAACCTTGATGCGAGATTGGTGCATGGTTTGCGTCGAACGTACCGTAGGCTTAGAAATTGTTTTGGATGCACCCGATGGACCTCCTAGGTGACATTTGTCATGTGGAATCTCGTTTCAATCCATTTGGAGACAGCGGTACTGTCAGTGCAAGATAGGTGCACTGTTTGCACCAAACGTACCATAGGCATAGAAATCGTTTTGGACGCACCTGATGGTACTCCTAGGTGACGAGGCTTAAGTGGATGCTCGTCTTGGTATATTTGGAGATAGTGCTAATCTTGACGCAAGATTGGTGCACGGTTTGCGTTGAACGAACCATTGGCTCAAAAATCATTTTGGACGCATCTGATGGTACTCCTAGGTGATGAGGCTCAATTGGATACTCGTTTTGGTCTGTTTGGAGATAGTGCTAACCTTGACGCCAGATAGGTGCATGGTTTGCGCCGAACGTACCGTAGGCTTAGAAATTGTTTTGGATGCTCCCGATGGACCTCCTAGGTGACATTGGTCATGTGGAATCTCGTTTCAATCCATTTGGAGACAGCGGTACTGTCAGTGCAAGATAGGTGCACTGTTTGCACCAAACGTACCATAGTTATAGAAATCGTTTAGGAAGCACCCGATGGTACTCCTAGGTGACGAGGCTTAAGTGGATGCTCGTTTTGGTCTGTTTGGAGATAGTGCTAATCTTGATGTGAGATTGGTGCACGGTTTGCGTCGAACGTACCATCGGCTCAGAAATCGTTTTGGACACACCTGATGGATCTCCTATGTGACATTGGTCATGTGGAATCTCATTTCAATCCATTTGGAGACACTGTTAGAGTCAGTGCAAGATAGGTGCACGGTTTACGCCAAACATAGATAAGAAACCATTTTGGGTTGAACGGTTTGCGAGATAGTGCTAATCTTGATGCGAGATTGGTGCACGGTTTGCGTTGAACGTACCATAGGCTCATAAATAATTTTGGATGCATCCGATGGTACTCCTAGGTGACGAGGCTCAATTGGATGCTCGTTTTGGTCTGTTTGGAGATAGTGCTAACCTTGACGCTAGATAGGTGCACGGTTTGCACCGAACGTACCGTAGGATCAGAAATCATTTTGGACACACTTGATGGATCTCCTATGTGACATTGGTCATGTGGAATATCGTTTCAATCCATTTGGGGACAGTGGTAGTGTCAGTGCAAGATAGGTGCACGGTTTGCACCAAACATCGCTCAGAAATCGTTTTGGACGCACCCGATGGTCCTCCTAGGTGACGAGGCTCAAGTGGATGCTCGTTTTGGTCTGTTTGGAGATAGTGCTAACCTTGATGCGAGATTGGTGCATGGTTTGCGTCGAACGTACCGTAGGCTCAGAAATTGTTTTGGATGCACCCGATGGACCTCCTAGGTGACATTTGTCATGTGGAATCTCGTTTCAATCCATTTGGAGACAGCGGTACTGTCAGTGCAAGATAGGTGCACTGTTTGCACCAAACGTACCATAGGCATAGAAATCGTTTTGGACGCACCTGATGGTACTCCTAGGTGACGAGGCTTAAGTGGATGCTCGTCTTGGTATATTTGGAGATAGTGCTAATCTTGACGCAAGATAGGTGCACGGTTTGCGTTGAACGAACCATTGGCTCAAAAATCATTTTGGACACGTCTGATGGTACTCCTAGGTGATGAGGCTCAATTGGATACTCGTTTTGGTCTGTTTGGAGATAGTGCTAACCTTGACGCCAGATAGGTGCATGGTTTGCGCCGAACGTACCGTAGGCTTAGAAATTGTTTTGGATGCTCCCGATGGACCTCCTAGGTGACATTGGTCATGTGGAATCTCGTTTCAATCCATTTGGAGACAGTGGTACTGTCAGTGCAAGATAGGTGCACTGTTTGCACCAAACGTACCATAGTTATAGAAATCGTTTAGGAAGCACCCGATGGTACTCCTAGGTGACGAGGCTTAAGTGGATGCTCGTTTTGGTCTGTTTGGAGATAGTGCTAATCTTGATGTGAGATTGGTGCACGGTTTGCGTCGAACGTACCATCGGCTCAGAAATCGTTTTGGACACACCTGATGGATCTCCTATGTGACATTGGTCATGTGGAATCTCATTTCAATCCATTTGGAGACACTGTTAGAGTCAGTGCAAGATAGGTGCACGGTTTACGCCAAACATAGATAAGAAACCATTTTGGGTTGAACGGTTTGTGAGATAGTGCAAATCTTGATGCGAGATTGGTGCACGGTTTGCGTTGAACGTACCATAGGCTCATAAATAATTTTGGATGCATCCGATGGTACTCCTAGGTGACGAGGCTCAATTGGATGCTCGTTTTGGTCTGTTTGGAGATAGTGCTAACCTTGACGCTAGATAGGTGCACGGTTTGCACCGAACGTACCGTAGGATCAGAAATCGTTTTGGACACACCTGATGGATCTCCTATGTGACATTGGTCATGTGGAATATCGTTTCAATCCATTTGGGGACAGTGGTAGTGTCAGTGCAAGATAGGTGCACGGTTTGCACCAAACATCGCTCAGAAATCGTTTTGGACGCACCCGATGGTCCTCCTAGGTGACGAGGCTCAAGTGGATGCTCGTTTTGGTCTGTTTGGAGATAGTGCTAACCTTGATGCGAGATTGGTGCATGGTTTGCGTCGAACGTACCGTAGGCTTAGAAATTGTTTTGGATGCACCCGATGGACCTCCTAGGTGACATTTGTCATGTGGAATCTCGTTTCAATCCATTTGGAGACAGCGGTACTGTCAGTGCAAGATAGGTGCACTGTTTGCACCAAACGTACCATAGGCATAGAAATCGTTTTGGACGCACCTGATGGTACTCCTAGGTGACGAGGCTTAAGTGGATGCTCGTCTTGGTATATTTGGAGATAGTGCTAATCTTGACGCAAGATAGGTGCACGGTTTGCGTTGAACGAACCATTGGCTCAAAAATCATTTTGGACGCATCTCATGGTACTCCTAGGTGATGAGGCTCAATTGGATACTCGTTTTGGTCTGTTTGGAGATAGTGCTAACCTTGACGCCAGATAGGTGCATGGTTTGCGCCGAACGTACCGTAGGCTTAGAACTTGTTTTGGATGCTCCCGATGGACCTCCTAGGTGACATTGGTCATGTGGAATCTCGTTTCAATCCATTTGGAGACAGCGGTACTGTCAGTGCAAGATAGGTGCACTGTTTGCACCAAACGTACCATAGTTATAGAAATCGTTTAGGAAGCACCCGATGGTACTCCTAGGTGACGAGGCTTAAGTGGATGCTCGTTTTGGTCTGTTTGGAGATAGTGCTAATCTTGATGTGAGATTGGTGCACGGTTTGCGTCGAACGTACCATCGGCTCAGAAATCATTTTGGACACACCTGATGGATCTCCTATGTGACATTGGTCATGTGGAATCTCGTTTCAATCCATTTGGAGACAGTGGTATTGTCAGTGCAAGATAGTTGCACGGTTTGCACCGAACGTACCGTAGGATCAGAAATCGTTTTGGACACACCTATTGGATCTCCTATGTGACATTGGTCATGTGGAATATCGTTTCAATCCATTTGGAGACAGTGGTAGTGTCAGTGCAAGATAGGTGCACGGTTTGCACCAAACATCGCTCAGAAATCGTTTTGGACGCACCCGATGGTCCTCCTAGGTGACGAGGCTCAAGTGGATGCTCGTTTTGGTCTGTTTGGAGATAGTGCTAACCTTGATGCGAGATTGGTGCATGGTTTGCGTCGAACGTACCGTAGGCTTAGAAATTGTTTTGGATGCACCCGATGGACCTCCTAGGTGACATTTGTCATGTGGAATCCCGTTTCAATCCATTTGGAGACAGCGGTACTGTCAGTGCAAGATAGGTGCACTGTTTGCACCAAACGTACCATAGGCATAGAAATCGTTTTGGACGCACCTGATGATACTCCTAGTGACGAGGCTTAAGTGGATGCTCGTCTTGGTATATTTGGAGATAGTGCTAATCTTGACGCAAGATAGGTGTACGGTTTGCGTTGAACGAACCATTGGCTCAAAAATCATTTTGGACGCATCTGATGGTACTCCTAGGTGATGAGGCTCAATTGGATACTCGTTTTGGTCTGTTTGGAGATAGTGCTAACCTTGACGCTAGATAGGTGCATGGTTTGCGCCGAACGTACCTTAAGCTTAGAAATTGTTTTGGATGCTCCCGATGGACCTCCTAGGTGACATTGGTCATGTGGAATCTCGTTTCAATCCATTTGGAGATAGCGGTACTGTCAGTGCAAGATAGGTGCACTATTTGCACCAAACGTACCATAGTTATAGAAATCGTTTAGGAAGCACCCGATGGTACTCCTAGGTGACGAGGCTTGAGTGGATGCTCGTTTTGGTCTGTTTGGAGATAGTGCTAATCTTGATGTGAGATTGGTGCACAGTTTGCGTCGAACGTACCATCGGCTCAGAAATCGTTTTGGACACACCTGATGGATCTCCTATGTGACATTGGTCATGTGGAATCTCGTTTCAATCCATTTGGAGACACTGTTAGAGTCAGTGCAAGATAGGTGCACGGTTTGCGCCAAACATAGATAAGAAACCATTTTGGGTTGAACGGTTTGCGAGATAGTGCTAATCTTGATGTGAGATTGGTGCACGGTTTGCGTTGAATGTACCATAGGCTCATAAATCATTTTGGACGCATCCGATGGTACTCCTTGGTGACGAGGCTCAATTGGATGCTCGTTTTGGTCTGTTTGGAGATAGTGCTAACCTTGACGCTAGATAGGTGCACGGTTTGCACCGAACGTACCGTAGGATCAGAAATCATTTTGGACACACCTGATGGATCTCCTATGTGACATTGGTCATGTGGAATATCGTTTCAATCCATTTGGAGACAGCGGTAGTGTCAGTGCAAGATAGGTGCACGGTTTGCACCAAACATCGCTCAGAAATCATTTTGGACGCACCCGATGGTCCTCCTAGGTGACGAGGCTCAAGTGGATGCTCGTTTTGGACTGTTTGGAGATAGTGCTAACTTTGATGCGAGATTGGTGCATGGTTTGCGTCGAACGTACCGTAGGCTTAGAAATTGTTTTGGATGCACCCGATGGACCTCCTAGGTGACATTGGTCATGTGGAATCTCGTTTCAATCCATTTGGAGACAGTGGTACTGTCAGTGCAAGATAGGTGCACTGTTTGCACCAAACGTACCATAGTTATAGAAATCGTTTAGGAAGCACCCGATGGTACTCCTTGGTGATGAGGCTTAAGTGGATGCTCATTTTGGTCTGTTTGGAGATAGTGCTAATCTTGATGCGAGATTGGTGAATGGTTTGCGTCGAACGTACCATCGGCTCAGAAATCGTTTTGGACACACCTGATGGATCTCCGATGTGACATTGGTCATGTGGAATCTCGTTTCAATCCATTTGGAGACAGTGGTAGTGTTAGTGCAAGATAGGTGCACGGTTTGCACCAAACATCACTCAGAAATTGTTTTGGACGCACCTGATGGTACTCCTAGGTGACGAGGCTCAAGTGGATGCTCGTTTTGGTCTGTTTTGAGATCGTGCTAACCTTGATGCAAGATTGGTGCACGGTTTGCGTCCAACGTACCATGGGCTCGGAAATCGTTTTGGACGCGCTCGATGGTACTCCTAGGGACGAGGCTCAAGTGGATGCTCATTTTGGTCTATTTAGACATAGCGCTAACCTTGACGCAAGATAGGTGCACGGTTTGCGCTGAACATAGCATAGGCTCAGAAATCATTGTGGATGCTCCCGATGGATCTCCTTTGTGACTTTGGTCAGGTGGAATCCCATTTCAATCCATATGGTGATAGCAGAGTCTTAGTGCAAGGAACGTGCATGGTTTGCGCTAAACGTACCATAGGCACAAAAATCATTTTGGATGCACCCAATGGTACTCCTAGGTGACGAGGCTCAAGTGGATGCTCATTTTGGTCTGTTTGGAGATAGTGCTAACCTTGACGCAAGATAGATGCTCGGTTTGCGTCGAACGTACCATAGGCTCAAAAAATTGTTTTGGACGCACCAATGGTACTCCTAGGTGACGAGGCACACATGGATGCTGGTTTTCGTCTGTTTGGACATAGAGCTAATCTTGACACAAGATAGTTGCATGGTTTGCGCCGAACGTAACATAGGCTTAGAAATCATTTTGGACGCACGCGATGGATCTCCGCGGTGACATTGGTCATGTGTAATCTCGTTTCAATCCATTTGGAGACACTGTTAGAGTCAGTGCAAGATAGGTGCACGGTTTGCGCCAAACATAGATAAGAAACCATTTTGGGATGCACCCGATGGTACTTCTAGTTGATGAGGCTCAAGTGGTTACTTGTTTCAGTCTATTTGGAGATAGTGCTAATCTTGACGCAAGATAGTTGCACGGTTTACGCCAAACGTACCACAAGCTCAAACATCGTTTTAGACACACCCGATGGTACTCCTAGGTGAGGAGGCTCAAGTGGATGCTCTTTTTGGTCTGTTTGGGGATAGAGCTAATCTTGACGCAAGATCTGCACGGTTTGTGCCTAACGTAACATATGGTCAGAAATCATTTTGGACGCACCCGATAGATCTCCTACGTGACATTGGTCATGTGGAATCTCGTTTCAATCTATTTGAAGACAGTGGTATTGTCAGTGCAAGATAGGTGCTCCTAGGTTTGCGCCAAACGTTCCATAGGCACAGAAATCGTTTTGGACGCATCCGGTGGTACTCCTAGGTGACGTGGCCCAAGTGGATGCTCGTTTTGGTATATTTGCAGATAGTGCTAATCTTGACGCAACATAGGTGCACGGTTTGCGTTGAATGAACCATAGGCTCAAAAATCATTTTGGACGCATCTGATGGTACTCCTAGGTGACGAGGCACCAAACATCGCTCAAAAATTGTTTTGGACGCACCCGATGTTACTCCTAGGTGGCAAGGCTCAATTGGATGCTCGTTTTGGTCTGTTTGGAGATAGTGCTAACCTTGACGCCAGATAGGTACACGGTTTGCGCCGAACGTACCGTAGGCTTAGAAATTGTTTTGGATGCACCCGATGGACCTCTAGGTGAAATTGGTCATGTGGAATCTCGTTTCAATCCATTTGGAGACAGCGGTACTGTCAGAGCAAGATAGGTGCACTGTTTGCACCAAACGTACCATAGGCATAGAAATCGTTTTGGACGCACTCGATGGTACGCCTAGGTGACGAGGCTTAAGTGGATGCTCGTTTTGGTCTGTTTGGAGATAGTGCTAATCTTGATGTGAGATTGGTGCACGGTTTGTGTCGAACGTACCGTCGGCTCAGAAATCGTTTTGGACACACCTGATGGATCTCCTATGTGACATTGGTCATGTGGAATCTCGTTTCAATCCATTTAGAGACACTGTTAGAGTCAGTGCAAGATAGGTGCACGGTTTGCGCCAAACATAGATAAGAAACCATTTTGGGTTGAACGGTTTGCGAGATAGTGCTAATCTTGATGCGAGATTGGTGCACGGTTTGCGTTGAATGTACCACAGGCTCATAAATCATTTTGGACGCATCCGATGGTACTCCTAGGTAACGAGGCTCAATTGGATGCTCGTTTTGGTCTGTTTGGAGATAGTGCTAACCTTGACGCTAGATAGGTGCATGGTTTGCACCGAACGTATCGTAGGATCAGAAATCGTTTTGGACACACCTGATGGATCTCCTATGTGACATTGGTCATGTGGAATATCGTTTCAATCCATTTGGAGACAGCGGTAGTGTCAGTGCAAGATAGGTGCACGGTTTGAACCAAACATCGCTCAGAAAATCATTTTGGACGCACCCGATGGTCCTCCTAGGTGACGAGGCTCAAGTGGATGCTCGTTTTGGTCTGTTTGGAGATAGTGCTAACCTTGATGCGAGATTGGTGCATGGTTTGCGTCGAATGTACCGTAGGCTTAGAAATTGTTTTGGATGCACCCGATGGACCTCCTAGGTGACATTGGTCATGTGGAATCTCGTTTCAATCCATTTGGAGACAGTGGTACTGTCAGTGCAAGATAGGTGCACTGTTTGCACCAAACGTACCATAGTTATAGAAATCGTTTAGGAAGCACCCGATGGTACTCCTTGGTGATGAGGCTTAAGTGGATGCTCGTTTTGGTCTGTTTGGAGATAGTGCTAATCTTGATGCGAGATTGGTGAATGGTTTGCGTCGAACGTACCATCGACTCAGAAATCGTTTTGGACACACCTGATGGATCTCCTATGTGACATTGGTCATGTGGAATCTCGTTTCAATCCATTTGGAGACAGTGGTAGTGTTAGTGCAAGATAGGTGCACGGTTTGCACCAAACATCACTCAGAAATTATTTTGGACGCACCTGATGGTACTCCTAGGTGACGAGGCTCAAGTGGATGCTCGTTTTGGTCTGTTTCGAGATCGTGCTAACCTTGATGCAAGATTGGTGCACGGTTTGCGTCCAACGTACCATGGGCTCGAAAATCGTTTTGGACGCGCTCGATGGTACTCCTAGGTGATGAGGCTCAAGTGGATGCTCATTTTGGACTGTTTAGACATAGCGCTAACCTTGACGCAAGATAGGTGCACGGTTTGCGCTGAACATAGCATAGGCTCAGAAATCATTGTGGATGCACCCGATGGATCTCCTTTGTGACTTTGGTCAGGTGGAATCCCATTTCAATCCATTTGGTGATAGCAGAGTCTTAGGGCAAGGTACGTGCACGGTTTGCGCTAAACGTACCATAGGCACATAAATCATTTTGGATGCACCCAATGGAACTCCTAGGTGACGAGGCTCAAGTGGATGCTCATTTTGGTCTGTTTGGAGATAGTGCTAACCTTGACGCAAGATAGATGCTCGGTTTGCGTCGAACGTACCATAGGCTCAAAAAATCGTTTTGGACGCACCAATGGTACTCCTAGGTGACGAGGCACACATGGATGCTGGTTTTCGTCTGTTTGGACATAGAGCTAATCTTGACACAAGATAGTTGCACGGTTTGCGCCGAACGTAACATAGCCTCAGAAATCATTTTGAACGCACGCGATGGATCTCCGCGGTGACATTGGTCATGTGGAATCTCGTTTCAATCCATTTGGAGACACTGTTAGAGTCAGTGCAAGATAGGTGCACGGTTTGCGCCAAACATAGATAAGAAACCATTTTGGGTTGAACGGTTTGCGAGATAGTGCTAATCTTGATGCGAGATTGGTGCACGGTTTGCGTTGAACGTACCATAGGCTCATAAATAATTTTGGACGCATCCGATGGTACTCCTTGGTGACGAGGCTCAATTGGATGCTCGTTTTGGTCTGTTTGGAGATAGTGCTAACCTTGACGCTAGATAGGTGCACCGTTTGCACCGAACGTACCGTAGGATCAGAAATCGTTTTGGACACACCTATTGGATCTCCTATGTGACATTGGTCATGTGGAATATCGTTTCAATCCATTTGGAGACAGCGGTAGTGTCAGTGCAAGATAGGTGCACGGTTTGCACCAAACATCGCTCAGAAATCGTTTTGGACGCACCCGATGGTCCTCCTAGGTGACGAGGCTCAAGTGGATGCTCGTTTTGGTCTGTTTGGAGATAGTGCTAACTTTGATGCGAGATTGGTGCATGGTTTGCGTCGAACGTACCGTAGGCTTAGAAATTGTTTTGGATGCACCCGATGGACCTCCTAGGTGACATTGGTCATGTGGAATCTCGTTTCAATCCATTTGGAGACAGTGGTACTGTCAGTGCAAGATAGGTGCACTGTTTGCACCAAACGTACCATAGTTATAGAAATCGTTTAGGAAGCACCCGATGGTACTCCTTGGTGATGAGGCTTAAGTGGATGCTCATTTTGGTCTGTTTGGAGATAGTGCTAATCTTGATGCGAGATTGGTGAATGGTTTGCGTCGAACGTACCATCGGCTCAGAAATCGTTTTGGACACACCTGATGGATCTCCGATGTGACATTGGTCATGTGGAATCTCGTTTCAATCCATTTGGAGACAGTGGTAGTGTTAGTGCAAGATAGGTGCACGGTTTGCACCAAACATCACTCAGAAATTGTTTTGGACGCACCTGATGGTACTCCTAGGTGACGAGGCTCAAGTGGATGCTCGTTTTGGTCTGTTTTGAGATCGTGCTAACCTTGATGCAAGATTGGTGCACGGTTTGCGTCCAACGTACCATGGGCTCGGAAATCGTTTTGGACGCGCTCGATGGTACTCCTAGGTGACGAGGCTCAAGTGGATGCTCATTTTGGTCTGTTTAGACATAGCGCTAACCTTGACGCAAGATAGGTGCACGGTTTGCGCTGAACATAGCATAGGCTCAGAAATCATTGTGGATGCACCCGATGGATCTCCTTTGTGACTTTGGTCAGGTGGAATCCCATTTCAATCCATATGGTGATAGCAGAGTCTTAGTGCAAGGAACGTGCATGGTTTGCGCTAAACGTACCATAGGCACAAAAATCATTTTGGATGCACCCAATGGTACTCCTAGGTGACGAGGCTCAAGTGGATGCTCATTTTGGTCTGTTTGGAGATAGTGCTAACCTTGACGCAAGATAGATGCTCGGTTTGCGTCGAACGTACCATAGGCTCAAAAAATTGTTTTGGACGCACCAATGGTACTCCTAGGTGACGAGGCACACATGGATGCTGGTTTTCGTCTGTTTGGACATAGAGCTAATCTTGACACAAGATAGTTGCACGGTTTGCGCCGAACGTAACATAGGCTTAGAAATCATTTTGGACGCACGCGATGGATCTCCGCGGTGACATTGGTCATGTGTAATCTCGTTTCAATCCATTTGGAGACACTGTTAGAGTCAGTGCAAGATAGGTGCACGGTTTGCGCCAAACATAGATAAGAAACCATTTTGGGATGCACCCGATGGTACTTCTAGTTGATGAGGCTCAAGTGGTTACTTGTTTCAGTCTATTTGGAGATAGTGCTAATCTTGACGCAAGATAGTTGCACGGTTTACGCCAAACGTACCACAAGCTCAAACATCGTTTTAGACACACCCGATGGTACTCCTAGGTGAGGAGGCTCAAGTGGATGCTCTTTTTGGTCTGTTTGGGGATAGTGCTAATCTTGACGCAAGATCTGCACGGTTTGTGCCTAACGTAACATATGGTCAGAAATCATTTTGGACGCACCCGATAGATCTCCTACGTGACATTGGTCATGTGGAATCTCGTTTCAATCTATTTGAAGACAGTGGTATTGTCAGTGCAAGATAGGTGCTCCTAGGTTTGCGCCAAACGTTCCATAGGCACAGAAATCGTTTTGGACGCACCCGGTGGTACTCCTAGGTGACGTGGCCCAAGTGGATGCTCGTTTTGGTATATTTGCAGATAGTGCTAATCTTGACGCAACATAGGTGCACGGTTTGCGTTGAATGAACCATAGGCTCAAAAATCATTTTGGACGCATCTGATGGTACTCCTAGGTGACGAGGCACCAAACATCGCTCAAAAATTGTTTTGGACGCACCCGATGTTACTCCTAGGTGGCAAGGCTCAATTGGATGCTCGTTTTGGTCTGTTTGGAGATAGTGCTAACCTTGACGCCAGATAGGTACACGGTTTGCGCCGAACGTACCGTAGGCTTAGAAATTGTTTTGGATGCACCCGATGGACCTCTAGGTGAAATTGGTCATGTGGAATCTCGTTTCAATCCATTTGGAGACAGCGGTACTGTCAGAGCAAGATAGGTGCACTGTTTGCACCAAACGTACCATAGGCATAGAAATCGTTTTGGACGCACTCGATGGTACGCCTAGGTGACGAGGCTTAAGTGGATGCTCGTTTTGGTCTGTTTGGAGATAGTGCTAATCTTGATGTGAGATTGGTGCACGGTTTGTGTCGAACGTACCGTCGGCTCAGAAATCGTTTTGGACACACCTGATGGATCTCCTATGTGACATTGGTCATGTGGAATCTCGTTTCAATCCATTTAGAGACACTGTTAGAGTCAGTGCAAGATAGGTGCACGGTTTGCGCCAAACATAGATAAGAAACCATTTTGGGTTGAACGGTTTGCGAGATAGTGCTAATCTTGATGCGAGATTGGTGCACGGTTTGCGTTGAATGTACCACAGGCTCATAAATCATTTTGGACGCATCCGATGGTACTCCTAGGTAACGAGGCTCAATTGGATGCTCGTTTTGGTCTGTTTGGAGATAGTGCTAACCTTGACGCTAGATAGGTGCATGGTTTGCACCGAACGTATCGTAGGATCAGAAATCGTTTTGGACACACCTGATGGATCTCCTATGTGACATTGGTCATGTGGAATATCGTTTCAATCCATTTGGAGACAGCGGTAGTGTCAGTGCAAGATAGGTGCACGGTTTGCACCAAACATCGCTCAGAAAATCATTTTGGACGCACCCGATGGTCCTCCTAGGTGACGAGGCTCAAGTGGATGCTCGTTTTGGTCTGTTTGGAGATAGTGCTAACCTTGATGCGAGATTGGTGCATGGTTTGCGTCGAATGTACCGTAGGCTTAGAAATTGTTTTGGATGCACCCGATGGACCTCCTAGGTGACATTGGTCATGTGGAATCTCGTTTCAATCCATTTGGAGACAGTGGTACTGTCAGTGCAAGATAGGTGCACTGTTTGCACCAAACGTACCATAGTTATAGAAATCGTTTAGGAAGCACCCGATGGTACTCCTTGGTGATGAGGCTTAAGTGGATGCTCGTTTTGGTCTGTTTGGAGATAGTGCTAATCTTGATGCGAGATTGGTGAATGGTTTGCGTCGAACGTACCATCGACTCAGAAATCGTTTTGGACACACCTGATGGATCTCCTATGTGACATTGGTCATGTGGAATCTCGTTTCAATCCATTTGGAGACAGTGGTAGTGTTAGTGCAAGATAGGTGCAC
Source organism: Saccharum hybrid cultivar R570 (assembly GCA_038087645.1). Classification (NCBI taxonomy): domain Eukaryota; kingdom Viridiplantae; phylum Streptophyta; class Magnoliopsida; order Poales; family Poaceae; genus Saccharum; species Saccharum hybrid cultivar. The sequence goes on along the minus strand of JAQSUU010000835.1, from coordinate 546,052 downwards.
GGTTTGCACCAAACATCACTCAGAAATTATTTTGGACGCACCTGATGGTACTCCTAGGTGACGAGGCTCAAGTGGATGCTCGTTTTGGTCTGTTTCGAGATCGTGCTAACCTTGATGCAAGATTGGTGCACGGTTTGCGTCCAACGTACCATGGGCTCGAAAATCGTTTTGGACGCGCTCGATGGTACTCCTAGGTGATGAGGCTCAAGTGGATGCTCATTTTGGTCTGTTTAGACATAGCGCTAACCTTGACGCAAGATAGGTGCACGGTTTGCGCTGAACATAGCATAGGCTCAGAAATCATTGTGGATGCACCCGATGGATCTCCTTTGTGACTTTGGTCAGGTGGAATCCCATTTCAATCCATTTGGTGATAGCAGAGTCTTAGGGCAAGGTACGTGCACGGTTTGCGCTAAACGTACCATAGGCACATAAATCATTTTGGATGCACCCAATGGAACTCCTAGGTGACGAGGCTCAAGTGGATGCTCATTTTGGTCTGTTTGGAGATAGTGCTAACCTTGACGCAAGATAGATGCTCGGTTTGCGTCGAACGTACCATAGGCTCAAAAAATCGTTTTGGACGCACCAATGGTACTCCTAGGTGACGAGGCACACATGGATGCTGGTTTTCGTCTGTTTGGACATAGAGCTAATCTTGACACAAGATAGTTGCACGGTTTGCGCCGAACGTAACATAGCCTCAGAAATCATTTTGAACGCACGCGATGGATCTCCGCGGTGACATTGGTCATGTGGAATCTCGTTTCAATCCATTTGGAGACACTGTTAGAGTCAGTGCAAGATAGGTGCACGGTTTGCGCCAAACATAGATAAGAAACCATTTTGGGTTGAACGGTTTGCGAGATAGTGCTAATCTTGATGCGAGATTGGTGCACGGTTTGCGTTGAACGTACCATAGGCTCATAAATAATTTTGGACGCATCCGATGGTACTCCTAGGTGACGAGGCTCAATTGGATGCTCGTTTTGGTCTGTTTGGAGATAGTGCTAACCTTGACGCTAGATAGGTGCACCGTTTGCACCGAACGTACCGTAGGATCAGAAATCGTTTTGGACACACCTATTGGATCTCCTATGTTACATTGGTCATGTGGAATATCGTTTCAATCCATTTGGAGACAGTGGTAGTGTCAGTGCAAGATAGGTGCACGGTTTGCACCAAACATCGCTCATAAATCGTTTTGGACGCACCCGATGGTCCTCCTAGGTGACGAGGCTCAAGTGGATGCTCGTTTTGGTCTGTTTGGAGATAGTGCTAACCTTGATGCGAGATTGGTGCATGGTTTGCGTCGAACGTACCGTAGGCTTAGAAATTGTTTTGGATGCACCCGATGGACCTCCTAGGTGACATTTGTCATGTGGAATCTCGTTTCAATCCATTTGGAGACAGCGGTACTGTCAGTGCAAGATAGGTGCACTGTTTGCACCAAACGTACCATAGGAATAGAAATCGTTTTGGACGCACCTGATGATACTCCTAGGTGACGAGGCTTAAGTGGATGCTCGTCTTGGTATATTTGGAGATAGTGCTAATTTTGACGCAAGACAGGTGCACGGTTTGCGTTGAACGAACCATTGGCTCGAAAATCATTTTGGACGCATCTAATGGTACTCCTAGGTGATGAGGCTCAATTGGATACTCGTTTTGGTCTGTTTGGAGATAGTGCTAACCTTGACGCCAGATAGGTGCATGGTTTGCGCCGAACGTACCGTAAGCTTAGAAATTGTTTTGGATGCTCCCGATGGACCTCCTAGGTGACATTGGTCATGTGGAATCTCGTTTCAATCCATTTGGAGACAGCGGTACTGTCAGTGCAAGATAGGTGCACTGTTTGCACCAAACGTACCATAGTTATAGAAATCGTTTAGGAAGCACCCGATGGTACTCCTAGGTGACGAGGCTTAAGTGGATGCTCGTTTTGGTCTGTTTGGAGATAGTGCTAATCTTGATGTGAGATTGGTGCACGGTTTGCGTCGAACGTACCATCGGCTCAGAAATTGTTTTGGACACACCTGATGGATCTCCTATGTGACATTGGTCATGTGGAATCTCGTTTCAATCCATTTGGAGACACTGTTAGAGTCAGTGCAAGATAGGTGCACGGTTTGCGCCAAACATAGATAAGAAACCATTTTGGGTGGAACGGTTTGCGAGATAGTGCTAATCTTGATGCGAGATTGGTGCACGGTTTGCGTTGAATGTACCATAGGCTCATAAATCATTTTGGACGCATCCGATGGTACTCCTAGGTGACGAGACTCAATTGGATGCTCGTTTTGGTCTGTTTGGAGATAGTGCTAACCTTGACGCTAGATAGGTGCATGGTTTGCACCGAACGTACCGTAGGATCAGAAATCATTTTGGACACACCTGATGGATCTCCTATGTGACATTGGTCATGTGGAATATCGTTTCAATCCATTTGGAGACAGCGGTAGTGTCAGTGCAAGATAGGTGCACGGTTTGCACCAAACATCGCTCAGAAAATCGTTTTGGACGCACCCGATGGTCCTCCTAGGTGACGAGCTCAAGTGGATGCTCGTTTTGGTCTGTTTGGAGATAGTGCTAACCTTGATACGAGATTGGTGCATGGTTTGCGTTGAACGTAACGTAGGCTTAGAAATTGTTTTGGATGCACCCGATGGACCTCCTAGGTGACATTGGTCATGTGGAATCTCGTTTCAATCCATTGGAGACAGTGGTATTGTCAGTGCAAGATAGGTGCACTGTTTGCACCAAACGTACCATAGTTATAGAAATCGTTTAGGAAGCACCCGATGGTACTCCTTGGTGATGAGGCTTAAGTGGATGCTCGTTTTGGTCTGTTTGGAGATAGTGCTAATCTTGATGCGAGATTGGTGAATGGTTTGCGTCGAACGTACCATCGACTCAGAAATTGTTTTGGACACACCTGATGGATCTCCTATGTGACATTGGTCATGTGGAATCTCGTTTCAATCCATTTGGAGACAGTGGTAGTGTTAGTGCAAGATAGGTGCACGGTTTGCACCAAACATCACTCAGAAATTGTTTTGGACGCACCTGATGGTACTCCTAGGTGACGAGGCTCAAGTGGATGCTCGTTTTGGTCTGTTTCGAGACCGTGCTAACCTTGATGCAAGATTGGTGCACGGTTTGCGTCCAACGTACCATGGGCTCAAAAATCGTTTTGGACGCGCTCGATGGTACTCCTAGGTGACGAGGCCCAAGTGGATGCTCATTTTGGTCTGTTTAGACATAGCGCTAACCTTGACGCAAGATAGGTGCACGGTTTGCGCTGAACATAGCATAGGCTCAGAAATCATTGTGGATGCACCCGATGGATCTCCTTTGTGACTTTGGTCAGGTGGAATCCCATTTCAATCCATTTGGTGATAGCAGAGTCTTAGGGCAAGGTACGTGCACGGTTTGCGCTTAACGTACCATAGGCACAGAAATCATTTTGGATGCACCCAATGGTACTCCTAGGTGACGAGGCTCAAGTGGATGCTCATTTTGGTCTGTTTGGAGATAGTGCTAACCTTGACGCATGATAGATGCTCGGTTTGCGTCGAACGTACCATAGGCTCAAAAAATCGTTTTGGACGCACCAATGATACTCCTAGGTGACGAGGCACACATGGATGCTGGTTTTCGTCTGTTTGGACATAGAGCTAATCTTGACACAAGATAGTTGCACGGTTTGCGCCGAACGTAACATAGGCTTAGAAATCATTTTGGACGCACGCGATGGATCTCCGCGGTGACATTGGTCATGTGTAATCTCGTTTCAATCCATTTGGAGACACTGTTAGAGTCAGTGCAAGATAGGTGCACGGTTTGCGCCAAACATAGATAAGAAACCATTTTGGGATGCACCCGATGGTACTTCTAGTTGATGAGGCTCAAGTGGTTACTTGTTTTAGTCTATTTGGAGATAGTGCTAATCTTGACGCAAGATAGTTGCACGGTTTACGCCGAACGTACCACAAGCTCAAACATCGTTTCAGACACACCCGATGGTACTCCTAGGTGAGGAGGCTCAAGTGGATGCTCGTTTTGGTCTGTTTGGGGATAGTGCTAATCTTGACGCAAGATCTGCACGGTTTGCGCCTAACGTAACATATGGTCAGAAATCATTTTGGACGCACCCGATAGATCTCCTACGTGACATTGGTCATGTGGAATCTCGTTTCAATCTATTTGAAGACAGTGGTATTGTCAGTGCAAGATAGGTGCTCCTAGGTTTGCGCCAAACGTTCCATAGGCACAGAAATCGTTTTGGACGCACCCGGTGGTACTCCTAGGTGACGTGGCCCAAGTGGATGCTCGTTTTGGTATATTTGGAGATAGTGCTAATCTTGACGCAACATAGGTGCACGGTTTGCGTTGAACGAACCATAGGCTCAAAAATCATTTTGGATGCATCTGATGGTACTCCTAGGTGACGAGGCACCAAACATCGCTCAGAAATTGTTTTGGACGCACCCGATGTTACTCCTAGGTGGCAAGGCTCAATTGGATGCTCGTTTTGGTCTGTTTGGAGATAGTGCTAACCTTGACGCCAGATAGGTGCACGGTTTGCGCCGAACGTACCGTAGGCTTAGAAATTGTTTTGGATGCACCCGATGGACCTCTAGGTGAAATTGGTCATGTGGAATCTCGTTTCAATCCATTTGGAGACAGCGGTACTGTCAGTGCAAGATAGGTGCACTGTTTGCACCAAACGTACCATAGGCATAGAAATCGTTTTGGACGCACTCGATGGTACTCCTAGGTGACGAGGCTTAAGTGGATGCTCGTTTTGGTATGTTTGGAGATAGTGCTAATCTTGATGTGAGATTGGTGCACGGTTTGCGTCGAACGTACCATCGGCTCAGAAATCGTTTTGGACACACCTGATGGATCTCCTATGTGACATTGGTCATGTGGAATCTCGTTTCAATCCATTTGGAGACACTGTTAGAGTCAGTGCAAGTGTGCACGGTTTGCGCCAAACATAGATAAGAAACCATTTTGGGTTGAACGGTTTGCGAGATAGTGCTAATCTTGATGCGAGATTGGTGCACGGTTTGCGTTGAATGTACCATAGGCTCATAAATCATTTTGGACGCATCCGATGGTACTCCTAGGTGACGAGGCTCAATTGGATGCACGTTTTGGTCTGTTTGGAGATAGTGCTAACCTTGACGCTAGATAGGTGCATGGTTTGCACCGAACGTACCGTAGGATCAGAAATCATTTTGGACACACCTGATGGATCTCCTATGTGACATTGGTCATGTGGAATATCGTTTCAATCCATTTGGAGACAGCGGTAGTGTCAGTGCAAGATAGGTGCACGGTTTGCACCAAACATCGCTCAGAAAATCGTTTTGGACGCACCCGATGGTCCTCCTAGGTGACGAGGCTCAAGTGGATGCTCGTTTTGGTCTGTTTGGAGATAGTGCTAACCTTGATGCGAGATTGGTGCATGGTTTGCATCGAACGTACCGTAGGCTTAGAAATTGTTTTGGATGCACCCGATGGACCTCCTAGGTGACATTGGTCATGTGGAATCTCGTTTCAATCCATTTGGAGACAGTGGTACTGTCAGTGCAAGATAGGTGCACTGTTTGCACCAAACGTACCATAGTTATAGAAATCGTTTAGGAAGCACCCGATGGTACTCCTTGGTGATGAGGCTTAAGTGGATGCTCGTTTTGGTTTGTTTGGAGATAGTGCTAATCTTGATGCGAGATTGGTGAATGGTTTGCGTCGAACGTACCATCGACTCAGAAATCGTTTTGGACACACCTGATGGATCTCCTATGTGACATTGGTCATGTGGAATCTCGTTTCAATCCATTTGGAGACAGTGGTAGTGTTAGTGCAAGATAGGTGCACGGTTTGCACCAAACATCACTCAGAAATTATTTTGGACGCACCTGATGGTACTCCTAGGTGACGAGGCTCAAGTGGATGCTCGTTTTGGTCTGTTTCGAGATCGTGCTAACCTTGATGCAAGATTGGTGCACGGTTTGCGTCCAACGTACCATGGGCTCAAAAATCGTTTTGGACGCGCTCGATGGTACTCCTAGGTGACGAGGCTCAAGTGGATGCTCATTTTGGTCTGTTTAGACATAGCGCTAACCTTGACGCAAGATAGGTGCACGGTTTGCGCTGAACATAGCATAGGCTCAGAAATCATTGTGGATGCACCCGATGGATCTCCTTTGTGACTTTGGTCAGGTGGAATCCCATTTCAATCCATTTGGTGATAGCAGAGTCTTAGGGCAAGGTACGTGCACGGTTTGCGCTAAACGTACCATAGGCACAGAAATCATTTTGGATGCACCCAATGGTACTCCTAGGTGACGAGGCTCAAGTGGATGCTCATTTTGGTCTGTTTGGAGATAGTGCTAACCTTGACGCAAGATAGATGCTCGGTTTGCGTCGAACGTACCATAGGCTCAAAAAATCGTTTTGGACGCACCAATGGTACTCCTAGGTGACGAGGCACACATGGATGCTGGTTTTCGTCTGTTTGGACATAGAGCTAATCTTGACACAAGATAGTTGCACGGTTTGCGCCGAACGTAACATAGGCTCAGAAATCATTTTGGACGCACGCGATGGATCTCCGCGGTGACATTGGTCATGTGTAATCTCGTTTCAATCCATTTGGAGACACTGTTAGAGTTAGTGCAAGATAGGTGCACGGTTTGCGCCAAACATAGATAAGAAACCATTTTGGGATGCACCCGATGGTATTTCTAGTTGATGAGGCTCAAGTGGTTACTTGTTTCAGTCTATTTGGAGATAGTACTAATCTTGACGCAAGATAGTTGCACGGTTTACGCCGAACGTACCACAAGCTCGAACATCGTTTCAGACACACCCGATGGTACTCCTAGGCGAGGAGGCTCAAGTGGATGCTCTTTTTGGTCTGTTTGGGGATAGTGCTAATCTTGACGCAAGATCTGCACGGTTTGCACCTAACGTAACATATGGTCAGAAATCATTTTGGATGCACCCGATAGATCTCCTACGTGACATTGGTCATGTGGAATCTCGTTTCAATCTATTTGAAGATAGTGGTATTGTCAGTGCAAGATAGGTGCTCCTAGGTTTGCGCCAAACGTTCCATAGGCACAGAAATCGTTTTGGACGCACCCGGCGGTATTCCTAGGTGACGTGGCCCAAGTGGATGCTCGTTTTGGTATATTTGGAGATAGTGCTAATCTTGACGCAACATAGGTGCACGGTTTGCGTTGAACGAACCATAGGCTCAAAAATCTTTTTGGACGCATCTGATGGTACTCCTAGGTGACAAGGCACCAAACATCGCTCAGAAATTGTTTTGGACGCACCCGATGTTACTCCTAGGTGGCAAGGCTCAATTGGATGCTCGTTTTGGTCTGTTTGGAGATAGTGCTAACCTTGACGCCAGATAGGTGCACGGTTTGCGCCGAACGTACCATAGGCTTAGAAATTGTTTTGGATGCACCCGATGGACCTCTAGGTGAAATTGGTCATGTGGAATCTCGTTTCAATCCATTTGGAGACAGCGGTACTATCAGTGCAAGATCGGTGCACTGTTTGCACCAAACGTACCATAGGCATAGAAATCATTTTGGACGCACTCGATGGTACTCCTAGGTGACGAGGCTTAAGTGGATGCTCGTTTTGGTCTGTTTGGAGATAGTGCTAATCTTAATGCGAGATTGGTGCACGGTTTGCGTTGAACGTACCATAGGCTCAGAAATCATTTTGGACGCATCCGATGGTACTCCTAGGTGACGAGGCTCAATTGGATGCTCGTTTTGGTCTATTTGGAGATAGTGCTAACCTTGACGCCAGATAGGTGCCCGGTTTGCACCGAACGTACCATAGGATCAGAAATCATTTTGGACACACCTGATGGATCTCCTATGTGACATTGGTCATGTCAAATATCGTTTCAATCCATTTGGAGATAGTGGTAGTTTCAGTGCAAGATAGGTGCACGGTTTGCACCAAACATCGCTCAGAAATCATTTTGGACGCACCGATGGTCCTCCTAGGTGACGAGGCTCAAGTGGATGCTCGTTTTTGTCTGTTTGGAGATAGTGCTAACATTGATGCGAGATTGGTGCATGGTTTGCGTCAAACGTACCGTAGGCTTAGAAATTGTTTTGGATGCACCCGATGGACGTCCTAGGTGACATTGGTCATGTGGAATCTCGTTTCAATCCATTTGGAGACAGCGGTACTATCAGTGCAAGATAGGTGCACTGTTTGCACCAAACGTACCATAGGCATAGAAATCATTTTGGACGCACCCGATGGTACTCCTAGGTGACGAGGCTTAAGTGGATGCTCGTCTTTGTATATTTGGAGATAGTGCTAATCTTGACGCAAGATAGGTGCACGGTTTGCGTTGAACGAACCATTGGCTCAAAAATCATTTTGGACGCATCTGATGGTACTCCTAGGTGATGAGGCTCAATTGGATGCTCATTTTGGTCTATTTGGAGATAGTGCTAACCTTGACGCCAGATAGGTGCATGGCTTGCACCGAACGTACCGTAGGCTTAGAAATTGTTTTGGATGCACCCGATGGACCTCCGAGGTGACATTGGTCATGTGGAATCTCGTTTCAATCCATTTGGAGACAGTGGTACTATCAGTGCAAGATAGGTGCACTGTTTGCACCAAACGTACCATAGTTATATAAATCATTTAGGAAGCACCCGATGGTACTCCTAGGTGACGAGGCTTAAGTGGATGCTCGTTTTGGTCTGTTTGGAGCTAGTGCTAATCTTGATGCGAGATTGGTGCACGGTTTGCGTCGAACGTACCATCGGCTCAGAAATCTTATTAGACACACCTGATAGATCTCCTATGTGACATTGGTCATGTGGAATCTCGTTTCAATCCATTTGAAGACCGTGGTAGTGTCAGTGCAAGATAGGTGCACGGTTTGCACCAAACATCGCTCAGAAATCGTTTTGGACGCACCCGATGGTACTCCTAGGTGACGAGGCTCAAGTGGATGCTCATTTTGGTCTGTTTGGAGATAGTGCTAACCTTGATGCGAGATTGGTGCACGGTTTGCGTCGAACATACCATAGGCTCAGAAATCCTTTTGGACGCGCTCGATGGTACTCCTAGGTGACGAGGCTCAAGTGGATGCTCATTTTGGTTTGTTTAGACATAGCGCTAACCTTGACGCAAGATAGGTGCTCGGTTTGCGTTGAACATAGCATAGGCTCAGAGATCATTGTGGATGCACCCGATGGATCTCCTTTGTGACTTTAGTCAGGTGGAATCCCATTTCAATCCATTTGGTGATAGCGGAGTCTTAGTGCAAGGTACGTGCACGGTTTGCGCTAAACGTTCCATAGGCACGGAAATCATTTTTGATGCACCCAATGGTACTCCTAGGTGACGAGGCACACATGGAGGCTGGTTTTGGTATGTTTGGACATAGAGCTAATCTTGACACAAGATAGTTGCACGGTTTGCGCCGAACGTACCATAGGCTCAGAAATCATTTTAGACGCACGCGATGGATCTCCGCGGTGACATTGGTCATGTGTAATCTCGTTTCAATCCATTTGGAGACACTATTAGAGTCAGTGCAAGATAGGTGCACGGTTTGCGCCAAACGTAGATAAGAAACCATTTTGGGATGCACCCGATGGTACTTCTAGGTGAGGAGGCTCAAGTGGATGCTCGTTTTGGTCTGTTTGGAGATAGTGCTAATCTTGACGCAAGATCTGCACGGTTTGCGCCGAACGTAACATATGGTCAGAAATCATTTTGGACACACCCGATAGATCTCCTATGTGACATTGGTCATGTGGAATCTCGTTTCAATGTATTTGGAAACAGTGGTAGTGTCAGCGCAAGATAGGTGCACGATTTGTGCCAAACGTACCATAGGCACAGAAATCGTTTTGGACGCACCCGGTGGTACTCCTAGGTGACATGGCCCAAGTGGATGCTTGTTTTGTTATTTTTAGAGATAGCGCTAATCTTGACGCAAGATAGGTGCACGGTTTGCGTTGAATGAACCATAGGCTTAAAAAATTATTTTGGACGCATCTGATGGTACTCCTAGGTGACGAGGCTCCATTGGATGCACGTTTTGGTCTGTTTGGAAATAGTGCTAACCTTGACGCCAGATAGGTGCACGGTTTGCGCCGAACGTACCGTAGGCTTAGAAATTGTTTTGGATGCATCCAATGGACCTCCTAGGTGAAATTGGTCATGTGGAGACAGCGGTACTGTCAGTGAAAGATAGGTGCACTATTTGCACCAAACGTACCATAGGCATAGAAATCGTTTTGGACGCACGCGATGGTACTCCTAGGTGACGAGGCTTAAGTGGATGCTCGTTTTGGTCTGTTTGGAGATATTGCTAATCTTGATGCGAGATTGGTGCACGGTTTGCGTCGAACGTACCATAGACTCATAAATCATTTTGGACGCATCCGATGGTACTCCTAGGTGACGAGGCTCAATTGGATGCTCGTTTTGGTCTGTTTGGATATAGTGCTAACCATGACGCCAGATAGGTGCATGGTTTGCGCCGAACGTACCATAGAATCAGAAATCATTTTGGACACACCTGATGGATCTCCTATGTGACATTGGTCATGTGAAATCTCGTTTCAATCCATTTGGAGACAGTGGTAGTGTCAGTGCAAGATAGGTGCATGGTTTGCACCACACATCGCTCAGAAATCGTTTTGAACGCACCCAATGGTCCTCCTAGGTGACGAGGCTCAAGTGGATACTCGTTTTGGTCTGTTTGGAAATAGTGCTATCCTTGATGCGAGATTGGTGCACGGTTTGCGTCGAACGTACCGTAGACTTAGAAATTGTTTTGGATGCACCCGATTGACCTCCTAGGTGAAATTGGTCATGTGAAATCTCATTTTAATCCATTTGGAGACAGCGGTACTGTCAGTGCAAGATAGGTGCACTGTTTGCACCAAACGTACCATAGGCATAGAAATCGTTTTGGACGCACCCGATGGTACTCCTCGGTGACGAGCTTAAGTGGATGCTCGTCTTGGTATATTTGGAGATAGTGCTAATCTTGACGCAAGATAGGTGCACGGTTTGCGTTGAACGAACCATAGTCTCAAAAATCATTTTAGACGCATCTAATGGTACTCCTAGGTGATGAGGCTCAATTGGATGCTTGTTTTGGTCTGTTTGGAGATAGTGCTAACCTTGACACCAGATAGGTGCTTGTTTTGCGCCGAACGTAACATATGGTCAGAAATCATTTTGGACGCACCCGATAGATCTCCTATGTGACATTGGTCATGTGGAATCTCGTTTCAATCTATTTGCAGACAGTGGTAGTGTCAATGCAAGATAGGTGCACGATTTGTGCCAAACGTACCATAGGCACAAAAATCGTTTTGGACGCACCCGGTGGTACTCCTAGGTGACGTGGCCCAAGTGGATGCTCGTTTTGGTATATTTGGAGATAGTGCTAATCTTGACGCAAGATAGGTGCACGGTTTGCGTTGAATGAACCATAGGCTTAAAAATCATTTTGGACGCATCTGATGGTACTCCTAGGTGACGAGGCTCCATTGGATGCACGTTTTGGTCTGTTTGGAAATAGTGCTAACCTTGACGCCAGATAGGTGCACGGTTTGCGCCGAACGTACCGTAGGCTTAGAAATTGTTTTGGATGCATCCGATGGACCTCCTAGGTGAAATTGGTCATGTGGAGACAGCGGTACTGTCAGTGCAAGATAGGTGCACTGTTTGCACCAAACGTACCATAGGCATAGAAATCGTTTTGGACGCACGCGATGGTACTCCTAGGTGACGAGGCTTAAGTGGATGCTCGTTTTGGTCTGTTTGGAGATAGTGCTAATCTTGATGCGAGATTGGTGCACGGTTTGCGTCGAACGTACCATAGACTCATAAATCATTTTGGACGCATCCGATGGTACTCCTAGGTGACGAGGCTCAATTGGATGCTCGTTTTGGTCTGTTTGGATATAGTGCTAACCATGACGCCAGATAGGTGCATGGTTTGCGCCGAACGTACCATAGAATCAGAAATCATTTTGGACACACCTGATGGATCTCCTATGTGACATTGGTCATGTGAAATCTCGTTTCAATCCATTTGGAGACAGTGGTAGTGTCAGTGCAAGATAGGTGCACGGTTTGCACCACACATCGCTCAGAAATCGTTTTGAACGCACCCAATGGTCCTCCTAGGTGACGAGGCTCAAGTGAATACTCGTTTTGGTCTGTTTGGAAATAGTGCTATCCTTGATGCGAGATTGGTGCACGGTTTGCGTCGAACGTACCGTAGACTTAGAAATTGTTTTGGATGCACCCGATTGACCTCCTAGGTGACATTGGTCATGTGAAATCTCATTTTAATCCATTTGGAGACAGCGGTACTGTCAGTGCAAGATAGGTGCACTGTTTGCACCAAACGTACCATAGGCATAGAAATCGTTTTGGACGCACCCGATGGTACTCCTCGGTGACGAGCTTAAGTGGATGCTCGTCTTGGTATATTTGGAGATAGTGCTAATCTTGACGCAAGATAGGTGCACGGTTTGCGTTGAACGAACCATAGTCTCAAAAATCATTTTAGACGCATCTAATGGTACTCCAAGGTGATGAGGCTCAATTGGATGCTTGTTTTGGTCTGTTTGGAGATAGTGCTAACCTTGACACCAGATAGGTGCTTGTTTTGCGCCGAACGTAACATATGGTCAGAAATCATTTTGGACGCACCCGATAGATCTCCTATGTGACATTGGTCATGTGGAATCTCGTTTCAATCTATTTGCAGACAGTGGTAGTGTCAGTGCAAGATAGGTGCACGATTTGTGCCAAACGTACCATAGGCACAAAAATCGTTTTGGACGCACCCGGTGGTACTCCTAGGTGACGTGGCCCAAGTGGATGCTCGTTTTGGTATATTTGGAGATAGTGCTAATCTTGACGCAAGATAGGTGCACGGTTTGCGTTGAACGAACCATAGGCTCAAAAATAATTTTGGACGCATCTGATGGTACTCCTAGGTGACGAGGCTCCATTGGATGCTCGTTTTGGTCTGTTTGGAGATAGTGCTAACCTTGATGCCAGATAGGTGCACGGTTTGCGCCAAACGTACCGTAGGCTTAGAAATTGTTTTGGATGCACCCGATGGACCTCCTAGGTGAAATTGGTCATGTGGAATCTCGTTTCAATCCATTTGGAGACAGCGGTACTATCAGTGCAAGATAGGTGCACTGTTTGCACCAAACGTACCATAGGCATAGAAATCGTTTTGGACGCACCCGATGGTACTCCTAGGTGACGAGGCTTAAGTGGAAGCTCGTTTTGGTATGTTTGGAGATAGTGCTAATCTTGATGCGAGATTGGTGCATGGTTTGTGTCGAACGTACCATAGGCTCAGAAATCATTTTGGACGCATCCGATGGTACTCCTAGGTGACGAGGCTCAATTGGATGCTCGTTTTGGTCTGTTTGGATATAATGCTAACCTTGACACCAGATAGGTGCACAGTTTGCGCCGAACGTACCGTAGAATTAGAAATCATTTTGGACACACCTGATGGATCTCCTATGTGACATTGGTCATGTGGAATCTCGTTTCAATCCATTTGGAGACAGTGGTAGTGTCAGTGCAAGATAGGTGCACGGTTTGCACCAAACATCGCTCAGAAAATCGTTTTGGATGCACCCGATGGTCCTCCTAGGTGATCAGGATCAAGTGGATGCTCGTTTTGGTCTGTTTGGGGATAGTGTAACCTTGATGCGAGATTGGTGCACGGTTTGCGTAGAACGTACCGTAGGCTTAGAAATTGTTTTGGATGCACCCGATGGACCTCCTAGGTGACATTGGTCATGTGGAATCTTATTTCAATCCATTTGGAGACAGCAGTACTGTCAGTGCAAGATAGGTGCACTGTTTGCACCAAACGTACCATAGGCATAGAAGTCGTTTTGGACGTACCCGATGGTACTCTTAGGTGACGAGGCTTAAGTGGATGCTCGTCTTGGTATATTTGGAGATGGTGCTAATCTTGACACAAGATAGGTGCACGGTTTGTGTTGAACGAACCATAGGCTCAAAAATCATTTTGGACGCATCTGATGGTACTCCTAGGTGATGAGGCTCAATTGGATGCTCGTTTTGGTCTGTTTGGAGATAGTGCTAACCTTGACACCAGATAGGTGCTTGGTTTGCGCCGAACGTACCGTAGGATTAGAAATTGTTTTGGATGCACCCGATGGACCTCCTAGGTGACATTGGTCATGTGGAATTTTGTTTCAATCCATTTGGAGACAGCAGTACTATCAGTGCAAGATAGGTGCACTGTTTGCACCAAACGTACCATAGTTATAGAAATCGTTTTGGACGCACCCGATGGTACTACTAGGTGACGAGGCTCAAGTGGATGCTCGTTTTGGTCTGTTTCGAGATAGTGCTAACCATGATGCGAGAATGGTGCACGGTTTGCGTCGAACGTACCATAGGCTCGGAAATCATTTTGGACACGCTCGATGGTACTCCTAGGTGATGAGGCTCAAGTGGATGCTCATTTTGGTCTGTTTAGACATAGCGCTAATCTTGACGCAAGATAGGTGCACAGTTTGCACCCAACATCGCTCAGAAATCGTTTTGGACGCACCCGATGGTACTCCTAGGTGACGAGGCTCAAGTGGATGCTTGTTTTGGTCTGTTTGGAGATAGTGCTAACCTTAATGCGAGATTGGTGCACGGTTTGCGTCGAACGTACCACAGGCTCGGAAATCGTTTTGGACGCGCTCGATGGTACTCCTAGGTGAGGAGGCTCAAGTGGATGCTTGTTTTGGTCGGTTTGGAGATATTGCTAATCTTGACGCAAGATCTGCACGGTTTGCGCCGAACGTAACATATGGTTGGAAATCATTTTGGACGCACCCGATAGATCTCCTATGTGACATTGGTCATGTGGAACCTCGTTTCAATGTTTTTGGAGACAGTGGTAGTGTCAGCGCAAGATAGGTGCACGATTTGTGCCAAACGTACCATAGGCACAGAAATCGTTTTGGACGCACCTGGTGGTACTCCTAGGTGACGTGGCCCAAGTGGATGCTCGTTTTATTATTTTTGGAGATAGCGCTAATCTTGAAGCAAGATAGGTGCACGGTTTGCGTTGAATGAACCATAGGCTCAAAAATCATTTTGGACGCATCTGATGGTACTCCTAAGTGACGAGGCTCCATTGGATGCTCGTTTTGGTCTGTTTGGTGATAGTGCTAACCTTGACGCCAGATAGGTGCACGGTTTGCGCCGAACATACGGTAGGCTTAGAAATTGTTTTGGATGCACCCGATGGACCTCCAAGGTGACATTGGTCATGTGCAATCTAGTTTCAATCCATTTGGAGACAGCGGTACTGTTAGTGCAAGATAGTTGCACTGTTCGCACCAAACGTACCATAGTTATAGAAATCGTTTTGGACGCACCCGATGATACTCCTAGGTGACGAGGCTTAAGTGGATGCTCGTTTTGTTCTGTTTGGAGATAGTGCTAATCTTGATGCGAGATTGGTGCACGGTTTGCGTCGAAAGTACCATCAGCTCAGAAATCATTTTGGACACACCTAATGGATCTCCTATATGACATTGGTCATGTGGAATCTTGTTTCAATCCATTTGGAGACAGTGGTAGTGTTAGTGCAAGATAGGTGCACGGTTTGCACCCAACATCGCTCAGAAATCGTTTTGGACGCACTCGATGGTACTCCTAGGTGACGAGGCTCAAGTGGATGCTCGTTTTGGTCTGTTTGGAGATAGTGCTAACCTTGATGCGAGATTGGTGCATGGTTTGCGTCGAACGTACCACAGGCTCGGAAAATTGTTTTGGACGCGCTCGATGGTACTCCTAGGTGAGGAGGCTCAAGTGGATGCTTGTTTTGGTCGGTTTGGAGATATTGCTAATCTTGACGCAAGATCTGCACGGTTTGCGCCGAACGTAACATATGGTTAGAAATCATTTTGGACGCACCCGATAGATATCCTATGTGACATTGGTCATGTGGAATCTTGTTTCAATGTTTTTGGAGACAGTGGTAGTGTCAGCGCAAGATAGGTGCACGATTTGTGCCAAACGTACCATAGGCACATAAATCGTTTTGGACGCACCCGGTGGTACTCCTAGGTAACGTGGCCCAAGTGGATGCTCGTTTTGTTATTTTTGGAGATAGCGCTAATCTTGACGCAAGATAGGTGCACGGTTTGCGTTGAATGAACCACAGGCTCAAAAATCATTTTGGACGCATCTGATGGTACTCGTAGGTGACGAGGCTCCATTGGATGCTCGTTTTGTTCTGTTTGGTGATAGTGCTAACCTTGACGCCAGATAGGTGCACGGTTTGCGCCGAACATACCGTAGGCTTAGAAATTGTTTTGGATGCACCCGATGGACCTCCAAGGTGACATTGGTCATGTGCAATCTAGTTTCAATCCATTTGGAGACAGCGGTACTGTCAGTGCATGATAGGTGCACTATTTGCGCCAAACGTACCATAGGCATAGAAATGGTTTAGGACGCACCCAATGGTACTCCTAGGTGATGAGGCCTAAGTGGATGCTCGTTTTGTTCTGTTTGGAGATAGTGCTAATCTTGATGCGAGATTGGTGCACGGTTTGCGTCGAACGTACCATCGGCTCAGAAATCGTTTTGGACACACCTGATGGATCTCCTATGTGACATTGGTCATGTGGAATCTCGTTTCAATCCATTTGGAGACAGTGGTAGTGTCAGTGCAAGATAGGTGCACGGTTTGCACCCAACATCGCTCAGAAATCGTTTTGGACGCACCCGATGGTACTCCTAGGTGACGAGGCTCAAGTGGATGCTCGTTTTGGTCTGTTTGGAGATAGTGCTAACCTTGATGCGAGATTGGTGCTCTGTTTGCACCCAACATCGCTCAGAAATTGTTTTGGACGCACCCGATGGTACTCCTAGGTGACGAGGCTCAAGTGGATGCTCGTTTTGGTCTGTTCGGAGATAGTGCTAACCTTGATGCGAGATTGGTGCACGGTTTGCGTCGAACGTACCACAGGCTCAGAAATCGTTTTGGACGCGCTTGATGGTACTCCTAGGTGAGGAGGCTCAAGTGGATGCTTGTTTTGGTCGGTTTGGAAATATTGCTAATCTTGACGCAAGATCTGCACGGTTTGCCCCGAACGTAACATATGGTTAGAAATCATTTTGGGCGTACCCGATAGATCTCCTATGTGACATTGGTCATGTGGAATCTCGTTTCAATGTTTTTGGAGACAGTGGTAGTGTCAGCGCAAGATAGGTGCACGATTTGTGCCAAACGTACCATAGGCACAGAAATCGTTTTGGACGCACCTGGTGGTACTCCTAGGTGACGTGGCCCAAGTGGATGCTCGTTTTATTATTTTTGGAGATAGCGCTAATCTTGACGCAAGATAGGTGCACGGTTTGCGTTGAATGAACCATAGGCTCAAAAATCATTTTGGACGCATCTGATGGTACTCCTAAGTGATGAGGCTCCATTGGATGCTCGTTTTGGTCTGTTTGGTGATAGTGCTAACCTTGACGCCAGATAGGTGCACGGTTTGCGCCGAACATACGGTAGGCTTAGAAATTGTTTTGGATGCACCCGATGGACCTCCAAGGTGACATTGGTCATGTGCAATCTAGTTTCAATCCATTTGGAGACAGCGGTACTGTTAGTGCAAGATAGGTGCACTGTTCGCACCAAACGTACCATAGGCATAGAAATGGTTTAGGACGCACCCAATGGTACTCCTAGGTGATGAGGCCTAAGTGGATGCTCGTTTTGTTCTGTTTGGAGATAGTGCTAATCTTGATGCGAGATTGGTGCACGGTTTGCGTCGAACGTACCATCGGCTCAGAAATCGTTTTGGACACACCTGATGGATCTCCTATGTGACATTGGTCATGTGGAATCTCGTTTCAATCCATTTGGAGACAGTGGTAGTGTCAGTGCAAGATAGGTGCACGGTTTGCACCCAACATCGCTCAGAAATCGTTTTGGACGCACCCGATGGTACTCCTAGGTGACGAGGCTCAAGTGGATGCTCGTTTTGGTCTGTTTGGAGATAGTGCTAACCTTGATGCGAGATTGGTGCTCTGTTTGCACCCAACATCGCTCAGAAATTGTTTTGGACGCACCCGATGGTACTCCTAGGTGACGAGGCTCAAGTGGATGCTCGTTTTGGTCTGTTCGGAGATAGTGCTAACCTTGATGCGAGATTGGTGCACGGTTTGCGTCGAACGTACCACAGGCTCAGAAATCGTTTTGGACGCGCTTGATGGTACTCCTAGGTGAGGAGGCTCAAGTGGATGCTTGTTTTGGTCGGTTTGGAAATATTGCTAATCTTGACGCAAGATCTGCACGGTTTGCCCCGAACGTAACATATGGTTAGAAATCATTTTGGACGTACCCGATAGATCTCCTATGTGACATTGGTCATGTGGAATCTCGTTTCAATGTTTTTGGAGACAGTGGTAGTGTCAGCGCAAGATAGGTGCACGATTTGTGCCAAACGTACCATAGGCACAGAAATCGTTTTGGACGCACCTGGTGGTACTCCTAGGTGACGTGGCCCAAGTGGATGCTCGTTTTATTATTTTTGGAGATAGCGCTAATCTTGACGCAAGATAGGTGCACGGTTTGCGTTGAATGAACCATAGGCTCAAAAATCATTTTGGACGCATCTGATGGTACTCCTAAGTGATGAGGCTCCATTGGATGCTCGTTTTGGTCTGTTTGGTGATAGTGCTAACCTTGACGCCAGATAGGTGCACGGTTTGCGCCGAACATACCGTAGGCTTAGAAATTGTTTTGGATGCACCCGATGGACCTCCAAGGTGACATTGGTCATGTGCAATCTAGTTTCAATCCATTTGGAGACAGCGGTACTGTCAGTGCATGATACGTGCACTGTTTGCACCAAACGTACCATAGTTATAGAAATTGTTTTGGACGCACCCGATGATACTCCTATGTGACGAGGCTTAATGGATGCTCGTTTTGGTCTGTTTGGAGATAGTGCTAATCTTGAAGCAAGATTGGTGCACGGTTTGCGTTGAATGAACCATAGGCTCAAAAATCATTTTGGACTTATCTGATGGTACTCGTAGGTGACGAGGCTCCATTGGATGCTCGTTTTGGTCTGTTTGGAGATAGTGCTAACCTTGACGCCAGATAGGTGCACGGTTTGCGCCGAACATACCGTAGGCTTAGAAATTGTTTTGGATGCACCCGATGGACCTCCAAGGTGACATTGGTCATGTGCAATCTAGTTTCAATCCATTTGGAGACAGCGGTACTGTTAGTGCAAGATAGTTGCACTGTTCGCACCAAATGTACCATAGTTATAGAAATCGTTTTGGACGCACCCGATGATACTCCTAGGTGACGAGGCTTAAGTGGATGCTCGTTTTGTTCTGTTTGGAGATAGTGCTAATCTTGATGCGAGATTGGTGCACGGTTTGCGTCGAAAGTACCATCAGCTCAGAAATCATTTTGGACACACCTAATGGATCTCCTATATGACATTGGTCATGTGGAATCTTGTTTCAATCCATTTGGAGACAGTGGTAGTGTTAGTGCAAGATAGGTGCACGGTTTGCACCCAACATCGCTCAGAAATCGTTTTGGACGCACTCGATGGTACTCCTAGGTGACGAGGCTCAAGTGGATGCTCGTTTTGGTCTGTTTGGAGATAGTGCTAACCTTGATGCGAGATTGGTGCATGGTTTGCGTCGAACGTACCACAGGCTCAGAAAATTGTTTTGGACGCGCTCGATGGTACTCCTAGGTGAGGAGGCTCAAGTGGATGCTTGTTTTGGTCGGTTTGGAGATATTGCTAATCTTGACGCAAGATCTGCACGGTTTGCGCCGAACGTAACATATGGTTAGAAATCATTTTGGACGCACCCGATAGATATCCTATGTGACATTGGTCATGTGGAATCTTGTTTCAATGTTTTTGGAGACAGTGGTAGTGTCAGCGCAAGATAGGTGCACGATTTGTGCCAAACGTACCATAGGCTCAAAAATCGTTTTGGACGCACCCGGTGATACTCCTAAGTGATGAGGCTCCATTGGATGCTCGTTTTGGTCTGTTTGGTGATAGTGCTAACCTTGACGCCAGATAGGTGCACGGTTTGCGCCGAACATACGGTAGGCTTAGAAATTGTTTTGGATGCACCCGATGGACCTCCAAGGTGACATTGGTCATGTGCAATCTAGTTTCAATCCATTTGGAGACAGCGGTACTATTAGTGCATGATAGGTGCACTATTTGCGCAAACGTACCATAGGCATAGAAATGGTTTAGGACGCACCCAATGGTACTCCTAGGTGATGAGGCCTAAGTGGATGCTCGTTTTGTTCTGTTTGGAGATAGTGCTAATCTTGATGCGAGATTGGTGCACGGTTTGCGTCGAACGTACCATCGGCTCAGAAATCGTTTTGGACACACCTGATGGATCTCCTATGTGACATTGGTCATGTGGAATCTCGTTTCAATCCATTTGGAGACAGTGGTAGTGTCAGTGCAAGATAGGTGCACGGTTTGCACCCAACATCGCTCAGAAATCGTTTTGGACGCACCCGATGGTACTCCTAGGTGACGAGGCTCAAGTGGATGCTCGTTTTGGTCTGTTTGGAGATAGTGCTAACCTTGATGCGAGATTGGTGCTCTGTTTGCACCCAACATCGCTCAGAAATTGTTTTGGACGCACCCGATGGTACTCCTAGGTGACGAGGCTCAAGTGGATGCTCGTTTTGGTCTGTTCGGAGATAGTGCTAACCTTGATGCGAGATTGGTGCACGGTTTGCGTCGAACGTACCACAGGCTCAGAAATCGTTTTGGACGCGCTTGATGGTACTCCTAGGTGAGGAGGCTCAAGTGGATGCTTGTTTTGGTCGGTTTGGAAATATTGCTAATCTTGACGCAAGATCTGCACGGTTTGCCCCGAACGTAACATATGGTTAGAAATCATTTTGGACGTACCCGATAGATCTCCTATGTGACATTGGTCATGTGGAATCTCGTTTCAATGTTTTTGGAGACAGTGGTAGTGTCAGCGCAAGATAGGTGCACGATTTGTGCCAAACGTACCATAGGCACAGAAATCGTTTTGGACGCACCTGGTGGTACTCCTAGGTGACGTGGCCCAAGTGGATGCTCGTTTTATTATTTTTGGAGATAGCGCTAATCTTGACGCAAGATAGGTGCACGGTTTGCGTTGAATGAACCATAGGCTCAAAAATCATTTTGGACGCATCTGATGGTACTCCTAAGTGATGAGGCTCCATTGGATGCTCGTTTTGGTCTGTTTGGTGATAGTGCTAACCTTGACGCCAGATAGGTGCACGGTTTGCGCCGAACATACCGTAGGCTTAGAAATTGTTTTGGATGCACCCGATGGACCTCCAAGGTGACATTGGTCATGTGCAATCTAGTTTCAATCCATTTGGAGACAGCGGTACTGTCAGTGCATGATACGTGCACTGTTTGCACCAAACGTACCATAGTTATAGAAATTGTTTTGGACGCACCCGATGATACTCCTATGTGACGAGGCTTAATGGATGCTCGTTTTGGTCTGTTTGGAGATAGTGCTAATCTTGAAGCAAGATTGGTGCACGGTTTGCGTTGAATGAACCATAGGCTCAAAAATCATTTTGGACGCATCTGATGGTACTCCTAAGTGATGAGGCTCCATTGGATGCTCGTTTTGGTCTGTTTGGTGATAGTGCTAACCTTGACGCCAGATAGGTGCACGGTTTGCGCCGAACATACGGTAGGCTTAGAAATTGTTTTGGATGCACCCGATGGACCTCCAAGGTGACATTGGTCATGTGCAATCTAGTTTCAATCCATTTGGAGACAGCGGTACTGTTAGTGCATGATAGGTGCACTATTTGCGCCAAACGTACCATAGGCATAGAAATGGTTTAGGACGCACCCAATGGTACTCCTAGGTGATGAGGCCTAAGTGGATGCTCGTTTTGTTCTGTTTGGAGATAGTGCTAATCTTGATGCGAGATTGGTGCACGGTTTGCGTCGAACGTACCATCGGCTCAGAAATCGTTTTGGACACACCTGATGGATCTCCTATGTGACATTGGTCATGTGGAATCTCGTTTCAATCCATTTGGAGACAGTGGTAGTGTCAGTGCAAGATAGGTGCACGGTTTGCACCCAACATCGCTCAGAAATCGTTTTGGACGCACCTGATGGTACTCCTAGGTGACGAGGCTCAAGTGGATGCTCGTTTTGGTCTGTTTGGAGATAGTGCTAACCTTGATGCGAGATTGGTGCTCTGTTTGCACCCAACATCGCTCAGAAATTGTTTTGGACGCACCCGATGGTACTCCTAGGTGATGAGGCTCCATTGGATGCTCGTTTTGGTCTGTTCGGAGATAGTGCTAACCTTGACGCCAGATAGGTGCACGGTTTGCGCCGAACATACCGTAGGCTTAGAAATTGTTTTGGATGCACCCGATGGACCTCCAAGGTGACATTGGTCATGTGCAATCTAGTTTCAATCCATTTGGAGACAGCGGTACTGTCAGTGCATGATACGTGCACTGTTTGCACCAAACGTACCATAGTTATAGAAATTGTTTTGGACGCACCCGATGATACTCCTATGTGACGAGGCTTAATGGATGCTCGTTTTGGTCTGTTTGGAGATAGTGCTAATCTTGAAGCAAGATTGGTGCACGGTTTGCGTTGAATGAACCATAGGCTCAAAAATCATTTTGGACGCATCTGATGGTACTCGTAGGTGACGAGGCTCCATTGGATGCTCGTTTTGGTCTGTTTGGAGATAGTGCTAACCTTGACGCCAGATAGGTGCACGGTTTGCGCCGAACATACCGTAGGCTTAGAAATTGTTTTGGATGCACCCGATGGACCTCCAAGGTGACATTGGTCATGTGCAATCTAGTTTCAATCCATTTGGAGACAGCGGTACTGTTAGTGCAAGATAGTTGCACTGTTCGCACCAAACGTACCATAGTTATAGAAATCGTTTTGGACGCACCCGATGATACTCCTAGGTGACGAGGCTTAAGTGGATGCTCGTTTTGTTCTGTTTGGAGATAGTGCTAATCTTGATGCGAGATTGGTGCACGGTTTGCGTCGAAAGTACCATCAGCTCAGAAATCATTTTGGACACACCTAATGGATCTCCTATATGACATTGGTCATGTGGAATCTTGTTTCAATCCATTTGGAGACAGTGGTAGTGTTAGTGCAAGATAGGTGCACGGTTTGCACCCAACATCGCTCAGAAATCGTTTTGGACGCACCCGATGGTACTCCTAGGTGACCAGGCTCAAGTGGATGCTCGTTTTGATCTGTTTGGAGATAGTGCTAACCTTGATGCGAGATTGGTGCATGGTTTGCGTCGAACGTACCACAGGCTCGGAAAATCGTTTTGGACGCGCTCGATGGTACTCCTAGGTGAGGAGGCTCAAGTGGATGCTTGTTTTGGTCGGTTTGGAGATATTGCTAATCTTGACGCAAGATCTGCACGGTTTGCGCCGAACGTAACATATGGTTAGAAATCATTTTGGACGCACCCGATAGATATCCTATGTGACATTAGTCATGTGGAATCTTGTTTCAATGTTTTTGGAGACAGTGGTAGTGTCAGCGCAAGATAGGTGCACGATTTGTGCCAAACGTACCATAGGCACATAAATCGTTTTGGACGCACCCGGTGGTACTCCTAGGTAACGTGGCCCAAGTGGATGCTCGTTTTGTTATTTTTGGAGATAGCGCTAATCTTGACGCAAGATAGGTGCACGGTTTGCGTTGAATGAACCACAGGCTCAAAAATCATTTTGGACGCATCTGATGGTACTCGTAGGTGACGAGGCTCCATTGGATGCTCGTTTTGTTCTGTTTGGTGATAGTGCTAACCTTGACGCCAGATAGGTGCACGGTTTGCGCCGAACATACCGTAGGCTTAGAAATTGTTTTGGATGCACCCGATGGACCTCCAAGGTGACATTGGTCATGTGCAATCTAGTTTCAATCCATTTGGAGACAGCGGTACTGTCAGTGCATGATAGGTGCACTATTTGCGCCAAACGTACCATAGGCATAGAAATGGTTTAGGACGCACCCAATGGTACTCCTAGGTGATGAGGCCTAAGTGGATGCTCGTTTTGTTCTGTTTGGAGATAGTGCTAATCTTGATGCGAGATTGGTGCACGGTTTGCGTCGAACGTACCATCGGCTCAGAAATCGTTTTGGACACACCTGATGGATCTCCTATGTGACATTGGTCATGTGGAATCTCGTTTCAATCCATTTGGAGACAGTGGTAGTGTCAGTGCAAGATAGGTGCACGGTTTGCACCCAACATCGCTCAGAAATCGTTTTGGACGCACCCGATGGTACTCCTAGGTGACGAGGCTCAAGTGGATGCTCGTTTTGGTCTGTTTGGAGATAGTGCTAACCTTGATGCGAGATTGGTGCTCTGTTTGCACCCAACATCGCTCAGAAATTATTTTGGACGCACCCGATGGTACTCCTAGGTGACGAGGCTCAAGTGGATGCTCGTTTTGGTCTGTTCGGAGATAGTGCTAACCTTGATGCGAGATTGGTGCACGGTTTGCGTCGAACGTACCACAGGCTCAGAAATCGTTTTGGACGCGCTTGATGGTACTCCTAGTTGAGGAGGCTCAAGTGGATGCTTGTTTTGGTCGGTTTGGAAATATTGCTAATCTTGACGCAAGATCTGCACGGTTTGCGCCGAACGTAACATATGGTTAGAAATCATTTTGGACGCACCCGATAGATCTCCTATGTGACATTGGTCATGTGGAATCTCGTTTCAATGTTTTTGGAGACAGTGGTAGTGTCAGCGCAAGATAGGTGCACGATTTGTGCCAAACGTACCATAGGCACAGAAATCGTTTTGGACGCACCTGGTGGTACTCCTAGGTGACGTGGCCCAAGTGGATGCTCGTTTTGTTATTTTTGGAGATAGCGCTAATCTTGACGCAAGATAGGTGCACGGTTTGCGTTGAATGAACCATAGGCTCAAAAATCATTTTGGACGCATCTGATGGTACTCCTAAGTGATGAGGCTCCATTGGATGCTCGTTTTGGTCTGTTTGGTGATAGTGCTAACCTTGACGCTAGATAGGTGCACGGTTTGCGCCGAACATACCGTAGGCTTAGAAATTGTTTTGGATGCACCCGATGGACCTCCAAGGTGACATTGGTCATGTGCAATCTAGTTTCAATCCATTTGGAGACAGCGGTACTGTCAGTGCATGATACGTGCACTGTTTGCACCAAACGTACCATAGTTATAGAAATTGTTTTGGACGCACCCGATGATACTCCTATGTGACGAGGCTTAATGGATGCTCGTTTTGGTCTGTTTGGAGATAGTGCTAACCTTGATGCGAGATTGGTGCATGGTTTGCGTCGAACGTACCACAGGCTCGGAAAATCGTTTTGGACGCGCTCGATGGTACTCCTAGGTGAGGAGGCTCAAGTGGATGCTTGTTTTGGTCGGTTTGGAGATATTGCTAATCTTGACGCAAGATCTGCACGGTTTGCGCCGAACGTAACATATGGTTAGAAATCATTTTGGACGCACCCGATAGATATCCTATGTGACATTGGTCATGTGGAATCTTGTTTCAATGTTTTTGGAGACAGTGGTAGTGTCAGCGCAAGATAGGTGCACGATTTGTGCCAAACGTACCATAGGCACATAAATCGTTTTGGACGCACCCGGTGGTACTCCTAGGTAACGTGGCCCAAGTGGATGCTCGTTTTGTTATTTTTGGAGATAGCGCTAATCTTGACGCAAGATAGGTGCACGGTTTGCGTTGAATGAACCACAGGCTCAAAAATCATTTTGGACGCATCTGATGGTACTCGTAGGTGACGAGGCTCCATTGGATGCTCGTTTTGTTCTGTTTGGTGATAGTGCTAACCTTGACGCCAGATAGGTGCACGGTTTGCGCCGAACATACCGTAGGCTTAGAAATTGTTTTGGATGCACCCGATGGACCTCCAAGGTGACATTGGTCATGTGCAATCTAGTTTCAATCCATTTGGAGACAGCGGTACTGTCAGTGCATGATAGGTGCACTATTTGCGCCAAACGTACCATAGGCATAGAAATGGTTTAGGACGCACCCAATGGTACTCCTAGGTGATGAGGCCTAAGTGGATGCTCGTTTTGTTCTGTTTGGAGATAGTGCTAATCTTGATGCGAGATTGGTGCACGGTTTGCGTCGAACGTACCATCGGCTCAGAAATCATTTTGGACACACCTGATGGATCTCCTATGTGACATTGGTCATGTGGAATCTCGTTTCAATCCATTTGGAGACAGTGGTAGTGTCAGTGCAAGATAGGTGCACGGTTTGCACCCAACATCGCTCAGAAATCGTTTTGGACGCACCCGATGGTACTCCTAGGTGACGAGGCTCAAGTGGATGCTCGTTTTGGTCTGTTTGGAGATAGTGCTAACCTTGATGCGAGATTGGTGCTCTGTTTGCACCCAACATCGCTCAGAAATTGTTTTGGACGCACCCGATGGTACTCCTAGGTGACGAGGCTCAAGTGGATGCTCGTTTTGGTCTGTTCGAAGATAGTGCTAACCTTGATGCGAGATTGGTGCACGGTTTGCGTCGAACGTACCACAGGCTCAGAAATCGTTTTGGATGCGCTTGATGGTACTCCTAGGTGAGGAGGCTCAAGTGGATGCTTGTTTTGGTCGGTTTGGAAATATTGCTAATCTTGACGCAAGATCTGCACGGTTTGCGCCGAACGTAACATATGGTTAGAAATCTTTTGGACGCACCCGATAGATCTCCTATGTGACATTGGTCATGTGGAATCTCGTTTCAATGTTTTTGGAGACAGTGGTAGTGTCAGCGCAAGATAGGTGCACGATTTGTGCCAAACGTACCATAGGCACAGAAATCGTTTTGGACGCACCTGGTGGTACTCCTAGGTGACGTGGCCCAAGTGGATGCTCGTTTTGTTATTTTTGGAGATAGCGCTAATCTTGACGCAAGATAGGTGCACGGTTTGCGTTGAATGAACCATAGGCTCAAAAATCATTTTGGACGCATCTGATGGTACTCCTAAGTGATGAGGCTCCATTGGATGCTCGTTTTGGTCTGTTTGGTGATAGTGTTAACCTTGACGCCAGATAGGTGCACGGTTTGCGCCGAACATACCGTAGGCTTAGAAATTGTTTTGGATGCACCCGATGGACCTCCAAGGTGACATTGGTCATGTGCAATCTAGTTTCAATCCATTTGGAGACAGCGGTACTGTCAGTGCATGATACGTGCACTGTTTGCACCAAACGTACCATAGTTATAGAAATTGTTTTGGACGCACCCGATGATACTCCTATGTGACGAGGCTTAATGGATGCTCGTTTTGGTCTGTTTGGAGATAGTGCTAATCTTGATGCAAGATTGGTGCACGGTTTGCGTTGAACGAACCATAGGCTTAGAAATCATTTTGGACGCATCCGATGGTACTCCTAGGTGACGAGGTTCAATTGGATGCTCGTTTTGGTCTGTTTGGAGAGAGTGCTAACCTTGACGCCAGATAGGTGCACGGTTTGCGCCGAACGTACCGTAGGATCAGAAATCATTTTGGACACACCGGATGGATCTCCTATGTCACATTGGTCATGTGGAATCTCGTTTCAATCCATTTGGAGGCTGTGGTAGTGACAGTGCAAGATAGGTGCACGGTTTGCACCAAACATCGCTCAGAAATCATTTTGGACGCACCCGATGGTCCTCCTAGGTGACGAGGCTCAAGTGGATGCTCGTTTTGGTCTGTTTGGAGATAGTGCTAACCTTGATGCGAGATTGGTGCATGGTTTGCATCGAACGTACCGTAGGCTTAGAAATTGTTTTGGATGCACCCCATGGACCACCTAGGTGACATTGGTCATATGGAATCTTGTTTCAATCCATTTGGAGACAGCGGTACTGTCAGTGCACTGTTTGTACCAAACGTACCATAGGCATAGAAATCGTTTTGGACGCACCCGATGGTACTCCTAGGTGACGAGGCTTAAGTGGATGCTCGTTTTGTTCTGTTTGGAGATAGTGCTAATCTTGACGCAAGATAGGGGCACGGTTTGCGTTCAACGAACCATAGGCTAAAAAATCATTTTGGACGCATCTGATGGTACTCCTAGGTGACGAGGCTCAATTGGATGCTCGTTTTGGTCTGTTTGGAGATAGTGCTAACCTAGACGCCAGATAGGTGCATGGTTTGCGCCGAACGTACCGTAGGCTTAGAAATTGTTTTGGATGCACCCGATGGACCTCCTAGGTGACATTGGTCATGTGGAATCTCGTTTCAATCCACTTGGTGACAGCGGTACTGTCAGTACAAGATAGGTGCACTGTTTGCACCAAACATACCATAGTTATAGAAATCAATTTGGACGCACCCGATGGTACTCCTAGGTAACGAGGCTTAAGTGGATGCTCGTTTTGGTCTGTTTGGAGATAGTGCTAATCTTGATGCAAGATAGGTGCACAGTTTGTGTTGAACGAACCATAGGCTCAGAAATCATTTTGGACGCATCCTATGGTACTCCTAGGTAACAAGGCTCAATTGGATGCTCGTTTTGCTCTGTTTGGAGATAGTGCTAACCTTGACGCCAGATAGGTTCACAGTTTGCGCCGAACGTATCGTAGGATCATAAATCATTTTGAACACACCTGATGGATCTCCTATGTGACATTGGTCATGTGGAATCTTGTTTCAATCCATTTGGAGACAGTGGAGTCAGTGCAAGATAGGTGCACGGTTTGCACCAAACATCGCTCAGAAATTGTTTTGGACGCACGCGATGGTCCTCCTAGGTGACGAGACTCAAGTGGATGCTCGTTTTGGTCTGTTTGGAGATAGTGCTAACCTTGATGCGAGATTGGTGCACGGTTTGCGTCGAACGTACCATAGGCTCGGAAATCGTTTTGGCCGCGCTCGATGGTACTCCAAGGTGACGAGGCTCAAGTGGATGCTCGTTTTGGTCTGTTTAGACATAGTGCTAACCTTGACTGAAGATAGATGCACGGTTTGCACCGAACATAGCATAGGCTCAAAAATTATTTTGGATGCACCCGATGGATCTCCTTTGTGACTTTGGTTAGGTGGAATCCCATTTCAATCCATTTGGAGACAGCGGAGTCTTAGTGCAAGGTACGTGCACGGTTTGCGCTAAACGTACCATAGGCACAGAAATCATTTTGGACGCACCCAATGGTACTCCTAGGTGACGAGGCTCAGGTGGATGCTCATTTTGGTCTGTTTGGAGATAGTGCTAATCTTGACGCAAGATAGATGCTCGGTTTGCGTCGAACGTACCATAGGCTCGAAAATCGTTTTGGACGCACCCGATGGTACTCCTAGGTGACGAGGCACACATGGACGCTTGTTTTGGTCTGTTTGGACATAGAGCTAATCTTGACACAAGATAGTTGCACGGTTTGCGCCAAACATCGCTCAGAAATCATTTTGGACGCACCCGATGGATCTTCGCGGTGACATTGGTCATGTGGAATCTCGTTTCAATCCATTTGGAGACACTGTTAGAGCCAGTGCAAGATAGGTGCACGGTTTGCTCCAAACGTAGATAAGAAATCATTTGGATGCACCCGTTGGTACTTCTAGGTGATGGGCTCAAGTGGTTACTTGTTTCAGTCTATTTCGAGATAGTGCTAATCTTGACGCAAGGTAGATGCACGGTTTGCGCCGAACGTAACATATGGTCAGAAATCATTTTGGGTGCACCCGATAGATCTCCTATGTGACATTGGTCATGTGGAATCTCGTTTCAATCCATTTGGAGACAGTGGTAGTAGTGTTTGTGCAAGATAGGGGCACGATTTGCGCCAAACGTACCATAGGCACAGAAATCATTTTGGACGCACCCGATGGTACTCCTAGGTGACGTGGCCCAAGTGGATGCTCGTTTTGGTATGTTTGGAGATAGTGCTAATCTTAACACCAGATAGGTGCACGGTTTGCGTTGAACGAAACATAGGCTCAGAAATCATTTTGGACGCATCCGATGGTACTCCTAGGTGATGAGGCTCAATTGGATGCTCGTTTTGGTCTGTTTGGAGATAGTGCTAACCTTGATGCCAGATAGGTGCACGGTTTGCGTCGAACGTACCGTAGGCTCAGAAATTATTTTGGATGCACCCGATGGATCTCCTAGGTGATATTAGTCATGTGGAATCTCGTTTCAATCCATTTGGAGATAGCGGTACAGTCAGTGCAAGATAGGTGCATTGTTTGCACCAAACGTACCGTAGGCATAGAAATCATTTTGGATGCACCTGATGGTACTCCTAGGTGACGAGGCTTAAGTGGATGCTCGTTTTGGTCTGTTTAGAGATAGTGCTAATCTTGATGCGAGATTGGTGCACGGTTTGCGTCGAACGTAACATAGGCTCGGAAATCGTTTTGGCCGCGCTCGATGGTACTCCAAGGTGACGAGGCTCAAGTGGATGCTCGTTTTGGTCTGTTTAGACATAGTGCTAACCTTGACTGAAGATAGATGCACGGTTTGCACCGAACATAGCATAGGCTCATAAATCATTTTGGATGCACCCGATGGATCTCCTTTGTGACTTTGGTTAGGTGGAATCCCATTTCAATCCATTTGGAGACAGCGGAGTCTTAGTGCAAGGTACGTGCACGGTTTGCGCTAAACGTACCATAGGCACAGAAATCATTTTGGACGCACCCAATGCTACTCCTAGGTGACGAGGCTCAGGTGGATGCTCATTTTGGTCTGTTTGGAGATAGTGCTAATCTTGAGGCAAGATAGATGCTCGGTTTGCGTCGAACGTACCATAGGCTTGAAAATCGTTTTGGACGCACCCGATGGTACTCCTAGGTGACGAGGCACACATGGACGCTTGTTTTGGTCTGTTTGGACATAGAGCTAATCTTGACACAAGATAGTTGCACGGTTTGCGCCAAACATCGCTCAGAAATCATTTTGGACGCACCCGATGGATCTTCGCGGTGACATTGGTCATGTGGAATCTCGTTTCAATCCATTTGGAGTCACTGTTAGAGCCAGTGCAAGATAGGTGCACGGTTTGCTCCAAACGTAGATAAGAAATCATTTGGATGCACCCGTTGGTACTTCTAGGTGATGGGCTCAAGTGGTTACTTGTTTCAGTCTATTTCGAGATAGTGCTAATCTTGACGCAAGGTAGATGCACGGTTTGCGCCGAACGTAACATATGGTCAGAAATCATTTTGGATGCACCCGATAGATCTCCTATGTGACATTGGTCATGTGGAATCTCGTTTCAATCCATTTGGAGACAGTGGTAGTGTTAGTGCAAGATAGGTGCACGATTTGCGCCAAACGTACCATAGGCACAGAAATCATTTTGGACGCACCCGATGGTACTCCTAGGTGACGTGGCCCAAGTGGATGCTCGTTTTGGTATGTTTGGAGATAGTGCTAATCTTAACGCCAGATAGGTGCACGGTTTGCGTTGAACGAAACATAGGCTCAGAAATCATTTTGGACGCATCCGATGGTACTCCTAGGTGATGAGGCTCAATTGGATGCTCGTTTTGGTCTGTTTGGAGATAGTGCTAACCTTGATGCCAGATAGGTGCACGGTTTGCGTCGAACGTACCGTAGGCTCAGAAATTGTTTTGGATGCACCCGATGGATCTCCTAGGTGATATTAGTCATGTGGAATCTCGTTTCAATCCATTTGGAGATAGCGGTACAGTCAGTGCAAGATAGGTGCATTGTTTGCACCAAACGTACCATAGGCATAGAAATCATTTTGGATGCACCCGATGGTACTCCTAGGTGACGAGGCTTAAGTGGATGCTCGTTTTGGTCTGTTTAGAGATAGTGCTAATCTTGATGCGAGATTGGTGCACGGTTTGCGTCGAACGTACCATAGGCTCGGAAATCGTTATGGACACACCTGATGGATCTCCCATGTGACATTGGTCATGTGGAATCTCGTTTGAATCCATTTGGAGACAGTGGTAGTGACAGTGCAAGATAGGTGCACAGTTTGCGCCAAACATCGCTCAGAAATCGTTTTGGACGCACCCGATGGTACTCCTAGGTGACGAGGATCAAGTGGATGCTCGTTTTGGTCTGTTTGGGGATTGTGAGATTGGTGCTCGGTTTGCGTCGAACGTACCATTGGCTCGGAAATCGTTTTGGACGCGCTCGATGGTACTCCTAGGTGATGAGGCTCAAGTGGATGCTTGTTTTGGTCTGTTTAGATATAGTGCTAACCTTGACGCAAGATAGGTGCATGGTTTGCGTGGAACATAGCATAGGCTCAGAAATCATTTTGGATGCACCCGATGGATCTCCTTTGTGACTTTGGTCAGGTGGAATCTCATTTCAATCCATTTGGTGACAGCGGAGTGTTAGGGCAAGTCACGTGCACGGTTTGCGCTAAACGTACCATAGGCACAGAAAATTGTTTTGGATGCACCCAATGGTACTCCTAGGTGACAAGGCTCAAGTGGATGCTCATTTTGGTCTATTTGGAGATAGTGCTAATCTTGACGCAAGATAGATGCTTGGTTTGCGTTGAACGTACCATAGGCTCGAAAATCGTTTTGAACGCACCCGATGGTACTCCTAGGTGACGAGGCACACATGGATGCTCATTTTGGTCTGTTTGGACATGAAGCTAATGATGACACAAGATAGTTGCACGATTTGCGCTGAACGTACCATAGGCTCAGAAATAATTTTGGACAAACCCGATGGATCTCCACGATGACATTGGTCATGTGGAATCTCGTTTCAATCCATTTGGAGACACTATTAGAGTCAGTGCAAGATAGGTGCACGGTTTGTGACAAACATAGATAAGAAATCATTTTGGGATGCACCCGATGGTACTTCTAGGTGATGAGGCCCAAGTGGTTACTTCTTTCAGTCTATTTGGAGATAGTGCTAATCTTGACGCAAGATAGTTGCACGGTTTGCGCCAAACGTACCACAAGCTCGAAAAATCATTTCAGACACACCCGATGGTACTCCTAGGTGAGGAGGCTCAAGTGTTTGCTCGTTTTGGTCTGTTTGGAGATAGTGCTAACCTTGACAGAAGACAGATGCACGGCTTGCGCTGAACGTAACATACGGTCAGAAATCATTTTGGACGCACCTGATAGATCTCCTATGTGACATTGTTCATGTGGAATCTCATTTCAATCAATTTGGAGACAGTGGTAGTGTCAGTGCAAGACAGGTGCACGATTTGCGCCAAACGTACCATAGGCACATAAATCATTTTGGACGCACCCAATGGTACTCCTAGGTGACGTGGCCCAAGTGAATGCTCGTTTTGGTATGTTTGGAGATAGTGCTAATCTTGACGCAAGATAGGTGCACGGTTTGCGTTGAAGAACCATAGGCTCAAAAATCATTTTAGACGTATCCGATGGTACTCCTAGGTGATGAGGCTCAATTGGATACTCGTTTTGGTCTGTTTGGAGATAGTGCTAGCCTTGACGCCAGATGGGTGCACGGTTTGCGCTGAACATACCGCAGGCTCAGAAATTGTTTTGGATGCACCCGATGGATCTCCTAGGTGACATTGGTCATGTGGAATCTCGTTTCAATCCATTTGGATACAGCGGTACTGTCAGTGCAAGATAGGTGCACTGTTTGCGCTAAATGTACCATAGGCATAGATATCATTTTGGATGCACCCGATGGTACTCCTAGGTGATGAGGCTTAAGTGGATGCTTGTTTTGGTATGTCTGGAGATAGTGCTAATCTTGATGCGAGATTGGTGCACGGTTTGCGTCGAACGTACCATAGGCTCAGAAATCATTTTGGACACACCTGATAGATCTCCTCTATGACATTGGTCGTGTGGAATCTCGTTTCAATCCATTTGGACACAGTGGTAGTGTCAGTGCAAGATAGGTGCACGGTTTGCGCCAAACATCACTCAAAAATCGTTTTGGACGCACCCGATGGTACTCCTAGGTGACGAGGCTCAAGTGGATGCTCGTTTTGGTCTGTTTAGACATAGTGCTAACCTGGATGCGAGATTGGTGCACGGTTTGCTTCGAACGTACCATAGGCTCAGAAATTGTTTTGGACGCGCTCGATGGTACTGATAGGTGACGAGGCTCAAGTGGATGCTCGTTTTGGTCTATTTAGACATAGTGCTAACCTTGACGCAAGAAAGGTGCATGGTTTGCACTGAACATAGCATAGGCTCATAAATCATTTTGGATGTACCCGATGGATCTCCTTTGTGACTTTGGTCATGTGGAATCCCATTTCAATCCATTTGGTGACAACGGAGTCTTAGTGCAAGTTACGTGCACGGTTTGCACTAAACGAACCATAGGCATAGAAATCATTTCGAACGCACCCAATGGTACTCCTAGGTGACGAGGCTCAAGTGTATGCTCATTTTGGTCTGTTTGGAGATAGTGCTAATCTTGACGCAAGATAGAGGCTCGGTTTGCATCGAACGTACCATAGGCTCGAAAATCGTTTTGGACGCACCCGATGGTACTCCTAGGTGACGAGGCACATATGGATGCTCGTTTTGGTCTGTTTGGACATAGAGCTAATCTTGACACAAGATATTTTCACGGTTTGCACCAAACGTACCATAGGCTCTGAAATCATTTTGGACGCACGCGATGGATCTCCGCGATGACATTGGTCATGTGGAATCTCGTTTCAATCCATTTGGAGACACTATTAGAGTCAGTGCAAGATAGGTGCACGGTTTGCGCCAAACGTAGATAAGAAATCATTTTGGGATGCACCCGACGGTACTTCTAGGTGATGAGGCTCAAGTGGTTACTTGTTTCAGTCTATTTGGAGATAGTGCTAATCTTGACGCAAGATAGTTGCACGGTTTGCGCCGAACGTACAACAGGCTTGAAAATCATTTCAGACACACCCGATGGTACTCCTGGTGAGGAGGTTCAAGTGGATGCTCATTTTGGTCTGTTTGGAGATAGTGCTAATTTTGACGCAAGATAGATGCACGGTTTGCGCCGAACATACCATAGGCTCAAAAATCATTTTGGACGCACCCGATAGTACTCCTAGGTGACGAGGCTCAATTGGATGGTCGTTTTGGTCTGTTTGGAGATACTGCTAACCTTGACTCTAGATAGGTGCACGGTTTGCGCCGAACGTACTGTAGGCTCAGAAATTGTGTTGGATGTACCCGATGGATCTCCTAGGTGACATTGGTCATGTGGAATCTCGTTTCAATCCATATGGAGACAGCGGTACTGTCAGTGCAAGATAGGTGCACTGTTTGCGCCAAACGTACCAAAGTCATAGAAATCGTTTTGGACGCCCCTGATGGTACTCCTAGGTGACGAGGCTTAAGTGGAAACTTGTTTTGGTCTGTTTGGAGATAGTGCTAGTCTTGATGCGAGATTGGTGCATGGTTTGCGTCGAACGTACCATAGGCTCAGAAATCGTTTTGGACACACCTAATGGATCTCCTATGTGACATTGGTCATGTGGAATCTCGTTTCAATCCATTTAGAGAAAGTGGTAGTGTCAGTGCAAGGTAGGTGCACGGTTTGCGCCAAACATCGCTTAGAAATCGTTTTGGATGCACCCGATGGTACTCCTAGGTGACGAGGCTCATGTGGATGCTCGTTTTAGTCTGTTTGGAGATAGTGCTAACCTTGATGCGAGATTGGTGCACGGTTTGCGTCGAACGTACCATAGGCTTAGAAATCGTTTTGGCCGCGCTCGATGGTACTCCAAGGTGACGAGGCTCAAGTGGATGCTCGTTTTGGTCTGTTTAGACATAGTGCTAACCTTGACTGAAGATAGATGCACGGTTTGCACTGAACATAGCATAGGCTCATAAATCATTTTGGATGCACCCGATGGATCTCCTTTGTGACTTTGGTTAGGTGGAATCCCATTTCAATCCATTTGGAGACAGCGGAGTCTTAGTGCTAGGTACGTGTACGGTTTGCGCTAAACGTACCATAGGCACAGAAATCATTTTGGACGCACCCAATGGTACTCCTAGGTGACGAGGCTCAGGTGGATGCTCATTTTGGTCTGTTTGGAGATAGTGCTAATCTTGACGCAAGATAGATGCTCGGTTTGCGTCGAACGTACCATAGGCTCAAAAATCGTTTTGGACGCACCCGATGGTACTCCTAGGTGACGAGGCACACATGGACGCTCGTTTTGGTCTGTTTGGACATAGAGCTAATCTTGACACAAGATAGTTGCACGGTTTGCGCCAAACATCGCTCAGAAATCATTTTGGACGCACCCGATGGATCTTCGCGGTGACATTGGTCATGTGGAATCACGTTTCAATCCATTTGGAGACACTGTTAGAGCCAGTGCAAGATAGGTGCACGGTTTGCTCCAAACGTAGATAAGAAATCATTTGGATGCACCCGATGGTACTTCTAGGTGATGGGCTCAAGTGGTTACTTGTTTCAGTCTATTTCGAGATAGTGCTAATCTTGATGCAAGATAGATGCACGGTTTGCGCCGAACGTAACATATGGTCAGAAATCATTTTGGATGCACCCGACAGATCTCCTATGTGACATTGGTCATGTGGAATCTCGTTTCAATCCATTTGGAGACAGTGGTAGTGTTAGTGCAAGATAGGTGCACGATTTGCGCCAAACGTACCATAGGCACAGAAATCATTTTGGACGCACCCGATGGTACTCCTAGGTGATGTGGCCCAAGTGGATGCTCGTTTTGGTATGATTGGAGATAGTGCTAATCTTAACGCCAGATAGGTGCACGGTTTGCGTTGAACGAACCATAGGCTCAGAAATCATTTTGGACGTATCCGATGGTACTCCTAGGTGATGAGGCTCAATTGGATGCTCGTTTTGGTCTGTTTGGAGATAGTGCTAACCTTGATGCCAGATAGGTGCACGGTTTGCGTCGAACGTACCGTTGGCTCAGAAATTGTTTTGGATGCACCTGATGGATCTCCTAGGTGATATTAGTCATGTGGAATCTCGTTTCAATCCATTTGGAGATAGCGGTACAGTTAGTGCAAGATAGGTGCATTGTTTGCGCCAAACGTACCATAGGCATAGAAATCATTTTTGATGCACCCGATGGTACTCCTAGGTGACGAGGCTTAAGTGGATGCTCGTTTTGGTCTGTTTAGAGATAGTGCTAATCTTGATGCGAGATTGGTGCACGGTTTGCGTCGAACGTACCATAAGCTTAGAAATTGTTATGGACACACCTGATGGATCTCCCATGTGACATTGGTCACGTGGAATCTCGTTTGAATCCATTTGGAGACAGTGGTAGTGACAGTGCAAGATAGGTGCACAGTTTGCGCCAAACATCACTCAGAAATCGTTTTGGACGCACCCGATGGTACTCCTAGGTGACGAGGATCAAGTGGATGCTCGTTTTGGTCTGTTTGGAGATTGTGAGATTGGTGCTCGGTTTGCGTCGAACGTACCATTGGCTCAGAAATCGTTTTGGACGCGCTCGATGGTACTCCTAGGTGATGAGGCTCAAGTGGATGCTTGTTTTGGTCTGTTTAGATATAGTGCTAACCTTGACGCAAGATAGGTGCACGGTTTTGCGTGGAACATAACATAGGCTCATAAATCATTTTGGATGCACCCGATGGATCTCCTTTGTGACTTTGGTCAGGTGGAATCCCATTTCAATCCATTTGGTGACAGCGGAGTGTTAGGGCAAGTCACGTGCACGGTTTGCGCTAAACGTACCATAGGCACAGAAATTGTTTTGGACGCACCCAATAGTACTCCTAGGTGACGAGGCTCAAGTGGATGCTCATTTTGGTCTATTTGGAGATAGTGCTAATCTTGACGCAAGATAGATGCTTGGTTTGCGTTGAACGTACCATAGGCTCGAAAATCATTTTGGACGCACCCGATGGTACTCCTAGGTGACGAGGCACACATGGATGCTCGTTTTGGTCTGTTTGGACATGAAGCTAATGTTGACACAAGATAGTTGCACGATTTGCGCTGAACGTACCATAGGCTCAGAAATAATTTTGGACAAACCCGGTGGATCTCCACGGTGACATTGGTCATGTGGAATCTCGTTTCAATCCATTTGGAGACACTATTAGAGTCAGTGCAAGATAGGTGCACGGTTTGTGACAAACGTAGATAAGAAATCATTTTGGGATGCACCCGATGGTACTTCTAGGTGATGAGGCCCAAGTGGTTACTTGTTTCAGTCTATTTGGAGATAGTGCTAATCTTGACGCAAGATAGCTGCACGGTTTGCGCCAAACGTACCACAAGCTCGAAAAATCATTTCAGACACACCCGATGGTACTCCTAGGTGAGGAGGCTCAAGTGTTTGCTCGTTTTGGTCTGTTTGGAGATAGTGCTAACCTTGATAGAAGACAGATGCACGGCTTGCGCCGAACGTAACATACGGTTAGAAATCATTTTGGACGCACCTGATAGATCTCCTATGTGACATTGTTCATGTGGAATCTCATTTCAATCCATTTGGAGACAGTGGTAGTGTCAGTGCAAGACAGGTGCACGATTTGCGCCAAACGTACCATAGGCACAGAAATCATTTTTGACGCACCCGATGGTACTCCTAGGTGACGTGGCCCAAGTGAATGCTCGTTTTGGTATGTTTGGAGATAGTGCTAATCTTGACGCAAGATAGGTACACGGTTTGCGTTGAAGAACCATAGGCTCAAAAATCATTTTAGACGTATCCGATGGTACTCCTAGGTGATGAGGCTCAATTGGATACTCGTTTTGGTCTGTTTGGAGATAGTGCTAGCCTTGACGCCAGATAGGTGCACGGTTTGCGCTGAACATACCGTAGGCTCAGAAATTGTTTTGGATGCACCCGATGGATCTCCTAGGTGACATTGGTCATGTGGAATCTCGTTTCAATCCATTTGGAGACAGCGGTACTGTCAGTGCAAGATAGGTGCACTGTTTGCGCTAAATGTACCATAGGCATAGATATCATTTTGGATGCACCCGATGGTACTCCTAGGTGATGAGGCTTAAGTGGATGCTCGTTTTGGTCTGTCTGGAGATAGTGCTAATCTTGATGCGAGATTGGTGCACGGTTTGCGTCGAACGTACCATAGGCTCAGAAATCGTTTTGGACACACCTGATAGATCTCCTCTATGACATTGGTCGTGTGGAATCTCGTTTCAATCCATTTGGACACAGTGGTAGTGTCAGTGCAAGATAGGTGCACGGTTTGCGCCAAACATCACTCAAAAATCGTTTTGGACGCACCTGATGGTACTCCTAGGTGACGAGGCTCAAGTGGATGCTCGTTTTGGTCTGTTTAGACATAGTGCTAACCTTGATGCGAGATTGGTGCACGGTTTGCTTCGAACGTACCATAGGCTTAGAAATTGTTTTGGACGCGCTCGATGGTACTGATAGGTGACGAGGCTCAAGTGGATGCTCGTTTTGGTCTATTTAGACATAGTGCTAACCTTGACGCAAGAAAGGTGCATGGTTTGCACTGAACATAGCATAGGCTCATAAATCATTTTGGATGCACCCGATGGATCTCCTTTGTGACTTTGGTCAGGTGGAATCCCATTTCAATCCATTTGGTGACAACGGAGTCTTAGTGCAAGTTACGTGCACGGTTTGCACTAAATGAACCATAGGCATAGAAATCATTTTGAACGCACCCAATGGTACTCCTAGGTGACGAGGATCAAGTGTATGCTCATTTTGGTCTGTTTGGAGATAGTGCTAATCTTGACGCAAGATAGAGGCTTGGTTTGCATTGAACGTACCATAGGCTCAAAAATCGTTTTGGACGCACCCGATGGTACTCCTAGGTGACGAGGCACATATGGATGCTCGTTTTGGTCTGTTTGGACATAGAGCTAATCTTGACACAAGATATTTTCACGGTTTGCACCGAATGTACCATAGGCTCTGAAATCATTTTGGACGCACGCGATGGATCTCCGCGATGACATTGGTCATGTGGAATCTCGTTTCAATCCATTTGGAGACACTATTAGAGTCAGTGCAAGATAGGTGCACGGTTTGCGCCAAACGTAGATAAGAAATCATTTTGGGATGCACCCGACGGTACTTCTAGGTGATGAGGCTCAAGTGGTTACTTGTTTCAGTCTATTTGGAGATAGTGCTAATCTTGACGCAAGATAGTTGCACGGTTTGCGCCGAACGTACAACAGGCTTGAAAATCGTTTCAGACACACCCGATGGTACTCCTGGTGAGGAAGCTCAAGTGGATGCTCGTTTTGGTCTGTTTGGAGATAGTGCTAATTTTGACGCAAGATAGATGCACGGTTTGCGCCGAACGTACCATAGGCTCAGAAATCATTTTGGACGCACCCGATAGTACTCCTAGGTGAGAGGCTCAATTGGATGGTCGTTTTGGTCTGTTTGGAGATACTGCTAACCTTGACTCTAGATAGGTGCACGGTTTGCGTCGAACGTACCGTAGGCTTAGAAATTGTGTTGGATGTACCTGATGGATCTCCTTGGGGACATTGGTCATGTGGAATCTCGTTTCAATCCATATGGAGACAGCGGTACTATCAGTGCAAGATAGGTGCACTGTTTGCGCCAAACGTACCAAAGTCATAGAAATCGTTTTGGACGCCCCTGATGGTACTCCTAGGTGACGAGGCTT
Organism: Saccharum hybrid cultivar R570; assembly: GCA_038087645.1. Lineage (NCBI taxonomy): Eukaryota > Viridiplantae > Streptophyta > Magnoliopsida > Poales > Poaceae > Saccharum > Saccharum hybrid cultivar. Next base: position 505,322 of record JAQSUU010000835.1, on the reverse strand, counting down.
AAGTGGATACTTGTTTTGGTCTGTTTGGAGATAGTGCTAGTCTTGATGCGAGATTGGTGCACGGTTTGCGTCGAACGTACCATAGGCTCAGAAATCGTTTTGGACACACCTGATGGATCTCCTATGTGACATTGGTCATGTGGAATCTCGTTTCAATCCATTTGGAGAAAGTGGTAGTGTTAGTGCAAGGTAGGTGCACGGTTTGCGCCAAACATCGCTTAGAAATCATTTTGGACGCACCCCGATGGTACTCCTAGGTGACGAGGCTCATGTGGATGCTCGTTTTGGTCTGTTTGGAGATAGTGCTAACCTTGATGCGAGATCGGTGCACGGTTTGCGTCGAACGTACCATAGGCACGGAAATCATTTTGGACGCGCTCGATGGTACTCCTAGGTGACGAGGCTCAAGTGTGAAATGATCAAGATGCCTAAGAGGGGGGGGGGTGAATTGGGCTTTTCTAAAAATTAATTGCAAGAATTAAATCCTACAAGCCAAACTTCACCCCTAATGCCTACTAGTGTTCCTTGTGATTCTACCGGTAAAAGTTTTGCACCCTAAGTTCCAATCCTAGACTAGCATGGCAATTCTAGGAAAGTAAACAAGCAATGAAAGTAATACACGAATGTAAATGCTTGAAAGTAAGGGTTAGGAACACGGCGATGTTTTGCCGAGGTATCGGAGAGTGCCACTCCCCACTAGTCCTTGTTGGAGCACCCGTGCAAGGGTGTAGCTCCCCCTTGATCCGCACAAGGATCAAGTGGTCTCTACGGGTTGATTCTTCGACACTCCGTCACGGCGAATCACCCAAAACCGCTCACAACATGAGTTGGGTCACCCACACTCTCGTCGGATGATCACCAAACTCCCAATCACCACCAAACCGTTTAGGTGATGGCGATCACCAAGAGTAACAAGCTAGAACTCTCACTTGACCACAACAAGGCTAATGAGAAGATGGATGCACACTTGCTACACTCTTGTCACTAGAGAGGATTCTAAAACTTTGATTCTCAAATCACTATCCTCACTATGGCTCTTGCACTCCCTTGCACTTCAAAGGTGTTTCTCAGCTAAACAAATGAGCAAGAGACCTCTAAGAGAGGTGGAGGGGTTGTATTTATACACCCCTCAGACAAATCCAACTGTTACCTGCCGAATCAGCAAAACGCGCACTGACCGGACGCGCCGGTTAACATGACCAGACGTGCCGGTCAAGTGTAACGGTCAGAAATCAAGAGTTAGCGCTAAGTGACCGGACGCGCCGGTCTGAGATGACCGGACACGTCCGATCATGCAAGAGCCTAACTGGAAACTGATTTGACACTCGACCGCATCCGATCATAGGTGATCGGACGCGTCAGGTCACCTTGGGACCTTACTGGAACATGACTGGACGTGCCGATCAGTTCACAGTCGCCTCCGATTACACTGTTTACCCTCTAGAACACGTGTCAGACTGACCACCGCGTTTGGTCCTCTCAAGGACCGCGTCCGGTCAGTCAGTTAACAACGCAGTGACTTGTTAGTACTGACCGGACGCATCCGGTCATGACCAGGACCGCGTCCGGTCAAGGGTAAACTGCTCAAACGTCTTCTAAACGTGACGCAACTTGTACCAAGTTGCTTCCAACTGAACTTTGAGCTTTTCTAGAGCTTCCTAGTGCTAAGTTTGACAAGTGTGCACCACACCTAAACAAAAGACTTACCTAGGTCAAGCTATTCGCTCATGCCCCCCTTTATAGTACGGTCAAAGGAAGAAACAAAGATCCTAACGACTATTCTAGATGTAACTCAACACCTTGACTTCCGGAACTAACCGTCCTTAATCTTATCGTTGATCCTTTGAAAACCGAAACGATTTCCATCAAGGGACATGAATACCACAGTGCCCAAAGTAGTTATCATCTCCATGACTTAACTTACCACTGTTTCTGCAAAACACACGTTGGTCATGGTAATAATGCATTGTCATTAATTGCCGAAACCAACATGCTTTCAATCTCCCCCTTTTTGGTGATTGATGACAACACTTTAGATTCAGAAGATATAAATTGAGGTTTTTGATCATGCTTGGTTCACATAAGCATAAAGCTGTAAGCACAAGGGGTTAGTCATTGCTTATGTGTTCCAAGCCAACTGAGTGTACTCATAAGATAAAACATAAAGAGTTAGTACACATAAATATAGCTCATATGAAATCGGAGTAAGGCACGGAAGCACAAACTTATGAGCTAAACACCATTAAGTGACACAGATAAGATATAGTCTCACAAACTCAAAGTCACACAATGCAGGGCGAGAAAAATAAACATGATGCATGAATGTAGCACACATGGAAAAACGAAACCCTCTACCAACACTCCCCCTGAATCTATGCTCTCTCTCTCTCCCCCTTTGGCATCAACCGCCAAAAACTAATCTAAGGATCGGACGGGGGAACTAAAGCTGTCGTGTCGGGTGCCGAGGAGCGTGGAGTGATCACGAACTGTGAAGTATCCTCCTCAGACTCTGAACTGTCAGGCTGACCCTCTGTAGATAGACGTGATAGAGAAGTGGTCTGGGTCGGTAGAGTAGGTGCAGCAACTGAAGGTGTAGTAGCAACTATAGGAGCAGTGACTGTCGCCTGAGCCTGAAAGACACCAAGAGTGGGAGGATCTGTCGAAGCAACTGAAGATGGCAGAGTCTCTGTAGTGGCGGCTCCTGACACTGGAACTACAGCAGTCTCTGAAGCTGACATCTCTGAGGTAGTCACAATAGTAGTGTACGACGGTGACAGCTGTCCAGTCAGCTCACTGTAGGTGGCACTTAAGTCAGTGAATGGAGTGCCTGAAAGAAGGTGAGGTCAAAGCTGAGCTGGTGGAGTGAATCCTGTCTAGATAGGAGTGTAGCTCGGAGACTGAAACGTCTGAGGCACCTGCTGCTGGGGGGAGGTGTACTGAAAACTCAGCTGCCCTTGACTCTAAGGTCCACTGGACTGTAAAGCTAGAGTTAGGACAGACGGTGGTGGAGGTACCCCAACAATGATAAGGTGGCGCATGAGCTCTAGGTACTGCTGCTGAGTGGCTGCCTGCTGCCTCTGCATCTCGAACTGTTGTCGCTAGAACTCTAGCTGCTGCCTCTAGAGCTCGTCCTGACGAGCCTAAATCTGAGCGAACGCGGCAGCTGTGTCCTGAGCCTGTCTCTGCATCTGGACCTCCTGTCTCTCCTGAGCCAGAGCCACCGGCCTCATGGTCGTGAGGCCGAGGAGAGTGGTACCGGGGGATGGGCTGATAGTCCTCATATGTGCTGTCAGTAGCAACATCCTCGGCTTGATCAGCTGGCTAAGCATCTAGATCTGCTAGCTCTGCCTTAACAAGACCCTCAACGGTCTCGTCCTGCTCAACAGCTGTCTCTGGTACCTCTAGCCTTTGACGCTGTCCTAGGCCAGGTGCCTGCTCTCTGGTAACTGATGCCCACAACTGTCGGATGTCATACTCTGGAAAGGCTGTGGTGGTATCAGAAATTTCTGCTCTAATCACTACAGGCAACTCACAAGCAGATCTAATGATGAAGCATATCCAGTGAGCGTACGGTAGCTGCCTGTGACCCTTGAAGCCCTCTACCAAGGTGTCCTCCATCTCGCAAAGCATCAGATCCCAAAGGTCAAACGGGGTCTGTGAGATGAGGTGATGTACTACCCATAGCTGCATGCGAGTCAGACCCTCTCTATATCTAAGCCTCGGAAGTAGAGTCCTCCTCACTATAGCATCAAGAACCCTGGCTATGGGTGTTAGGCTGGCTGGTGTACGTCGAGACCCCTCGCTAAAAGGCTCATGGAAACAGGGACGGATCATATCTGTAGGGGGCACTGTCCCGCCGTGAGGGCGTCTTGGAGGTGCAGTCTATCTGAAACACAGCTGATGAATCTTTGTCTCTAAAGCAGGGAGTCTGAGAATCTCCCGTACCCTGGTGCTGTAGAGTCTGTAGTCACGACCTCTGAAAGCAAAGTGTATAAACTGATGTGCTGGGTCAATCCACAGTGACGAGTAAAACTCTCTGACCCATGTCCCGCAGTATGCTCCAGTCCGTCCAAGAAGATTTGATAATCCAGGCAGAAAGGATAGATACGGACGAAGCTGCTCACCAACCACCTCAACTAGGGCCTCCAGTCGACAGACTCTCTGAGGTCTGAAAGCAATCCCGCTGTCGACATAAGCCCTGTAGAAGTCCTCCTGCAGAGGAGTGTAGAAACCCTCTGAGGCCTGGGGATCCCGCTGAGGTGGAAACCACCGAGTGACCTCAACGAACCTGAGGGCCTAGACCTGTCTGGCTATAGCACCCCTGAGGTCAAAGTGCTCAACTAGGGGTGACCTCGAGCCCTGGGAGGTGGATGAGCTCCACGGCGCTGACCCTCTAGCCTGGGAGTCACCTGAGCCCACGTACGTCTTGAGCGACGATGCTGTGGAGAGTGTGCTGTCTGCTCCTCAGTCTCCTCTAGATCCTCTGTAGGCTACTCTGCAGGTGCATCCACTGTCTCCTCTATGGCCTCTATACCAAGTTGTCGACCTTCAAGGTGAAAGTGACTCTTGCCAATACGAATACCACTGCTCTTGCCACCTCTCTCAGCTGCCTCAGCTGCATCTGCAACTGCCTGAGCTACCTCTGCCTCTGTAAGTTTTCTCTTTCTCTTCTTGGCAGCAATCTTTACTCGCTTGCCGCGATCTACCTCTGTCCTCCTGGGGGGACTGTCATCCCCGTCACTAGGTGCCCCACCAGCGTTCTTGCAGCGAACCATACTGACAAACTGTTGTACTGAGAAACACTAGAAAGTAGCAGATGATGTACTGACACTCGTGAGGCTTGGCCTCAATCCGTATCTACAGGCTTGGCCTCGGATTCACAACTGATCACCTGACACACTCAGCACTAACAGGACAAACTGAAATGATAGAATAGATGGATCTACTATAAGCAACATATATTATCTAAAAAGATAAGTGAGATCCTAATAAGAGCAAGCGTATGAGGTAAGATATGAGAGGACCACGATAGCTACCTCGATGAGCGAAGATCCAATGAGCGGAAGACGATCTCGACACGCTAGGGTTACCCGGAGACGGCGATCGAAACCCTGGAGTACCAAGAGATCAACGACTAAATTAGTAATTTACCGAAAAATCAACGGTAAACCCTAATCCAAGGCAGAGACGTCACCTTGCGAAGACGGAGACGATCACGGAGACGGAGACGATCGCGGAGATGAAAATTCGCGAAAAACCTCGGCGAACGGATCGGGTGGCTAGGGTTAGGGTTTTCGCGGCGGTGGGCGAGAGCCTCGGATCTGTCTACGCGCGCATGGCAGGGAGCAGCACGAGAAGGTGGTGGCGTGTTGTGCGAAGCTGCTCCGGTGGCTCGATGGACGGCGGCGCAGGGCAGCTGCGGTGGCACGGCGGCGCTGGGCTGCTACAGGCGCGGGCGAGGAAGGTGCGGTCGCAGTGAGGAAGGCGGCTGTGAAGGTGGCTACGCGCAGGAGCACGTGACGGCGGTGGCGGATGAAAAGAGAAAAAACGAGATCCAATCATACGGTTAAAAGGGGTGAGATCCGCTTTTTACGTGAAGACCGGACGCGGTGGTCGAATGACCGGACACGGTGGAGGCAGTGTCAGGTCACACTCCAGTAAGCTCCTAGAACGACCGGACACGTTCGATTATGCACGATCGGACGCTGACAGAGTCCGGTCACACTTTGCCCGGAAAACTGAAACAGATGATCGGACGCGGTGGTGTGGCCGGGACCGGACGCGGTGGTCAGCAACTGCGCGTCCGGTGCAGCGTCTGGTTAGAGGTTTCGAAGAAAAACTTTGGGAATGACCGGACGCGCTGGTGGACGCTGGGACCGGACGCGGTGGTGAAGCAGAACCGCGTCCGATGCAACGTCCGATCCAGCGTCCGGTCGCTGTAAAACGCCTTTTTTTAAACCGATTTTCGACGTGACTTCTCTCAATCAAGTTCCAATTCAAAGAGACTCAAATAAGCACCAATTGGAACCTGATATGAGTGATCTCACTCAAACCCTCAAATTTTTCAAAATATTTTGCCTTAGGCTAGTATTATTTTTAAGAAAATATTCAATAAACACCCGAGGAGCAACGTATGGCCATGCAATAGAGTTTATGAACCCTTGGGAGCTTGAAATGCTCTCTCTATTCATGGACGAACACAGATGTTACTCAAAGATAAACCGAAAAGAAACGACAAAGCAACAACCATGCATATGCAATGCAAAACGAGAAAGGTAGGCTAGTTGCTTGTCAAGTTTGATCCACGGTTAGGCTTCTTCACTCCTCCAAAGGAGGGTTATCGTAACCATGTTAGACAAGTTCTAGATGCATTGCGGGAATTTAAACATGACAAAAAGTACAATGCAATGCAAGGGACAACACAAGCTCATCTTTTAAAGTTACTAGAATCAAGCACATTTAGTTCACTTCTTAACCTACAAAAGGTAGCCTCATCTAAAGGTTTAGTGAAGATATCCGCTAATTGATTTTCACTTCTTACACCTTCTAGTGATATATCATTTTTAGAAACATGATCTCTTAGAAAGTGGTGGCGGATATCAATGTGCTTGGTGCGAGAGTGTTGTACCGGATTATTAGCAATTTTAATGGCACTTTCATTGTCACATAAAAGTGGCACCTTTTCAAGAACAACTTCATAGTCTAGGAGGGTTTGTTTCATGTATAAGATTTGTGCACAACAAGCCCCCGCGGTAATGTATTCCGCCTCAGCGGTGGACAAAGCCGCACTATTTTGCTTCTTAGATGACCAAGATACTAAGGACCTCCCAAGCAAATGGCATCCTCCGAATGTGCTTTCTCTATCAATTTTGCAACCGGCATAATCCGAATTGGAATAGCCAACTAGTTGGAATCTAGCTCCTTTGGCGTACCAAAGACCTATGCTTGGAGTGTACTTAAGATATCTTAGGATTCTTTTTACGGCACTTAGGTGAGGTTCTTTAGGGCACGCTTGAAAGCGAGCACACATGCACACACTAAACATGATATCGGGCCTAGATGCGGTAAGGTACAACAAGCTACCAATCATAGAACGGTAAAGATTTGATCAATTGGTTTACCTCTCTCATCTAGGTCGAGATGTCCATTAGTTGGCATTGGTGTCTTGATTGGCTTGCATTCTTCCATCTTGAATCTTTTGAGAAGATCCTTGGTATACTTTTCTTGAGAGATAAAAATCCCTTCTCTCATTTGCTTGACTTGAAAACCAAGGAAGAATGTTAGCTCACCAATCATTGACATCTCGAACTCCTTCGACATCAATTCACCAAATTCCTTGCAATAATCTTCATTTGTTGACCCGAAGATGATATCATCAACATAGACTTGACAAATGAAGATCTCTCCATTAAACTTCTTGGTGAATAGTGTGGTGTCAACCTTCTCAATAATGAAGCCCTTCTCAATGAGGAAGTCCCGGAGGCACTCATACCACGCTCTAAGGGCTTGCTTGAAATCATATAGCGCCTTGGACAACCTATAAACATGATTAGGATATCTAGGGTCTTCAAACCCGGGAGGTTGTTCAACATAGACTAGTTCATTTATGAAGCCATTTAAAAAAGCACTTTTCACATCCATTTGATATAGTTTCATATCATGATGTGATGCATATGCAAGAAGGATACGAATGGCTTCAAGTCTTGCAACGGGTGCAAAAGTCTCTCCAAAATCAGGACCTTTAACTTGAGAGAACCCTTTTGCTACTAGTCTTGCCTTGTTTCTTACTACTACGCCTTGATCATCTTGCTTGTTGCGGAACACCCCACTTGGTTCCAACGACTCTTGCGCCTTTTGAATGCTATTCAAGTGTCTAAACTTGATTGCAGGCGAAGTTGTTCAATTCTTTATGCATGGCATTCACCCAATCCAGATCTTGAAGAGCTTCTTCTACATTCTTAGGTTCAAGACAAGAGACAAAAGAGTGATGTTCAACAAAAGAAGTAAACTTTTGAGATCGAGTCATTACACCCTTTGAAGGACTTCCTATGATGAGATCTTGTGATGTGCTTGAAGTAGGGGTGAGTTTCTTCGATCAACCATTTGAGGAGTAGCATGGGGAGCATCAACATCTTGAGCTTGTGCCTCGGCTTGTTGATGAGAGACATGAGTATCTTTATTTTCAACTCTCTCATTCTTGTCATCATCTTGAGACACAGATGATGAAGATGGTGGATTGACAATTTGTACATCGTCTTCATCATCTTTAGGCTTGATGTCTCCCACCGGCATGTTCTTCATGGCCTCTCTCAATGGTTCATCACCTACATCATCACAATTCTCAATTGCTCCTTGGGAGCCGTTAGATTCATCAAATTCCACATCATATGTTTCTTCAACCAAACCGGTACCATGGTTAAATACTCTATATTCTTTGGACTTTGATGAGTAACCAATAAGAAAACCAATATCACAACGTCTTTGGAACTTCCCTAGGTGTTGACGCTTCTTGTAGATGTAGCATTTGCAACCAAACACCCGGAAGAATGAGACGTCCGGCTTTTTCCCATTTAGCAACTCATAAGGGGTCTTGCAAAGGAACTTTTGTAGGAAGAGGCGATTTAAAGCATAGCATGCGGTGTTGATTGTCTCGGCCCACAATTTCTCTGGTGTGTTGTACTCATCTAGCATTGTTCTTGCAAGAGTGATCAAGGTCCAGTTCTTTCTCTCAACTACACCATTTTGTTGAGGAGTGTAGGTTGATGAAACTTCATGCTTGATTCCAATTTCATCACAATAAGCTTCAATGTTGGTGTTGTCAAACTCTTTGCCATTGTCACTTCTAATTTTCTTTATCTTGACTTCAAATTCATTTTGAGCTCTCTTTGCAAACTTCTTGAAGCAATTTGCCACTTCGGATTTGTCATGAAGAAAGAAAGTCCAAGTGTATCTTGAGTAGTCATCCACAATCACTAGGCAATAGAGATTTCCACCCAAGCTCTTGTAAGTTGTAGGACCAAACAAATCCATGTGTAGAAGTTCTAGTACTCTTGATGTTGACATGTAAGCTTTGGTTGGATGAGTGTTTGCAACTTGTTTGCCAGCTTGACATGCACTACAAGGTTTGTCCTTCTCAAACTTTACATCCTTCAAACCTCTCACTAATTCTTTCTTCAATAGCTTGTTGAGAGTGTTCATTCCAACATGAGCAAGCCTCCTATGCCAAAGCCATCCAAGTGTAGTTTTGGTGAATAAACATGTCATCAAGTTTGTATCTTCGGAGGTGAAGTCAACAAGATAGAGATTATTGTATCTAAAGCCCTTGAAAATCACTTGCTTGTCATCTATCTTTGTAACAACCACTTCATTTGGACTAAACAAGCATTGGTAGCCAAGGTCACAAAGTTGCCCAACGGATAGTAAGTTGAAACTCAATGAAGCAACATAGAGCACATTTGAGAGAGAGTGATCATTTGATATTGCAATCTTGCCTATACCCTTGACTTTGCTCTTTGAATTGTCCCCAAATGTGATCTTGTCTTGACATACCCCATTCTCATCAAGTGAGGTGAACATACGAGTATCACCGGTCATGTGTTGTGTGCAACCACTATCAATCACCCAATGAGATCCACCGGTCTTGTAGTTCACCTACACACAAGAGATCAAGCCTTTTGTTTAGGGACCCAAACTTGAGAGGGGCCCTTAACTTTCTCAACTAGTGACTTGGCAACCCATATTTTCTTAGGCCTATTCTTGTTAGGGGGACCCAAGAACATGACTTTCAACTTTCCACTTGAGTCTTTTCTAAGCATGTAATGAGCATTGAAAGCAAAGGGTCTAGCACGCTTGGGCAAGGGTTGTGGTGGTGGAGTTTTGCACTCATGAGCAAAATGGCCTTCTTGTCCACACTCAACACATCTCTTTGGCTTGGGCTTTGACTTGTTTTGTTGTTGTTGAGTTTTGACCTTCTTCTCTTGATTTGCCAAGTAACCAATGCCACTTCTATCCATCTTCATGACGGTGTTCATAAGTAGCTCACTTTGCAAATGTTGGCCTCTTGTGAACTTGCTTAGGCCGGTCTTGAGATGGTCTTTTTCTTACTTGAGCTTCTTATTTTCTTCAATAAGTGACTCATTTGAAGCTTGCTTTTCAAGAGCCATCAACTTCTTGTTCTCATTCTTAAGCATCTCATTTTCACTCTTGAGCTTGACATACTCATCATAGTTGTCGGACTCAACCACACTCTTGCCTTTGCCGCTAGAGCCTTGCTCAAAGTTCTCAACAATCAAATCATCACATGATGTAGCTATATCAATCTTAACAACTTGGTTAGTAGCATCATGTGTCTCAAGAGTAAGCTCATTAGCAACAATAAGAGTATCATAGTTGATTTTTAATGTGGTATATTCATCTTTTAGCGAGTTGAGCCTAGTGATGAGTTCACCATGCTTCTTCTCAATTTTATCATGTTTATCTCTAAGATCTTTGTTAGAAGTTTTGAGCTCCTTAAGAGAGGAAGACATAGTTTCATTTTGATCTTTGAGCTCATCACTAGTCTTATGTGCATTTTCAAGCTTAGATGAGAGTGATTCATTTTCATGTTGAAGCTCATCATTTTCATTTCTAGTTCTTCTTATGATTTTAGAGTATTTGTTCAACAATTTTACAAGTTCATCATAAGAAGGTGCATCATATTCATCATCACTATCACTATCATCATCATCACTATCATTGTTTTGTACCTTTCGATCACCCTTAGCCATAAGGCATAGATGAGTAGTGGAAGATGATGGTGAAGGTGGCGGTGACGGTGGTGATGAAGATGTCGGTGAAGATGATGATGGCCCAATCACACATGCTGCGACCTTCTCTTTCTCATCGTCACTCTCATCATCGGAGGACTCACATGATGACTCAATGTCGGTGAGCCAATCACCAACAATGTAAGCTTTGCCTCCCTTCTTCTTCTTGTAGAACTCTCTTTTCTTGCCATCTTTCTTTTTGTATGGCTTGTTCTTTCTTTTCTCATCTTCTTCATCACTTGAATCCCTTTCTTGCTCTTGTATTTGTTCTTGTACTTGTCTTTTGGAGGCTTCGGGCATTGATGAGCTAAGTGGCCAAGTTCACCACAATTGAAGCAATCCATCTTGGATATTGGCTTCCTTTTGCTACTTGTGAAGAATTTCTTCTTCTTGCCATATGCCACTCTTGTTGAGCTTCTTTAGCATCTTAGTGGTTCTTCTCACCATGAGTGCAAGTGATGCATCATCAATGTCACTCTCACTTGAGCTTTCTTGCACCATCATGGCTTGACCCTTCTTTTTTTCTTTTCATGGCTAGCTTTGAAGGCCAAGTCTTTCTTCTTGGAAGATGATGAGCCCTCTTTCGGACTGATGTGCATGTACATCTCATGTGCATTGATCTTTCCCAATACTTGAGTCGGTGTTGCGGCGGAGAGATCACTTTGGTGAAGTACGGTGACAATGTGTCCATACTTCTCAACGGGAAGAACACTCAAGATCCTCCTTGCAACATCCGATTGACTCATTTGAGTGAGTCCAAGAGCATTGAGATCTTCTACAAGAACATTCAAACGAGTGTACATTTCATTAGCACTTTCTTTAGAAAGCATCTCAAAAGAATTGATTTTCTTTAAAGCAATGTGATAGCGTTCCTCACGCTCACTCTTAGTTCTGTCATGGAGAGCACAAAGATTTCCCACAATTCATGAGCGTTTTTGGCATTACGTACATGATTGAAGATATCTTTGCCTAAGCCCCGGTAGAGTGCATTTTTTGCCTTTACATTCCACCGGTCGTACTTCTCCTCGGCACCACTTGGGTTGACGGGATCCCTTATAGGAGGAAGCCCTTCAGTTGCGGCTCTAAGGCACCCAACATCTATGGCTTCGAGGTACGCCTCCATACGAATTTTCCAATATGGAAAATCGTCTCCCTCAAAAGTGGGAGGTGGTCCTTCCCCATTAGACATCTTGCTCTAGGCGGTGAAGCCTAAATAAAGAGCAACAAGGCTATGATACCAATTGAAAGGATCAAGATGCCCAAGAGGGGGGTGAATTGGGCTTTTCTAAAAATTAATTGCAAGAATTAAATCCTACAAGCCAAACTTCACCCCTAGTGCCTACTAGTGTTCCTTGTGATTCTACCGGTAAAAGTTTTGCACCCTAAGTTCCAATCCTAGACTAGCATGGCAATTCTAGGAAAGTAAACAAGCAATGAAAGTAATACACGAATGTAAATGCTTGAAAGTAAGGGTTAGGAACACGGCGATGTTTTGCCGAGGTATCGGAGAGTCGCCACTCCCCACTAGTCCTCGTTGGAGCACCCACGCAAGGGTGTAGCTATCCCTTGATCCGCACAAGGATCAAGTGCTCTCTACGGGTTGATTCTTCGACACTCCGTCACGGCGAATCACCCAAAACCGCTCACAACATGAGTTGGGTCACCCACACTCTCGTCGGATGATCACCAAACTCTCAATCACCACCAAACCGTCTAGGTGATGGCGATCACCAAGAGTAACAAGCTAGAACTCTCACTTGACCACAACAAGGCTAATGAGAAGATGGATGCACACTTGCTACACTCTTGTCATTAGAGAGGATTCTAAAACTTTGATTCTCAAATCACTATCCTCACTAGGGCTCTTGCACTCCCTTGCACTTCAAAGGTGTTTCTCAGCTGAACAAAGACGCATCCGATGGTACTCCTAGGTGACGAGGCTCAATTGGATAGTCCTTTTGGTCTATTTGGAGATAGAGCTAATCTTGATACGTGCATGGTTTATGCCAAATGTACCATAGGGTTAGAAATCGTTTTGGACGCACCTGATGGTACTCCTAGGTGACAAGGCACAAGTGAATGCTCGTTTTGGTCTGTTTGGAGATAATGCTAATCTTGATGCAAGATAGGTGCACTGTTTGCGCTGAACATACCATAGGCTCAGAAATCATTTTGGACGCACCCGATAGATCTTCTCAGTGACATTGGTCATTTGGAATCTCGTTTCAATCTATCTGGAGACATTTTAGATTCAGTGCAAGATAGATGCACGGTTTGCGCCAAACGTAGATCAGAAATCATTTTGGGATGCACCCGATGGTACTTCTAGGTGATGAGGCTCAAGTGGTTATTTGTTTCAGTCTATTTAGAGATAGTGGTAATATTGACGCAAGATAGGTGCACGGTTTGCGTCGAACGTACCATAGGCTCGAAAATCATTTTGGACGCACTCGATCATACTCCTAGGTGACGAGGCACACATGGATGCTCGTTTTGGTGTGTTTGGACATAGAACTAATCATGACACAAGATGGGTGCAAGGTTTGCGTCGAACGTAGCACAGGCTCAGAAATCATTTTGGACGCACCCGATGGATCTCCTCAGTGACATTGGTCGTGTGGAATCTTGTTTCAATCCATTTGGAGACAGTATTAGAGTCAGTGCAAGATAGGTGCACGGTTTGCGCCAAACATAGATTAAAAATCATTTTGGGATGCACCCGATGGTACTTCTAGGTGACGAGGCTCAAGTGGTTATTTGTTTCAGTCTATTTAGAGATAGTGCTAATATTGACGCAAGATAGGTGCACGGTTTGCGTCGAACGTACCATAGGCTCGAAAATCATTTTGGACGCACTCGATGGTACTCCTAGGTGACGAGGCACACGTGGATGCTCGTTTTGGTCTGTTTGGACATAGAGCTAATCATGACACAAGATGGGTGCAAGGTTTGCGCCGAACGTAGCACAGGCTCAGAAATCATTTTAGACGCACCCGATGGATCTGCTCGGTGACATTGGTCGTGTGAAATCTTGTTTCAATCTATTTGGAGACAGTATTAGAGTCAGTGCAAGATAGGTGCACGGTTTGCGCCGAACGTAACATAGGGTCAAAAATCCTTTTGGATGCACCTGATAGATCTCCTATGTGACATTGGTCATGTGGAATCTCATTTCAATACATTTTGAGACAGTGGTAGTGTCAGTGCAAGATAGGTGCACGGTTTGCGCCAAACGTACCATAGGCACAGAAATCGTTTTGGACACACCCGATGGTACTCCTAGTTGACGTGGCTCAAGTGGATGCTCATTTTTGTATGTTTGGAGATAGTGCTAATCTTGACACAAGATATGTGCACGGTTTGCGTTGAACGTACCATAGGCTCAGAAATTGTTTTGGATGCATCCGATGGTACTCCAAGGTGACGAGGCTCAATTGGATAGTCCTTTTGGTCTGTTTAGAGATAGTGCTAATCTTGATAGGTGCATGATTTGTGCCAAATGTACCATAGGGTTAGAAATCATTTTGGACGCATCTGATGGTACTCCTACGTGACGAGACACAAGTGAATGCTCGTTTTGGTCTGTTTGGAGATAGTGCCCATCTTGACGCAAGATAGGTGCACTGTTTGCGCCGAACGTACCATAGGCTTAGAAATCATTTTAGATGCACCCGATGGATCTTCTCAGTGACATTGGTCTTTTGGAATCTCGTTTCAATCTATTTGGAGACACTTTAGAGTCAGTGCAAGATAGGTGTACGGTTTGCGCCAAACGTAGATCAGAAATCATTTTGGGATGCACCCGATGGTACTTCTAGGTGACGTGGCTCAAGTGGTTACTTGTTCCAGTCTATTTAGAGATAGTGTTAATCTTGACGCAAGATAGGTGCACGGTTTGCGTCGAACGTACCATAGGCTCGAAAATCGTTTTGGACGCACCCGATGGTACTCCTAGGTGACGAGGCACATGTGGATGGTCGTTTTGGTCTGTTTGGAGATAGTGCTAATCATGACGCAAGATAGGTGCACGGTTTGCGCCGAACGAAACATAGGCTCAGAAATCATTTTGGACGCACCCGATGGATCTCCTCGGTGACATTGGTCGTGTGGAATCTTGTTTCAATCCATTTGGAGACACTATTAGAGTCATTGCAAGATAGGTGCACGGTGTGCGCCAAACATAGATCAAAAATCATTTTGGGATGCACCCGATGGTACTTCTAGGTGACGAGGCTCAAGTGGTTACTTGTTTCTATATATTTAGAGATAGTGCTAATCTTGACGCAAGATAGATGCACGGTTTGCGCCGAATGTAACATAGGGTCAGAAATCCTTTTGGACGCACCCGATAGATCTCCTATGTGACATTGGTCATGTGGAATCTCATTTCAATCCATTTGGAGACAGTGGTAGTGTCAGTCCAAGATAGGTGCACGGTTTGCGCCAAACGTACCATAGGCACAGAAATCATTTTGGACGCACCCGATGGTGCTCCTATGTGACGTGGCTCAAATGGATGCTCATTTTGGTATGTTTGGAGATAGTGCTAATCTTGACGCAAGATAGGTGCATGGTTTGCGTTGAACGAACCATAGGCTCAGAAATAGTTTTGGACGCATCCGATGGTACTCCTAGGTGACGAGGCTCAATTGGATAGTCCTTTTGGTCTGTTTGGAGATAGAGCTAATCTTGATAGGTGCATGGTTTGTGCCAAATGTACCATAGGGTTAGAAATCATTTTGGACGCACCTGATGGTACTACTAGGTGACGAGGCACAAGTGAATGCTCATTTTGGTCTGTTTGGAGATAGTGCTAATCTTGACGCAAGATAGGTGCACGGTTTGCGTCGAACGTGCCATAGGCTCGAAAATCATTTTGGACGCACTCGATGGTACTCCTAGGTGACGAGGCACACGTGGATGCTCGTTTTGGTCTGTTTGGACATAGAGCTAATCATGACACAAGATGGGTGCAAGGTTTGCGCCGAATGTAGCACAGGTTCAGAAATCATTTTGGACGCACCCGATGGTTCTCCTCGGTGACATTGGTCGTGTGGAATCTTGTTTCAATCCATTTGGAGACAGTATTAGAGTTAGTGCAAGATAGGTGCACGATTTGTGCCAAACGTAGATCAGAAATCATTTTGGGATGCACTCGATGGTATTTCTAGGTGACAAGGCTCAAGTGGTTACTTGTTTTAGTCTATTTGGAGATAGTGCTAATCTTGACGCAACATAGATGCACGATTTGCGCCGAACGTAACATAGGGTCAGAAATCCTTTTGGACGCACCCGATAGATCTCCTATGTGACATTGGTCATGTGGAATCTCATTTCAATCCATGTGGAGACAGTGGTAGTGTCAGTCCAAGATCGGTGCACGGTTTTCGCCAAACGTACCATAGGCACAAAAATTATTTTGGATGCACCCGATGGTACTCCTAGATGACGTGGCTCAAGTGGATGCTCATTTTGGTATGTTTGGAGATGGTGCTAATCTTGACGCAAGATAGGTGCATGGTTTGCGTTGAACGTACCATAGGCTCAGAAATCGTTTTGGACGCATCCGATGGTACTCCTAGGTGACGAGGCTCAATTGATAGTCCTTTTGGTCTGTTTAGAGATAGAGCTAATCTTGATAGGTGCATGGTTTGTGCCAAATGTACCATAGTGTAAGAAATCATTTTGGACGCACCTGATGGTACTCCTAGGTGACGAGGCACAAGTGAATGCTCGTTTTGGTCTGTTTGGAGATAGTGCTAATCTTGACGCAAGATAGGTGCACTGTTTGCGCCGAACGTACCATAGGCTCAGAAATCATTTTGGACGCACCCGATGGATCTTCTCAGTGACATTGGTCATTTAGAATCTCGTTTCAATCTATCTGGAGACACTTTAGATTCAGTGCAAGATAGATGCACGGTTTGCGCCAAACATAGATTAGAAATCATTTTGGGATGCACCCGATGGTACTTCTAGATGATGAGGCTCAAGTGGTTACTTGTTCTAGTCTATTTAGAGATAGTGCTAATCTTGACGCAAGATAGGTGCACGGTTTGCGTCGAACGTATCATAGGCTCGAAAATCATTTTGGACGCACTCGATGGTACTCCTAGGTGACGAGGCACACGTGGATGCTCGTTTTGGTCTGTTTGGACATAGAGCTAATCATGACACAATATGGGTGCAAGGTTTGCGCCGAACGTAGCACAGGCTCAGAAATCATTTTGGCCGCACCCGTTGGATCTCCTCGGTAACATTGGTCGTGTGGAATCTTGTTTCAATGCATTTGGAGACAGTATTAGAGTCAGTGTAAGATAGGTGCACAGTTTGCGCCAAACATAGATTAAAAATCATTTTGGGATGCACCCGATGGTACTTCTAGGAGACGAGGCTCAAGTGGTTATTTGTTTCAGTCTATTTAGAGATAGTGCTAATATTGACGCAAGATAGGTGCACAGTTTGCGTCGAACATAGCATAGGCTCAAAAATCATTTTGGACACACTCGATGGTACTCCTAGGTGACGAGGCACACGTGGATGCTCGTTTTGGTCTGTTTGGACATAGAGCTAATCATGACACAAGATGGGTGCAAGGTTTGCGCCGAACGTAGCACAGGCTCAGAAATCATTTTGGACGCACCCGATGGATCTCCTCGGTGACATTGGTCGTGTGAATCTTGTTTCAATCCATTTGGAGACAATATTAGAGTTAGTGCAAGATAGGTGCACGGTTTGCGCGAAACGTAGATCAGAAATCATTTTGGGATGCACCCGATGGTACTTCTAGGTGACGAGGCTCAAGTGGTTACTTGTTTAAGTCTATTTGAAGATAGTGCTAATCTTGACACAAGATAGATGCACGGTTTGCGCCGAACGTAACATAGGGTCATAAATCCTTTTGGACGCACCCGATAGATCTACTATGTGACATTGGTCATGTGGAATCTAATTTCAATCCATTTGGAGACAATGGTAGTTTCAGTCCAAGATAGGTGCACGGTTTGCGCCAAACGTACCATAGGCACAGAAATCATTTTGGACGCACCCGATGGTACTCCTAGGTGACGTGGCTCAAGTGGATGCTCATTTTGGTATGTTTGGAGATAGTGCTAATCTTGATGCAAGATAGGCGCACGGTATGAGTTGAACGTACCATAGGCTTAGAAATCATTTTGGACACATCCGATGGTACTCCTAGGTGACGAGGCTCAATTGGAAAGTTCTTTTGGTCTGTTTGGAGATAGTGCTAATCTTGATAGGTGCATGGTTTGTGCCAAATGTACCATAGGGTTAGAAATCATTTTAGGTGCACCTGATGGTACTCCTAGGTGACGAGGCACAAGTGAATGCTCGTCTTTGTCTGTTTGGAGATAGTGCTAATCTTGACGCAAGATAGGTGCACTGTTTGCGCCGAACGTACCATAGGCTCAGAAATCATTTTGGACGCACCCGATGGATCTTCTCAGTGACATTGGTCATTTGGAATCTCGTTTCAATATATCTGGAGACACTTTAGATTCAGTGCAAGATAGGTGCACGGTTTGCGCCAAACGTAGATCAGAAATCATGTTGGGATGCACCCGATGGTACTTCTAGTTGACGAGGCTCAAGTGGTTACTTGTTTCAGTCTATTTACAGATAGTGCTAATCTTGACGCAAGATAGGTGCACGGTTTGCGTCGAACGTACCATAGGCTCAAAAATCATTTTGGACGCACTCGATAGTACTCCTTGGTGACGAGGCAGATGTGGATGATCGTCTTGGCCTGTTTGCACATAGAGCTAATCTTGACACAAGATAGGTGCACGGTTTGCGCTGAACGAAACATAGGCTCAGAAATCATTTTGGACGCACCCAATGGATCTCCTCGGTGACATTGGTCATGTGAAATCTCGTTTCAATCCATTTAGAGGCACTGTTAGAGTTAGTGCAAGATAGGTGCACGGTTTGCGCCAAACATAGATTAAAAATCATTTTGGGATGCACCCGATGGTACTTCTAGGTGACGAGGCTCAAGTGGTTATTTTCTCAGTCTATTTAGACATAGTGCTAATATTGACGCAAGATAGGTGCACGGTTTACGTCGAACGTACCATAGGCTCGAAAATCATTTTTGACGCACTCGATGGTACTCCTAGGTGACGAGGCACACATGGATGCTCGTTTTGATCTGTTTGGACATAGAGCTAATCATGACACAAGATGGGTGCAAGGTTTGCGCCGAACGTAGGACAGGCTCAGAAATCATTTTGGACGAACCCGATGGATCTCCTCGGTGACATTGGTCGTGTGAAATCTTGTTTCAATCCATTTGGAGACAGTATTAGAGTCAGTGCAAGATAGGTGCACGGTTTGCGCCAAACATAGATCAGAAATCATTTTGGGATGCACCCGATGGTATTTCTAGGTGACGAAACTCAAGTGGTTACTTGTTTTAGACTATTTGGAGATAGTGCTAATCTTGACGCAACATAGATGCACGGTTTGCGCCGAACGTAACATAGGGTCAGAAATCCTTTTGGACGCACTTGATAGATCTCCTATGTGACATTGGTCATGTGGAATCTCATTTCAATCCATTTGGAGACTGTGGTAGTGTCAGTCCAAGATAGGTCCACGGTTTGCGCCAAACGTACCATAGGCACAGAAATCATTTTGGACGCACCCGATGGTACTCCTAGGTGACGTGGCTCAAGTGGATGCTCATTTTGGTATGTTTGGAGATAGTGCTAATCTTGACGCAAGATAGGTGCATGGTTTGCGTTGAACGTACCATAGGCTCAGAAATCGTTTTGGACGCATCCGATGGTACTCCTAGGTGACGAGGCTCAATTGGATAGTCCTTTTGGTCTGTTTGGAGATAGAGCTAATCTTGATAGGTGCATGGTTTGTGCCAAATGTACCATAGGGTTAGAAATTGTTTTGGACGCACCTGATGGTACTCCTAGGTGACGAGGCACAAGTGAATGCTCATTTTGGTCTGTTTGGAGATAGTGCTAATCTTGACGCAAGATAGGTGCACTGTTTGCGCTGAACGTACCATAGGCTCAGAAAATCATTTTGGACGCACCTGATGGATCTTCTCAGTGACATTGGTCATTTGGAATTTCGTTTCAATCTATCTGGAGACACTTTAGATTCAATGCAAGATAGATGCACGGTTTGTGCCAAACGTAGATTAGAAATCATTTTGGGATGCACCCGATGGTACTTCTAGTTGACGAGGCTCAAGTGGTTACTTGTTTCAGTCTATTTAGAGATAATGCTAATCTTGACGCAAGATAGGTGCACGGTTTGCGTCGAACGTACCATAGGCTCAAAAATCATTTTGGACGCACTCAATAGTACTCCTTGGTGACGAGGCACACGTGGATGATCGTCTTGGTCTGTTTGGACATAGAGCTAATCTTGACACAAGATAGGTGCACGGTTTGCGCCGAACGAAACATAGGCTCAGAAATCATTTTGGACGCACCCGATGGATCTCCTCGGTGACATTGGTCATGTGAAATCTTGTTTCAATCCATTTGGAGACACTGATAGAGTTAGTGCAAGATAGGTGCACGGTTTGCGCCAAACATAGATTAAAAATCATTTTGGGATGCACCCGATGGTACTTCTAGGTGACAAGGCTCAAGTGGTTATTTGTTTCAGTCTATTTAGAGATAGTGCTAATATTGACGCAAGATAGGTGCACGGTTTGCGTCGAACGTACCATAGGCTCGAAAATCATTTTGGACGCACTCGATGGTACTCCTAGGTGACGAGGCAAACATGGATGCTCGTTTTGGTCTGTTTGGACATAGAGCTAATCATGACACAAGATGGGTGCAAGGTTTGCGCCGAACGTAGCACAGGCCCAGAAATCATTTTGGCCGCACCCGTTGGATCTCCTCGGTGACATTGGTCGTGTGGAATCTCGTTTCAATGCATTTGGAGACAGTATTAGAGTCAGTGCAAGATAGGTGCACGGTTTGCGCCAAACATAGATTAAAAATCATTTTGGGATGCACCCGATGGTACTTCTAGGAGACGAGGCTCAAGTGGTTATTTGTTTCAGTCTATATGAAGATAGTGCTAATCTTGACACAAGATAGATGCACGGTTTGCGCCAAACGTAACATAGGGTCATAAATCCTTTTGGACGCACCCGATAGATCTACTATGTGACATTGGTCATGTGGAATCTAATTTCAATCCATTTGGAGACAATGGTAGTTTCAGTCCAAGATAGGTGCACGGTTTGCGCCAAACGTACCATAGGCACAGAAATCATTTTAGACGCACCCGATGGTACTCCTAGGTGACGTGGCTCAAGTGGATGCTCATTTTGGTATGTTTGGAGATAGTGCTAATCTTGACGCAAGATAGGCGCACGGTATGAGTTGAACGTACCATAGGCTTAGAAATCATTTTGGACACATCCGATGGTACTCCTAGGTGATGAGGCTCAATTGGATAGTTCTTTTGGTCTGTTTGGAGATAGTGCTAATCTTGATAGGTGCATGGTTTGTGCCAAATGTACCATAGGGTTAGAAATCATTTTGGGCGCACCTGATGGTACTCCTAGGTGACGAGGCACAAGTGAATGCTCGTCTTTGTCTGTTTGGAGATAGTGCTAATCTTGACGCAAGATAGGTGCACTGTTTGCGCCGAACGTACCATAGGCTCAGAAATCATTTTGGACGCACCCGATGCATCTTCTCAGTGATATTGGTCATTTGGAATCTCATTTCAATATATCTGGAGACACTTTAGATTCAGTGCAAGATAGGTGCACGGTTTGCGCCAAACGTAGATCAGAAATCATGTTGGGATGCACCCGATGGTACTTCTAGTTGACGAGGCTCAAGTGGTTAGTTGTTTCAGTCTATTTACAGATAGTGCTAATCTTGACGCAAGATAGGTGCACGGTTTGCGTCGAACGTACCATAGGCTCAAAAATCATTTTGGACGCACTCGATAGTACTCCTTGGTGACGAGGCAGATGTGGATGATCGTCTTGGTCTGTTTGGAGATAGTGCTAATCTTGACGCAAGATAGGTGCACTGTTTGCGCCGAACGTACCATAGGCTCAGAAATCATTTTGGACGCACCCGAAACATAGGCTCAGAAATCATTTTGGACGCACCCGATGGATCTCCTCGGTGACATTGGTCATGTGAAATCTTGTTTCAATCCATTTAGAGGCACTGTTAGAGTTAGTGCAAGATAGTTGCACGGTTTGCGCCAAACATAGATTAAAAATCATTTTGGGATGCACCCGATGGTACTTCTAGGTGACGAGGCTCAAGTGGTTATTTTTTCAGTGTATTTAGACATAGTGCTAATATTGACGCAAGATAGGTGCACGGTTTGGGTCGAACGTACCATAGGCTTGAAAATCATTTTTGACGCACTCGATGGTACTCCTAGGTGACGAGGCACACAAGGATGCTCGTTTTGGTCTGTTTGGAAATAGAGCTAATCATGACACAAGATGGGTGCAAGGTTTGCGCCGAACGTAGGACAGGCTCAGAAATCATTTTGGACGAACCCGATGGATCTCCTCGGTGACATTGGTCGTGTGGAATCTTGTTTCAATCCATTTCGAGACAGTATTAGAGTCAGTGAAAGATAGGTGCACGGTTTGCGCCAAACGTAGATCAGAAATCATTTTGGGATGCACCCGATGGTATTTCTAGGTGACAAGACTCAAGTGGTTACTTGTTTTAGACTATTTGGAGATAGTGCTAATCTTGACGCAACATAGATGCACGGTTTGCGTCGAACGTAACATAGGGTTAGAAATCCTTTTGGACACACCCGATAGATCTCCTATGTGACATTGGTCATGTGGAATCTCATTTCAATCCATTTGGAGACTGTGGTAGTGTCAGTCCAAGATAGGTCCACGGTTTGCGCCAAACGTACCATAGGCACAGAAATCATTTTGGACGCACCCGATGGTACTCCTAGGTGACGTGGCTCAAGTGGATGCTCATTTTGGTATGTTTGGAGATAGTGCTAATCTTGACGCAAGATAGGTGCATGGTTTGCGTTGAACGTACCATAGGCTCAGAAATCGTTTTGGACGCATCCGATGGTACTCCTAGTTGACGAGGCTCAATTGGATAGTCCTTTTGGTCTGTTTAGAGATAGAGCTAATCTTGATAGGTGCATGGTTTGTGCCAAATGTACCATAGGGTTAGAAATCGTTTTGGACGCACCTGATGGTACTACTAGGTGACGAGGCACAAGTGAATGCTCATTTTGGTCTGTTTGGAGATAGTGCTAATCTTGACGCAAGATAGGTGCACTGTTTGCGCCGAACGTACCATAGGCTCAGAAAATCATTTTGGACGCACCCAATAGATCTTCTCAGTGACATTGGTCATTTGGAATCTCGTTTCAATCTATCTGGAGACACTTTAGATTCAGTGCAAGATAGATGCACGGTTTGCACCAAACGTAGATTAGAAATCATTTTGGGATGCACCCGATGGTACTTCTAGGTGACGAGGCTCAAGTGGTTACTTGTTCCAGTCTATTTAGAGATGGTGCTAATCTTGACGCAAGATAGGTGCACGGTTTGCGTCGAACGTACCATAGGCTCGAAAATCATTTTGGACGCACTCGATGGTACTCCTAGGTGACGAGGCACACGTGGATGCTCGTTTTGGTCTGTTTGGAGATAGAGCTGATCATGACACAAGATGGGTGCAAGTTTTGTGCCGAACGTAGCACAGGCTCAGAAATCATTTTGGACGCACCCGATGGATCTCCTCGGTGATATTGGTCGTGTGGAATCTTGTTTCAATCCATTTGGAGACAGTATTAGAGTCAGTGCAAGATAGGTGCACGGTTTGCGCAAAACGTAGATCAGAAATCATTTTGGGATGCACCCGATGGTACTTCTAGGTGACGAGGCTCAAGTGGTTACTTGTTTAAGTCTATTTGGAGATAGTGCTAATCTTGACGCAAGATAGATGCACGGTTTGCGCCATAGGCTTATAAATCATTTTGGACACATCCGATGGTACTCCTAGGTGACGAGGCGCAATTGGATAGGCCCTTTGGTCTGTTTGGAGATAGTGCTAATCTTGATAGGTGCATGGTTTGTGCCAAATGTACCATAGGGTTAGAAATCATTTTGGACGCACCTGATGGTACTCCTAGGTGACGAGGCACAAGTGAATGCTCGTCTTTGTCTATTTGGAGATAGTGCTAATCTTGACGCAAGATAGGTGCACTGTTTGCGCCGAACGTACCATAGGCTCAGAAATCATTTTGGACGCACCCGATGGATCTTCTCAGTGACATTGGTCATTTGGAACTCGTTTCAGTCTATCTGGAGACACTTTAGATTCAGTGCAAGATAGATGCACGGTTTGCGCCAAACGTAGATCAGGAATCATTTTGGGATGCACCCGATGGTACTTCTAGGTGACGAGGCTCAAGTGGTTACTCGTTCCACTCTATTTGGAGATAGTGCTAATCTTGACGCAAGATAGGTGCACGGTTTGCGTCAAACGTACCATAGGCTCGAAAATCGTTTTGGACGCACCCGTTGGTACTCCTAGGTGACGAGGCACACGTGGATGCTCGTTTTGGTCTATTTGGACATAGAGCTAATCTTGACACAAGATAGGTGCACGGTTTGCGCTGAACGAAACATAGGCTCATAAATCATTTTGGACGCACTCAATGGATCTCCTCGGTGACATTGGTCATGTGAAATCTAGTTTCAATCCATTTGGAGACACTATTAGAGTTAGTGCAAGATAGGTGCACGGTTTGCGCCAAACATAGATTAAAAATCATTTTGGGATGCACCCGATGGTACTTCTAGGTGACGAGGCTCAAGTGGTTATTTGTTTCAGTCTATTTAGAGATAGTGCTAATGTTGACGCAAGATAGGTGCACGGTTTGCGTCGAACGTACCATAGGCTCGAAAATCATTTTGGACGCACTCGATGGTACTCCTAGGTGACGAGGCAAACATGGATGCTCGTTTTGGTCTGTTTGGACATAGAGCTAATCATGACACAAGATGGGTGCAAGGTTTGCGCCGAACGTAGCACAAGCTCAGAAATTATTTTGGACGCACCCGATGGATCTCCTCGGTGACATTGGTCGTGTGGAATCTTGTTTCAATCCATTTGGAGACAGTATTAGAGTCAGTGCAAGATAGGTGCACGGTTTGCGCGAAACGTAGATCAGAAATCATTTTGGGATGCACCCGATGGTACTTCTAGGTGACGAGGCTCAAATGGTTACTTGTTTAAGTCTATTTGGAGATAGTGCTAATCTTGACGCAAGATAGATGCACGGTTTGCGTCAAACATAACATAGGGTCAGAAATCCTTTTGGACGCACCCGATAGATCTACTATGTGACATTGCTCATGTGGAATCTCATTTCAATCCATTTGGAGACAATGGTAGTTTCAGTCCAAGATAGGTGCACGGTTTGCGCCAAACGTACCATAGGCACAGAAATCATTTTGGACGCACCCGATGGTACTCCTAGGTGACGTGGCTCAAGTGGATGCTCATTTTGTATGTTTGGAGATAGTGCTAATCTTGACGCAAGATAGGCGCACAGTTTGCGTTGAATGTACCATAGGCTTAGAAATCGTTTTGGACACATCCGATGGTACTCCTAGGTGACGAGGCTCAATTGGATAGTCCTTTTGGTCTGTTTGGAGATAGTGCTAATCTTGATATGTGCATGGTTTGTGCCAAATGTACCATAGGGTTAGAAATCATTTTGGGCGCACCTGATGGTACTCCTAGGTGACGAGGCACAAGTGAATGGTCGTCTTTGTCTGTTTGGAGATAGTGCTAATCTTGACGCAAGATAGGTGCACTGTTTGCACCGAACGTACCATAGGCTCAGAAATCATTTTGGACGCACCCGATGGATCTTCTCAGTGACATTGGTCATTTGGAATCTCGTTTCAATATATCTGGAGACACTTTAGATTCAGTGCAAGATAGGTGCACGGTTTGCGCCAAACGAAGATCAGAAATCATGTCGGGATGCACCCGATGGTACTTCTAGTTGACGAGGCTCAAGTGGTTACTTGTTTCAGTCTATTTAGAGATAGTGCTAATCTTGACGCAAGATAGGTGCACGGTTTGCGTCGAACGTACCATAGGCTCAAAAATCATTTTGGACGCACTCGATAGTACTCCTTGGTGACGAGGCAGACGTGGATGATCGTCTTTGTCTGTTTGGACATAGAGCTAATCTTGACACAAGATAGGTGCACGGTTTGCGCCGAACGAAACATAGGCTCAGAAATCATTTTGGACGCACCCGATGGATCTCCTCGGTGACATTGGTCATGTGAAATCTTGTTTCAATCCATTTGGAGACACTGATAGAGTTAGTGCAAGATAGGTGCACGGTTTGCGCCAAACATAGATTAAAAATCATTTTGGGATACACCCGATGGTACTTCTAGGTGACGAGGCTCAAGTGGTTATTTTTTCAGTATATTTAGACATAGTGCTAATATTGACTCAAGATAGATGCACAGTTTGCGTCGAACGTACCATAGGCTCGAAAATCATTTTTGACGCATTCGATGGTACTCCTAGGTGATGAGGCACACATGGATGCTCGTTTTGGTCTGTTTGGACATAGAGCTAATCATGACACAAGATGGGTGCAAGGTTTGCGCCGAACGTAGGACAGGCTCAGAAATCATTTTGGACGCACCCGATGGATCTCCTCGGTGACATTGGTCGTGTGGAATCTTGTTTCAATCCATTTGGAGACAGTATTAGAGTCAGTGCAAGATAGGTGCACGGTTTGCGCCAAACGTAGATCAGAAATCATTTTGGGATGCACCCGATGGTATTTCTAGGTGACAAGACTCAAGTGGTTACTTGTTTTAGACTATTTGGAGATAGTGCTAATCTTGACGCAACATAGATGCACGGTTTGCGCCGAACGTAACATAGGGTCAGAAATCCTTTTGGACGCACCCGATAGATCTCCTATGTGACATTGGTCAGTGGAATCTCATTTCAATCCATTTGGAGACTGTGGTAGTTTCAGTCCAAGATAGGTCCACGGTTTGCGCCAAACGTACCATAGGCACAGAAATCATTTTGGACGCACCCGATGGTACTCCTAGGTGACGTGGCTCAAGTGGATGCTCATTTTGGTATGTTTGGAGATAGTGCTAATCTTGACGCAAGATAGGTGCATGGTTTGCGTTGAACGTACCATAGGCTCAGAAATCATTTTGGACGCATCCGATGGTACTCCTAGGTGACGAGGCTCAATTGGATAGTCCTTTTGGTCTGTTTGGAGATAGAGCTAATCTTGATAGGTGCATGGTTTGTGCCAAATGTACCATAGGGTTAGAAATCGTTTTGGACGCACCTGATGGTACTACTAGGTGACGAGGCACAAGTGAATGCTCATTTTGGTCTGTTTGGAGATAGTGCTAATCTTGACGCAAGATAGGAGCACTGTTTGCATCGAACGTACCGTAGGCTCAGAAATCATTTTGGACGCACCCGATAGATCTTCTCAGTGACATTGGTCATTTGGAATCTCGTTTCAATCTATCTGGAGACACTTTAGATTTAGTGCAAGATAGATGCACGGTTTGCACCAAACGTAGATCAGAAATCATTTTGGGATGCACCCGATGGTACTTCTAGGTGACAAGGCTCAAGTGGTTACTTGTTCCTGTCTATTTAGAGATAGTGCTAATCTTGACGCAAGATAGGTGCACGGTTTGCGTCGAACGTACCATAGGCTCGAAAATCATTTTGGACGCACTCGATGGTACTCCTAGGTGACGAGGCACACGTGGACGCTCGTTTTGGTCTGTTTGGACATAGAGCTGATCATGACACAAGAAGGGTGCAAGGTTTGTGCCGAACGTAGCACAGGCTCAGAAATTATTTTGGACGCACCCGATGGATCTCCTCGGTGATATTGGTCGTGAGGAATCTTGTTTCAATCCATTTCGAGACAGTATTAGAGTCAGTGCAAGATAGGTGCACGGTTTGCGTGAAACGTAGATCAGAAATCATTTTGGGATGCACCCGATGGTACTTCTAGGTGACGAGGCTCAAGTGGTTACTTGTTTAAGTCTATTTGGAGATAGTGCTAATCTTGACGCAAGATAGATGCACGGTTTGCGCCGAACGTAACATAGGGTCATAAATCCTTTTGGACGCACCTGATAGATCTACTATGTGACATTGGTCATGTGGAATCTCATTTCAATCTATTTGGAGACAATGGTAGTTTCAGTCCAAGATAGGTGCACGGTTTGCGCCAAACGTACCATAGGCACCGAAATCATTTTGGACGCACCCGATGGTACTCCTAGGTGACGTGGCTCAAGTGGATGCTTATTTTGGTATGTTTGGAGATAGTGCTAATCTTGATGCAAGATATGCGCACGGTTTGCGTTGAACGTACCATAGGCTTAGAAATCATTTTGGACACATCCGATGGTACTCCTAGGTGACGAGGCGCAATTGGATAGGCCCTTTGGTCTGTTTGGAGATAGTGCTAATCTTGATAGGTGCAGATTTGTGCCAAATGTACCATAGGGTTAGAAATCATTTTGGACGCACCTGATGGTACTCCTAGGTGACGAGGCACAAGTGAATGCTCGTCTTTGTCTATTTGGAGATAGTGCTAATCTTGACGCAAGATAGGTGCACTGTTTGCGCCGAACGTACCATAGGCTCAGAAATCATTTTGGACGCACCCGATGGATCTTCTCAGTGACATTGGTCATTTGGAATCTCGTTTCAGTCTATCTGGAGACACTTTAGATTCAGTGCAAGATAGATGCACGGTTTGCGCCAAACGTAGATCAGGAATCATTTTGGGATGCACCCGATGGTACTTCTAGGTGACGAGGCTCAAGTGGTTACTCGTTCCACTCTATTTGGAGATAGTGCTAATCTTGACGCAAGATAGGTGCACGGTTTGCGTCAAACGTACCATAGGCTCGAAAATCGTTTTGGACGCACCCGTTGGTACTCCTAGGTGACGAGGCACACGTGGATGCTCATTTTGGTCTATTTGGACATAGAGCTAATCTTGACACAAGATAGGTGCACGGTTTGCGCTGAATGAAACATAGGCTCAGAAATCATTTTGGACGCACTCAATGGATCTCCTCGGTGACATTGGTCATGTGAAATCTCGTTTCAATCCATTTGGAGACACTGTTAGAGTTAGTGCAAGATAGGTGCACGGTTTGCACCAAACATAGATTAAAAATCATTTTGGGATGCACCCGATGGTACTTCTAGGTGACGAGGCTCAAGTGGTTATTTGTTTCAGTCTATTTAGAGATAGTGCTAATATTGACGCAAGATAGGTGCACGGTTTGCGTCGAACGTACCATAGGCTCGAAAATCATTTTGGACGCACTCGATGGTACTCCTAGGTGACAAGGCAAACATGGATGCTCGTTTTGGTCTGTTTGGACATAGAGCTAATCATGACACAAGATGGGTGCAAGGTTTGCGCCGAACGTAGCACAGGCTCAGAAATTATTTTGGACGCACCCGATGGATCTCCTCGGTGACATTGGTCGTGTGGAATCTTGTTTCAATCCATTTGGAGACAGTATTAGAGTCAGTGCAAGATAGGTGCACGGTTTGCGCGAAACGTAGATCAGAAATCATTTTAGGATGCACCCGATGGTACTTCTAGGTGACGAGGCTCAAATGGTTACTTGTTTAAGTCTATTTGGAGATAGTGCTAATCTTGACGCAAGATAGATGCACGGTTTGCGTCGAACGTAACATAGGGTCAGAAATCCTTTTGGACGCACCCGATAGATCTACTATGTGACATTGCTCATGTGGAATCTCATTTCAATCCATTTGGAGACAATGGTAGTTTCAGTCCAAGATAGGTGCACGGTTTGCGCCAAACGTACCATAGGCACAGAAATCATTTTGGACGCACCCGATGGTACTCCTAGGTGACGTGGCTCAAGTGGACGCTCATTTTGTATGTTTGGAGATAGTTCTAATCTTGACGCAAGATAGGCGCACAGTTTGCGTTGAATGTACCATAGGCTTAGAAATCGTTTTGGACACATCCGATGGTACTCCTAGGTGACGAGGCTCAATTGGATAGTCCTTTTGGTCTGTTTGGAGATAGTGCTAATCTTGATAGGTGCATGGTTTTGTGCCAAATGAACCATAGGGTTAGAAATCATTTTGGGCGCACCTGATGGTACTCCTAGGTGACGAGGCACAAGTGAATGGTCGTCTTTGTCTGTTTGGAGATAGTGCTAATCTTGACGCAAGATAGGTGCACTGTTTGCACCGAACGTACCATAGGCTCAGAAATCATTTTGGACGCACCCGATGGATCTTCTCAGTGACATTGGTCATTTAGAATCTCGTTTCAATATATCTGGAGACACTTTAGATTCAGTGCAAGATAGGTGCACGGTTTGCGCCAAACGAAGATCAGAAATCATGTCGGGATGCACCCGATGGTACTTCTAGTTGACGAGGCTCAAGTGGTTACTTGTTTCAGTCTATTTAGAGATGGTGCTAATCTTGACGCAAGATAGGTGCACGGTTTGCGTCGAACGTACCATAGGCTCAAAAATCATTTTGGACGCACTCGATAGTACTCCTTGGTGACGAGGCAGACGTGGATGATCGTCTTGGTCTGTTTGGACATAGAGCTAATCTTGACACAAGATAGGTGCACGGTTTGCGCCGAACGAAACATAGGCTCAGAAATCATTTTGGACGCACCCGATGGATCTCCTCGGTGACATTGGTCATGTGAAATCTTGTTTCAATCCATTTGGAGACACTGATAGAGTTAGTGCAAGATAGGTGCACGGTTTGCGCCAAACATAGATTAAAAATCATTTTGGGATACACCCGATGGTACTTCTAGGTGACGAGGCTCAAGTGGTTATTTTTTCAGTCTATTTAGACATAGTGCTAATATTGACTCAAGATAGGTGCACAGTTTGCGTCGAACGTACCATAGGCTCGAAAATCATTTTTGACGCACTCGATGGTACTCCTAGGTGATGAGGCACACATGGATGCTCGTTTTAGTCTGTTTGGACATAGAGCTAATCATGACACAAGATGGGTGCAAGGTTTGCGCCGAACATAGGACAGGCTCAGAAATCATTTTGGACGCACCCGATGGATCTCCTCGGTGACATTGGTCGTGTGGAATCTTGTTTCAATCCATTTGGAGACAGTATTAGAGTCAGTGCAAGATAGGTGCACGGTTTGCGCCAAACGTAGATCAGAAATCATTTTGGGATGCACCCGATGGTATTTCTAGGTGACAAGACTCAAGTGGTTACTTGTTTTAGACTATTTGGAGATAGTGCTAATCTTGACGCAACATAGATGCACGGTTTGCGCCGAACGTAACATAGGGTCA
This sequence comes from Saccharum hybrid cultivar R570, assembly GCA_038087645.1. Lineage (NCBI taxonomy): Eukaryota > Viridiplantae > Streptophyta > Magnoliopsida > Poales > Poaceae > Saccharum > Saccharum hybrid cultivar. Next base: position 474,102 of record JAQSUU010000835.1, on the reverse strand, counting down.
GAAATCCTTTTGGACGCACCCGATAGATCTCCTATGTGACATTGGTCATGTGGAATCTCATTTCAATCCATTTGGAGACTGTGGTAGTGTCAGTCCAAGATAGGTCCACGGTTTGCGCCAAACGTACCATAGGCACAGAAATCATTTTGGACGCACCCGATGGTACTCCTAGGTGACGTGGCTCAAGTGGATGCTCATTTTGGTATGTTTGGAGATAGTGCTAATCTTGACGCAAGATAGGTGCATGGTTTGCGTTGAACGTACCATAGGCTCAGAAATCATTTTGGACGCATCCGATGGTACTCCTAGGTGACGAGGCTCAATTAGATAGTCCTTTTGGTCTGTTTGGAGATAGAGCTAATCTTGATAGGTGCATGGTTTGTGCCAAATGTACCATAGGATTAGAAATCGTTTTGGACGCACCTGATGGTACTACTAGGTGACGAGGCACAAGTGAATGCTCATTTTGGTCTGTTTGGAGATAGTGCTAATCTTGACGCAAGATAGGTGCACTGTTTGCGTCGAACGTACCGTAGGCTCAGAAATCATTTTGGACGCACCCGATAGATCTTCTCAGTGACATTGGTCATTTGGAATCTCGTTTCAATCTATCTGGAGACACTTTAGATTTAGTGCAAGATAGATGCACGGTTTGCACCAAACGTAGATCAGAAATCATTTTGGGATGCACCCGATGGTACTTCTAGGTGACAAGGCTCAAGTGGTTACTTGTTCCTGTCTATTTAGAGATAGTGCTAATCTTGACGCAAGATAGGTGCATGGTTTGCGTCGAACGTACCATAGGCTCAAAAATCATTTTGGACGCACTCGATGGTACTCCTAGGTGACGAGGCACACGTGGATGCTCGTTTTGGTCTGTTTGGAAATAGAGCTGATCATGACACAAGAAGGGTGCAAGGTTTGTGCCGAACGTAGCACAAGCTCAGAAATTATTTTGGACGCACCCGATGGATCTCCTCGGTGATATTGGTCGTGAGGAATCTTGTTTCAATCCATTTCGAGACAGTATTAGAGTCAGTGCAAGATAGGTGCACGGTTTGCGTGAAACGTAGATCAGAAATCATTTTGGGATGCACCCGATGATACTTCTTGGTGACGAGGCTCAAGTGGTTACTTGTTTAAGTCTATTTGGAGATAGTGCTAATCTTGACGCAAGATAGATGCACGGTTTGCGTCGAACGTAACATAGGGTCATAAATCCTTTTGGACGCACCTGATAGATCTACTACGTGACATTGGTCATGTGGAATCTCATTTCAATCCATTTGGAGACAATGGTAGTTTCAGTCCAAGATAGGTGCACGGTTTGCGCCAAACGTACCATAGGCACAGAAATCATTTTGGACGCACCCGATGGTACTCCTAGGTGACGTGGCTCAAGTGGATGCTTATTTTGGTATGTTTGGAGATAGTGCTAATCTTGATGCAAGATATGCGCACGGTTTGCGTTGAACGTACCATAGGCTTAGAAATCATTTTGGACACATCCGATGGTACTCCTAGGTGACGAGGCGCAATTGGATAGGCCCTTTGGTCTGTTTGGAGATAGTGCTAATCTTGATAGGTGCAGGTTTGTGCCAAATGTACCATAGGGTTAGAAATCATTTTGGACGCACCTGATGGTACTCCTAGGTGACGAGGCACAAGTGAATGCTCGTCTTTGTCTATTTGGAGATAGTGCTAATCTTGACGCAAGATAGGTGCACTGTTTGCGCCGAACGTACCATAGGCTCAGAAATCATTTTGGACGCACCCGATGGATCTTCTCAGTGACATTGGTCATTTGGAATCTCGTTTCAGTCTATCTGGAGACACTTTAGATTCAGTGCAAGATAGATGCACGGTTTGCGCCAAACGTAGATCAGGAATCATTTTGGGATGCACCCGATGGTACTTCTAGGTGACGAGGCTCAAGTGGTTACTCGTTCCACTCTATTTGGAGATAGTGCTAATCTTGACGCAAGATAGGTGCACGGTTTGCGTCAAACGTACCATAGGCTCGAAAATCGTTTTGGACGCACCCGTTGGTACTCCTAGGTGACGAGGCACACGTGGATGCTCATTTTGGTCTATTTGGACATAGAGCTAATCTTGACACAAGATAGGTGCACGGTTTGCGCTGAATGAAACATAGGCTCAGAAATCATTTTGGACGCACTCAATGGATCTCCTCGGTGACATTGGTCATGTGAAATCTCGTTTCAATCCATTTGGAGACACTATTAGAGTTAGTGCAAGATAGGTGCACGGTTTGCGCCAAACATAGATTAAAAATCATTTTGGGATGCACCCGATGGTACTTCTAGGTGACGAGGCTCAAGTGGTTATTTGTTTCAGTCTATTTAGAGATAGTGCTAATATTGACGCAAGATAGGTGCACGGTTTGCGTCGAACGTACCATAGGCTCGAAAATCATTTTGGACGCACTCGATGGTACTCCTAGGTGACGAGGCAAACATGGATGCTCGTTTTGTTCTGTTTGGACATAGAGCTAATCATGACACAAGATGGGTGCAAGGTTTGCGCCGAACGTAGCACAGGCTCAGAAATTATTTTGGACGCACCCAATGGATCTCCTCGGTGACATTGGTCGTGTGGAATCTTGTTTCAATCCATTTGGAGACAGTATTAGAGTCAGTGCAAGATAGGTGCACGGTTTGCGCGAAACGTAGATCAGAAATCATTTTAGGATGCACCCGATGGTACTTCTAGGTGACGAGGCTCAAATGGTTACTTGTTTAAGTCTATTTGGAGATAGTGCTAATCTTAACGCAAGATAGATGCACGGTTTGCGTCGAACGTAACATAGGGTCAGAAATCCTTTTGGACGCACCCGATAGATCTACTATGTGACATTGCTCATGTGGAATCTCATTTCAATCCATTTGGAGACAATGGTAGTTTCAGTCCAAGATAGGTGCACGGTTTGCGCCAAACGTACCATAGGCACAGAAATCATTTTGGACGCACCCGATGGTACTCCTAGGTGACATGGCTCAAGTGGATGCTCATTTTGTATGTTTGGAGATAGTGCTAATCTTGACGCAAGATAGGCGCACAGTTTGCGTTGAATGTACCATAGGCTTAGAAATCATTTTGGACACATCCGATGGTACTCCTAGGTGACGAGGCTCAATTGGATAGTCCTTTTGGTCTGTTTGGAGATAGTGCTAATCTTGATAGGTGCATGGTTTGTGCCAAATGTATCATAGGGTTAGAAATCATTTTGGGTGCACCTGATGGTACTCCTAGGTGACGAGGCACAAGTGAATGCTCGTCTTTGTCTGTTTGGAGATAGTGCTAATCTTGACGCAAGATAGGTGCACTGTTTACACCGAACGTACCATAGGCTCAGAAATCATTTTGGACGCACCCGATGGATCTTCTCAGTGACATTGGTCATTTGGAATCTCGTTTCAATATATCTGGAGACACTTTAGATTCAGTGCAAGATAGGTGCACGGTTTGCGCCAAACGAAGATCAGAAATCATGTCGGGATGCACCCGATGGTACTTCTAGTTGACGAGGCTCAAGTGGTTACTTGTTTCAGTCTATTTAGAGATAGTGCTAATCTTGACGCAAGATAGGTGCACGGTTTGCGTCGAACGTACCATAGGCTCAAAAATCATTTTGGACGCACTCGATAGTACTCCTTGGTGACGAGGCAGACGTGGATGATCGTCTTGGTCTGTTTGGACATAGAGCTAATCTTGACACAAGATAGGTGCACGGTTTGCGCCGAACGAAACATAGGCTCAGAAATCATTTTGGACGCACCCGATGGATCTCCTCGGTGACATTGGTCATGTGAAATCTTGTTTCAATCCATTTGGAGACACTGTTAGAGTTAGTGCAAGATAGGTGCACGGTTTGCGCCAAACATAGATTAAAAATCATTTTGGGATGCAGCCAATGGTACTTCTAGGTGACGAGGCTCAAGTGGTTATTTTTTCAGTCTATTTAGACATAGTGCTAATATTGACTCAAGATAGGTGCACAGTTTGCGTCGAACGTACCATAGGCTCGAAAATCATTTTTGACGCACTCGATGGTACTCCTAGGTGATGAGGCACACATGGATGCTCGTTTTGGTCTGTTTGGACATAGAGCTAATCATGACACAAGATGGGTGCAAGGTTTGCGCCGAACGTAGGATAGGCTCAGAAATCATTTTGGACGCACCCGATGGATCTCCTCGGTGACATTGGTCGTGTGGAATCTTGTTTCAATCCATTTGGAGACAGTATTAGAGTCAGTGCAAGATAGGTGCACGGTTTGCGCCAAACGTAGATTAGAAATCATTTTGGGATGCACCCGATGGTATTTCTAGGTGACAAGACTCAAGTGGTTACTTGTTTTAGACTATTTGGAGATAGTGCTAATCTTGACGCAACATAGATGCACGGTTTGCGCCGAACGTAACATAGGGTCAGAAATCCTTTTGGACGCACCCGATAGATCTCCTATGTGACATTGGTCATGTGGAATCTCATTTCAATCCATTTGGAGACTGTGGTAGTGTCAGTCCAAGATAGGTCCACGGTTTCCGCCAAACGTACCATAGGCACAGAAATCATTTTGGACGCACCCGATGGTACTCCTAGGTGACGTGGCTCAAGTGGATGCTCATTTTGGTATGTTTGGAGATAGTGCTAATCTTGACGCAAGATAGGTGCATGGTTTGCGTTGAACGTACCATAGGCTCAGAAATCATTTTGGACGCATCCGATGGTACTCCTAGGTGACGAGGCTCAATTGGATAGTCCTTTTGGTCTGTTTGGAGATCGAGCTAATCTTAATAGGTGCATGGTTTGTGCCAAATGTACCATAGGGTTAGAAATCGTTTTGGACGCACCTGATGGTACTACTAGGTGACGAGGCACAAGTGAATGCTCATTTTGGTCTGTTTGGAGATAGTGCTAATCTTGACGCAAGATAGGTGCACTATTTGCGTCGAACGTACCGTAGGCTCAGAAATCATTTTGGACGCACCCGATAGATCTTCTCAGTGACATTGGTCATTTGGAATCTCGTTTCAACCTATCTGGAGACACTTTAGATTTAGTGCAAGATAGATGCACGGTTTGCACCAAACGTAGATCAGAAATCATTTTGGGATGCACCCGATGGTACTTCTAGGTGACAAGGCTCAAGTGGTTACTTGTTCCAGTCTATTTAGAGATAGTGCTAATCTTGACGCAAGATAGGTGCACGGTTTGCGTCGAACGTACCATAGGCTCAAAAATCATTTTGGACGTACTCGATGGTACTCCTAGGTGACGAGGCACACGTGGATGCTCGTTTTGGTCTGTTTGGAGATAGAGCTGATCATGACACAAGAAGGGTGCAAGGTTTGTGCCGAACGTAGCACAGGCTCAGAAATTATTTTGGACGCACCCGATGGATCTCCTCGGTGATATTGGTCGTGTGGAATCTTGTTTCAATCCATTTGGAGACAGTATTAGAGTCAGTGCAAGATAGGTGCACGGTTTGCGTGAAACGTAGATCAGAAATCATTTTGGGATGCACCCGATGGTACTTCTTGGTGACGAGGCTCAAGTGGTTACTTGTTTAAGTCTATTTGGAGATAGTGCTAATCTTGACGCAAGATAGATGCACGGTTTGCGCCGAACGTAACATAGGGTCATAAATCCTTTTGGACGCACCCGATAGATCTACTATGTGACATTGGTCATGTGGAATCTCATTTCAATCCATTTGGAGACAATGGTAGTTTCAGTCCAAGATAGGTGCACGGTTTACGCCAAACGTACCATAGGCACAGAAATCATTTTGGACGCACCCGATGGTACTCCTAGGTGATGTGGCTCAAGTGGATGCTTATTTTGGTATGTTTGGAGATAGTGCTAATCTTGACGCAAGATATGCGCACGGTTTGTGTTGAACGTACCACAGGCTTAGAAATCATTTTGGACACATCCGATGGTACTCCTAGGTGACGAGGCGCAATTGGATAGGCATTTTGGTCTGTTTGGAGATAGTGCTAATCTTGATAGGTGCAGGTTTGTGCCAAATGTACCATAGGGTTAGAAATCATTTTGGACGCACCTGATGGTACTCCTAGGTGACGAGGCACAAGTGAATGCTCGTCTTTGTCTATTTGGAGATAGTGCTAATCTTGACGCAAGATAGGTGCACTGTTTGCGCCGAACGTACCATAGGCTCAGAAATCATTTTGGACGCACCCGATGGATCTTCTCAGTGACATTGGTCGTTTGGAATCTCGTTTCAATCTATCTGGAGACACTTTAGATTCAGTGCAAGATAGATGCACGGTTTGCGCCAAACGTAGATCAGAAATCATTTTGGGATGCACCCGATGGTACTTCTAGGTGACGAGGCTCAAGTGGTTACTTGTTTCATACTATTTAGAGATAGTGCTAATCTTGACGCAGGATAGGTGCACGGTTTGCGTCGAACGTACCATAGGCTCGAAAATCATTTTGGACGCACTCGAGGTGACGAGGTAGACGTGGATGCTCGTTTTGGTCTGTTTGGACATAGAGCTAATCATGACACAAGATGGGTGCAAGGTTTGCGCCGAACGTAGCACAGGCTCAGAAATCATTTTGGACGCACCCGATGGATCTCCTCGGTGACATTGGTCGTGTGGAATCTTGTTTCAATCCATTTGGAGACACTATTAGAGTCAGTGCAAGATAGGTGCACGGTTTGCGCGAAACGTAGATCAGAAATCATTTTGGGATGCACCCGATGGTACTTCTAGGTGACAAGGCTCAAGTGGTTACTTGTTCCAGTCTATTTAGAGATAGTGCTAATCTTGACGCAAGATAGGTGCACGGTTTGCGTCGAACGTACCATAGGCTCGAAAATCATTTTGGACGTACTCGATGGTACTCCTAGGTGACGAGGCACACGTGGATGCTCGTTTTGGTCTGTTTGGAGATAGAGCTGATCATGACACAAGAAGGGTGCAAGGTTTGTGCCGAACGTAGCACAGGCTCAGAAATTATTTTGGACGCACCTGATGGATCTCCTCGGTGATATTGGTCGTGTGGAATCTTGTTTCAATCCATTTGGAGACAGTATTAGAGTCAGTGCAAGATAGGTGCACGGTTTGCGTGAAACGTAGATCAGAAATCATTTTGGGATGCACCCGATGGTACTTCTTGGTGACGAGGCTCAAGTGGTTACTTGTTTAAGTCTATTTGGAGATAGTGCTAATCTTGACGCAAGATAGATGCACGGTTTGCGCCGAACGTAACATAGGGTCATAAATCCTTTTGGACGCACCCGATAGATCTACTATGTGACATTGGTCATGTGGAATCTCATTTCAATCCATTTGGAGACAATGGTAGTTTCAGTCCAAGATAGGTGCACGGTTTACGCCAAACGTACCATAGGCACAGAAATCATTTTGGACGCACCCGATGGTACTCCTAGGTGATGTGGCTCAAGTGGATGCTTATTTTGGTATGTTTGGAGATAGTGCTAATCTTGACGCAAGATATGCGCACGGTTTGTGTTGAACGTACCACAGGCTTAGAAATCATTTTGGACACATCCGATGGTACTCCTAGGTGACGAGGCGCAATTGGATAGGCATTTTGGTCTGTTTGGAGATAGTGCTAATCTTGATAGGTGCAGGTTTGTGCCAAATGTACCATAGGGTTAGAAATCATTTTGGACGCACCTGATGGTACTCCTAGGTGACGAGGCACAAGTGAATGCTCGTCTTTGTCTATTTGGAGATAGTGCTAATCTTGACGCAAGATAGGTGCACGGTTTGCGTCGAACGTACCATAGGCTCGAAAATCATTTTGGACGTACTCGATGGTACTCCTAGGTGACGAGGCACACGTGGATGCTCGTTTTGGTCTGTTTGGAGATAGAGCTGATCATGACACAAGAAGGGTGCAAGGTTTGTGCCGAACGTAGCACAGGCTCAGAAATTATTTTGGACGCACCCGATGGATCTCCTCGGTGATATTGGTCGTGTGGAATCTTGTTTCAATCCATTTGGAGACAGTATTAGAGTCAGTGCAAGATAGGTGCACGGTTTGCGTGAAACGTAGATCAGAAATCATTTTGGGATGCACCCGATGGTACTTCTTGGTGACGAGGCTCAAGTGGTTACTTGTTTAAGTCTATTTGGAGATAGTGCTAATCTTGACGCAAGATAGATGCACGGTTTGCGCCGAACGTAACATAGGGTCATAAATCCTTTTGGACGCACCCGATAGATCTACTATGTGACATTGGTCATGTGGAATCTCATTTCAATCCATTTGGAGACAATGGTAGTTTCAGTCCAAGATAGGTGCACGGTTTACGCCAAACGTACCATAGGCACAGAAATCATTTTGGACGCACCCGATGGTACTCCTAGGTGATGTGGCTCAAGTGGATGCTTATTTTGGTATGTTTGGAGATAGTGCTAATCTTGACGCAAGATATGCGCACGGTTTGTGTTGAACGTACCACAGGCTTAGAAATCATTTTGGACACATCCGATGGTACTCCTAGGTGACGAGGCGCAATTGGATAGGCATTTTGGTCTGTTTGGAGATAGTGCTAATCTTGATAGGTGCAGGTTTGTGCCAAATGTACCATAGGGTTAGAAATCATTTTGGACGCACCTGATGGTACTCCTAGGTGACGAGGCACAAGTGAATGCTCGTCTTTGTCTATTTGGAGATAGTGCTAATCTTGACGCAAGATAGGTGCACTGTTTGCGCCGAACGTACCATAGGCTCAGAAATCATTTTGGACGCACCCGATGGATCTTCTCAGTGACATTGGTCGTTTGGAATCTCGTTTCAATCTATCTGGAGACACTTTAGATTCAGTGCAAGATAGATGCACGGTTTGCGCCAAACGTAGATCAGAAATCATTTTGGGATGCACCCGATGGTACTTCTAGGTGACGAGGCTCAAGTGGTTACTTGTTTCATACTATTTAGAGATAGTGCTAATCTTGACGCAGGATAGGTGCACGGTTTGCGTCGAACGTACCATAGGCTCGAAAATCATTTTGGACGCACTCGAGGTGACGAGGTAGACGTGGATGCTCGTTTTGGTCTGTTTGGACATAGAGCTAATCATGACACAAGATGGGTGCAAGGTTTGCGCCGAACGTAGCACAGGCTCAGAAATCATTTTGGACGCACCCGATGGATCTCCTCGGTGACATTGGTCGTGTGGAATCTTGTTTCAATCCATTTGGAGACACTATTAGAGTCAGTGCAAGATAGGTGCACGGTTTGCGCGAAACGTAGATCAGAAATCATTTTGGGATGCACCCGATGGTACTTCTAGGTGACAAGGCTCAAGTGGTTACTTGTTCCAGTCTATTTAGAGATAGTGCTAATCTTGACGCAAGATAGGTGCACGGTTTGCGTCGAACGTACCATAGGCTCGAAAATCATTTTGGACGTACTCGATGGTACTCCTAGGTGACGAGGCACACGTGGATGCTCGTTTTGGTCTGTTTGGAGATAGAGCTGATCATGACACAAGAAGGGTGCAAGGTTTGTGCCGAACGTAGCACAGGCTCAGAAATTATTTTGGACGCACCCGATGGATCTCCTCGGTGATATTGGTCGTGTGGAATCTTGTTTCAATCCATTTGGAGACAGTATTAGAGTCAGTGCAAGATAGGTGCACGGTTTGCGTGAAACGTAGATCAGAAATCATTTTGGGATGCACCCGATGGTACTTCTTGGTGACGAGGCTCAAGTGGTTACTTGTTTAAGTCTATTTGGAGATAGTGCTAATCTTGACGCAAGATAGATGCACGGTTTGCGCCGAACGTAACATAGGGTCATAAATCCTTTTGGACGCACCCAATAGATCTACTATATGACATTGGTCATGTGGAATCTCATTTCAATCCATTTGGAGACAATGGTAGTTTCAGTCCAAGATAGGTGCACGGTTTACGCCAAACGTACCATAGGCACAGAAATCATTTTGGACGCACCCGATGGTACTCCTAGGTGACGTGGCTCAAGTGGATGCTTATTTTGGTATGTTTGGAGATAGTGCTAATCTTGACGCAAGATATGCGCACGGTTTGTGTTGAACGTACCACAGGCTTAGAAATCATTTTGGACACATCCGATGGTACTCCTAGGTGACGAGGCGCAATTGGATAGGCCCTTTGGTCTGTTTGGAGATAGTGCTAATCTTGATAGGTGCAGGTTTGTGCCAAATGTACCATAGGGTTAGAAATTATTTTGGACGCACCTGATGGTACTCCTAGGTGACGAGGCACAAGTGAATGCTCGTCTTTGTCTATTTGGAGATAGTGCTAATCTTGATGCAAGATAGGTGCACTGTTTGCGCCGAACGTACCATAGGCTCAGAAATCATTTTGGACGCACCCGATGGATCTTCTCAGTGACATTGGTCATTTGGAATCTCGTTTCAATCTATCTGGAGACACTTTAGATTCAGTGCAAGATAGATGCATGGTTTGCGCCAAACGTAGATCAGAAATCATTTTGGGATGCACCCGATGGTACTTCTAGGTGACGAGGCTCAAGTGGTTACTTGTTTCATACTATTTAGAGATAGTGCTAATCTTGACGCAGGATAGGTGCACGGTTTGCATCGAACGTACCATAGGCTCGAAAATCATTTTGGACGCACTCGAGGTGACGAGGTAGACGTGGATGCTCGTTTTGGTCTGTTTGGACATAGAGCTAATCATGACACAAGATGGGTGCAAGGTTTGCGCCGAACGTAGCACAGGCTCAGAAATCATTTTGGACGCACCCGATGGATCTCCTCGGTGACATTGGTCGTGTGGAATCTTGTTTCAATCCATTTGGAGACACTATTAGAGTCAGTGCAAGATAGGTGCACGGTTTGCGCGAAACGTAGATCAGAAATCATTTTGGGATGCACCCGATGGTATTTCTTGGTGACAAGGCTCAAGTGGTTACTTGTTTTAGTCTATTTGGAGATAGGTGCACTGTTTGCGCCGAACGTAACATAGGGTCAGAAATCCTTTTGGACGCACCCGATAGATCTCCTATGTGACATTGGTCATGTGGAATCTCATTTCAATCCATTTGGAGACAGTGGTAGTGTCAGTCCAAGATAGGTGCACGGTTTGGTCCAAACGTACCATAGGCACAGAAAATCATTTTGGACGCACCCGATGGTACTCCTAGGTCACGTGGCTCAAATGGATGCTCATTTTGGTATGTTTGGAGATAGTGCTAATCTTGACGCAAGATAGGTGCATGGTTTGCGTTGAACGAACCATAGGCTCAGAAATCGTTTTGGACGCATCCGATGGTACTCCTAGGTGACGAGGCTAAATTGGATAGTCCTTTTTGTCTGTTTGGAGATAGAGCTAATCTTGATAGGTGCATGGTTTGTGCCAAATGTACCATAAGGTTATAAATCGTTTTGGACGCACCTGATGGTACTCCTAGGTGACGAGGCACAAGTGAATGCTCGTTTTGGTCTGTTTGGAGATAGTGTCAATCTTGACGCAAGATAGGTGCACTGTTTGTGCCGAACGTACCATAGGCTTAGAAATCATTTTGGACGCACCCGATGGATCTTCTTAGTGACATTGGTCATTTGGAGTCTCGTTTCAATCTATCTGGAGACACTTTAGATTCAGTGCAAGATAGATGCACGGTTTGCGCCAAACGTAGATCAGAAATCATTTTGGGATGCACCCGATGGTACTTCTAGGTGACGAGGCTCAAGTGGTTATTTGTTTCAGTCTATTTAGAGATAGTGCTAATATTGACGCAAGATAGGTGCACGGTTTGCGTCGAATGTGCCATAGGCTCGAAAATCATTTTGGACACACTCGATGGTACTCCTAGGTGACGAGGCACACGTGGATGCTCGTTTTGGTCTGTTTGGACATAGAGCTAATCATGACACAAGATGGGTGCAAGGTTTGCACCGAATGTAGCACAGGCTCAGAAATCATTTTGGACACACCCGATGGATCTCCTCGGTGACATTGGTCGTGTGGAATCTTGTTTCAATCCATTTGGAGACAGTATTAGAGTTAGTGCAAGATAGGTGCACGATTTTTGTCAAAAGTAGATCAGAAATCATTTTGGGATGCACCCGATGGTATTTCTAGGTGACAAGGCTCAAGTGGTTACTTGTTTTAGTCTATTTGGAGATAGTGCTAATCTTGACGCAACATAGATGCACGGTTTGCGCCGAACGTAACATAGGGTCAGAAATCCTTTTGGACGCACCCGATAGATCTCCTATGTGACATTGGTCATGTGGAATCTCATTTCAATCCATTTGGATACAGTGGTAGTGTCAGTCTAAGATAGGTGCACGGTTTTCGCCAAACGTACCATAGGCACAAAAATTATTTTGGACGCACCCGATGGTACTCCTAGGTGACGTGGCTCAAGTGGATGCTCATTTTGGTATGTTTGGAGATGGTGCTAATCTTGACGCAAGATAGGTGCATGGTTTGCGTTGAACGTACCATAGGCTCAGAAATCATTTCGGACGCATCCGATGGTACTCCTAGGTGACGAGGCTCAATTGGATAGTCCTTTTGGTCTGTTTAGAGATAGAGCTAATCTTGATAGTTGCATGGTTTGTGCCAAATGTACCATAGGGTTAGAAATCATTTTGGACGCACCTGATGGTACTCCTAGGTGACGAGGCACAAGTGAATGCTCATTTTGGTCTGTTTGGAGATAGTGCTAATCTTGAGCAAGATAGGTGCACTGTTTGCGCCGAACGTACCATAGACTCAGAAATCATTTTGGACGCACCCGATGGATCTTCTCAGTGACATTGGTCATTTGGAGTCTCGTTTCAATCTATCTAGAGACACTTTAGATTCAGTGCAAGATAGATGCACGGTTTGCGCCAAACGTAGATTAGAAATCATTTTGGGATGCACCCGATGGTACTTCTAGGTGATGAGGCTCAAGTGGTTACTTGTTCAAGTCTATTTAGAGATAGTGCTAATCTTGACGCAAGATAGGTGCACGGTTTGCGTCGAAAGTATCATAGGCTCGAAAATCGTTTTGGACGCACTCGATAGTACTCCTTGGTGACGAGGCAGACGTGGATGATCTTCTTGGTCTGTTTGGACATAGAGCTAATCTTGACACAAGATAGGTGCACGGTTTGCGCCGAACGAAACATAGGCTCAGAAATCATTTTGGACGCACTCGATCGTACTCCTAGGTGACGAGGCACACATGGATGCTCGTTTTGGTGTGTTTGGACATAGAACTAATCAAGACACAAGATGGGTGCAAGGTTTGCGCCGAACGTAGCACAGGCTCAGAAATCATTTTGGATGCACCCGTTGGATCTCCTCGGTGACATTGGTCGGGTGGAATCTTGTTTCAATGCATTTGGAGACAGTATTAGAGTCAGTGCAAGATAGGTGCACGGTTTGCGCCAAACATAGATTAAAAATCATTTTGGGATGCACCCGATGGTACTTATAGGAGACGAGGCTCAAGTGGTTATTTGTTTCAGTCTATTTAGAGATAGTGCTAATATTGACGCAAGATAGGTGCACGGTTTGCGTCGAACGTAGCATAGGCTCAAAAATCATTTTGGACGCACTCGATGGTACTCCTAGGTGACGAGGCACACGTGGATGCTCGTTTTGGTCTGTTTGGACATAGAGCTAATCATGACACAAGATGGGTGCAAGGTTTGTGCCGAACGTAGCACAGGTTCAGAAAATCATTTTGGACGCACCCGATGGATCTCCTCGGTGACATTGGTCGTGTGGAATCTTGTTTCAATCCATTTGGAGACAGTATTAGAGTCAGTGCAAGATAGGTGCACGGTTTGCGCAAAACGTAGATCAGAAATCATTTTGGGATGCACCCGATGGTACTTCTAGGTGACGAGGCTGAAGTGGTTACTTGTTTAAGTCTATTTGAAGATAGTGCTAATCTTGACACAAGATAGATGCACGGTTTGCGCCGAACGTAACATAGGGTCATAAATCCTTTTGGACGCACCCGATAGATCTACTATGTGACATTGGTCATGTGGAATCTCATTTCAATCCATTTGGAGACAATGGTAGTTTCAGTCCAAGATAGGTGCACGGTTTGCGCCAAACGTACCATAGGCACAGAAATCATTTTGGACGCACCCGATGGTACTCCTAGGTGACGTGGCTCAAGTGGATGCTCATTTTGGTATGTTTGGAGATAGTGCTAATCTTGACGCAAGATAGGCGCACGGTTTGCGTTGAACGTACCATAGGCTTAGAAATCATTTTGGACACATCCGATGGTACTCCTAGGTGACGAGGCTCAATTGGATAGTTCTTTTGGTCTGTTTGGAGATAGTGCTAATCTTGATAGGTGCATGGTTTGTGCCAAATGTACCCTAGGGTTAGAAATCATTTTGGGCGCACCTGATGGTACTCCTAGGTGACGAGGCACAAGTGAATGCTCGTCTTTGTCTGTTTAGAGATAGTGCTAATCTTGACGCAAGATAGGTGCACTGTTTGCGCCGAACGTACCATAGGCTCAGAAATCATTTTGGACGCACCCGATGGATCTTCTCAGTGACATTGGTCATTTGGAATCTCGTTTCAATATATCTGGAGACACTTTAGATTCAGTGCAAGATAGGTGCACGGTTTGCGCCAAACGTAGATCAGAAATCATATTGGGATGCACCCGATGGTACTTCTAGTTGACGAGGCTCAAGTGGTTACTTGTTTCAGTCTATTTAGAGATAGTGCTAATCTCGATGCAAGATAGGTGCACGGTTTGCGTCGAACGTACCATAGGCTCAAAAATCATTTTGGACGCACTCGATAGTACTCCTTGGTGACGAGGTAGACGTGGATGATCGTCTTGGTCTGTTTGGACATAGAGCTAATATTGACACAAGATAGGTGCACGGTTTGCGCTGAACGAAACATAGGCTCAGAAATCATTTTGGACGCACCCGATGGATCTCCTCGGTGACATTGGTCATGTGAAATCTCGTTTCAATCCATTTGGAGGCACTGTTAGAGTTAGTGCTAATCTTGAGGCAAGATAGGTGTATGGTTTGCGTTGAACGTACCATAGGCACAGAAATCGTTTTGGACGCATCCGATGGTACTCCTAGGTGACGAGGCTCAATTGGATAGTCTTTTTGGTCTGTTTGGAGATATAGCTAATCTTGATAGGTGCATGGTTTGTGCCAAATGTACCATAGGGTTAGAAATCATTTTGGACGCACCTGATGGTACTCCTAGGTGACGAGGCACAAGTGAATGCTCGTCTTTGTCTATTTGGAGATAGTGCTAATCTTGACGCAAGATAGGTGCACTGTTTGCGCCGAACGTACCATAGGCTCAGAAATCATTTTGGACGCACCCGATGGATCTTCTCAGTGACATTGGTCATGTGAAATCTCGTTTCAATCCATTTGGAGGCACTGTTAGAGTTAGTGCAAGATAGGTGCACGGTTTGCGCCAAACATAGATTAAAAATTATTTTGGGATGCACCCGATGGTACTTCTAGGTGACGAGGCTCAAGTGGTTATTTTTTTCAGTCTATTTAGACATAGTGCTAATATTGACGCAAGATAGGTGCACGGTTTGCGTCGAACGTACCATAGGCTCGAAAATCATTTTTGACGCACTCGATGGTACTCCTAGGTGACGAGGCACACATGGATGCTCGTTTTGGTCTGTTTGGACATAGAGCTAATTATGACATAAGATGGGTGCAAGGTTTGCGCCGAACGTAGGACAGGCTCAGAAATCATTTTGGACGCACCCGATGGATCTCCTCGGTGACATTGGTTGTGTGGAATCTTGTTTCAATCCATTTGGAGACAGTATTAGAGTCAGTGCAAGATAGGTGCACGGTTTGCGCCAAACGTAGATCAGAAATCATTTTGGGATGCACCCGATGGTATTTCTAGGTGACGAGAATCAAGTGGTTACTTGTTTTAGATTATTTGGAGATAGTGCTAATCTTGACGCAACATAGATGCACGGTTTGCGCCGAACGTAACATAGGGTCAGAAATCCTTTTGGACGCATCCGATAGATCTCCTATGTGACATTGGTCATGTGGAATCTCATTTCAATCCATTTGGAGACTGTGGTAGTGTCAGTCCAAGATAGGTCCACGGTTTGCGCCAAACGTACCATAGGCACAGAAATCATTTTGGACGCACCCGATGGTACTCCTAGGTGACGTGGCTGTAGTGGATGCTCATTTTGGTATGTTTGGAGATAGTGCTAATCTTGAGGCAAGATAGGTGTATGGTTTGCGTTGAACGTACCATAGGCACAGAAATCGTTTTGGACGCATCCGATGGTACTCCTAGGTGACGAGGCTCAATTGGATAGTCCTTTTGGTCTGTTTGGAGTATAGCTAATCTTGATAGGTGCATGGTTTGTGCCAAATGTACCATAGGGTTAGAAATTGTTTTGGACGCACCTGATGGTACTACTAGGTGACGAGGCACAAGTGAATGCTCATTTTGGTCTGTTTGGCGATAGTGCTAATCTTGATGCAAGATAGGTGCACTGTTTGCGCCGAACGTACCATAGGCTCAGAAATCATTTTGGACGCACCCGATAGATCTTCTTAGTGACATTGGTCATTTAGAATCTCGTTTCAATCTATCTGGAGACACTTTAGATTCAGTGCAAGATAGATGCACGGTTTGCACCAAACGTAGATTAGAAATCATTTTGGGATGCACCCGATGGTACTTCTAGGTGACGAGACTCAAGTGGTTACTTGTTCCAGTCTATTTAGAGATAGTGCTAATCTTGACGCAAGATAGGTGCATGGTTTGCGTCGAACGTACCATAGGCTCGAAAATCATTTTGGACGCACCCGATAGATCTTCTCAGTGACATTGGTCATTTGGAATCTCGTTTCAATCTATCTGGAGACACTTTAGATTCAGTGCAAGATAGATGCACGGTTTGCACCAAACGTAGATTAGAAATCATTTTGGGATGCAACCGATGGTACTTCTAGGTGACGAGACTCAAGTGGTTACTTGTTCCAGTCTATTTGAGATAGTGCTAATCTTGACGCAAGATAGGTGCATGGTTTGCGTCGAACGTACCATAGGCTCGAAAATCAATTTGGACGCACTCGATGGTACTCCTAGGTGACGAGGCACACGTGGATGCTTGTTTTGGTCTGTTTGGAGATAGAGCTGATCATGACACAAGATGGGTGCAAGTTTTGTGCCGAACGTAGCACAGGCTCAGAAATCATTTTGGACGCACCCAATGGATCTCCTCGGTGATATTGGTCGTGTGGAATCTTGTTTCAATCCATTTGGAGACAGTATTAGAGTCAGTGCAAGATAGGTGCACTGTTTGCGCGAAACGTAGATCAGAAATCATTTTGGGATGCACCCGATGGTACTTCTAGGTGACGAGGCTCAAGTGCTTACTTGTTTAAGTCTATTTGGAGATAGTGCTAATCTTGACGCAAGATAGATGCACGGTTTGCGCCGAATGTAACATAGGGTCAGAAATCCTTTTGGATGCACCCGATAGATCTACTATGTGACATTGGTCATGTGGAATCTCATTTCAATCCATTTGGAGACAATGGTAGTTTCAGTCCAAGATAGGTGCATGGTTTGCGCCAAACGTACCATAGGCACAGAAATCATTTTGGACGCACCCGATGGTACTCCTAGGTGACGCGGCTCAAGTGGATGCTCATTTTGGTATGTTTGGAGATAGTGCTAATCTTGACGCAAGATAGGCGCACGGTTTGCGTTGAACGTACCATAGGCTTATAAATCATTTTGGACACATCCGATGGTACTCCTAGGTGACGAGGCGCAATTGGATACGCCCTTTGGTCTGTTTGGAGATAGTGCTAATCTTGATCGGTGCATGGTTTGTGCCAAATGTACCATAGGGTTAGAAATCATTTTGGACGCACCTGATGGTACTCCTAGGTGACGAGGCACAAGTGAATGCTCGTCTTTGTCTATTTGGAGATAGTGCTAATCTTGACGCAAGATAGGTGCACTGTTTGCGCCGAACGTACCATAGGCTCAGAAATCATTTTGGACGCACCCGATGGATCTTCTCAGTGACATTGGTCATGTGAAATCTCGTTTCAATCCATTTGGAGGCACTGTTAGAGTTAGTGCAAGATAGGTGCACGGTTTGCGCCAAACATAGATTAAAAATCATTTTGGGATGCACCCGATGGTACTTCTAGGTGACGAGGCTCAAGTGGTTATTTTTTTCAGTCTATTTAGACATAGTGCTAATATTGACGCAAGATAGGTGCACGGTTTGAGTCGAACGTACCATAGGCTCGAAAATCATTTTTGACGCACTCGATGGTACTCCTAGGTGACGAGGCACACATGGATGCTCGTTTTGGTCTGTTTGGACATAGAGCTAATCATGACATAAGATGGGTGCAAGGTTTGCGCCGAACGTAGGACAGGCTCAGAAATCATTTTGGACGCACCCGATGGATCTCCTCGGTGACATTGGTTGTGTGGAATCTTGTTTCAATCCATTTGGAGACAGTATTAGAGTCAGTGCAAGATAGGTGCACGGTTTGCGCCAAACGTAGATCAGAAATCATTTTGGGATGCACCCGATGGTATTTCTAGGTGACGAGAATCAAGTGGTTACTTGTTTTAGATTATTTGGAGATAGTGCTAATCTTGACGCAACATAGATGCACGGTTTGCGCCGAACGTAACATAGGGTCGAAATCCTTTTGGACGCATCCGATAGATCTCCTATGTGACATTGGTCATGTGGAATCTCATTTCAATCCATTTGGAGACTGTGGTAGTGTCAGTCCAAGATAGGTCCACGGTTTGCGCCAAACGTACCATAGGCACAGAAATCATTTTGGACGCACCCGATGGTACTCCTAGGTGACGTGGCTCAAGTGGATGCTCATTTTGGTATGTTTGGAGATAGTGCTAATCTTGAGGCAAGATAGGTGTATGGTTTGCGTTGAACGTACCATAGGCACAGAAATCGTTTTGGACGCATCCGATGGTACTCCTAGGTGACGAGGCTCAATTGGATAGTCCTTTTGGTCTGTTTGGAGATATAGCTAATCTTGATAGGTGCATGGTTTGTGCCAAATGTACCATAGGGTTAGAAACTGTTTTGAGCGCACCTGATGGTACTACTAGGTGACGAGGCACAAGTGAATGCTCATTTTGGTCTGTTTGGCGATAGTGCTAATCTTGATGCAAGATAGGTGCACTGTTTGCGCCGAACGTACCATAGGCTCAGAAATCATTTTGGACGCACCCGATAGATCTTCTCAGTGACATTGGTCATTTGGAATCTCGTTTCAATCTATCTGGAGACACTTTAGATTCAGTGCAAGATAGATGCACGGTTTGCACCAAATGTAGATTAGAAATCATTTTGGGATGCACCCGATGGTACTTCTAGGTGACGAGACTCAAGTGGTTACTTGTTCCAGTCTATTTAGAGATAGTGCTAATCTTGACTTAAGATAGGTGCATGGTTTGCGTCGAACGTACCATAGGCTCGAAAATCATTTTGGACGCACCCGATAGATCTTCTCAGTGACATTGGTCATTTGGAATCTCGTTTCAATCTATCTGGAGACACTTTAGATTCAGTGCAAGATAGATGCACGGTTTGCACCAAACGTAGATTAGAAATCATTTTGGGATGCAACCGATGGTACTTCTAGGTGACGAGACTCAAGTGGTTACTTGTTCCAGTCTATTTAGAGATAGTGCTAATCTTGACGCAAGATAGGTGCATGGTTTGCGTCGAACGTACCATAGGCTCGAAAATCATTTTGGACGCACTCGATGGTACTCCTAGGTGACGAGGCACACGTGGATGCTCGTTTTGGTCTGTTTGGAGATAGAGCTGATCATGACACAAGATGGGTGCAAGTTTTGTGCCGAACGTAGCACAGGCTCAGAAATCATTTTGGACGCACCCGATGGATCTCCTCGGTGATATTGGTCGTGTGGAATCTTGTTTCAATCCATTTGGAGACAGTATTAGAGTCAGTGCAAGATAGGTGCACTGTTTGCGCGAAACGTAGATCAGAAATCATTTTGGGATGCACCCGATGGTACTTCTAGGTGACGAGGCTCAAGTGGTTACTTGTTTAAGTCTATTTGGAGATAGTGCTAATCTTGACGCAAGATAGATGCACGGTTTGCGCCGAATGTAACATAGGGTCAGAAATCCTTTTGGATGCACCCGATAGATCTACTATGTGACATTGGTCATGTGGAATCTCATTTCAATCCATTTGGAGACAATGGTAGTTTCAGTCCAAGATAGGTGCATGGTTTGCGCCAAACGTACCATAGGCACAGAAATCATTTTGGACGCACCCGATGGTACTCCTAGGTGACGTGGCTCAAGTGGATGCTCATTTTGGTATGTTTGGAGATAGTGCTAATCTTGAGGCAAGATAGGTGTATGGTTTGCGTTGAACGTACCATAGGCACAGAAATCGTTTTGGACGCATCCGATGGTACTTCTAGGTGACGAGGCTCAATTGGATAGTCCTTTTGGTCTGTTTGGAGATATAGCTAATCTTGATAGGTGCATGGTTTGTGCCAAATGTACCATAGGGTTAGAAATTGTTTTGGACGCACCTGATGGTACTACTAGGTGACGAGGCACAAGTGAATGCTCATTTTGGTCTGTTTGGCGATAGTGCTAATCTTGATGCAAGATAGGTGCACTGTTTGCGCCGAACGTACCATAGGCTCAGAAATCATTTTGGACGCACCCGATAGATCTTCTCAGTGACATTGGTCATTTGGAATCTCGTTTCAATCTATCTGGAGACACTTTAGATTCAGTGCAAGATAGATGCACGGTTTGCACCAAACGTAGATTAGAAATCATTTTGGGATGCACCCGATGGTACTTCTAGGTGACGAAACTCAAGTGGTTACTTGTTCCAGTCTATTTAGAGATAGTGCTAATCTTGACGCAAGATAGGTGCATGGTTTGCGTCGAACGTACCATAGGCTCGAAAATCATTTTTGACGCACTCGATGGTACTCCTAGGTGACGAGGCACACATGGATGCTCGTTTTGGTCTGTTTGGACATAGAGCTAATCATGACATAAGATGGGTGCAAGGTTTGCGCCGAACGTAGGACAGGCTCAGAAATCATTTTGGACGCACCCGATGGATCTCCTCGGTGACATTGGTTGTGTGGAATCTTGTTTCAATCCATTTGGAGACAGTATTAGAGTCAGTGCAAGATAGGTGCACGGTTTGCGCCAAACGTAGATCAGAAATCATTTTGGGATGCACCCGATGGTATTTCTAGGTGACGAGAATCAAGTGGTTACTTGTTTTAGATTATTTGGAGATAGTGCTAATCTTGACGCAACATAGATGCACGGTTTGCGCCGAACGTAACATAGGGTCGAAATCCTTTTGGACGCATCCGATAGATCTCCTATGTGACATTGGTCATGTGGAATCTCATTTCAATCCATTTGGAGACTGTGGTAGTGTCAGTCCAAGATAGGTCCACGGTTTGCGCCAAACGTACCATAGGCACAGAAATCATTTTGGACGCACCCGATGGTACTCCTAGGTGACGTGGCTCAAGTGGATGCTCATTTTGGTATGTTTGGAGATAGTGCTAATCTTGAGGCAGGATAGGTGTATGGTTTGCGTTGAACGTACCATAGGCACAGAAATCGTTTTGGACGCATCCGATGGTACTCCTAGGTGACGAGGCTCAATTGGATAGTCCTTTTGGTCTGTTTGGAGATATAGCTAATCTTGATAGGTGCATGGTTTGTGCCAAATGTACCATAGGGTTAGAAATTGTTTTGGACGCACCTGATGGTACTACTAGGTGACGAGGCACAAGTGAATGCTCATTTTGGTCTGTTTGGCGATAGTGCTAATCTTGATGCAAGATAGGTGCACTGTTTGCGCCGAACGTACCATAGGCTCAGAAATCATTTTGGACGCACCCGATAGATCTTCTCAGTGACATTGGTCATTTGGAATCTCGTTTCAATCTATCTGGAGACACTTTAGATTCAGTGCAAGATAGATGCACGGTTTGCACCAAACGTAGATTAGAAATCATTTTGGGATGCACCCGATGGTACTTCTAGGTGACGAGACTCAAGTGGTTACTTGTTCCAGTCTATTTAGAGATAGTGCTAATCTTGACGCAAGATAGGTGCATGGTTTGCGTCAAACGTACCATAGGCTCGAAAATCATTTTGGACGCACCCGATAGATCTTCTCAGTGACATTGGTCATTTGGAATCTCGTTTCAATCTATCTGGAGACACTTTAGATTCAGTGCAAGATAGATGCACGGTTTGCACCAAACGTAGATTAGAAATCATTTTGGGATGCAACCGATGGTACTTCTAGGTGACGAGACTCAACTGGTTACTTGTTCCAGTCTATTTAGAGATAGTGCTAATCTTGACGCAAGATAGGTGCATGGTTTGCGTCGAACGTACCATAGGCTCGAAAATCATTTTGGACGCACTCGATGGTACTCCTAGGTGACGAGGCACACGTGGATGCTCGTTTTGGTCTGTTTGGAGATAGAGCTGATCATGACACAAGATGGGTGCAAGTTTTGTGCCGAACGTAGCACAGGCTCAGAAAATCATTTTGGACGCACCCGATGGATCTCCTCGGTGATATTGGTCGTGTGGAATCTTGTTTCAATCCATTTGGAGACAGTATTAGAGTCAGTGCAAGATAAGTGCACTGTTTGCGCGAAACGTAGATCAGAAATCATTTTGGGATGCACCCGATGGTACTTCTAGGTGACGAGGCTCAAGTGGTTACTTGTTTAAGTCTATTTGGAGATAGTGCTAATCTTGACGCAAGATAGATGCACGGTTTGCGCCGAATGTAACATAGGGTCAGAAATCCTTTTGGATGCACCCGATAGATCTACTATGTGACATTGGTCATGTGGAATCTCATTTCAATCCATTTGGAGACAATGGTAGTTTCAGTCCAAGATAGGTGCATGGTTTGCGCCAAACGTACCATAGGCACAGAAATCATTTTGGACGCACCCGATGGTACTCCTAGGTGACGTGGCTCAAGTGGATGCTCATTTTGGTATGTTTGGAGATAGTGCTAATCTTGAGGCAAGATAGGTGTATGGTTTGCGTTGAACGTACCATAGGCACAGAAATCGTTTTGGACGCATCCGATGGTACTCCTAGGTGACGAGGCTCAATTGGATAGTCCTTTTGGTCTGTTTGGAGATATAGCTAATCTTGATAGGTGCATGGTTTGTGCCAAATGTACCATAGGGTTAGAAATTGTTTTGGACGCACCTGATGGTACTACTAGGTGACGAGGCACAAGTGAATGCTCATTTTGGTCTGTTTGGCGATAGTGCTAATCTTGATGCAAGATAGGTGCACTGTTTGCGCCGAACGTACCATAGGCTCAGAAATCATTTTGGACGCACCCGATAGATCTTCTCAGTGACATTGGTCATTTGGAATCTCGTTTCAATCTATCTGGAGACACTTTAGATTCAGTGCAAGATAGATGCACGGTTTGCACCAAACGTAGATTAGAAATCATTTTGGGATGCACCCGATGGTACTTCTAGGTGACGAGACTCAAGTGGTTACTTGTTCCAGTCTATTTAGAGATAGTGCTAATCTTGACGCAAGATAGGTGCATGGTTTGCGTCGAACGTACCATAGGCTCGAAAATCATTTTGGACGCACCCGATAGATCTTCTCAGTGACATTGGTCATTTGGAATCTCGTTTCAATCTATCTGGAGACACTTTAGATTCAGTGCAAGATAGATGCACGGTTTGCACCAAACGTAGATTAGAAATCATTTTGGGATGCAACCGATGGTACTTCTAGGTGACGAGACTCAAGTGGTTACTTGTTCCAGTCTATTTAGAGATAGTGCTAATCTTGACGCAAGATAGGTGCATGGTCTGCGTCGAACGTACCATAGGCTCGAAAATCATTTTGGACGCACTCGATGGTACTCCTAGGTGACGAGGCACAAGTGGATGCTCGTTTTGGTCTGTTTGGAGATAGAGCTGATCATGACACAAGATGGGTGCAAGTTTTGTGCTGAACGTAGCACAGGCTTAGAAATCATTTTGGGCGCACCCGATGGATCTCCTCGGTGATATTGGTCGTGTGGAATCTTGTTTCAATCCATTTGGAGACAGTATTAGAGTCAGTGCAAGATAGGTGCACTGTTTGCGCGAAACGTAGATCAGAAATCATTTTGGGATGCACCCGATGGTACTACTAGGTGACGAGGCTCAAGTGGTTACTTGTTTAAGTCTATTTGGAGATAGTGCTAATCTTGACGCAAGATAGATGCACGGTTTGCGCCGAATGTAACATAGGGTCAGAAATCCTTTTGGATGCACCCGATAGATCTACTATGTGACATTGGTCATGTGGAATCTCATTTCAATCCATTTGGAGACAATGGTAGTTTCAGTCCAAGATAGGTGCATGGTTTGCGCCAAACGTACCATAGGCACAGAAATCATTTTGGACGCACCCGATGGTACTCCTAGGTGACGCGGCTCAAGTGGATGCTCATTTTGGTATGTTTGGAGATAGTGCTAATCTTGACGCAAGATAGGCGCACGGTTTGCGTTGAACGTACCATAGGCTTATAAATCATTTTGGACACATCCGATGGTACTCCTAGGTGACGAGGCGCAATTGGATACGCCCTTTGGTCTGTTTGGAGATAGTGCTAATCTTGATAGGTGCATGGTTTGTGCCAAATGTACCATAGGGTTAGAAATCATTTTGGACGCACCTGATGGTACTCCTAGGTGACGAGGCACAAGTGAATGCTCGTCTTTGTCTATTTGGAGATAGTGCTAATCTTGACGCAAGATAGGTGCACTGTTTGCGCCGAACGTACCATAGGCTCAGAAATCATTTTGGACGCACCCGATGGATCTTCTCAGTGACATTGGTCATGTGAAATCTCGTTTCAATCCATTTGGAGGCACTGTTAGAGTTAGTGCAAGATAGGTGCACGGTTTGCGCCAAACATAGATTAAAAATCATTTTGGGATGCACCCGATGGTACTTCTAGGTGACGAGGCTCAAGTGGTTATTTTTTCAGTCTATTTAGACATAGTGCTAATATTGACGCAAGATAGGTGCACGGTTTGCGTCGAACGTACCATAGGCTCGAAAATCATTTTTGACGCACTCGATGATACTCCTAGGTGACGAGGCACACATGGATGCTCGTTTTGGTCTATTTGGACATAGAGCTAATCATGACACAAGATGGGTGCAAGGTTTGCGCCGAATGTAGGACAGGCTCAGAAATCATTTTGGACGCACCCGATGGATCTCCTCGGTGACATTGGTTGTGTGGAATCTTGTTTTAATCCATTTGGAGACAGTATTAGAGTCAGTGCAAGATAGGTGCACGGTTTGCGCCAAACGTAGATCAGAAATCATTTTGGGATGCACCCGATGGTATTTCTAGGTGACGAGAATCAAGTGGTTACTTGTTTTAGACTATTTGGAGATAGTGCTAATCTTGACGCAACATAGATGCACGGTTTGCGCCGAACGTAACATAGGGTCAGAAATCCTTTTGGACGCATCCGATAGATCTCCTATGTGACATTGGTCATGTGGAATCTCATTTCAATCTATTTGGAGACTGTGGTAGTGTCAGTCCAAGATAGGTCCACGGTTTGCGCCAAACGTACCATAGGCATAGAAATCATTTTGGACGCACCCGATGGTACTCCTAGGTGACGTGGCTCAAGTGGATGCTCATTTTGGTATGTTTGGAGATAGTGCTAATCTTGACGCAAGATAGGTGCATGGTTTGCGTTGAACGTACCATAGGCTCAGAAATCGTTTTGGACGCATCCGATGGTACTCCTAGGTGACGAGGCTCAATTGGATAGTCCTTTTGGTCTGTTTGGAGATAGAGCTAATCTTGATAGGTGCATGGTTTGTGCCAAATGTACCATAGGGTTAGAAATCGTTTTGGACGCACCTGATGGTACTACTAGGTGACGAGGCACAAGTGAATGCTCATTTTGGTCTATTTGGAGATAGTGCTAATCTTGATGCAAGATAGGTGCATGTTTGCGCCGAACGTACCATAGGCTCAGAAATCATTTTGGACGCACCTGATAGATCTTCTCAGTGACATTGGTCATTTGGAATCTCGTTTCAATCTATCTGGAGACACTTTAGATTCAGTGCAAGATAGATGCACGGTTTGCACCAAACGTAGATTAGAAATTATTTTGGGATGCATCCGATGGTACTTCTAGGTGACGAGACTCAAGTGGTTACTTGTTCCAGTCTATTTAGAGATAGTGCTAATCTTGACGCAAGATAGGTGCATGGTTTGCGTCGAACGTACCATAGGCTCGAAAATCATTTTGGACGCACTCGATGGTACTCCTAGGTGACGAGGCACACGTGGATGCTCGTTTTGGTCTGTTTGGAGATAGAGCTGATCATGACACAAGATGGGTGCAAGTTTAGTGCCGAACGTTGCACAGGCTTAGAAATCATTTTGGACGCACCCGATGGATCTCCTCGGTGATATTGGTCGTGTGGAATCTTGTTTCAATCCATTTGGTGACAGTATTAGAGTCAGTGCAAGATAGGTGCACGGTTTGCGCGAAACGTAGATCAGAAATCATTTTGGGATGCACCCGATGGTACTTCTAGGTGACGAGGCTCAAGTGGTTACTTGTTTAAGTCTATTTAGAGATAGTGCTAATCTTGACGCAAGATAGATGCACGGTTTGCGCCGAACGTAACATAGGGTCAGAAATCCTTTTGGACGCACCCGATAGATCTACTATGTGACATTGGTCATGTGGAATCTCATTTCAATCCATTTGGAGACAATGGTAGTTTCAGTCCAAGATAGGTGCACGGTTTGCGCCAAACGTACCATAGGCACAGAAATCATTTTGGACGCACCCGATGGTACTCCTAGGTGACGTGGCTCAAGTGGATGCTCATTTTGGTATGTTTGGAGATAGTGCTAATCTTGACGCAAGATAGGCGCACGGTTTGCGTTGAACGTACCATAGGCTTATAAATTATTTTGGACATATCCGATGGTACTCCTAGGTGACGAGGCGCAATTGGATACGCCCTTTGGTCTGTTTGGAGATAGTGCTAATCTTGATAGGTGCATGGTTTGTGCCAAATGTACCATAGGGTTAGAAATCATTTTGGACGCACCTGATGGTACTCCTAGGTGACGAGGCACAAGTGAGTGCTCGTCTTTGTCTATTTGGAGATAGTGCTAATCTTGACGCAAGATAGGTGCACTGTTTGCGCCGAACGTACCTAGGCTCAGAAATCATTTTGGACGCACCCGATGGATCTTCTCAGTGACATTGGTCATTTGGAATCTTGTTTCAGTCTATCTGGAGACACTTTAGATTCAGTGCAAGATAGATGCACGGTTTGCGCCAAACGTAAATCAGAAATCATTTTGGGATGCACCCGATGGTACTTCTAGGTGACGAGGCTCAAGTGGTTACTTGTTCCAGTCTATTTGGAGATAGTGCTAATCTTGACGCAAGATAGGTGCACGGTTTGCGTCAAACGTACCATAGGCTCGAAAATCGTTTTGGACGCACCCGTTGGTACTCCTAGGTGACGAGGCACACGTGGATGCTCGTTTTGGTCTATTTGGACATAGAGCTAATCTTGACACAAGATAGGTGCACGGTTTGCGCTGAACGAAACATAGGCTCAGAAATAATTTTGGACGCACTCGATGGATCTCCTCGGTGACATTGGTCATGTGAAATCTCGTTTCAATCCATTTGGAGACACTGTTAGAGTTAGTGCAAGATAGGTGCACGGTTTACGCCAAACATAGATTAAAAATCATTTTGGGATGCACCCGATGGTACTTCTAGGTGACGAGGCTCAAGTGGTTATTTGTTTCAGTCTATTTAGAGATAGTGCTAATATTGACGCAAGATAGGTGCACGGTTTGCGTCGAACGTACCATAGGCTCAAAAATCATTTTGGACGCACTCGATGGTACTCCTAGGTTACGAGGCAAACGTGGATGCTCGTTTTGGTCTGTTTGGACATAGAGCTAATCATGACACAAGATGGGTGCAGGGTTTGCGCCGAATGTAGCACAGACTCAGAAAATATTTTGGACGCACCCGATGGATCTCCTCGGTGACATTGGTCGTGTGGAATCTTGTTTCAATCCATTTGGAGACAGTATTAGAGTCAGTGCAAGATAGGTGCACGGTTTGCGCGAAACGTAGATCAGAAATCATTTTAGGATGCACCCGATGGTACTTCTAGGTGACTAGGCTCAAATGGTTACTTGTTTAAGTCTATTTGGAGATAGTGCTAATCTTGACGCAAGATAGATGCACGGTTTGCGCCGAACGTAACATAGGGTCAGAAATCCATTTGGACGCACCCGATAGATCTACTATGTGACATTGGTCATGTGGAATCTCATTTCAATCCATTTGGAGACAATGGTAGTTTCAGTCCAAGATAGGTGCACGGTTTGCGCCAAAACGTACCATAGGCACAGAAATCATTTTGGACGCACCCGATGGTACTCCTAGGTGACGTGGCTCAAGTGAATGCTCATTTTGGTATGTTTGGAGATAGTGCTAATCTTGACGCAAGATAGGCGCACAGTTTGCGTTGAACGTACCATAGGCTTAGAAATCGTTTTGGACACATCCGATGGTACTCCTAGGTGACGAGGCTCAATTGGATAGTCCTTTTGGTCTGTTTGGAGATAAAGCTAATCTTGATAGGTGCATGGTTTGTGCCAAATGTACCATAGGGTTAGAAATCGTTTTGGACGCACCTGATGGTACTACTAGGTGACGAGGCACAAGTGAATGCTCATTTTGGTCTGTTTGGAGATATTGCTAATCTTGACGCAAGATAGGTGCACTGTTTGTGCCGAACGTACCATAGGCTCAGAAATCATTTTGGACGCACCCGATAGATCTTCTCAGTGACATTGGTCATTTGGAATCTTGTTTCAATCTATCTGGAGACACTTTAGATTCAGTGCAAAATAGATGCACAGTTTGCACCAAACGTAGATCAGAAATCATTTTGGGATGCACCCGATGGTACTTCTAGGTGATGAGGCTCAAGTGGTTACTTGTTCCAGTCTATTTAGAGATAGTGCTAATCTTGATGCAAGATAGGTGCACGGTTTGCGTCGAACGTACCATAGGCTCGAAAATCATTTTCGACGCACTCGATGGTACTCCTAGGTGACGAGGCTCACGTGGATGCTCGTTTTGGTCTGTTTGGAGATAGAGCTGATCATGACACAAGATGGGTGCAAGTTTTGTGCCGAACGTAGCACAGGCTCAGAAATCATTTTGGACGCACCCTATGGATCTCCTCGGTGATATTGGTCGTGTGGAATCTTGTTTCAATCCATTTGGAGACAGTATTAGAGTCAGTGCAAGATAGGTGCACGGTTTGCGCGAAACGTAGATCAGAAATCATTTTGGGATGCACCCGATGGTACTTCTAGGTGACGAGGCTCAAGTGGTTACTTGTTTAAGTCTATTTGGAGATAGTGCTAATCTTGACGCAAGATAGATGCACGGTTTGCACCGAACATAACATAGGGTCAGAAATCCTTTTGGACGCACCCGATAGATCTACTATGTGACATTGGTCATGTGGAATCTCATTTCAATCCATTTGGAGACAATGGTAGTTTCAGTCCAAGATAGGTGCACGGTTTGCGCCAAACGTACCATAGGCACAGAAATCATTTTGGACGCACCCGATGGTACTCCTAGGTGACGTGGCTCAAGTGGATGCTCATTTTGGTATGTTTGGAGATAGTGCTAATCTTGACGCAAGATAGGCGCACGGTTTGCGTTGAACGTACCATAGGCTTATAAATCATTTTGGATACATCCGATGGTACTCCTTGGTGACGAGGCGCAATTGGATAGGCCCTTTGGTCTGTTTGGAGATAGTGCTAATCTTGATAGGTGCATGGTTTGTGCCAAATGTACCATAGGGTTAGAAATCATTTTGGACGCACCTGATGGTACTCCTAGGTGACGAGGCACAAGTGAATGCTCGTATTTGTCTATTTGGAGATAGTGCTAATCTTGACACAAGATAGGTGCATGGTTTGCGCTGAACGAAACATAGGCTCAGAAATAATTTTGGACGCACTCGATGGATCTCCTCGGTGACATTGGTCATGTGAAATCTCGTTTCAATCCATTTGGAGACACTGTTAGAGTTAGTGCAAGATAGGTGCACGGTTTACGCCAAACATAGATTAAAAATCATTTTGGGATGCACCCGATGGTACTTCTAGGTGACGAGGCTCAAGTGGTTATTTGTTTCAGTCTATTTAGAGATAGTGCTAATATTGACGCAAGATAGGTGCACGGTTTGCGTCGAACGTACCATAGGCTCAAAAATCATTTTGGACGCACTCGATGGTACTCCTAGGTGACGAGGCAAACGTGGATGGTCGTTTTGGTCTGTTTGGACATAGAGCTAATAATGACACAAGATGGGTGCAAGGTTTGCGCCGAATGTAGCACAGGCTCAGAAATTATTTTGGACGCACCCGATGGATCTCCTCGGTGACATTGGTCGTGTGGAATCTTGTTTCAATCCATTTGGAGACTGTATTAGAGTCAGTGCAAGATAGGTGCATGGTTTGCGCGAAACGTAGATCAGATATCATTTTGGGATGCACCCGATGGAACTTCTAGGTGACTAGGCTCAAATGGTTACTTGTTTAAGTCTATTTGGAGATAGTGCTAATCTTGACGCAAGATAGATGCACGGTTTGCGCCGAACGTAACATAGGGTCAGAAATCCTTTTGGACGCACCCGATAGATCTACTATGTGACATTGGTCATGTGGAATCTCATTTCAATCCATTTGGAGACAATGGTAGTTTTAGTCCAAGATAGGTGCACGGTTTGCGCCAAACGTACCATAGGCACCGAAATCATTTTGGACGCACCCGATGGTACTCCTAGGTGACATGGCTCAAGTGGATGCTCATTTTGGTATGTTTGGAGATAGTGCTAATCTTGACGCAAGATAGGCGCACGGTTTGCGTTGAACGTACCATAGGCTTATAAATCATTTTGGATACATCCGATGGTACTCCTTGGTGACGAGGCGCAATTGGATAGGCCCTTTGGTCTGTTTAGAGATAGTGCTAATCTTGATAGGTGCATGGTTTGTGCCAAATGTACCATAGGGTTAGAAATCATTTTGGACGCACCTGATGGTACTCCTAGGTGACGAGGCACAAGTGAATGCTCGTATTTGTCTATTTGGAGATAGTGCTAATCTTGACACAAGATAGGTGCATGGTTTGCGCTGAACGAAACATAGGCTCAGAAATCATTTTGGACGCACTCGATGGATCTCCTCGGTGACATTGGTCATGTGAAATCTCGTTTCAATCCATTTGGAGACACTGTTAGAGTTAGTGCAAGATAGGTGCACGGTTTGCGCCAAACCTAGATTAAAAATCATTTTGGGATGCACCCGATGGTACTTCTAGGTGACGAGGCTCAAGTGGTTATTTGTTTCAGTCTATTTAGAGATAGTGCTAATATTGACGCAAGATAGGTGCACGGTTTGCGTCGAACGTACCATAGGCTCGAAAATCATTTTGGACGCACTCGATGGTACTCCTAGGTGACGAGGCAAACGTGGATGCTCGTTTTGGTCTGTTTGGACATAGAGCTAATCATGACACAAGATGGGTGCAAGGTTTGCGCCGAACGTAGCACAGGCTCAGAAATTATTTTGGACGCACCCGATGGATCTCCTCGGTGACATTGGTCGTGTGGAATCTTGTTTCAATCCATTTGGAGACAGTATTAGAGTCAGTGCAAGATAGGTGCACGGTTTGCGCGAAACGTAGATCAGAAATCATTTTGGGATGCACCCGATGGTACTTCTAGGTGACGAGGCTCAAATGGTTACTTGTTTAAGTCAATTTGAAGATAGTGCTAATCTTGACACAAGATAGATGCACGGTTTGCGCCGAACGTAACATAGGGTCATAAATCCTTTTGGACGCACCCGATAGATCTACTATGTGACATTGGTCATGTGGAATCTCATTTCAATCCATTTAGAGACAATGGTAGTTTCAGTCCAAGATAGGTGCACAGTTTGC
This sequence comes from Saccharum hybrid cultivar R570, assembly GCA_038087645.1. Lineage (NCBI taxonomy): Eukaryota > Viridiplantae > Streptophyta > Magnoliopsida > Poales > Poaceae > Saccharum > Saccharum hybrid cultivar. The sequence goes on along the minus strand of JAQSUU010000835.1, from coordinate 441,904 downwards.
GCCAAACGTACCATAGGCACAGAAATCATTTTGGACGGACCCGATGGTACTCCTAGGTGACGTGGCTCAAGTGGATGCTCATTTTGGTATGTTTGGAGATAGTGCTAATATTGACGCAAGACAGGTGCACGGTTTGCGTCGAACGTACCATAGGCTCAAAAATCATTTTTGACGCACTCGATGGTACTCCTAGGTGACGAGGCACACATGGATGTTCGGTTTGGTCTGTTTGGACATAGAGCTAATCATGACACAAGATGGGTGCAAGGTTTGCGCCGAACGTAGGACAGGCTCAAAAATCATTTTGGACGAACCCGATGGATCTCCTCGGTGACATTGGTCGTGTGGAATCTTGTTTCAATCCATTTGGAGACAGTATTAGAGTCAGTGCAAGATTGGTGGTTTGCGCCAAACGTAGATCAGAAATCATTTTGGTATGCACCCGATGGTATTTCTAGGTGACGAGAATCAAGTGGTTACTTGTTTTAGACTATTTGGAGATAGTGCTAATCTTGACGCAAGATAGATGCACGGTTTGCGCCGAACGTAACATAGGGTCAGAAATCCTTTTGGACACACCCGATAGATCTACTATGTGACATTGGTCATGTGGAATCTCATTTCAATCCATTTGGAGACAATGGTAGTTTCAGTCCAAGATAGGTGCACGGTTTGCGCCAAACGTACCATAGGCACAGAAATCATTTTGGACGCACCCGATGGTACTCCTAGGTGACGTGGCTCAAGTGGATGCTCATTTTGGTATGTTTGGAGATAGTGCTAATCTTGACGCAAGATAGGCGCACGGTTTGCGTTGAACGTACCATAGGCTTATAAATTATTTTGGACATATCCGATGGTACTCCTAGGTGACGAGGCGCAATTGGATACGCCCTTTGGTCTGTTTGGAGATAGTGCTAATCTTGATAGGTGCATGGTTTGTGCCAAATGTACCATAGGGTTAGAAATCATTTTGGACGCACCTGATGGTACTCCTAGGTGACGAGGCACAAGTGAGTGCTCGTCTTTGTCTATTTGGAGATAGTGCTAATCTTGACGCAAGATAGGTGCACTGTTTGCGCCGAACGTACCTAGGCTCAGAAATCATTTTGGACGCACCCGATGGATCTTCTCAGTGACATTGGTCATTTGGAATCTTGTTTCAGTCTATCTGGAGACACTTTAGATTCAGTGCAAGATAGATGCACGGTTTGCGCCAAACGTAAATCAGAAATCATTTTGGGATGCACCCGATGGTACTTCTAGGTGACGAGGCTCAAGTGGTTACTTGTTCCAGTCTATTTGGAGATAGTGCTAATCTTGACGCAAGATAGGTGCACGGTTTGCGTCAAACGTACCATAGGCTCGAAAATCGTTTTGGACGCACCCGTTGGTACTCCTAGGTGACGAGGCACACGTGGATGCTCGTTTTGGTCTATTTGGACATAGAGCTAATCTTGACACAAGATAGGTGCACGGTTTGCGCTGAACGAAACATAGGCTCAGAAATAATTTTGGACGCACTCGATGGATCTCCTCGGTGACATTGGTCATGTGAAATCTCGTTTCAATCCATTTGGAGACACTGTTAGAGTTAGTGCAAGATAGGTGCACGGTTTACGCCAAACATAGATTAAAAATCATTTTGGGATGCACCCGATAGTACTTCTAGGTGACGAGGCTCAAGTGGTTATTTGTTTCAGTCTATTTAGAGATAGTGCTAATATTGACGCAAGATAGGTGCACGGTTTGCGTCGAACGTACCATAGGCTCAAAAATCATTTTGGACGCACTCGATGGTACTCCTAGGTTATGAGGCAAACGTGGATGCTCGTTTTGGTCTGTTTGGACATAGAGCTAATCATGACACAAGATGGGTGCAAGGTTTGCGCCGAATGTAGCACAGACTCAGAAAATATTTTGGACGCACCCGATGGATCTCCTCGGTGACATTGGTCGTGTGGAATCTTGTTTCAATCCATTTGGAGACAGTATTAGAGTCAGTGCAAGATAGGTGCACGGTTTGCGCGAAACGTAGATCAGAAATCATTTTGGGATGCACCCGATGGTACTTCTAGGTGACTAGGCTCAAATGGTTACTTGTTTAAGTCTATTTGGAGATAGTGCTAATCTTGACGCAAGATAGATGCACGGTTTGCGCCGAACGTAACATAGGGTCAGAAATCCATTTGGACGCACCCGATAGATCTACTATGTGACATTGGTCATGTGGAATCTCATTTCAATCCATTTGGAGACAATGGTAGTTTCAGTCCAAGATAGGTGCACGGTTTGCGCCAAACGTACCATAGGCACAGAAATCATTTTGGACGCACCCGATGGTACTCCTAGGTGACGTGGCTCAAGTGAATGCTCATTTTGGTATGTTTGGAGATAGTGCTAATCTTGACGCAAGATAGGCGCACAGTTTGCGTTGAACGTACCATAGGCTTAGAAATCGTTTTGGACACATCCGATGGTACTCCTAGGTGACGAGGCTCAATTGGATAGTCCTTTTGGTCTGTTTGGAGATAAAGCTAATCTTGATAGGTGCATGGTTTGTGCCAAATGTACCATAGGGTTAGAAATCGTTTTGGACGCACCTGATGGTACTACTAGGTGACGAGGCACAAGTGAATGCTCATTTTGGTCTGTTTGGAGATATTGCTAATCTTGACGCAAGATAGGTGCACTGTTTGTGCCGAACGTACCATAGGCTCAGAAATCATTTTGGACGCACCCGATAGATCTTCTCAGTGACATTGGTCATTTGGAATCTCGTTTCAATCTATCTGGAGACACTTTAGATTCAGTGCAAAATAGATGCACAGTTTGCACCAAACGTAGATCAGAAATCATTTTGGGATGCACCCGATGGTACTTCTAGGTGATGAGGCTCAAGTGGTTACTTGTTCCAGTCTATTTAGAGATAGTGCTAATCTTGATGCAAGATAGGTGCACGGTTTGCGTCGAACGTACCATAGGCTCGAAAATCATTTTCGACGCACTCGATGGTACTCCTAGGTGACGAGGCACACGTGGATGCTCGTTTTGGTCTGTTTGGAGATAGAGCTGATCATGACACAAGATGGGTGCAAGTTTTGTGCCGAACGTAGCACAGGCTCAGAAATCATTTTGGACGCACCCTATGGATCTCCTCGGTGATATTGGTCGTGTGGAATCTTGTTTCAATCCATTTGGAGACAGTATTAGAGTCAGTGCAAGATAGGTGCACGGTTTGCGCGAAACGTAGATCAGAAATCATTTTGGGATGCACCCGATGGTACTTCTAGGTGACGAGGCTCAAGTGGTTACTTGTTTAAGTCTATTTGGAGATAGTGCTAATCTTGACGCAAGATAGATGCACGGTTTGCACCGAACATAACATAGGGTCAGAAATCCTTTTGGACGCACCCGATAGATCTACTATGTGACATTGGTCATGTGGAATCTCATTTCAATCCATTTGGAGACAATGGTAGTTTCAGTCCAAGATAGGTGCACGGTTTGCGCCAAACGTACCATAGGCACAGAAATCATTTTGGACGCACCCGATGGTACTCCTAGGTGACGTGGCTCAAGTGGATGCTCATTTTGGTATGTTTGGAGATAGTGCTAATCTTGACGCAAGATAGGCGCACGGTTTGCGTTGAACGTACCATAGGCTTATAAATTATTTTGGATACATCCGATGGTACTCCTTGGTGACGAGGCGCAATTGGATAGGCCCTTTGGTCTGTTTGGAGATAGTGCTAATCTTGATAGGTGCATGGTTTGTGCCAAATGTACCATAGGGTTAGAAATCATTTTGGACGCACCTGATGGTACTCCTAGGTGACGAGGCACAAGTGAATGCTCGTATTTGTCTATTTGGAGATAGTGCTAATCTTGACACAAGATAGGTGCATGGTTTGCGCTGAACGAAACATAGGCTCAGAAATAATTTTGGACGCACTCGATGGATCTCCTCGGTGACATTGGTCATGTGAAATCTCGTTTCAATCCATTTGGAGACACTGTTAGAGTTAGTGCAAGATAGGTGCACGGTTTACGCCAAACATAGATTAAAAATCATTTTGGGATGCACCCGATGGTACTTCTAGGTGACGAGGCTCAAGTGGTTATTTGTTTCAGTCTATTTAGAGATAGTGCTAATATTGACGCAAGATAGGTGCACGGTTTGCGTCGAACATACCATAGGCTCAAAAATCATTTTGGACGCACTCGATGGTACTCCTAGGTGACGAGGCAAACGTGGATGGTCGTTTTGGTCTGTTTGGACATAGAGCTAATAATGACACAAGATGGGTGCAAGGTTTGCGCCGAATGTAGCACAGGCTCAGAAATTATTTTGGACGCACCCGATGGATCTCCTCGGTGACATTGGTCGTGTGGAATCTTGTTTCAATCCATTTGGAGACTGTATTAGAGTCAGTGCAAGATAGGTGCATGGTTTGCGCGAAACGTAGATCAGATATCATTTTGGGATGCACCCGATGGAACTTCTAGGTGACTAGGCTCAAATGGTTACTTGTTTAAGTCTATTTGGAGATAGTGCTAATCTTGACGCAAGATAGATGCACGGTTTGCGCCGAACGTAACATAGGGTCAGAAATCCTTTTGGACGCACCCGATAGATCTACTATGTGACATTGGTCATGTGGAATCTCATTTCAATCCATTTGGAGACAATGGTAGTTTTAGTCCAAGATAGGTGCACGGTTTGCGCCAAACGTACCATAGGCACCGAAATCATTTTGGACGCACCCGATGGTACTCCTAGGTGACGTGGCTCAAGTGGATGCTCATTTTGGTATGTTTGGAGATAGTGCTAATCTTGACGCAAGATAGGCGCACGGTTTGCGTTGAACGTACCATAGGCTTATAAATCATTTTGGATACATCCGATGGTACTCCTTGGTGACGAGACGCAATTGGATAGGCCCTTTGGTCTGTTTAGAGATAGTGCTAATCTTGATAGGTGCATGGTTTGTGCCAAATGTACCATAGGGTTAGAAATCATTTTGGACGCACCTGATGGTACTCCTAGGTGACGAGGCACAAGTGAATGCTCGTATTTGTCTATTTGGAGATAGTGCTAATCTTGACACAAGATAGGTGCATGGTTTGCGCTGAACGAAACATAGGCTCAGAAATCATTTTGGACGCACTCGATGGATCTCCTCGGTGACATTGGTCATGTGAAATCTCGTTTCAATCCATTTGGAGACACTGTTAGAGTTAGTGCAAGATAGGTGCACGGTTTGCGCCAAACCTAGATTAAAAATCATTTTGGGATGCACCCGATGGTACTTCTAGGTGACGAGGCTCAAGTGGTTATTTGTTTCAGTCTATTTAGAGATAGTGCTAATATTGACGCAAGATAGGTGCACAGTTTGCGTCGAACGTACCATAGGCTCGAAAATCATTTTGGACGCACTCGATGGTACTCCTAGGTGACGAGGCAAACGTGGATGCTCGTTTTGGTCTGTTTGGACATAGAGCTAATCATGACACAAGATGGGTGCAAGGTTTGCGCCGAACGTAGCACAGGCTCAGAAATTATTTTGGACGCACCCGATGGATCTCCTCGGTGACATTGGTCGTGTGGAATCTTGTTTCAATCCATTTGGAGACAGTATTAGAGTCAGTGCAAGATAGGTGCACGGTTTGCGCGAAACGTAGATCAGAAATCATTTTGGGATGCACCCGATGGTACTTCTAGGTGACGAGGCTCAAATGGTTACTTGTTTAAGTCAATTTGAAGATAGTGCTAATCTTGACACAAGATAGATGCACGGTTTGCGCCGAACGTAACATAGGGTCATAAATCCTTTTGGACGCACCCGATAGATCTACTATGTGACATTGGTCATGTGGAATCTCATTTCAATCCATTTAGAGACAATGGTAGTTTCAGTCCAAGATAGGTGCACAGTTTGCGCCAAACGTACCATAGGCACAGAAATCATTTTGGACGGACCCGATGGTACTCCTAGGTGACGTGGCTCAAGTGGATGCTCATTTTGGTATGTTTGGAGATAGTGCTAATATTGACGCAAGACAGGTGCACGGTTTGCGTCGAACGTACCATAGGCTCAAAAATCATTTTTGACGCACTCGATGGTACTCCTAGGTGACGAGGCACACATGGATGTTCGGTTTGGTCTGTTTGGACATAGAGCTAATCATGACACAAGATGGGTGCAAGGTTTGCGCCGAACGTAGGACAGGCTCAAAAATCATTTTGGACGAACCCGATGGATCTCCTCGGTGACATTGGTCGTGTGGAATCTTGTTTCAATCCATTTGGAGACAGTATTAGAGTCAGTGCAAGATAGGTGGTTTGCGCCAAACGTAGATCAGAAATCATTTTGGTATGCACCCGATGGTATGTGACATTGGTCATGTGGAATCTCATTTCAATCCATTTGGAGACTGTGGTAGTGTCAGTCCAAGATAGGTCCACGGTTTGCGCCAAACGTACCATAGGCACAGAAATCATTTTGGACGCACCCGATGGTACTCCTAGGTGACGTGGCTCAAGTGGATGCTCATTTTGGTATGTTTGGAGATAGTGCTAATCTTGACGCAAGATAGGTGCATGGTTTGCGTTGAACGTACCATAGGCTTAGAAATCGTTTTGGACGCATCCGATGGTACTCCTAGGTGACGAGGCTCAATTGGATAGTCCTTTTGGTCTGTTTGGACATAGAGCTAATCTTGATAGGTGCATGGTTTGTGCCAAATGTACCATAGGGTTAGAAATCGTTTTGGACGTACCTGATGGTACTACTAGGTGACGAGGCACAAGTGAATGCTCATTTTGGTCTGTTTGGAGATAGTGCTAATCTTGACGCAAGATAGGTGCACTGTTTGCGCCGAACGTACCATAGGCTCAGAAAATCATTTTGGACGCACCCAATAGATCTTCTCAGTGACATTGGTCATTTGGAATCTCATTTCAATCTATCTGGAGACACTTTAGATTCAGTGCAAGATAGATGCACGGTTTGCACCAAACGTAGATTAGAAATCATTTTGGGATGCACCCGATGGTACTTCTAGGTGACGAGGCTCAAGTGGTTACTTGTTCCAGTCTATTTAGAGATAGTGCTAATCTTGACGCAAGATAGGTGCACGGTTTGCGTCGAACGTACCATAGGCTCAAAAATCATTTTGGACGCACTCGATGGTACTCCTAGGTGACGAGGCACACGTGGATGCTCGTTTTGGTCTGTTTGGAGATAGAGCTGATCATGACACAAGATGGGTGCAAGTTTTGTGCCGAACGTAGCACAGGCTCAGAAATCATTTTGGACGCACCCGATGGATCTCCTCGGTGATATTGGTCGTGTGGAATCTTGTTTCAATCCATTTGGAGACAGTATTAGAGTCAGTGCAAGATAGGTGCACGGTTTGCGCGAAACGTAGATCAGAAATCATTTTGGGATGCACCCGATGGTACTTCTAGGTGACGAGGCTCAAGTGGTTACTTGTTTAAGTCTATTTGGAGATAGTGCTAATCTTGACGCAAGATAGATGCACGGTTTGCGCCGAATGTAACATAGGGTCATAAATCCTTTTGGACGCACCCGATAGATCTACTATGTGACATTGGTCATGTGGAATCTCATTTCAATCCATTTGGAGACAATGGTAGTTTCAGTCCAAGATAGGTGCACGGTTTGCGCCAAACGTACCATAGGCACAGAAATCATTTTGGACGCACCCGATGGTACTCCTAGGTGACGTGGCTCAAGTGGATGCTTATTTTGGTATGTTTGGATATAGTGCTAATCTTGACGCAAGATATGCGCACGGTTTGTGTTGAACGTACCATAGGCTTAGAAATCATTTTGGACACATCCGATGGTACTCCTAAGTGACGAGGCGCAATTGGATAGGCCCTTTGGTCTGTTTGGAGATAGTGCTAATCTTGATAGGTGCAGGTTTGTGCCATATGTACCATAGGGTTAGAAATCATTTTGGACGCACCTGATGGTACTCCTAGGTGACAAGGCACAAGTGAATGCTCGTCTTTGTCTATTTGGAGATAGTGCTAATCGTGACGCAAGATAGGTGCACTGTTTGCGCCGAACGTACCATAGGCTCAGAAATCATTTTGGACGCACCCGATGGATCTTCTCAGTGACATTGGTCATTTGGAATCTTGTTTCAGTCTATCTGGAGACACTTTAGATTCAGTGCAAGATAGATGCATGGTTTGCGCCAAACGTAGATCAAGAATCATTTTGGGATGCACCCGATGGTACTTCTAGGTGACGAGGCTCAAGTGGTTACTCGTTCCACTCTATTTGGAGATAGTGCTAATCTTGACGCAAGATAGGTGCACGGTTTGCGTCAAACGTACCATAGGCTCGAAAATCGTTTTGGACGCACCCGATGGTACTCCTAGGTGACGAGGCACACGTGGATGCTCATTTTGGTCTATTTGGACATAGAGCTAATCTTGACACAAGATAGGTGCACGGTTTACGCTGAATGAAACATAGGGTCAGAAATCATTTTGGACGCACTCAATGGATCTCCTTGGTGACATTGGTCATGTGAAATCTCGTTTCAATCCATTTGGAGACACTGTTAGAGTTAGTGCAAGATAGGTGCACGGTTTGCGCCAAACATAGATTAAAAATCATTTTGGGATGCACCCGATGGTACTTCTAGGTGACGAGGCTCAAGTGGTTATTTGTTTCAGTCTATTTAGAGATAGTGCTAATATTGACGCAAGATAGGTGCACGGTTTGCGTTGAACGTACCATAGGCTCGAAAATCATTTTGGACGCACTTGATGGTACTCCTAGGTGACGAGGCAAACATGGATGCTCGTTTTGGTCTGTTTGGACATAGAGCTAATCATGACACAAGATGGGTGCAAGGTTTGCGTCGAACGTAGCACAGGCTCAGAAATTATTTTGGACGCACCCGATGGATCTCCTCGGTGACATTGGTCGTGTGGAATCTTGTTTCAATCCATTTGGAGACAGTATTAGAGTCAGTGCAAGATAGGTGCACGGTTTGCGCGAAACGTAGATCAGAAATCATTTTGGGATGCACCCGATGGTACTTCTAGGTGACAAGGCTCAAATGGTTACTTGTTTAAGTCTATTTGGAGATAGTGCTAATCATGACGCAAGATAGATGCACGGTTTGCGTCGATCGTAACATAGGGTCAGAAATCCTTTTGGACGCACCCGATAGATCCACTATGTGACATTGCTCATGTGGAATCTCATTTCAACCCATTTGGAGACAATGGTAGTTTCAGTCCAAGATAGGTGCACGGTTTGCGCCAAACGTACCATAGGCACAGAAATCATTTTGGATGCACCCGATGGTACTCCTAGGTGACGTGGCTCAAGTGGATGCTCATTTTGTATGTTTGGAGATAGTGCTAATCTTGACGCAAGATAGGCGCACAGTTTGCGTTGAATGTACCATAGGCACAGAAATCATTTTGGACGCACCCGATGGTACTCCTAGGTGACGTGGCTCAAGTGGATGCTCATTTTGATATGTTTGGAGATAGTGCTAATCTTGACGCAAGATAGGTGCATGGTTTGCGTTGAACGTACCATAGGCTCAGAAATCATTTTGGACGCATCCGATGGTACTCCTAGGTGACGAGGCTCAATTGGATAGTCCTTTTGGTCTGTTTGGAGATAGAGCTAATCTTGATAGGTGCATGGTTTGTGCCAAATGTACCATAGGGTTAGAAATCGTTTTGGACGCACCTGATGGTACTACTAGGTGACGAGGCACAAGTGAATGCTCATTTTGGTCTGTTTGGAGATAGTGCTAATCTTGACGCAAGATAGGTGCACTGTTTGCATCGAACGTACCGTAGGCTCAGAAATCATTTTGGACGGACCCGATAGACCTTCTTAGTGACATTGGTCATTTGGAATCTCGTTTCAATCTATCTAGAGACACTTTAGATTTAGTGCAAGATAGATGCACGGTTTGCACCAAACGTAGATCAGAAATCATTTTGGGATGCACCCGATGGTACTTCTAGGTGACAAGGCTCAAGTGGTTACTTGTTCCAGTCTATTTAGAGATAGTGCTAATCTTGACGCAAGATAGGTGCACGGTTTGCGTCGAACGTACCATAGGCTCGAAAATCGTTTTGGACGCACCCGTTGGTACTCCTAGGTGACGAGGCACACGTGGATGCTCATTTTGGTCTATTTGGACATAGAGCTAATCTTGACACAAGATAGGTGCATGGTTTACGCTGAATGAAACATAGGCTCAGAAATCATTTTGGACGCACTCAATGGATCTCCTCGGTGACATTGGTCATGTGAAATCTCGTTTCAATCCATTTGGAGACACTGTTAGAGTTAGTGCAAGATAGGTGCACGGTTTGCGCCAAACATAGATTAAAAATCATTTTGGGATGCACCCGATGGTACTTCTAGGTGACGAGGCTCAAGTGGTTATTTGTTTCAGTCTATTTAGAGATAGTGCTAATATTGACGCAAGATAGGTGCACGGTTTGCGTTGAACGTACCATAGGCTCGAAAATCATTTTGGACGCACTCGATGGTACTCCTAGGTGACGAGGCAAACATGGATGCTCGTTTTGGTCTGTTTGGACATAGAGCTAATCATGACACAAGATGGGTGCAAGGTTTGCGTCGAACGTAGCACAGGCTCAGAAATTATTTTGGACGCACCCGATGGATCTCCTCGGTGACATTGGTCGTGTGGAATCTTGTTTCAATCCATTTGGAGACAGTATTAGAGTCAGTGCAAGATAGGTGCACGGTTTGCGCGAAACGTAGATCAGAAATCATTTTGGGATGCACCCGATGGTACTTCTAGGTGACAAGGCTCAAATGGTTACTTGTTTAAGTCTATTTGGAGATAGTGCTAATCTTGACACAAGATAGATGCACGGTTTGCGTCGATCGTAACATAGGGTCAGAAATCCTTTTGGACGCACCCGATAGATCTACTATGTGACATTGCTCATGTGGAATCTCATTTCAATCCATTTGGAGACAATGGTAGTTTCAGTCCAAGATAGGTGCACGGTTTCGCTAAACGTACCATAGGCACAGAAATCATTTTGGACGCACCCGATGGTACTCCTAGGTGACGTGGCTCAAGTGGATGCTCATTTTGTATGTTTGGAGATAGTGCTAATCTTGACGCAAGATAGGCGCACAGTTTGCGTTGAATGTACCATAGGCACAGAAATCATTTTGGACGCACCCGATGGTACTCCTAGGTGACGTGGCTCAAGTGGATGCTCATTTTGGTATCTTTGGAGATAGTGCTAATCTTGACGCAAGATAGGTGCATGGTTTGCGTTGAACGTACCATAGGCTCAGAAATCATTTTGGACGCATCCGATGGTACTCCTAGGTGACGAGGCTCAATTGGATAGTCCTTTTGGTCTGTTTGGAGATAGAGCTAATCTTGATAGGTGCATGGTTTGTGCCAAATGTACCATAGGGTTAGAAATCATTTTGGACGCACCTGATGGTACTACTAGGTGACGAGGCACAAGTGAATGCTCATTTTGGTCTGTTTGGAGATAGTGCTAATCTTGACGCAAGATAGGTGCACTGTTTGCGTCGAACGTACCGTAGGCTCAGAAATCATTTTGGACGCACCCGATAGATCTCCTCAGTGACATTGGTCATTTGGAATCTCGTTTCAATCTATCTGGAGACACTTTAGATTTAGTGCAAGATAGATGCACGGTTTGCACCAAACGTAGATCAGAAATCATTTTGGGATGCACCCGATGGTACTTCTAGGTGACAAGGCTCAAGTGGTTACTTGTTCCAGTCTATTTAGAGATAGTGCTAATCTTGACGCAAGATAGGTGCACGGTTTGCGTCGAACGTACCATAGGCTCGAAAATCATTTTGGACGCACTTGATGGTACTCCTAGGTGACGAGGCACACGTGGATGCTCGTTTTGGTCTGTTTGGAGATAGAGCTGATCATGACACAAGAAGGGTGCAAGGTTTGTGCCGAACGTAGCACAGGCTCAGAAATTATTTTGGACGCACCCGATGGATCTCCTCGGTGATATTGGTCGTGTGGAATCTTGTTTCAATCCATTTGGAGACAGTATTAGAGTCAGTGCAAGATAGGTGCACGGTTTGCGTGAAACGTAGATCAGAAATCATTTTGGGATGCACCCGATGGTACTTCTTGGTGACGAGGCTCAAGTGGTTACTTGTTTAAGTCTATTTGGAGATAGTGCTAATCTTGACGCAAGATAGATGCACGGTTTGCGCCGAACGTAACATAGGGTCATAAATCCTTTTGGACACACCCGATAGATCTACTATGTGACATTGGTCATGTGGAATCTCATTTCAATCCATTTGGAGACAATGGTAGTTTCAGTCCAAGATAGGTGCACGGTTTGCGCCAAACGTACCATAGGCACAGAAATCATTTTGGACGCACCCGATGGTACTCCTAGGTGACGTGGCTCAAGTGGATGCTTATTTTGGTATGTTTGGAGATAGTGCTAATCTTGACGCAAGATATGCGCACGGTTTGCGTTGAACGTACCATAGGCTTAGAAATCATTTTGGACACATCCGATGGTACTCCTAGGTGACGAGGCGCAATTGGATAGGCCCTTTGGTCTGTTTGGAGATAGTGCTAATCTTGATAGGTGCAGGTTAGTGCCAAATGTACCATAGGGTTAGAAATCATTTTGGACGCACCTAATGGTACTCCTAGGTGACGAGGCACAAGTGAATGCTCGTCTTTGTCTATTTGGAGATAGTGCTAATCTTGACGCAAGATAGGTGCACTGTTTGCGCCGAACGTACCATAGGCTCAGAAATTATTTTGGACGCACCCGATGGATCTTCTCAGTGACATTGGTCATTTGGAATCTCGTTTCAATCTATCTGGAGACACTTTAGATTCAGTGCAAGATAGATGCACGGTTTGCGCCAAACGTAGATCAGAAATCATTTTGGGATGCACCCGATGGTACTTCTAGGTGACGAGGCTCAAGTGGTTACTTGTTTCATACTATTTAGAGATAGTGCTAATCTTGACGCAGGATAGGTGCACGGTTTGCGTCGAACGTACCATAGGCTCGAAAATCATTTTGGACGCACTCGAGGTGACGAGGTAGACGTGGATGCTCGTTTTGGTCTGTTTGGACATAGAGCTAATCATGACACAAGATGGGTGCAAGGTTTGCGCCGAACGTAGCACAGGCTCAGAAATCATTTTGGACGCACCCGATGGATCTCCTCGGTGACATTGGTCGTGTGGAATCTTGTTTCAATCCATTTGGAGACACTATTAGAGTCAGTGCAAGATAGGTGCACGGTTTGCGCGAAACGTAGATCAGAAATCATTTTGGGATGCACCCGATGGTATTTCTTGGTGACAAGGCTCAAGTGGTTACTTGTTTTAGTCTATTTGGAGATAGGTGCACTGTTTGCGCCGAACGTAACATAGGGTCAGAAATCCTTTTGGACGCACACGATAGATCTCCTATGTGACATTGGTCATGTGGAATCTCATTTCAATCCATTTGGAGACAGTGGTAGTGTCAGTCCAAGATAGGTGCACGGTTTGGTCCAAACGTACCATAGGCACAGAAAATCATTTTAGACGCACCCGATGGTACTCCTAGGTGACGTGGCTCAAATGGATGCTCATTTTGGTATGTTTGGAGATAGTGCTAATCTTGACGCAAGATAGGTGCATGGTTTGCGTTGAACGAACCATAGGCTCAGAAATCGTTTTGGACGCATCCGATGGTACTCCTAGGTGACGAGGCTAAATTGGATAGTCCTTTTGGTCTGTTTGGAGATAGAGCTAATCTTGATAGGTGCATGGTTTGTGCCAAATATACCATAAGGTTATAAATCGTTTTGGACGCACCTGATGGTACTCCTAGGTGACGAGGCACAAGTGAATGCTCGTTTTGGTCTGTTTGGAGATAGTGTCAATCTTAACGCAAGATAGGCGCACTGTTTGTGCCGAACGTACCATAGGCTTAGAAATCATTTTGGACGCACCCGATGGATCTTCTTAGTGACATTGGTCATTTGGAGTCTCGTTTCAATCTATCTGGAGACACTTTAGATTCAGTGCAAGATAGATGCACGGTTTGCGCCAAACGTAGATCAGAAATCATTTTGGGATGCACCCGATGGTACTTCTAGGTGACGAGGCTCAAGTGGTTATTTGTTTCAGTCTATTTAGAGATAGTGCTAATATTGACGCAAGATAGGTGCACGGTTTGCGTCGAACGTGCCATAGGCTCGAAAATCATTTTGGACGCACTCGATGGTACTCCTAGGTGACGAGGCACACGTGGATGCTCGTTTTGGTCTGTTTGGACATAGAGCTAATCATGACACAAGATGGGTGCAAGGTTTGCGCCGAATGTAGCACAGGCTTAGAAATCATTTTGGACGCACCTGATGGATCTCCTCGGTGACATTGGTCGTGTGGAATCTTGTTTCAATCCATTTGGAGACAGTATTAGAGTTAGTGCAAGATAGGTGCACGATTTGTGTCAAACGTAGATCAGAAATCATTTTGGGATGCACCCGATGGTATTTCTAGGTGACAAGGCTCAAGTGGTTACTTGTTTTAGTCTATTTGGAGATAGTGCTAATCTTGACGCAACATAGATGCACGGTTTGCGCCGAACGTAACATAGGGTCAGAAATCCTTTTGGACACACCCGATAGATCTCCTATGTGACATTGGTCATGTGGAATCTCATTTCAATCCATTTGGATACAGTGGTAGTGTCAGTCCAAGATAGGTGCACGGTTTTCGCCAAACGTACCATAGGCACAAAAATTATTTTGGACGCACCCGATGGTACTCCTAGGTGACGTGGCTCAAGTGGATGCTCATTTTGGTATGTTTGGAGATGGTGCTAATCGTGACGCAAGATAGGTGCATGGTTTGCGTTGAACGTACCATAGGCTCAGAAATCGTTTCGGACGCATCCGATGGTACTCCTAGGTGACGAGGCTCAATTGGATAGTCCTTTTGGTCTGTTTAGAGATAGAGCTAATCTTGATAGTTGCATGGTTTGTGCCAAATGTACCATAGGGTTAGAAATCATTTTGGACGCACCTGATGGTACTCCTAGGTGACGAGGCACAAGTGAATGCTCGTTTTGGTCTGTTTGGAGATAGTGCTAATCTTGACGCAAGATAGGTGCACTGTTTGCGCCGAACGTACCATAGACTCAGAAATCATTTTGGACGCACCCGATGGATCTTCTCAGTGACATTGGTCATTTGGAGTCTCGTTTCAATCTATCTGGAGACACTTTAGATTCAGTGCAAGATAGATGCACGGTTTGCGCCAAACGTAGATTAGAAATCATTTTGGGATGCACCCGATGGTACTTCTAGGTGATGAGGCTCAAGTGGTTACTTGTTCTAGTCTATTTAGAGATAGTGCTAATCTTGACGCAAGATAGGTGCACGGTTTGCGTCAAAAGTATCATAGGCTCGAAAATCGTTTTGGACGCACTCGATAGTACTCCTTGGTGACGAGGCAGACGTGGATGATCGTCTTGGTCTGTTTGGACATAGAGCTAATCTTGACACAAGATAGGTGCACGGTTTGCGCCGAACGAAACATAGGCTCAGAAATCATTTTGGACGCACTCGATCGTACTCCTAGGTGACGAGGCACACATGGATGCTCGTTTTGGTGTGTTTGGACATAGAACTAATCATGACACAAGATGGGTGCAAGGTTTGCGCCGAACGTAGCACAGGCTCAGAAATCATTTTAGATGCACCCGTTGGATCTCCTCGGTGACATTGGTCGTGTGGAATCTTGTTTCGATGCATTTGGAGACAGTATTAGAGTCAGTGCAAGATAGGTGCACGGTTTGCGCCAAACATAGATTAAAAATCATTTTGGGATGCACCCGATGGTACTTATAGGAGACGAGGCTCAATTGGTTATTTGTTTCAGTCTATTTAGAGATAGTGCTAATATTGACGCAAGATAGGTGCACGGTTTGCGTCGAACGTAGCATAGGCTCAAAAATCATTTTGACGCACTCGATGGTACTCCTAGGTGACGAGGCACACGTGGATGCTCGTTTTGGTCTGTTTGGACATAGAGCTAATCATGACACAAGATGGGTGCAAGGTTTGCGCCGAACGTAGCACAGGTTCAGAAAATCATTTTGGACGCACCCGATGGATCTCCTCGGTGACATTGGTCGTGTGGAATCTTGTTTCAATCCATTTGGAGACAGTATTAGAGTCAGTGCAAGATAGGTGCACGGTTTGCGCGAAACGTAGATCAGAAATCATTTTGGGATGCACCCGATGGTACTTCTAGGTGACGAGGCTCAAGTGGTTACTTGTTTAAGTCTATTTGAAGATAGTGCTAATCTTGACACAAGATAGATGCACGGTTTGCGCCGAACATAACATAGGGTCATAAATCCTTTTGGACGCACCCGATAGATCTACTATGTGACATTGGTCATGTGGAATCTCATTTCAATCCATTTGGAGACAATGGTAGTTTCAGTCCAAGATAGGTGCACGGTTTGCGCCAAACGTACCATAGGCACAGAAATCATTTTGGACGCACCCGATGGTACTCCTAGGTGACGTGGCTTAAGTGGATGCTCATTTTGGTATGTTTGGAGATAGTGCTAATCTTGACGCGAGATAGGCACACGGTTTGCGTTGAACGTACCATAGGCTTAGAAATCATTTTGGACGCACCCGATGGTACTCCTAGGTGACGAGGCACAAGTGAATGCTCGTCTTTGTCTGTTTGCGCCGAACGTACCATAGGCTCAGAAATCATTTTGGACGCACCCGATGGATCTTCTCAGTGACATTGGTCATTTGGAATCTCGTTTCAATATATCTGGAGACACTTTAGATTCAGTGCAAGATAGGTGCACGGTTTGCGCCAAACGTAGATCAGAAATCATGTTGGGATGCACCCGATGGTACTTCTAGTTGACGAGGCTCAAGTGGTTACTTGTTTCAGTCTATTTAGAGATAGTGCTAATCTTGACGCAAGATAGGTGCACGGTTTGCGTCGAACGTACCATAGGCTCAAAAATCATTTTGGACGCACTCGATAGTACTCCTTGGTGACGAGGCAGACGTGGATGATCGTCTTGGTCTGTTTAGACATAGAGCTAATATTGACACAAGATAGGTGCACGGTTTGCGCTGAACGAAACATAGGCTCAGAAATCATTTTGGACGCACCCGATGGATCTCCTCGGTGACATTGGTCATGTGAAATCTCGTTTCAATCCATTTGGAGGCACTGTTAGAGTTAGTGCAAGATAGGTGCACGGTTTGCGCCAAACATAGATTAAAAATCATTTTGGGATGCACCCGATGGTACTTCTAGGTGACGAGGCTCAAGTGGTTATTTTTTTCAGTCTATTTAGACATAGTGCTAATATTGACGCAAGATAGGTGCACGGTTTGCGTCGAACGTACCAAAGGCTCGAAAATCATTTTTGATGCACTCGATGGTACTCCTAGGTGACAAGGCACACATGGATGCTCGTTTTGGTCTGTTTGGACATAGAGCTAATCATGACACAAGATGGGTGCAAGGTTTGCGCCGAACGTAGGACAGGCTCAGAAATCATTTTGGACGCACCCGATGGATCTCCTCGGTGACATTGGTTGTGTGGAATCTTGTTTCAATCCATTTGGAGACAGTATTAGAGTCAGTGCAAGATAGGTGCACGGTTTGCGCCAAACGTAGATCAGAAATCATTTTGGGATGCACCCGATGGTATTTCTAGGTGACGAGAATCAAGTGGTTACTCGTTTTAGACTATTTGGAGATAGTGCTAATCTTGACGCAACATAGATGCACGGTTTGCGCCGAACGTAACATAGGGTCAGAAATCCTTTTGGACGCATCCGATAGATCTCCTATGTGACATTGGTCATGTGGAATCTCATTTCAATCCATTTGGAGACTGTGGTAGTGTCAGTCCAAGATAGGTCCACGGTTTGCGCCAAACGTACCATAGGCACAGAAATCATTTTGGACGCACCCGATGGTACTCCTAGGTGACGTGGCTCAAGTGGATGCTCATTTTGGTATGTTTAGAGATAGTGCTAATCTTGAGGCAAGATAGGTGCATGGTTTGCGTTGAACGTACCATAGGCTCAGAAATCATTTTGGACGCATCCGATGGTACTCCTAGGTGACGAGGCTCAATTGGATAGTCCTTTTGGTCTGTTTGGAGATATAGCTAATCTTGATAGGTGCATGGTTTGTGCCAAATGTACCATAGGGTTAGAAATTGTTTTGGACGCACCTGATGGTACTACTAGGTGACGAGGCACAAGTGAATGCTCATTTTGGTCTGTTTGGCGATAGTGCTAATCTTGATGCAAGATAGGTGCACTATTTGCGCCGAACGTACCATAGGCTCAGAAATCATTTTGGACGCACCCGATAGATCTTCTCAGTGACATTGGTCATTTGGAATCTCGTTTCAATCTATCTGGAGACACTTTAGATTCAGTGCAAGATAGATGCACGGTTTGCACCAAACGTAGATTAGAAATCATTTTGGGATGCACCCGATGGTACTTCTAGGTGACGAGACTCAAATGGTTACTTGTTCCAGTCTATTTAGAGATAGTGCTAATCTTGACGCAAGATAGGTGCATAGTTTGCGTCGAACGTACCATAGGCTCGAAAATCATTTTGGACGCACTCGATGGTACTCCTAGGTGACGAGGCACACGTGGATGCTCGTTTTGGTCTGTTTGGAGATAGAGCTGATCATGACACAAGATGGGTGCAAGTTTTGTGCCGAACGTAGCACAGGCTCAGAAATCATTTTGGACGCACCCGATGGATCTCCTCGGTGATATTGGTCATGTGGAATCTTGTTTCAATCCATTTGGAGACAGTATTAGAGTTAGTGCAAGATAGGTGCACGGTTTGCGCGAAACGTAGATCAGAAATCATTTTGGGATGCACCCGATGGTACTTCTAGGTGACGAGACTCAAGTGGTTACTTGTTTAAGTCTATTTGGAGATAGTGCTAATCTTGACGCAAGATAGATGCACGGTTTGCGCCGAACGTAACATAGGGTCAGAAATCCTTTTGGACGCACCCGATAGATCTACTATGTGACATTGGTCATGTGGAATCTCATTTCAATCCATTTGGAGACAATGGTAGTTTCAGTCCAAGATAGGTGCACGGTTTGCGCCAAACGTACCATAGGCATAGAAATCATTTTGGACGCACCCGATGGTACTCCTAGGTGACGTGGCTCAAGTGGATGCTCATTTTGGTATGTTTGGAGATAGTGCTAATCTTGACGCAAGATAGGCGCACGGTTTGCGTTGAACGTACCATAGGCTTATAAATCATTTTAGACACATCCGATGGTACTCCTAGGTGACGAGGTGCAATTAGATACGCCCTTTGGTCTGTTTGGAGATAGTGCTAATCTTGATAGGTGCATGGTTTGTGCCAAATGTACAATAGGGTTAGAAATCATTTTGGACGCACCTGATGGTACTCCTAGGTGACGAGGCACAAGTGAATGCTCGTCTTTGTCTATTTGGAGATAGTGCTAATCTTGACGCAAGATAGGTGCACTGTTTGCGTCGAACGTACCATAGGCTCAGAAATCATTTTGGACGCACCCGATGGATCTTCTCAGTGACATTGGTCATGTGAAATCTCGTTTCAATCCATTTGGAGGCACTGTTAGAGTTAGTGCAAGATAGGTGCACGGTTTGCACCAAACATAGATTAAAAATCATTTTGGGATGCACCCGATGGTACTTCTAGGTGACGAGGCTCAAGTGGTTATTTTTTCAGTCTATTTAGACATAGTGCTAATATTGACGCAAGATAGGTGCACGGTTTGCGTCGAACGTACCATAGGCTCGAAAATCATTTTTGACGCACTCGATGGTACTCCTAGGTGACGAGGCACACATGGATGCTCATTTTGGTCTGTTTGGACATAGAGCTAATCATGACACAAGATGGGTGCAAGGTTTGCGCCGAACGTAGGACAGGCTCAGAAATCATTTTGGACGAACCCGATGGATCTCCTCGGTGACATTGGTCGTGTGGAATCTTGTTTCAATCCATTTGGAGACAGTATTAGAGTCAGTGCAAGATAGGTGCACGGTTTGCGCCAAACGTAGATCAGAAATCATTTTAGGATGCACCCGATGGTATTTCTAGGTGACGAGAATCAAGTGGTTACTTGTTTTAGACTATTTGGAGATAGTGCTAATCTTGACGCAACATAGATGCACGGTTTGCGCCGAACATAACATAGGGTCAGAAATCCTTTTGGACGCATCCGATAGATCTCCTATGTGACATTGGTCATATGGAATCTCATTTCAATCCATTTGGAGACTGTGGTAGTGTCAGTCCAAGATAGGTCCACGGTTTGCGCCAAACGTACCATAGGCACAGAAATCATTTTGGACGCACCCGATGGTACTCCTAGGTGACGTGGCTC
Organism: Saccharum hybrid cultivar R570; assembly: GCA_038087645.1. Taxonomy (NCBI): domain Eukaryota; kingdom Viridiplantae; phylum Streptophyta; class Magnoliopsida; order Poales; family Poaceae; genus Saccharum; species Saccharum hybrid cultivar. The sequence continues at coordinate 421,382 of JAQSUU010000835.1, read as the reverse complement.
AAGTGGATGCTCATTTTGGTATGTTTGGAGATAGTGCTAATCTTGACGCAAGATAGGTGCATGGTTTGCGTAGAACGTACCATAGGCTCAGCAATCGTTTTGGACGCATCCGATGGTACTCCTAGGTGACGAGGCTCAATTGGATAGTCCTTTTGGTCTGTTTGGAGATAGAGCTAATCTTGATAGGTGCATGGTTTGTGCCAAATGTACCATAGGGTTAGAAATCGTTTTGGACGCACCTGATGGTACTACTAGGTGACGAGGCACAAGTGAATGCTCATTTTGGTCTGTTTGGAGATAGTGCTAATCTTGATGCAAGATAGGTGCACTGTTTGCGCCGAACGTACCATAGGCTCAGAAATCATTTTGGACGCACCCGATAGATCTTCTCAGTGACATTGGTCATTTGGAATCTCGTTTCAATCTATCTGGAGACACTTTAGATTCAGTGCAAGATAGATGCACGGTTTGCACCAAACGTAGATTAGAAATCATTTTGGGATGCACCCGATGGTACTTCTAGGTGACGAGACTCAAGTGGTTACTTGTTCTAGTCTATTTAGAGATAGTGCTAATCTTGACGCAAGATAGGTGCATGGTTTGCGTCGAACGTACCATAGGCTCGAAAATCATTTTGGACGCACTCGATGGTACTCCCAGGTGACGAGGCACACGTGGATGCTCGTTTTGGTCTGTTTGGAGATAGAGCTGATCATGACACAGGATGGGTGCAAGTTTAGTGCCGAACGTAGCACAGGCTCAGAAATCATTTTGGACGCACCCGATGGATCTCCTCGGTGATATTGGTCGTGTGGAATCTTGTTTCAATCCATTTGGAGACAGTATTAGAGTCAGTGCAAGATAGGTGCACGGTTTGCGCGAAACGTAGATCAGAAATCATTTTGGGATGCACCCGATGGTACTTCTAGGTGACGAGGCTCAAGTGGTTACTTGTTTAAGTCTATTTGGAGATAGTGCTAATCTTGACGCAAGATAGATGCACGGTTTGCGCCGAGCGTAACATAGGGTCAGAAATCCTTTTGGACGCACCCGATAGATCTACTATGTGACATTGGTCATGTGGAATCTCATTTCAATCCATTTGGAGACAATGGTAGTTTCAGTCCAAGATAGGTGCACGGTTTGCGCCAAACGTACCATAGGCACAGAAATCATTTTGGACGTACCCGATGGTACTCCTAGGTGACGTGGCTCAAGTGGATGCTCATTTTGGTATGTTTGGAGATAGTGCTAATCTTGACGCAAGATAGGTGCATGGTTTGCGTTGAACGTACCATAGGCTCAGAAATCGTTTTGGACGCATCCGATGGTACTCCTAGTTGACGAGGCTCAATTGGATAGTCCTTTTGGTCTGTTTGGAGATAGAGCTAATCTTGATAGGCGCATAGTTTGCGTTGAACATACCATAGGCTTATAAATTATTTTGGACTTATCCGATGGTACTCCTAGGTGACGAGGCGCAATTGGATACGCCCTTTGGTCTGTTTGGAGATAGTGCCAATCTTGATAGGTGCATGGTTTGTGCCAAATGTACCATAGGGTTAGAAATCATTTTGGACGCACCTGATGGTACTCCTAGGTGACGAGGCACAAGTGAATGCTCGTCTTTGTCTATTTGGAGATAGTGCTAATCTTGACGCAAGATAGGTGCACTGTTTGCGCCGAACGTACCATAGGCTCAGAAATCATTTTGGACGCACCCGATGGATCTTCTCAGTGACATTGGTCATTTGGAATCTCGTTTCAGTCTATCTGGAGACACTTTAGATTCAGTGCAAGATAGATGCACGGTTTGCGCCAAACGTAAATCAGAAATCATTTTGGGATGCACCCGATGGTACTTCTAGGTGACGAGGCTCAAGTGGTTACTTGTTCCAGTCTATTTGGAGATAGTGCTAATCTTGACGCAAGATAGGTGCACGGTTTGCGTCAAACGTACCATAGGCTCGAAAATCGTTTTGGACGCACCCGTTGGTACTCCTAGGTGACGAGGCACACGTGGATGCTCGTTTTGGTCTATTTGGACATAGAGCTAATCTTGACACAAGATAGGTGCACGGTTTGCGCTGAACGAAACATAGGCTCAGAAATAATTTTGGACGCACTCGATGGATCTCCTCGGTGACATTGGTCATGTGAAATCTCGTTTCAATCCATTTGGAGACACTGTTAGAGTTAGTGCAAGATAGGTGCACGGTTTGCGCCAAACATAGATTAAAAATCATTTTGGGATGCACCCGATGGTACTTCTAGGTGATGAGGCTCAAGTGGTTATTTGTTTCAGTCTATTTAGAGATAGTGCTAATATTGACGCAAGATAGGTGCACGGTTTGCGTCGAACGTACCATAGGCTCAAAAATCATTTTGGACGCACTCGATGGTACTCCTAGGTGACGAGGCAAACGTGGATGCTCGTTTTGGTCTGTTTGGACATAGAGCTAATCATGACACAAGATGGGTGCAAGGTTTGCGCCGAATATAGCACAGGCTCAGAAATTATTTTGGACGCACCCGATGGATCTCCTCGGTGACATTGGTCATGTGGAATCTTGTTTCAATCCATTTGGAGACAGTATTAGAGTCAGTGCAAGATAGGTGCACGGTTTGCGCGAAACGTAGATCAGAAATCATTTTGGGATGCACCCGATGGTACTTCTAGGTGACGAGGCTCAAGTGGTTACTTGTTTAAGTCTATTTGGAGATAGTGCTAATCTTGACGCAAGATAGATGCACGGTTTGCGCCGAACGTAACATAGGGTCAGAAATCCTTTTGGACGCACCCGATAGATCTACTATGTGACATTGGTCATGTGGAATCTCATTTCAATCCATTTGGAGACAATGGTAGTTTCAGTCCAAGACAGGTGCACGGTTTGCGCCAAATGTACCATAGGCACAGAAATCATTTTGGACGTACCCGATGGTACTCCTAGGTGACGTGGCTCAAGTGGATGCTCATTTTGGTATGTTTGGAGATAGTGCTAATCTTGACGCAAGATAGGTGCATGGTTTGCGTTGAACGTACCATAGGCTCAGAAATCGTTTTGGACGCATCCGATGGTACTCCTAGTTGACGAGGCTCAATTAGATAGTCCTTTTGGTCTGTTTGGAGATAGAGCTAATCTTGATAGGCGCATGGTTTGCGTTGAACATACCATAGGCTTATAAATTATTTTGGACTTATCCGATGATACTCCTAGGTGACGAGGCGCAATTGGATACGCCCTTTGGTCTGTTTGGAGATAGTGCCAATCTTGATAGGTGCATGGTTTGTGCCAAATGTACCATAGGGTTAGAAATCATTTTGGACGCACCTGATGGTACTCCTAGGTGACGAGGCACAAGTGAATGCTCGTCTTTGTCTATTTGGAGATAGTGCTAATCTTGACGCAAGATAGGTGCACTGTTTGCGCCGAACGTACCATAGGCTCAGAAATCATTTTGGACGCACCCGATGGATCTTCTCAGTGACATTGGTCATTTGGAATCTCGTTTCAGTCTATCTGGAGACACTTTAGATTCAGTGCAAGATAGATGCACGGTTTGCGCCAAACGTAAATCAAAAATCATTTTGGGATGCACCCGATGGTACTTCTAGGTGACGAGGCTCAAGTGGTTACTTGTTCCAGTCTATTTGGAGATAGTGCTAATCTTGACGCAAGATAGGTGCACGGTTTGCGTCAAACGTACCATAGGCTCGAAAATCGTTTTGGACGCACCCGTTGGTACTCCTAGGTGACGAGGCACACGTGGATGCTCGTTTTGGTCTATTTGGACATAGAGCTAATCTTGACACAAGATAGGTGCACGGTTTGCGCTGAACGAAACATAGGCTCAGAAATAATTTTGGACGCACTCGATGGATCTCCTCGGTGACATTGGTCATGTGAAATCTCGTTTCAATCCATTTGGAGACACTGTTAGAGTTAGTGCAAGATAGGTGCACGGTTTGCGCCAAACATAGATTAAAAATCATTTTGGGATGCACCCGATGGTACTTCTAGGTGATGAGGCTCAAGTGGTTATTTGTTTCAGTCTATTTAGAGATAGTGCTAATATTGACGCAAGATAGGTGCACGGTTTGCGTCGAACGTACCATAGGCTCAAAAATCATTTTGGACGCACTCGATGGTACTCCTAGGTGACGAGGCAAACGTGGATGCTCGTTTTGGTCTGTTTGGACATAGAGCTAATCATGACACAAGATGGGTGCAAGGTTTGCGCCGAATATAGCACAGGCTCAGAAATTATTTTGGACGCACCCGATGGATCTCCTCGGTGACATTGGTCGTGTGGAATCTTGTTTCAATCCATTTGGAGACAGTATTAGAGTCAGTGCAAGATAGGTGCACGGTTTGCGCGAAACGTAGATCAGAAATCATTTTGGGATGCACCCGATGGTACTTCTAGGTGACGAGGCTCAAGTGGTTACTTGTTTAAGTCTATTTGGAGATAGTGCTAATCTTGACGCAAGATAGATGCACGGTTTGCGCCGAACATAGCATAGGGTCAGAAATCCTTTTGGACGCACCCGATAGATCTACTATGTGACATTGGTCATGTGGAATCTCATTTCAATCCATTTGGAGACAATGGTAGTTTCAGTCCAAGATAGGTGCACGGTTTGCGCCAAACGTACCATAGGCACAGAAATCATTTTGGACGTACCCGATGGTACTCCTAGGTGACGTGGCTCAAGTGGATGCTCATTTTGGTATGTTTGGAGATAGTGCTAATCTTGACGCAAGATAGGTGCATGGTTTGCGTTGAACGTACCATAGGCTTAGAAATCGTTTTGGACGCATCCGATGGTACTCCTAGTTGACGAGGCTCAATTGGATAGTCCTTTTGGTCTGTTTGGAGATAGAGCTAATCTTGATAGGCGCATGGTTTGCGTTGAACATACCATAGGCTTATAAATTATTTTCGACATATCCGATGGTACTCCTAGGTGACGAGGCGCAATTGGATACGCCCTTTGGTCTGTTTGGAGATAGTGCCAATCTTGATAGGTGCATGGTTTGTGCCAAATGTACCATAGGGTTAGAAATCATTTTGGACGCACCTGATGGTACTCCTAGGTGACGAGGCACAAGTGAATGCTCGTCTTTGTCTATTTGGAGATAGTGCTAATCTTGACGCAAGATAGGTGCACTGTTTGCGCCGAACGTACCATAGGCTCAGAAATCATTTTGGACGCACCCGATGGATCTTCTCAGTGACATTGGTCATTTGGAATCTCGTTTCAGTCTATCTGGAGACACTTTAGATTCAGTGCAAGATAGATGCACGGTTTGCGCCAAACGTAAATTAGAAATCATTTTGGGATGCACCCGATGGTACTTCTAGGTGACGAGGCTCAAGTGGTTACTTGTTCCAGTCTATTTGGAGATAGTGCTAATCTTGACGCAAGATAGGTGCACGGTTTGCGTCAAACGTACCATAGGCTCGAAAATCGCTTTGGACGCACCCGTTGGTACTCCTAGGTGACGAGGCACACGTGGATGCTCGTTTTGGTCTATTTGGACATAGAGCTAATCTTGACACAAGATAGGTGCACAGTTTGCGCTGAACGAAACATAGGCTCAGAAATAATTTTGGACGCACTCGATGGATCTCCTCGGTGACATTGGTCATGTGAAAATCTCGTTTCAATCCATTTGGAGACACTGTTAGAGTTAGTGCAAGATAGGTGCACGGTTTGCGCCAAACATAGATTAAAAATCATTTTGGGATGCACCCGATGGTACTTCTAGGTGATGAGGCTCAAGTGGTTATTTGTTTCAGTCTATTTAGAGATAGTGCTAATATTGACGCAAGATAGGTGCACGGTTTGCGTCGAACGTACCATAGGCTCAAAAATCATTTTGGACGCACTCGATGGTACTCCTAGGTGACGAGGCAAACGTGGATGCTCGTTTTGGTCTGTTTGGACATAGAGCTAATCATGACACAAGATGGGTGCAAGGTTTGCGCCGAATATAGCACAGGCTCAGAAATTATTTTGGACGCACCCGATGGATCTCCTCGGTGACATTGGTCGTGTGGAATCTTGTTTCAATCCATTTGGAGACAATATTAGAGTCAGTGCAAGATAGGTGCACGGTTTGCGCGAAACGTAGATCAGAAATCATTTTGGGATGCACCCGATGGTACTTCTAGGTGACTAGGCTCAAATGGTTACTTGTTTAAGTCTATTTGGAGATAGTGCTAATCTTGACGCAAGATAGATGCACGGTTTGCGCCGAACGTAACATAGGGTCAGAAATCCTTTTGGACGCACCCGATAGATCTACTATGTGACATTGGTCATGTGGAATCTCATTTCAATCCATTTGGAGACAATGGTAGTTTTAGTCCAAGATAGGTGCACGGTTTGCGCCAAACGTACCATAGGCACAGAAATCATTTTGGACGCACCCGATGGTACTCCTAGGTGACGTGGCTCAAGTGGATGCTCATTTTGGTATGTTTGGAGATAGTGCTAATCTTGACGCAAGATAGGCGCACAGTTTGCGTTGAACGTACCATAGGCTTAGAAATCGTTTTGGACACATCCGATGGTACTCCTAGGTGACGAGGCTCAATTGGATAGTCCTTTTGGTCTGTTTAGAGATAGTGCTAATCTTGATAGGTGCATGGTTTGTGCCAAATGTACCATAGGGTTAGAAATCATTTTGGGCGCACCTGATGGTACTCCTAGGTGACGAGGCACAAGTGAATGCTCGTCTTTGTCTGTTTGGAGATAGTGCTAATCTTGACGCAAGATAGGTGCACTGTTTGCGCCGAACGTACCATAGGCTCAGAAATAATTTTGGACGCACCTGATGGATCTTCTTAGTGACATTGGTCATTTGGAATCTCGTTTCAATATATCTGGAGACACTTTAGATTCAGTGCAAGATAGGTGCACGGTTTGCGCCAAACGAAGATCAGAAATCATGTCGGGATGCACCCGATGGTACTTCTAGTTGACGAGGCTCAAGTGGTTACTTGTTTCAGTCTATTTAGAGATAGTGCTAATCTTGACGCAAGATAGGTGCACGGTTTGCGTCGAACGTACCATAGGCTCAAAAATCATTTTGGACGCACTCGATAGTACTCCTTGGTGACGAGGCAGACGTGGATGATCGTCTTGGTCTGTTTGGACATAGAGCTAATCTTGACACAAGATAGGTGCACGGTTTGCGCCGAACGAAACATAGGCTCAGAAATCATTTTGGACGCACCCGATGGATCTCCTCGGTGACATTGGTCATGTGAAATCTCGTTTCAATCCATTTGGAGGCACTGTTAGAGTTAGTGCAAGATAGGTGCATGGTTTGCGCTAAACATAGATTAAAAATCATTTTGGGATGCACCCGATGGTACTTCTAGGTGACTAGGCTCAAGTGGTTATTTTTTCAGTCTATTTAGACATAGTGCTAATATTGATGCAAGATAGGTGCACAGTTTGCGTCGAACGTACCATAGACTCGAAAATCATTTTTGACGCACTCGATGGTACTCCTAGGTGACGAGGCACACATGGATGCTCGTTTTGGTCTGTTTGGACATAGAGCTAATCATGACACAAGATGGGTGCAAGGTTTGCGCCGAACGTAGGATAGGCTCAGAAATCATTTTGGACGCACCCGATGGATCTCCTCGGTGACATTGGTCGTGTGGAATCTTGTTTCAATCCATTTGGAGACAGTATTAGAGTCAGTGCAAGATAGGTGCACGGTTTGCGCCAAACATAGATTAAAAATCATTTTGGGATGCACCCGATGGTACTTCTAGGAGACGAGGCTCAAGTGGTTATTTGTTTTAGTCTATTTAGAGATAGTGCTAATATTGACGCAAGATAGGTGCACGGTTTGCGCCGAACGTAACATAGGGTCAGAAATCCTTTTGGACGCACCCGATAGATCTCCTATGTGACATTGGTCATGTGGAATCTCATTTCAATCCATTTGGAGATTGTGGTAGTGTCAGTCCAAGATGGGTGCACGGTTTGCGCCAAACGTACCATATGCACAGAAATCATTTTGGACGCACCCGATGGTACTCCTAGGTGACGTGGCTCAAGTGGATGCTCATTTTGGTATGTTTGGAGACAGTGCTAATCTTGACGCAAGATAGGTGCACGGTTTGCGTTGAACGTACCATAGGCTCAGAAATCGTTTTGGACACATCTGATGGTACTCCTAGGTGACGAGGCGCAATTGGATAGGCCCTTTGGTCTGTTTGGAGATAGTGCTAATCTTGATAGGTGCATGGTTTGTGCCAAATGTACCATAGGGTTAGAAATCATTTTGGACGCACCTGATTGTACTCCTAGGTGACGAGGCACAAGTGAATGCTCGTCTTTGTCTATTTGGAGATAGTGCTAATCTTGATGCAAGATAGGTGCACTGTTTGCGCCGAACGTACCACAGGCTCAGAAATCATTTTGGACGCACCCGATGGATCTTCTCAGTGACATTGGTCATTTGGAATCTCGTTTCAATCTATCTGGAGACACTTTAGATTCAGTGCAAGATAGATGCACGGTTTGCGCCAAACGTAGATCAGAAATCATTTTGGGATGCACCCGATGGTACTACTAGGTGACGAGGCTCAAGTGGTTACTTGTTTCATACTATTTAGAGATAGTGCTAATCTTGACGCAGGATAGGTGCACGGTTTGCGTCGAACGTACCATAGGCTCAAAATTCATTTTGGACGCACCCGATGGTACTCCTAGGTGACGAGGCACACGTGGATGCTCGTTTTGGTCTATTTGGACATAGAGCTAATCTTGACACAAGATAGGTGCATGGTTTGCGCCGAACGAAACATAGGCTCAGAAATCATTTTGGACGCACCCAATGGATTCTCCTCGGTGACATTGGTCATGTGAAATCTCGTTTCAATCCATTTGGAGACACTGTTAGAGTTAGTGCAAGATAGGTGCACGGTTTGCGCCAAACATAGATTAAAAATCATTTTGGGATGCACCCGATGGTACTTCTAGGTGACAAGGCTCAAGTGGTTATTTGTTTCAGTCTATTTAGAGATAGTGCTAATATTGACGCAAGATAGGTGCACGGTTTGCGTCGAACGTACCATAGGCTCAAAAATCATTTTGGACGCACTCGATCATACTCCTAGGTGACGAGGCACACATGGATGCTCGTTTTGTTGTGTTTGGACATAGAACTAATCATGACACAAGATGGGTGCAAGGTTTGTGCCGAATGTAGCACAGGCTCAGAAATCATTTTGGACGCACCCGTTGGATCTCCTCGGTGACATTGGTCGTGTGGAATCTTGTTTCAATGCATTTGGAGACAGTATTAGAGTCAGTACAAGATAGGTGCACGGTTTGCGCCAAACATAGTTTAAAAATCATTTTGGGATGCACCCGATGGTACTTCTAGGAGACGAGGCTCAAGTGGTTATTTGTTTTAGTCTATTTAGAGATAGTGCTAATATTGACGCAAGATAGGTGCACGGTTTGCGTCAAACGTAGCATAGGCTCAAAAATCATTTTGGACGCATTCGATGGTACTCCTAGGTGACAAGGCACACGTGGATGCTTGTTTTGGTCTGTTTGGACATAGAGCTAATCATGACACAAGATGGGTGCAAGGTTTGCGCCGAACGTAGCACAGGCTCAGAAATCATTTTGGACGCACCCGATGGATCTCCTCGGTGACATTGGTCGTGTGGAATCTTGTTTCAATCCATTTGGAGATAGTATTAGAGTCAGTGCAAGATAGGTGCACGGTTTGCGCGAAACGTAGATCAAAAATCATTTTGGGATGCACCCGATGGTACTTCTAGGTGACGAGGCTCAAGTGGTTACTTGTTTAAGTCTATTTGAAGATAGTGCTAATCTTGACACAAGATAGATGCACGGTTTGCGCCGAACGTAACATAGGGTCATAAATCCTTTTGGACGCACCTGATAGATCTACTATGTCACATTGGTCATGTGGAATCTCATTTCAATCCATTTAGAGACAATGGTAGTTTCAGTCCAAGATAGGTGCACGGTTTGCGCCAAACGTACCATAGGCACATAAATCATTTTGGACGCACCCGATGATACTCCTAGGTGACGTGGCTCAAGTGGATGCTCATTTTGGTATGTTTGGAGATAGTGCTAATCTTGACGCAAGATAGGCGCACGGTTTGGTTGAACGTACCATAGGCTTAGAAATCATTTTGGACACATCCGATGGTACTCCTAGGTGACGAGGCTCAATTGGATGCTCATTTTGGTATGTTTGGAGACAGTGCTAATCTTGACGCAAGATAGGTGCACGGTTTGCGTTGAACGTACCATAGGCTCAGAAATCGTTTTGGACACATCTGATGGTACTCCTAGGTGACGAGGCGCAATTGGATAGGCCCTTTGGTCTGTTTGGAGATAGTGCTAATCTTGATAGGTGCATGGTTTGTGCCAAATGTACCATAGGGTTAGAAATCATTTTGGACGCACCTGATTGTACTCCTAGGTGACGAGGCACAAGTGAATGCTCGTCTTTGTCTATTTGGAGATAGTGCTAATCTTGACGCAAGATAGGTGCACTGTTTGCGCCGAACGTACCATAGGCTCAGAAATCATTTTGGACGCACCCGATGGATCTTCTCAGTGACATTGGTCATTTGGAATCTCGTTTCAATCTATCTGGAGACACTTTAGATTCAGTGTAAGATAGATGCACGGTTTGCGCCAAACGTAGATCAGAAATCATTTTGGGATGCACCCGATGGTACTTCTAGGTGACGAGGCTCAAGTGGTTACTTGTTTCATACTATTTAGAGATAGTGCTAATCTTGACGCAGGATAGGTGCACGGTTTGCGTCGAACGTACCATAGGCTCAAAAATCATTTTGGACGCACCCGATGGTACTCCTAGGTGACGACGCTTACGTGGATGCTCGTTTTGGTCTATTTGGACATAGAGCTAATCTTGACACAAGATAGGTGCACGGTTTGCGCCGAACGAAACATAGGCTCAGAAATCATTTTGGACGCACCCAATGGATCTCCTCGGTGACATTGGTCATGTGAAATCTCGTTTCAATCCATTTGGAGACACTGTTAGAGTTAGTGCAAGATAGGTGCACGGTTTGCGCCAAACATAGATTAAAAATCATTTTAGGATGCACCCGATGGTACTTCTAGGTGACAAGGCTCAAGTGGTTATTTGTTTCAGTCTATTTAGAGATAGTGCTAATATTGACGCAAGATAGGTGCACGGTTTGCGTCGAACGTACCATAGGCTCAAAAATCATTTTGGACGCACTCGATCATACTCCTAGGTGACGAGGCACACATGGATGCTCGTTTTGTTGTGTTTGGACATAGAACTAATCATGACACAAGATGGGTGCAAGGTTTGTGCCGAATGTAGCACAGGCTCAGAAATCATTTTGGACGCACCCGTTGGACCTCCTCAGTGACATTGGTCGTGTGGAATCTTGTTTCAATGCATTTGGAGACAGTATTAGAGTCAGTACAAGATAGGTGCACGGTTTGCGCCAAACAAAGATTAAAAATCATTTTGGGATGCACCCGATGGTACTTCTAGGAGACGAGGCTCAAGTGGTTATTTGTTTTAGTCTATTTAGAGATAGTGCTAATATTGACGCAAGATACGTGCACGGTTTGCGTCAAACGTAGCATAGGCTCAAAAATCATTTTGGACGCATTCGATGGTACTCCTAGGTGACAAGGCACACGTGGATGCTTGTTTTGGTCTGTTTGGACATAGAGCTAATCATGACACAAGATGGGTGCAAGGTTTGCGCCGAACGTAGCACAGGCTCAGAAATCATTTTGGACGCACCCGATGGATCTCCTCGGTGACATTGGTCGTGTGGAATCTTGTTTCAATCCATTTGGAGACAGTATTAGAGTCAGTGCAAGATAGGTGCACGGTTTGCGCGAAACGTAGATCAAAAATCATTTTGGGATGCACCCGATGGTACTTCTAGGTGACGAGGCTCAAGTGGTTACTTGTTTAAGTCTATTTGAAGATAGTGCTAATCTTGACACAAGATAGATGCACGGTTTGCGCCGAACGTAACATAGGGTCATAAATCCTTTTGGACGCACCTGATAGATCTACTATGTGACATTGGTCATGTGGAATCTCATTTCAATCCATTTGGAGACTGTGGTAGTGTCAGTCCAAGATAGGTCCACGGTTTGCGCCAAACGTACCATAGGCACAGAAATCATTTTGGACGCACCCGATGGTACTCCTAGGTGACGTGGCTCAAGTGGATGCTCATTTTGGTATGTTTGGAGACAGTGCTAATCTTGACGCAAGATAGGTGCACGGTTTGCGTTGAACGTACCATAGGCTCAGAAATCGTTTTGGACACATCTGATGGTACTCCTAGGTGACGAGGCGCAATTGGATAGGCCCTTTGGTCTGTTTGGAGATAGTGCTAATCTTGATAGGTGCATGGTTTGTGCCAAATGTACCATAGGGTTAGAAATCATTTTGGACGCACCTGATTGTACTCCTAGGTGACGAGGCACAAGTGAATGCTCGTCTTTGTCTATTTGGAGATAGTGCTAATCTTGACGCAAGATAGGTGCACTGTTTGCGCCGAACGTACCATAGGCTCAGAAATCATTTTGGACGCACCCGATGGATCTTCTCAGTGACATTGGTCATTTGGAATCTCGTTTCAATCTATCTGGAGACACTTTAGATTCAGTGTAAGATAGATGCACGGTTTGCGCCAAACGTAGATCATAAATCATTTTGGGATGCACCCGATGGTACTTCTAGGTGACGAGGCTCAAGTGGTTACTTGTTTCATACTATTTAGAGATAGTGCTAATCTTGACGCAGGATAGGTGCACGGTTTGCGTCGAACGTACCATAGGCTCAAAAATCATTTTGGACGCACCCGATGGTACTCCTAGGTGACGAGGCACACGTGGATGCTCGTTTTGGTCTATTTGGACATAGAGCTAATCTTGACACAAGATAGGTGCACGGTTTGCGCCGAACGAAACATAGGCTCAGAAATCATTTTGGACGCACCCAATGGATCTCCTCGGTGACATTGGTCAGTGAAATCTCGTTTCAATCCATTTGGAGACACTGTTAGAGTTAGTGCAAGATAGGTGCACGGTTTGCGCCAAACATAGATTAAAAATCATTTTGGGATGCACCCGATGGTACTTCTAGGTGACAAGGCTCAAGTGGTTATTTGTTTCAGTCTATTTAGAGATAGTGCTAATATTGACGCAAGATAGGTGCACGGTTTGCGTCGAACGTACCATAGGCTCAAAAATCATTTTGGACGCACTCGATCATACTCCTAGGTGACGAGGCACACATGGATGCTCGTTTTGTTGTGTTTGGACATAGAACTAATCATGACGCAAGATGGGTGCAAGGTTTGTGCTGAATGTAGCACAGGCTCAGAAAATCATTTTGGACGCACCCGTTGGATCTCCTCGGTGACATTGGTCGTGTGGAATCTTGTTTCAATGCATTTGGAGATAGTATTAGAGTCAGTGCAAGATAGGTGCACGGTTTGCGCCAAACATAGATTAAAAATCATTTTGGGATGCACCCGATGGTACTTCTAGGAGACGAGGCTCAAGTGGTTATTTGTTTTAGTCTATTTAGAGATAGTGCTAATATTGACGCAAGATAGGTGCACGGTTTGCGTCGAACGTAGCATAGGCTCAAAATCATTTTGGACGCATTCGATGGTACTCCTAGGTGACAAGGCACACGTGGATGCTTGTTTTGGTTTGTTTGGACATAGAGCTAATCATGACACAAGATGGGTGCAAGGTTTGCGCCGAACGTAGCACAGGCTTAGAAATCATTTTGGATGCACCCGATGGATCTCCTCGGTGACATTGGTCGTGTGGAATCTTGTTTCAATCCATTTGGAGACAGTATTAGAGTCAGTGCAAGATAGCTGCACGGTTTGCGCGAAACGTAGATCAAAAATCATTTTGGGATGCACCCGATGGTACTTCTAGGTGACGAGGCTCAAGTGGTTACTTGTTTAAGTCTATTTGAAGATAGTGCTAATCTTGACACAAGATAGATGCACGGTTTGCGCCGAACGTAACATAGGGTCATAAATCCTTTTGGACGCACCCGATAGATCTACTATGTGACATTGGTCATGTGGAATCTCATTTCAATCCATTTAGAGACAATGGTAGTTTCAGTCCAAGATAGGTGCACGGTTTGCGCCAAACGTACCATAGGCACATAAATCATTTTGGACGCACCCGATGATACTCCTAGGTGACGTGGCTCAAGTGGATGCTCATTTTGGTATGTTTGGAGATAGTGCTAATCTTGACGCAAGATAGGCGCACTGTTTGGTTGAACGTACCATAGGCTTAGAAATCATTTTGGACACATCCGATGGTACTCCTAGGTGACGAGGCTCAATTGGATAGTTCTTTTGGTCTGTTTGGAGATAGTGCTAATCTTGATAGGTGCACGGTTTGTGCCAAATGTACCATAGGGTTAGAAATCATTTTGGGCGTACCTGGTGGTACTCCTAGGTGACGAGGCACAAGTGAATGCTCGTCTTTGTCTGTTTGGAGATAGTGCTAATCTTGACGCAAGATAGGTGCGCTGTTTGCGCCGAACGTACCATAGGCTCAGAAATCATTTTGGACGCACCCGATGGATCTTCTTAGTGACATTGGTTATTTGGAATCTCGTTTCAATATATCTAGAGACACTTTAGATTCAGTGCAAGATAGGTGCACGGTTTGCGCCAAACGTAGATCAGAAATCATGTTGGGATGCACCCGATGGTACTTCTAGTTGACGAGGCTCAAGTGGTTACTTGTTTCAGTCTATTTAGAGATACTGCTAATCTTGACGCAAGATAGGTGCACGGTTTGCGTCAAACATTCTATAGGCTCAAAAATCATTTTGGACGCACTCGATAGTACTCCTTGGTGACGAGGCAGACGTGGATGATCATCTTGGTCTGTTTGGACATAGAGCTAATCTTGACACAAGATAGGTGCACGGTTTGCGCCGAACGAAACATAGGCTCAGAAATCATTTTGGACGCACCCGATGGATCTCCTCGGTGACATTGGTCATGTGAAATCTCGTTTCAATCCATTTGGAGGCACTGTTAGAGTTAGTGCAAGATAGGTGCACGGTTTGCGCCAGACATAGATTAAAAATCATTTTGGGATGCACCCGATGGTACTTCAAGGTGACGAGGCTCAAGTGGTTATTTTTCAGTCTATTTAGACATAGTGCTAATATTGACGCAAGATAGGTGCACGGTTTGCGTCGAACGTACCATAGGCTCAAAAATCATTTTGGACGCACTCGATCATACTCCTAGGTGACGAGGCACACATGGATGCTCGTTTTGTTGTGTTTGGACATAGAACTAATCATGACACAAGATGGGTGCAAGGTTTGTGCTGAATGTAGGACAGGCTCAGAAATCATTTTGGACGCACCCGTTGGATCTCCTCGGTGACATTGGTCGTGTGGAATCTTGTTTCAATCCATTTGGAGACAGTATTAGAGTCAGTGCAAGATAGGTGCATGGTTTGCGCCAAACGTAGATCAGAAATCATTTTGGGATGCACCTGATGGTATTTCTAGGTGACGAGAATCAAGTGGTTACTTGTTTTAGTCTATTTAGAGATAGTGCTAATCTTGACGCAACATAGATGCACGGTTTGCGCCGAACGTAACATAGGGTCAGAAATCCTTTTGGACGCACCCGATAGATCTCCTATGTGACATTGGTCATGTGGAATCTCATTTCAATCCATTTGGAGACTGTGGTAGTGTCAGTCCAAGATAGGTCCACGGTTTGCGCCAAACGTACCATAGGCACAGAAATCATTTTGGACGCACCCGATGGTACTCCTAGGTGACGTGGCTCAAGTGGATGCTCATTTTGGTATGTTTGGAGATAGTGCCAATCTTGACGCAAGATAGGTGCATGGTTTGCGTTGAACGTACCATAGGCTCAGAAATCGTTTTGGACGCATCCGATGGTACTCCTAGGTGACGAGGCTCAATTGGATAGTCCTTTTGGTCTGTTTGTAGATAAAGCTAATCTTGATAGGTGCATGGTTTGTGCCAAATGTACCATAGGGTTAGAAATCGTTTTGGACGCACCTGATGGTACTACTAGGTGACGAGGCACAAGTGAATGCTCATTTTGGTCTGTTTGGAGATAGTGCTAATCTTGACGCAAGATAGGTGCACTGTTTGCGCCGAACGTACCATAGGCTCAGAAATCATTTTGGACGCACCCGATAGATCTTCTCAGTGACATTGGTCATTTGGAATCTCGTTTCAATCTATCTGGAGACACTTTAGATTCAGTGCAAAATAGATGCACAGTTTGCACCAAACGTAGATCAGAAATCATTTTGGGATGCACCCGATGGTACTTCTAGGTGATGAGGCTCAAGTGGTTACTTGTTCCAGTCTATTCAGAGATAGTGCTAATCTTGACGCAAGATAGGTGCATGGTTTGCGTCAAACGTACCATAGGCTCGAAAATCATTTTGGACGAAATCGATGGTACTCCTAGGTGACGAGGCACACGTGGATGCTCGTTTTGGTCTGTTTGGAGATAGAGCTGATCATGACACAAGATGGGTGCAAGTTTTGTGCCGAACGTAGCACAGGCTCAGAAATCATTTTGGACGCACCCGATGGATCTCCTCGGTGATATTGGTCGTGTGGAATCTTGTTTCAATCCATTTGGAGACAGTATTAGAGTCAGTGCAAGATAGGTGCACGGTTTGCGCGAAACGTAGATCAGAAATCATTTTGGGATGCACCCGATGGTACTTCTAGGTGACGAGGCTCAAGTGGTTACTTGTTTAAGTCTATTTGGAGATAGTGCTAATCTTGACGCAAGATAGATGCACGATTTGCGCCGAACATAACATAGGGTCAGAAATCCTTTTGGACGCACCCGATAGATCTACTATGTGACATTGGTCATGTGGAATCTCATTTCAATCCATTTGGAGACAATGGTAGTTTCAGTCCAAGATAGGTGCACGGTTTCCGCCAAACGTAGCATAGGCACAGAAATCATTTTGGACGCACCCGATGGTACTCCTAGGTGACGTGGCTCAAGTGGATGCTCATTTTGGTATGTTTGGAGATAGTGCTAATCTTGACGCAAGATAGGCGCACGGTTTGCGTTGAACGTACCATAGGCTTATAAATCATTTTGGATACATCCGATGGTACTCCTTGGTGACGAGGCGCAATTGGATAGGCCCTTTGGTCTGTTTGGAGATAGTGCTAATCTTGATAGGTGCATGGTTTGTGCCAAATGTACCATAGGGTTAGAAATCATTTTGGACGCACCTGATGATACTCCTAGGTGACGAGGCACAAGTGAATGCTCGTATTTGTCTATTTGGAGATAGTGCTAATCTTGACACAAGATAGGTGCATGGTTTGCGCTGAATGAAACATAGGCTCAGAAATCATTTTGGACGCACTCGATGGATCTCCTCGGTGACATTGGTCATGTGAAATCTCGTTTCAATCCATTTGGAGACACTGTTAGAGTTAGTGCAAGATAGGTGCACGGTTTGCGCCAAACATAGATTAAAAATCATTTTGGGATGCACCCGATGGTACTTCTAGGTGACGAGGCTCAAGTGGTTATCTGTTTCAGCCTATTTAGAGATAGTGCTAATATTGACGCAAGATAGGTGCACGGTTTGCGTCGAACGTACCATAGGCTCGAAAATCATTTTGGACGCACTCGATGGTACTCCTAGGTGACGAGGCAAACGTGGATGCTCGTTTTGGTCTGTTTGGACATAGAGCTAATCATGACACAAGATGGGTGCAAGGTTTGCGCCGAACGTAGCACAGGCTCAGAAATTATTTTGGACGCACCCGATGGATCTCCTCGGTGACATTGGTCGTGTGGAATCTTGTTTCAATCCATTTGGAGACAGTATTAGAGTCAGTGCAAGATAGGTGCACGGTTTGCGTGAAACGTAGATCAGAAATCATTTTGGGATGCACCCGATGGTACTTCTAGGTGACGAGGCTCAAATGGTTACTTGTTTAAGTCTATTTGAAGATAGTGCTAATCTTGACACAAGATAGATGCACGGTTTGCGCCGAACGTAACATAGGGTCACAAATCCTTTTGGACGCACCCGATAGATCTACTATGTGACATTGGTCATGTGGAATCTCATTTCAATCTATTTAGAGACAATGGTAGTTTCAGTCCAAGATAGGTGCACAGTTTGCGCCAAACGTACCATAGGCACAGAAATCATTTTGGACGCACCCGATGGTACTCCTAGGTGATGTGGCTCAAGTGGATGCTCATTTTGGTATGTTTGGAGATAGTGCTAATATTGACGCAAGATAGGTGCACGGTTTGTGTCGAACGTACCATAGGCTCGAAAATCATTTTTGACGCACTCGATGGTACTCCTAGGTGACGAGGCACACATGGATGCTCGTTTTGGTCTGTTTGGACATAGAGCTAATCATGACACAAGATGGGTGCAAGGTTTGCGCCGAACGTAGGACAGGCTCAGAAATCATTTTGGACGAACCCGATGGATCTCCTCGGTGACATTGGTCGTGTGGAATCTTGTTTCAATCCATTTGGAGACAGTATTAGAGTCAGTGCAAGATAGGTGCACGGTTTGCGCCAAACGTAGATCAGAAATCATTTTGGGATGCACCCGATGGTATTTCTAGGTGACGAGAATCAAGTGGTTACTTGTTTTAGACTATTTGGAGATAGTGCTAATCTTGACGCAACATAGATGCACGGTTTGCGCCGAACGTAACATAGGGTCAGAAATCCTTTTGGACGCACCCGATAGATCTCCTATGTGACATTGGTCATGTGGAATCTCATTTCAATCCATTTGGAGACTGTGGTAGTGTCAGTCCAAGATAGGTCCACGGTTTGCGCCAAACGTACCATAGGCACAGAAATCATTTTGGACGCACCCGATGGTACTCCTAGGTGACGTGGCTCAAGTGGATGCTCAGTTTGGTATGTTTGGAGATAGTGCTAATCTTGACGCAAGATAGGTGCATGGTTTGCGTTGAACGTACCATAGGCTCAGAAATCGTTTTGGACGCATCCGATGGTACTCCTAGGTGACGTGGCTGAAGTGGATGCTCATTTTGGTATGTTTGGAGATAGTGCTAATATTGACGCAAGATAGGTGCACGGTTTGCGTCGAACGTACCATAGGCTCGAAAATCATTTTTGACGCACTCGATGGTACTCCTAGGTGACGAGGCACACATGGATGCTCGTTTTGGTCTGTTTGGACATAGAGCTAATCATGACACAAGATGGGTGCAAGGTTTGCGCCGAACGTAGGACAGGCTCAGAAATCATTTTGGACGAACCCGATGGATCTCCTCGGTGACATTGGTCGTGTGGAATCTTGTTTCAATCCATTTGGAGACAGTATTAGAGTCAGTGCAAGATAGGTGCACGGTTTGCGCCAAACGTAGATCAGAAATCATTTTGGGATGCACCCGATGGTATTTCTAGGTGACGAGAATCAAGTGGTTACTTGTTTTAGACTATTTGGAGATAGTGCTAATCTTGACGCAACATAGATGCACGGTTTGCGCCGAACGTAACATAGGGTCAGAAAATCCTTTTGGACGCACCCGATAGATCTCCTATGTGACATTGGTCATGTGGAATCTCATTTCAATCCATTTGGAGACTGTGGTAGTGTCAGTCCAAGATAGGTCCACGGTTTGCGCCAAACGTACCATAGGCACAGAAATCATTTTGGACGCACCCGATGGTACTCCTAGGTGACGTGGCTCAAGTGGATGCTCATTTTGGTATGTTTGGAGATAGTGCTAATCTTGACGCAAGATAGGTGCATGGTTTGCGTTGAACGTACCATAGGCTCAGAAATCGTTTTGGACGCATCCGATGGTACTCCTAGGTGACGTGGCTGAAGTGGATGCTCATTTTGGTATGTTTGGAGATAGTGCTAATATTGACGCAAGATAGGTGCACGGTTTGCGTCGAACGTACCATAGGCTCAAAAATCATTTTTGACGCACTCGATGGTACTCCTAGGTGACGAGGCACACATGGATGCTCGTTTTGGTCTGTTTGGACATAGAGCTAATCATGACACAAGATGGGTGCAAGGTTTGCGCCGAACGTAGGACTGGCTCAGAAATCATTTTGGACGAACCCGATGGATCTCCTCGGTGACATTGGTCGTGTGGAATCTTGTTTCAATCCATTTGGAGATAGTATTAGAGTCAGTGCAAGATAGGTGCACGGTTTGCGCGAAACGTAGATCAAAAATCATTTTGGGATGCACCCGATGGTACTTCTAGGTGACGAGGCTCAAGTGGTTACTTGTTTAAGTCTATTTGAAGATAGTGCTAATCTTGACACAAGATAGATGCACGGTTTGCGCCGAACGTAACATAGGGTCATAAATCCTTTTGGACGCACCCGATAGATCTACTATGTCACATTGGTCATGTGGAATCTCATTTCAATCCATTTAGAGACAATGGTAGTTTCAGTCCAAGATAGGTGCACGGTTTGCGCCAAACGTACCATAGGCACATAAATCATTTTGGACGCACCCGATGATACTCCTAGGTGACGTGGCTCAAGTGGATGCTCATTTTGGTATGTTTGGAGATAGTGCTAATCTTGACGCAAGATAGGCGCACGGTTTGGTTGAACGTACCATAGGCTTAGAAATCATTTTGGACACATCCGATGGTACTCCTAGGTGACGAGGCTCAATTGGATGCTCATTTTGGTATGTTTGGAGACAGTGCTAATCTTGACGCAAGATAGGTGCACGGTTTGCGTTGAACGTACCATAGGCTCAGAAATCGTTTTGGACACATCTGATGGTACTCCTAGGTGACGAGGCGCAATTGGATAGGCCCTTTGGTCTGTTTGGAGATAGTGCTAATCTTGATAGGTGCATGGTTTGTGCCAAATGTACCATAGGGTTAGAAATCATTTTGGACGCACCTGATTGTACTCCTAGGTGACGAGGCACAAGTGAATGCTCGTCTTTGTCTATTTGGAGATAGTGCTAATCTTGACGCAAGATAGGTGCACTGTTTGCGCCGAACGTACCATAGGCTCAGAAATCATTTTGGACGCACCCGATGGATCTTCTCAGTGACATTGGTCATTTGGAATCTCGTTTCAATCTATCTGGAGACACTTTAGATTCAGTGTAAGATAGATGCACGGTTTGCGCCAAACGTAGATCAGAAATCATTTTGGGATGCACCCGATGGTACTTCTTGGTGACGAGGCTCAAGTGGTTACTTGTTTCATACTATTTAGAGATAGTGCTAATCTTGACGCCGGATAGGTGCACGGTTTGCGTCGAACGTACCATAGGCTCAAAAATCATTTTGGACGCACCCGATGGTACTCCTAGGTGACGAGGCACACGTGGATGCTCGTTTTGGTCTATTTGGACATAGAGCTAATCTTGACACAAGATATGTGCACGGTTTGCGCCGAACGAAACATAGGCTCAGAAATCATTTTGGACGCACCCAATGGATCTCCTCGGTGACATTGGTCATGTGAAATCTCGTTTCAATCCATTTGGAGACACTGTTAGAGTTAGTGCAAGATAGGTACACGGTTTGCGCCAAACATAGATTAAAAATCATTTTGGGATGTACCCGATGGTACTTCTAGGTGACAAGGCTCAAGTGGTTATTTGTTTCAGTCTATTTAGAGATAGTGCTAATATTGACGCAAGATAGGTGCACGGTTTGCGTCGAACGTACCATAGGCTCAAAAATCATTTTGGACGCACTCGATCATACTCCTAGGTGACGAGGCACACATGGATGCTCGTTTTGTTGTGTTTGGACATAGAACTAATCATGACACAAGATGGGTGCAAGGTTTGTGCTGAATGTAGCACAGGCTCAGAAAATCATTTTGGATGCACCCGTTGGATCTCCTCGGTGACATTGGTCGTGTGGAATCTTGTTTCAATGCATTTGGAGATAGTATTAGAGTCAGTGCAAGATAGGTGCACGGTTTGCGCCAAACATAGATTAAAAATCATTTTGGGATGCACCCGATGGTACTTCTAGGAGACGAGGCTCAAGTGGTTATTTGTTTTAGTCTATTTAGAGATAGTGCTAATATTGACGCAAGATAGGTGCACGGTTTGCGTCGAACGTAGCATAGGCTCAAAATCATTTTGGACGCATTCGATGGTACTCCTAGGTGACAAGGCACACGTGGATGCTTGTTTTGGTTTGTTTGGACATAGAGCTAATCATGACACAAGATGGGTGCAAGGTTTGCGCCGAACGTAGCACAGGCTTAGAAATCATTTTGGACGCACCCGATGGATCTCCTCGGTGACATTGGTCGTGTGGAATCTTGTTTCAATCCATTTGGAGACAGTATTAGAGTCAGTGCAAGATAGCTGCACGGTTTGCGCGAAACGTAGATCAAAAATCATTTTGGGATGCACCCGATGGTACTTCTAGGTGACGAGGCTCAAGTGGTTACTTGTTTAAGTCTATTTGAAGATAGTGCTAATCTTGACACAAGATAGATGCACGGTTTGCGCCGAACGTAACATAGGGTCATAAATCCTTTTGGACGCACCCGATAGATCTACTATGTGACATTGGTCATGTGGAATCTCATTTCAATCCATTTAGAGACAATGGTAGTTTCAGTCCAAGATAGGTGCACGGTTTGCGCCAAACGTACCATAGGCACATAAATCATTTTGGACGCACCCGATGATACTCCTAGGTGACGTGGCTCAAGTGGATGCTCATTTTGGTATGTTTGGAGATAGTGCTAATCTTGACGCAAGATAGGCGCACTGTTTGGTTGAACGTACCATAGGCTTAGAAATCATTTTGGACACATCCGATGGTACTCCTAGGTGACGAGGCTCAATTGGATAGTTCTTTTGGTCTGTTTGGAGATAGTGCTAATCTTGATAGGTGCATGGTTTGTGCCAAATGTACCATAGGGTTAGAAATCATTTTGGGCGTACCTGGTGGTACTCCTAGGTGACGAGGCACAAGTGAATGCTCGTCTTTGTCTGTTTGGAGATAGTGCTAATCTTGACGCAAGATAGGTGCGCTGTTTGCGCCGAACGTACCATAGGCTCAGAAATCATTTTGGACGCACCCGATGGATCTTCTCAGTGACATTGGTTATTTGGAATCTCGTTTCAATATATCTAGAGACACTTTAGATTCAGTGCAAGATAGGTGCACGGTTTGCGCCAAACGTAGATCAGAAATCATGTTGGGATGCACCCGATGGTACTTCTAGTTGACGAGGCTCAAGTGGTTACTTGTTTCAGTCTATTTAGAGATACTGCTAATCTTGACGCAAGATAGGTGCACGGTTTGCGTCAAACATTCCATAGGCTCAAAAATCATTTTGGACGCACTCGATAGTACTCCTTGGTGACGAGGCAGACGTGGATGATCATCTTGGTCTGTTTGGACATAGAGCTAATCTTAACACAAGATAGGTGCACGGTTTGCGCCGAACGAAACATAGGCTCAGAAATCATTTTGGACGCACCCGATGGATCTCCTCGGTGACATTGGTCATGTGAAATCTCGTTTCAATCCATTTGGAGGCACTGTTAGAGTTAGTGCAAGATAGGTGCACGGTTTGCGCCAGACATAGATTAAAAATCATTTTGGGATGCACCCGATGGTACTTCAAGGTGACGAGGCTCAAGTGGTTATTTTTCAGTCTATTTAGACATAGTGCTAATATTGACGCAAGATAGGTGCACGGTTTGCGTCGAACGTACCATAGGCTCAAAAATCATTTTGGACGCACTCGATCATACTCCTAGGTGACGAGGCACACGTGGATGCTCATTTTGGTCTGTTTGGACATAGAGCTAATCATGACACAAGATGGGTGCAAGGTTTGCGCCGAACGTAGCACAGGCTCAGAAATCATTTTGGACGCACCCGATGGATCTCCTCGGTGACATTGGTCGTGTGGAATCTTGTTTCAATCCATTTGGAGACATTATTAGAGTCAGTGCAAGATAGGTGCACGGTTTGCGCCAAACGTAGATCAGAAATCATTTTGGGATGCACCCGATGGTATTTCTAGGTGACGAGAATCAAGTGGTTACTTGTTTTAGTCTATTTAGAGATAGTGCTAATCTTGACGCAACATAGATGCACGGTTTGCGCCGAACGTAACATAGGGTCAGAAATCCTTTTGGACGCACCCGATAGATCTCCTATGTGACATTGGTCATGTGGAATCTCATTTCAATCCATTTGGAGACTGTGGTAGTGTCAGTCCAAGATAGGTGCACGGTTTGCGCCAAACGTACCATAGGCACAGAAATCATTTTGGACGCACCCGATGGTACTCCTAGGTGACGTGGCTCAAGTGAATGCTCATTTTGGTATGTTTGGAGATAGTGCTAATCTTGACGCAAGATAGGTGCATGGTTTGCGTTGAACGTACCATAGGCTCAGAAATCGTTTTGGACGCATCCGATGGTACTCCTAGGTGACGAGGCTCAATTGGATAGTGCTTTTGGTCTGTTTGTAGATAAAGCTAATCTTGATAGGTGCATGGTTTGTGCCAAATGTACCATAGGGTTAGAAATCGTTTTGGACGCACCTGATGGTACTACTAGGTGACGAGGCACAAGTGAATGCTCATTTTGATCTGTTTGGAGATAGTGCTAATCTTGACGCAAGATAGGTGCACTGTTTGCGCCGAACGTACCATAGGCTCAGAAATCATTTTGGACGCACCCGATAGATCTTCTCAGTGACATTGGTCATTTGGAATCTCGTTTCAATCTATCTGGAGACACTTTAGATTCAGTGCAAAATAGATGCACAGTTTGCACCAAACGTAGATCAGAAATCATTTTGGGATGCACCCGATGGTACTTCTAGGTGATGAGGCTCAAGTGGTTACTTGTTCCAGTCTATTCAGAGATAGTGCTAATCTTGACGCAAGATAGGTGCATGGTTTGCGTCAAACGTACCATAGGCTCGAAAATTATTTTGGACGAAATCGATGGTACTCCTAGGTGACGAGGCACACGTGGATGCTCGTTTTGGTCTGTTTCGAGATAGAGCTGATCATGACACAAGATGGGTGCAAGTTTTGTGCCGAACGTAGCACAGGCTCAAAAATCATTTTGGACGCACCCGATGGATCTCCTCGGTGATATTGGTCGTGTGGAATCTTATTTCAATCCATTTGGAGACAGTATTAGAGTCAGTGCAAGATAGGTGCACGGTTTGCGCGAAACGTAGATCAGAAATCATTTTGGGATGCACCCGATGGTACTTCTAGGTGACGAGGCTCAAGTGGTTACTTGTTTAAGTCTATTTGGAGATAGTGCTAATCTTGACGCAAGATAGATGCACGATTTGCGCGGAACATAACATAGGGTCAGAAATCCTTTTGGACGCACCCGATAGATCTATTATGTGACATTGGTCATGTGGAATCTCATTTCAATCCATTTGGAGACAATGGTAGTTTCAGTCCAAGATAGGTGCACGGTTTCCGCCAAACGTAGCATAGGCACAGAAATCATTTTGGACGCACCCGATGGTACTCCTAGGTGACGTGGCTCAAGTGGATGCTCATTTTGGTATGTTTGGAGATAGTGCTAATCTTGACGCAAGATAGGCGCACGGTTTGCGTTGAACGTACCATAGGCTTATAAATCATTTTGGATACATCCGATGGTACTCCTTGGTGACGAGGCGCAATTGGATAGGCCCTTTGGTCTGTTTGGAGATAGTGCTAATCTTGATAGGTGCATGGTTTGTGCCAAATGTACCATAGGGTTAGAAATCATTTTGGACGCACCTGATGGTACTCCTAGGTGACGAGGCACAAGTGAATGCTCGTATTTGTCTATTTGGAGATAGTGCTAATCTTGACACAAGATAGGTGCATGGTTTGCGCTGAATGAAACATAGGCTCAGAAATCATTTTGGACGCACTCGATGGATCTCCTCGGTGACATTGGTCATGTGAAATCTCGTTTCAATCCATTTGGAGACACTGTTAGAGTTAGTGCAAGATAGGTGCACGGTTTGCGCCAAACATAGATTAAATATCATTTTGGGATGCACCCGATGGTACTTCTAGGTGACGAGGCTCAAGTGGTTATTTGTTTCAGCCTATTTAGAGATAGTGCTAATATTGACGCAAGATAGGTGCACGGTTTGCGTCGAACGTACCATAGGCTCGAAAATCATTTTGGACGCACTCGATGGTACTCCTAGGTGACGAGGCAAACGTGGATGCTCGTTTTGGTCTGTTTGGACATAGAGCTAATCATGACACAAGATGGGTGCAAGGTTTGCGCCGAACGTAGCACAGGCTCAGAAATTATTTTGGACGCACCCGATGGATCTCCTCGGTGACATTGGTCGTGTGGAATCTTGTTTCAATCCATTTGGAGACAGTATTAGAGTCAGTGCAAGATAGGTGCACGGTTTGCGTGAAACGTAGATCAGAAATCATTTTGGGATGCACCCGATGGTACTTCTAGGTGACGAGGCTCAAATGGTTACTTGTTTAAGTCTATTTGAAGATAGTGCTAATCTTGACACAAGATAGATGCACGGTTTGCGCCGAACGTAACATAGGGTCATAAATCCTTTTGGACGCACCCGATAGATCTACTATGTGACATTGGTCATGTGGAATCTCATTTCAATCCATTTAGAGACAATGGTAGTTTCAGTCCAAGATAGGTGCACAGTTTGCGCCAACGTACCATAGGCACAGAAATCATTTTGGACGCACCCGATGGTACTCCTAGGTGATGTGGCTCAAGTGGATGCTCATTTTGGTATGTTTGGAGATAGTGCTAATATTGACGCAAGATAGGTGCACGGTTTGCGTCGAACGTACCATAGGCTCGAAAATCATTTTTGACGCACTCGATGGTACTCCTAGGTGACGAGGCACACATGGATGCTCGTTTTGGTCTGTTTGGACATAGAGCTAATCATGACACAAGATGGGTGCAAGGTTTGCGCCGAACGTAGGACAGGCTCAGAAATCATTTTGGACGAACCCGATGGATCTCCTCGGTGACATTGGTCGTGTGGAATCTTGTTTCAATCCATTTGGAGGCAGTATTAGAGTCAGTGCAAGATAGGTGCACGGTTTGCGCCAAACGTTGATCAGAAATCATTTTGGGATGCACCCAATGGTATTTCTAGGTGACGAGAATCAAGTGGTTACTTGTTTTAGACTATTTGGAGATAGTGCTAATCTTGACGCAACATAGATGCACGGTTTGCGCCGAACGTAACATAGGGTCAGAAATCCTTTTGGACGCACCCGATAGATCTCCTAGGTGACATTGGTCATGTGGAATCTCATTTCAATCCATTTGGAGACTGTGGTAGTGTCAGTCCAAGATAGGTCCACGGTTTGCGCCAAACGTACCATAGGCACAGAAATCATTTTGGACGCACCCGATGGTACTCCTAGGTGACGTGGCTCAAGTGGATGCTCATTTTGGTATGTTTGGAGATAGTGCTAATCTTGACGCAAGATAGGTGCATGGTTTGCGTTGAACGTACCATAGGCTCAGAAATCGTTTTGGACGCATCCGATGGTACTCCTAGGTGACGTGGCTGAAGTGGATGCTCATTTTGGTATGTTTGGAGATAGTGCTAATATTGACGCAAGATAGGTGCACGGTTTGCGTCGAACGTACCATAGGCTCGAAAATCATTTTTGACGCACTCGATGGTACTCCTAGGTGACGAGGCACACATGGATGCTCGTTTTGGTCTGTTTGGACATAGAGCTAATCATGACACAAGATGGGTGCAAGGTTTGCGCCGAACGTAGGACAGGCTCAGAAATCATTTTGGACGAACCCGATGGATCTCCTCGGTGACATTGGTCGTGTGGAATCTTGTTTCAATCCATTTGGAGACAGTATTAGAGTCAGTGCAAGATAGGTGCACGGTTTACGCCAAACGTAGATCAGAAATCATTTTGGGATGCACCCGATGGTATTTCTAGGTGACGAGAATCAAGTGGTTACTTGTTTTAGACTATTTGGAGATAGTGCTAATCTTGACGCAACATAGATGCACGGTTTGCGCCGAACGTAACATAGGGTCAGAAATCCTTTTGGACGCACCCGATAGATCTCCTATGTGACATTGGTCATGTGGAATCTCATTTCAATCCATTTGGAGACTGTGGTAGTGTCAGTCCAAGATAGGTCCACGGTTTGCGCCAAACGTACCATAGGCACAGAAATCATTTTGGACGCACCCGATGGTACTCCTAGGTGACCTGTTTCAAGTGGATGCTCATTTTGGTATGTTTGGAGATAGTGCTAATCTTGACGCAAGATAGGTGCATGGTTTGCGTTGAACGTACCATAGGCTCAGAAATCGTTTTGGACGCATCCGATGGTACTCCTAGGTGACGAGGCTCAATTGGATAGTCCTTTTGGTCTGTTTGGAGATAGAGCTAATCTTGATAGGTGCATGGTTTGTGCCAAGTGTACCATAGGGTTAGAAATCGTTTTGGACGCACCTGATGGTACTACTAGGTGACGAGGCACAAGTGAATGCTCATTTTGGTCTGTTTGGAGATAGTGCTAATCTTGACGCAAGATAGGTGCACTGTTTGCGCCGAACGTACCATAGGCTCAGAAATCATTTTGGACGCACCCGATAGATCTTCTCAGTGACATTGGTCATTTGGAATTTCGTTTCAATCTATCTGGAGACACTTTAGATTCAGTGCAAAATAGATGCACAGTTTGCACCAAACGTAGATCAGAAATCATTTTGGGATGCACCCGATGGTACTTCTAGGTGATGAGGCTCAAGTGGTTACTTGTTCCAGTCTATTTAGAGATAGTGCTAATCTTGACGCAAGATAGGTGCACGGTTTGCGTAGAACGTACCATAGGCTCGAAAATCATTTTGGACGCACTTGATGGTACTCCTAGGTGACGAGGCACACGTGGATGCTCGTTTTGGTCTGTTTGGAGACAGTCATGACACAAGATGGGTGCAAGTTTTGTGCCGAACGTAGCACAGGCTCAGAAATCATTTTGGACGCACCCGATGGATCTCCTCGGTGATATTGGTCGTGTGGAATCTTGTTTCAATCCATTTGGAGACAGTATTAGAGTCAGTGCAAGATAGGTGCACGGTTTGCGCGAAACGTAGATCAGAAATCATTTTGGGATGCACCCGATGGTACTTCTAGGTGACGAGGCTCAAGTGGTTACTTGTTTAAGTCTATTTGGAGATAGTGCTAATCTTGACGGAAGATAGATGCACGGTTTGCGCCGAACATAACATAGGGTCAGAAATCCTTTTGGACGCACTCGATAGATCTACTATGTGACATTGGTCATGTGGAATCTCATTTCAATCCATTTGGAGACAATGGTAGTTTCAGTCCAAGATAGGTGCACGGTTTGCGCCAAACGTAGCATAGGCACAGAAATCATTTTGGACGCACCCGATGGTACTCCTAGGTGACGTGGCTCAAGTGGATGCTCATTTTGGTATGTTTGGAGATAGTGCTAATCTTGACGCAAGATAGGCGCACGGTTTGCGTTGAACGTACCATAGGCATATAAATCATTTTGGACACATCCGATGGTACTCCTAGGTGACAAGGCGCAATTGTATAGGCCCTTTGGTCTGTTTGGAGATAGTGCTAATCTTGATAGGTGCATGGTTTGTGCCAAATGTACCATAGGATTAGAAATCATTTTGGACGCACCTGATGGTACTCCTAGGTGACGAGGCACAAGTGAATGCTCGTCTTTGTCTATTTGGAGATAGTGCTAATCTTGACACAAGATAGGTGCACGGTTTGCGCTGAACGAAACATAGGCTCAGAAATCATTTTGGACGCACTCGATGGATCTCCTCGGTGACATTGGTCATGTGAAATCTCGTTTCAATCCATTTGGAGACACTGTTAGAGTTAGTGCAAGATAGGTGCACGGTTTGCGCCAAACATAGATTAAAAATCATTTTGGGATGCACCCGATGGTACTTCTAGGTGACGAAGCTCAAGTGGTTATTTGTTTCAGTCTATTTAGAGATAGTGCTAATATTGACGCAAGATAGGTGCACGGTTTGCGTCGAACGTACCATAGGCTCGAAAATCATTTTGGACGCACTCGATGGTACTCCTAGGTGACGAGGCAAACGTGGATGCTCGTTTTGGTCTGTTTGGACATAGAGCTAATCATGACACAAGATGGGTGCAAGGTTTGGGCTGAACGTAGCACAGGCTCGGAAATTATTTTGGACGCACCCGATGGATCTCCTCGGTGACATTGGTCCTGTGGAATCTTGTTTCAATCCATTTGGAGACAGTATTAGAGTCAGTTCAAGATAGGTGCACGGTTTGCGCGAAACGTAGATCAGAAATCATTTTGGGATGCACCCGATGGTACTTCTAGGTGACGAGGCTCAAGTGGTTACTTGTTTAAGTCTTTTTGGAGATAGTGCTAATCTTGACGCAAGATAGATGCACGGTTTGCGCCGAACGTAACATAGGGTCAGAAATCCTTTTGGACGCACCCGATAGATCTACTATGTGACATTGGTCTTGTGGAATCTCATTTCAATCCATTTGGAGACAATGGTAGTTTCAGTCCAAGATAGGTGCACAGTTTGCGACAAACGTACCATAGGCACAGAAATCATTTTGGACGCACCCGATGGTACTCCTAGGTGACGTGGCTCAAGTGGATGCTCATTTTGGTATGTTTGGAGATAGTGCTAATCTTGACGCAAGATAGGCACACAGTTTGCGTTGAACGTACCATAGGCTTAGAAATCATTTTGGACACATCCGATGGTACTCCTAGGTGACGAGGCTCAATTGGATAGTCCTTTTGGTCTGTTTAGAGATAGTGCTAATCTTGATAGGTGCATGGTTTGTGCCAAATGTACAATAGGGTTAGAAATCATTTTGGGCGCACCTGATGGTACTCCTTGGTGACGAGGCACAAGTGAATGCTCGTCTTTGTCTGTTTGGAGATAGTGCTAATCTTGACGCAAGATAGGTGCACTGTTTGCGCCGAACGTACCATAGGCTCAGAAATCATTTTGGACGCACCCGATGGATCTTCTCAGTGACATTGGTCATTTGGAATCTCGTTTCAATATATCTAGAGACACTTTAGATTCAGTGCAAGATAGGTGCACGGTTTGCGCCAAACGAAGATCAGAAATCATGTTGGGATGCACCCGATGGTACTTCTAGTTGACGAGGCTCAAGTGGTTACTAGTTTTAGTCTATTTAGAGATAGTGCTAATCTTGACGCAAGATAGGTGCACGGTTTGCGTCGAACGTACCATAGGCTCAAAAATCATTTTGGACGCACTCGATAGTACTCCTTGGTGATGAGGCAGACGTGGATGATTGTCTTGGTCTGTTTGGACATAGAGCTAATCTTGACACAAGATAGGTGCATGGTTTGCGCCGAACGAAACATAGGCTCAGAAAATCATTTTGGACGCACCCGATGGATCTTCTCGGTGACATTGGTCATGTGAAATCTCGTTTCAATCCATTTGGAGGCACTGTTAGAGTTAGTGCAAGATAGGTGCATGGTTTGCGCTAAACATAGATTAAAAATCATTTTGAGATGCACCTGATGGTACTTCTAGGTGACGAGGCTCAAGTGGTTATTTTTTTAGTCTATTTAGACATAGTGCTAATATTGACGCAAGATAGGTGCACGGTTTGCGTCGAACGTACCATAGGCTCGAAAATCATTTTTGACGCACTCGATGGTACTCCTAGGTGACGAGGCACACATGGATGCTCGTTTTGGTCTGTTTGGACATAGAGCTAATCATGACACAAGATGGGTGCAAGGTTTGCGCCGAACATAGGACAGGCTCAGAAATAATTTTGGACGCACCCGATGGATCTCCTCGGTGACATTGGTCGTGTGGAATCTTGTTTCAATCCATTTGGAGACTGTGGTAGTGTCAGTCCAAGATAGGTCCACGGTTTGCGCCAAACGTACCATAGGCACAGAAATCGTTTTGAACGCACCCGATGGTACTCCTAGGTGACGTGGCTCAAGTGGATGCTCATTTTGGTATGTTTGGAGATAGTGCTAATCTTGACGCAAGATAGGTGCATGGTTTGCGTTGAACGTACCATAGGCTCAGAAATCGTTTTGGACGCATCCGATGGTACTCCTAGGTGACGAGGCTCAATTGGATAGTCCTTTTGGTCTGTTTGGAGATAGAGCTAATCTTGATAGGTGCATGGTTTGTGCCAAATGTACCATAGGGTTAGAAATCATTTTGGACGCACCTGATGGTACTACTAGGTGACGAGGCACAAGTGAATGCTCATTTTGGTCTGTTTGGAGATAGTGCTAATCTTGACGCAAGATAGGTGCACTGTTTGCGCCGAACGTACCATAGGCTCAGAAATCAGTTTGGACGCACCCGATAGATCTTCTCAGTGACATTGGTCATTTGGAATCTCGTTTCAATCTATCTGAAGACACTTTAGATTCAGTGCAAGATAGATGCACGGTTTGCAACAAACGTAGATTAGAAATCATTTTGGGATGCACTCGATGGTACTTCTAGGTGACGAGGCTCAAGTGGTTACTTGTTCCAGTCTATTTAGAGATAGTGCTAATCTTGACGCAAGATAGGTGCACGGTTTGCGTCGAACGTACCATAGGCTTGAAAATCATTTTGGACGCACTCGATGGTACTCCTAGGTGACGAGGCACACGTGGATGCTCGTTTTGGTCTGTTTGGAGATAGAGCTGATCATGACACAAGATGGGTGCAAGGTTTGTGCCGAACGTAGCACAGGCTTAGAAATTATTTTGGACGCACCCGATGGATCTCCTCGGTAATATTGGTCATGTGGAATCTTGTTTCAATCCATTTGGAGACAGTATTAGAGTCAGTGCAAGATAGGTGCACGGTTTGCGTGTAACATAGATCAGAAATCATTTTGGGATGCACCCGATGGTACTTCTTGGTGACGAGGCTCAAGTGGTTACTTGTTTAAGTCTATTTGGAGATAGTGCTAATCTTGACACAAGATAGATGCACGGTTTGCGCCGAACGTAACATAGGGTCATAAATCCTTTTGGACGCACCCGATAGATCTACTATGTGACATTGGTCATGTGGAATCTCATTTCAATCCATTTGGAGACAATGGTAGTTTCAGTCCAAGATAGGTGCACGGTTTGCACCAAACGTACCATAGGCACAGAAATCATTTTAGACGCACCCGATGGTACTCCTAGGTGACGTGGCTCAAGTGGATGCTCATTTTGGTATGTTTAGAGATAGTGCTAATCTTGACGCAAGATAGGCGCACGGTTTGCGTTGAACGTACCATAGGCTTAGAAATAATTTTGGACACATCCGATGGTACTCCTAGGTGACGAGGCTCAATTGGATAGTTCTTTTGGTCTGTTTGGAGATAGTGCTAATCTTGATAGGTGCATGGTTTGTGCCAAATGTACTATAGGGTTAGAAATCATTTTGGGCGCACCTGAGGGTACTCCTAGGTGACGAGGCACAAGTGAATGCTCGTCTTTGTCTGTTTGGAGATAGTGCTAATCTTGACGCAGGATAGGTGCACTGTTTGCGCCGAACGTACCATAGGCTCAGAAATCATTTTGGACGCATCCGATGGATCTTCTCAGTGACATTGGTCATTTGGAATCTCGTTTCAATATATCTGGAGACACTTTAGATTCAGTGCAAGATAGGTGCACGGTTTGCGCCAAACGTAGATCAGAAATCATGTTGTGATGCACCCGATGGTACTTCTAGTTGACGAGGCTCAAGTGGTTACTTGTTTCAGTCTATTTAGAGATAGTGCTAATCTTGACGCAAGATAGGTGCACGGTTTGCGTCGAACGTTCCATAGGCTCAAAAATCATTTTGGACGCACTCGATAGTACTCCTTGGTGACGAGGCAGACATGGATGATCGTCTTGGTCTGTTTAGACAGAGCTAATCTTGACACAAGATAGGTGCACGGTTTGCGCTGAACGAAACATAGGCTCAGAAATCATTTTGGACGCACCCGATGGATCTCCTCGGTGACATTGGTCATGTGAAATCTCGTTTCAATCCATTTGGAGGCACTGTTAGAGTTAGTGCAAGATAGGTGCACGGTTTGCGCCAAACATAGATTAAAAATCATTTTGGGATGCACCCGATGGTACTTCTAGGTGACGAGGCTCGAGTGGTTATTTTTTTCAGTCTATTTAGACATAGTGCTAATATTGACGCAAGATAGGTACACGGTTTGCGTTGAACGTACCATAGGCTCGAAAATCATTTTGGACGCACTCGATGGTACTCCTAGGTGACAAGGCACACGTGGATGCTCGTTTTGGTCTGTTTGGACATAGAGCTAATCATGACACAAGATGGGTGCAAGGTTTGCGCCGAACATGGCACAGGCTCAGAAATTATTTTGGACGCACCCGATGGATCTCCTCGGTGACATTGGTCGTGTGGAATCTTGTTTCAATCCATTTGGAGACAGTATTAGAGTCAGTGCAAGATAGGTGCACGGTTTGCGTGAAACGTAGATCAGAAATCATTTTGGGATGCACCCGATGGTACTTCTAGGTGACGAGGCTCAAATGGTTACTTGTTTAAGTCTATTTGAAGATAGTGCTAATCTTGACACAAGATAGATGCACGGTTTGCGCCGAACGTAACATAGGGTCATAAATCCTTTTGGACGCACCCGATAGATCTACTATGTGACATTGGTCATGTGGAATCTCATTTCAATCCATTTAGAGACAATGGTAGTTTCAGTCCAAGATAGGTGCACAGTTTGCGCCAACGTACCATAGGCACAGAAATCATTTTGGACGCACCCGATGGTACTCCTAGGTGATGTGGCTCAAGTGGATGCTCATTTTGGTATGTTTGGAGATAGTGCTAATATTGACGCAAGATAGGTGCACGGTTTGCGTCGAACGTACCATAGGCTCGAAAATCATTTTTGACGCACTCGATGGTACTCCTAGGTGACGAGGCACACATGGATGCTCGTTTTGGTCTGTTTGGACATAGAGCTAATCATGACACAAGATGGGTGCAAGGTTTGCGCCGAACGTAGGACAGGCTCAGAAATCATTTTGGACGAACCCGATGGATCTCCTCGGTGACATTGGTCGTGTGGAATCTTGTTTCAATCCATTTGGAGGCAGTATTAGAGTCAGTGCAAGATAGGTGCACGGTTTGCGCCAAACGTTGATCAGAAATCATTTTGGGATGCACCCAATGGTATTTCTAGGTGACGAGAATCAAGTGGTTACTTGTTTTAGACTATTTGGAGATAGTGCTAATCTTGACGCAACATAGATGCACGGTTTGCGCCGAACGTAACATAGGGTCAGAAATCCTTTTGGACGCACCCGATAGATCTCCTAGGTGACATTGGTCATGTGGAATCTCATTTCAATCCATTTGGAGACTGTGGTAGTGTCAGTCCAAGATAGGTCCACGGTTTGCGCCAAACGTACCATAGGCACAGAAATCATTTTGGACGCACCCGATGGTACTCCTAGGTGACGTGGCTCAAGTGGATGCTCATTTTGGTATGTTTGGAGATAGTGCTAATCTTGACGCAAGATAGGTGCATGGTTTGCGTTGAACGTACCATAGGCTCAGAAATCGTTTTGGACGCATCCGATGGTACTCCTAGGTGACGTGGCTGAAGTGGATGCTCATTTTGGTATGTTTGGAGATAGTGCTAATATTGACGCAAGATAGGTGCACGGTTTGCGTCGAACGTACCATAGGCTCGAAAATCATTTTTGACGCACTCGATGGTACTCCTAGGTGACGAGGCACACATGGATGCTCGTTTTGGTCTGTTTGGACATAGAGCTAATCATGACACAAGATGGGTGCAAGGTTTGCGCCGAACGTAGGACAGGCTCAGAAATCATTTTGGACGAACCCGATGGATCTCCTCGGTGACATTGGTCGTGTGGAATCTTGTTTCAATCCATTTGGAGACAGTATTAGAGTCAGTGCAAGATAGGTGCACGGTTTACGCCAAACGTAGATCAGAAATCATTTTGGGATGCACCCGATGGTATTTCTAGGTGACGAGAATCAAGTGGTTACTTGTTTTAGACTATTTGGAGATAGTGCTAATCTTGACGCAACATAGATGCACGGTTTGCGCCGAACGTAACATAGGGTCAGAAATCCTTTTGGACGCACCCGATAGATCTCCTATGTGACATTGGTCATGTGGAATCTCATTTCAATCCATTTGGAGACTGTGGTAGTGTCAGTCCAAGATAGGTCCACGGTTTGCGCCAAACGTACCATAGGCACAGAAATCATTTTGGACGCACCCGATGGTACTCCTAGGTGACCTGGCTCAAGTGGATGCTCATTTTGGTATGTTTGGAGATAGTGCTAATCTTGACGCAAGATAGGTGCATGGTTTGCGTTGAACGTACCATAGGCTCAGAAATCGTTTTGGACGCATCCGATGGTACTCCTAGGTGACGAGGCTCAATTGGATAGTCCTTTTGGTCTGTTTGGAGATAGAGCTAATCTTGATAGGTGCATGGTTTGTGCCAAGTGTACCATAGGGTTAGAAATCGTTTTGGACGCACCTGATGGTACTACTAGGTGACGAGGCACAAGTGAATGCTCATTTTGGTCTGTTTGGAGATAGTGCTAATCTTGACGCAAGATAGGTGCACTGTTTGCGCCGAACGTACCATAGGCTCAGAAATCATTTTGGACGCACCCGATAGATCTTCTCAGTGACATTGGTCATTTGGAATCTCGTTTCAATCTATCTGGAGACACTTTAGATTCAGTGCAAAATAGATGCACAGTTTGCACCAAACGTAGATCAGAAATCATTTTGGGATGCACCCGATGGTACTTCTAGGTGATGAGGCTCAAGTGGTTACTTGTTCCAGTCTATTTAGAGATAGTGCTAATCTTGACGCAAGATAGGTGCACGGTTTGCGTAGAACGTACCATAGGCTCGAAAATCATTTTGGACGCACTTGATGGTACTCCTAGGTGACGAGGCACACGTGGATGCTCGTTTTGGTCTGTTTGGAGACAGTCATGACACAAGATGGGTGCAAGTTTTGTGCCGAACGTAGCACAGGCTCAGAAATCATTTTGGACGCACCCGATGGATCTCCTCGGTGATATTGGTCGTGTGGAATCTTGTTTCAATCCATTTGGAGACAGTATTAGAGTCAGTGCAAGATAGGTGCACGGTTTGCGCGAAACGTAGATCAGAAATCATTTTGGGATGCACCCGATGGTACTTCTAGGTGACGAGGCTCAAGTGGTTACTTGTTTAAGTCTATTTGGAGATAGTGCTAATCTTGACGGAAGATAGATGCACGGTTTGCGCCGAACATAACATAGGGTCAGAAATCCTTTTGGACGCACTCGATAGATCTACTATGTGACATTGGTCATGTGGAATCTCATTTCAATCCATTTGGAGACAATGGTAGTTTCAGTCCAAGATAGGTGCACGGTTTGCGCCAAACGTAGCATAGGCACAGAAATCATTTTGGACGCACCCGATGGTACTCCTAGGTGACGTGGCTCAAGTGGATGCTCATTTTGGTATGTTTGGAGATAGTGCTAATCTTGACGCAAGATAGGCGCACGGTTTGCGTTGAACGTACCATAGGCATATAAATCATTTTGGACACATCCGATGGTACTCCTAGGTGACAAGGCGCAATTGTATAGGCCCTTTGGTCTGTTTGGAGATAGTGCTAATCTTGATAGGTGCATGGTTTGTGCCAAATGTACCATAGGATTAGAAATCATTTTGGACGCACCTGATGGTACTCCTAGGTGACGAGGCACAAGTGAATGCTCGTCTTTGTCTATTTGGAGATAGTGCTAATCTTGACACAAGATAGGTGCACGGTTTGCGCTGAACGAAACATAGGCTCAGAAATCATTTTGGACGCACTCGATGGATCTCCTCGGTGACATTGGTCATGTGAAATCTCGTTTCAATCCATTTGGAGACACTGTTAGAGTTAGTGCAAGATAGGTGCACGGTTTGCGCCAAACATAGATTAAAAATCATTTTGGGATGCACCCGATGGTACTTCTAGGTGACGAAGCTCAAGTGGTTATTTGTTTCAGTCTATTTAGAGATAGTGCTAATATTGACGCAAGATAGGTGCACGGTTTGCGTCGAACGTACCATAGGCTCGAAAATCATTTTGGACGCACTCGATGGTACTCCTAGGTGACGAGGCAAACGTGGATGCTCGTTTTGGTCTGTTTGGACATAGAGCTAATCATGACACAAGATGGGTGCAAGGTTTGGGCTGAACGTAGCACAGGCTCGGAAATTATTTTGGACGCACCCGATGGATCTCCTCGGTGACATTGGTCCTGTGGAATCTTGTTTCAATCCATTTGGAGACAGTATTAGAGTCAGTTCAAGATAGGTGCACGGTTTGCGCGAAACGTAGATCAGAAATCATTTTGGGATGCACCCGATGGTACTTCTAGGTGACGAGGCTCAAATGGTTACTTGTTTAAGTCTTTTTGGAGATAGTGCTAATCTTGACGCAAGATAGATGCACGGTTTGCGCCGAACGTAACATAGGGTCAGAAATCCTTTTGGACGCACCCGATAGATCTACTATGTGACATTGGTCTTGTGGAATCTCATTTCAATCCATTTGGAGACAATGGTAGTTTCAGTCCAAGATAGGTGCACAGTTTGCGACAAACGTACCATAGGCACAGAAATCATTTTGGATGCACCCGATGGTACTCCTAGGTGACGTGGCTCAAGTGGATGCTCATTTTGGTATGTTTGGAGATAGTGCTAATCTTGACGCAAGATAGGCACACAGTTTGCGTTGAACGTACCATAGGCTTAGAAATCATTTTGGACACATCCGATGGTACTCCTAGGTGACGAGGCTCAATTGGATAGTCCTTTTGGTCTGTTTAGAGATAGTGCTAATCTTGATAGGTGCATGGTTTGTGCCAAATGTACAATAGGGTTAGAAATCATTTTGGGCACACCTGATGGTACTCCTTGGTGACGAGGCACAAGTGAATGCTCGTCTTTGTCTGTTTGGAGATAGTGCTAATCTTGACGCAAGATAGGTGCACTGTTTGCGCCGAACGTACCATAGGCTCAGAAATCATTTTGGACGCACCCGATGGATCTTCTCAGTGACATTGGTCATTTGGAATCTCGTTTCAATATATCTAGAGACACTTTAGATTCAGTGCAAGATAGGTGCACGGTTTGCGCCAAACGAAGATCAGAAATCATGTTGGGATGCACCCGATGGTACTTCTAGTTGACGAGGCTCAAGTGGTTACTAGTTTTAGTCTATTTAGAGATAGTGCTAATCTTGACGCAAGATAGGTGCACGGTTTGCGTCGAACGTACCATAGGCTCAAAAATCATTTTGGACGCACTCGATAGTACTCCTTGGTGACGAGGCAGACGTGGATGATTGTCTTGGTCTGTTTGGACATAGAGCTAATCTTGACACAAGATAGGTGCATGGTTTGCGCCGAACGAAACATAGGCTCAGAAAATCATTTTGGACGCACCCGATGGATCTTCTCGGTGACATTGGTCATGTGAAATCTCGTTTCAATCCATTTGGAGGCACTGTTAGAGTTAGTGCAAGATAGGTGCATGGTTTGCGCTAAACATAGATTAAAAATCATTTTGAGATGCACCTGATGGTACTTCTAGGTGACGAGGCTCAAGTGGTTATTTTTTTAGTCTATTTAGACATAGTGCTAATATTGACGCAAGATAGGTGCACGGTTTGCGTCGAACGTACCATAGGCTCGAAAATCATTTTTGACGCACTCGATGGTACTCCTAGGTGACGAGGCACACATGGATGCTCGTTTTGGTCTGTTTGGACATAGAGCTAATCATGACACAAGATGGGTGCAAGGTTTGCGCCGAACATAGGACAGGCTCAGAAATAATTTTGGACGCACCCGATGGATCTCCTCGGTGACATTGGTCGTGTGGAATCTTGTTTCAATCCATTTGGAGACTGTGGTAGTGTCAGTCCAAGATAGGTCCACGGTTTGTGCCAAACGTACCATAGGCACAGAAATCGTTTTGAACGCACCCGATGGTACTCCTAGGTGACGTGGCTCAAGTGGATGCTCATTTTGGTATGTTTGGAGATAGTGCTAATCTTGACGCAAGATAGGTGCATGGTTTGCGTTGAACGTACCATAGGCTCAGAAATCGTTTTGGACGCATCCGATGGTACTCCTAGGTGACGAGGCTCAATTGGATAGTCCTTTTGGTCTGTTTGGAGATAGAGCTAATCTTGATAGGTGCATGGTTTGTGCCAAATGTACCATAGGGTTAGAAATCATTTTGGACGCACCTGATGGTACTACTAGGTGACGAGGCACAAGTGAATGCTCATTTTGGTCTGTTTGGAGATAGTGCTAATCTTGACGCAAGATAGGTGCACTGTTTGCGCCGAACGTACCATAGGCTCAGAAATCAGTTTGGACGCACCCGATAGATCTTCTCAGTGACATTGGTCATTTGGAATCTCGTTTCAATCTATCTGAAGACACTTTAGATTCAGTGCAAGATAGATGCACGGTTTGCAACAAACGTAGATTAGAAATCATTTTGGGATGCACTCGATGGTACTTCTAGGTGACGAGGCTCAAGTGGTTACTTGTTCCAGTCTATTTAGAGATAGTGCTAATCTTGACGCAAGATAGGTGCACGGTTTGCGTCGAACGTACCATAGGCTTGAAAATCATTTTGGACGCACTCGATGGTACTCCTAGGTGACGAGGCACACGTGGATGCTCGTTTTGGTCTGTTTGGAGATAGAGCTGATCATGACACAAGATGGGTGCAAGGTTTGTGCCGAACGTAGCACAGGCTTAGAAATTATTTTGGACGCACCCGATGGATCTCCTCGGTAATATTGGTCATGTGGAATCTTGTTTCAATCCATTTGGAGACAGTATTAGAGTCAGTGCAAGATAGGTGCACGGTTTGCGTGTAACATAGATCAGAAATCATTTTGGGATGCACCCGATGGTACTTCTTGGTGACGAGGCTCAAGTGGTTACTTGTTTAAGTCTATTTGGAGATAGTGCTAATCTTGACACAAGATAGATGCACGGTTTGCGCCGAACGTAACATAGGGTCATAAATCCTTTTGGACGCACCCGATAGATCTACTATGTGACATTGGTCATGTGGAATCTCATTTCAATCCATTTGGAGACAATGGTAGTTTCAGTCCAAGATAGGTGCACGGTTTGCGCCAAACGTACCATAGGCACAGAAATCATTTTAGACGCACCCGATGGTACTCCTAGGTGACGTGGCTCAAGTGGATGCTCATTTTGGTATGTTTAGAGATAGTGCTAATCTTGACGCAAGATAGGCGCACGGTTTGCGTTGAACGTACCATAGGCTTAGAAATAATTTTGGACACATCCGATGGTACTCCTAGGTGACGAGGCTCAATTGGATAGTTCTTTTGGTCTGTTTGGAGATAGTGCTAATCTTGATAGGTGCATGGTTTGTGCCAAATGTACTATAGGGTTAGAAATCATTTTGGGCGCACCTGAGGGTACTCCTAGGTGACGAGGCACAAGTGAATGCTCGTCTTTGTCTGTTTGGAGATAGTGTTAATCTTGACGCAGGATAGGTGCACTGTTTGCGCCGAACGTACCATAGGCTCAGAAATCATTTTGGACGCATCCGATGGATCTTCTCAGTGACATTGGTCATTTGGAATCTCGTTTCAATATATCTGGAGACACTTTAGATTCAGTGCAAGATAGGTGCACGGTTTGCGCCAAACGTAGATCAGAAATCATGTTGTGATGCACCCGATGGTACTTCTAGTTGACGAGGCTCAAGTGGTTACTTGTTTCAGTCTATTTAGAGATAGTGCTAATCTTGACGCAAGATAGGTGCACGGTTTGCGTCGAACGTTCCATAGGCTCAAAAATCATTTTGGACGCACTCGATAGTACTCCTTGGTGACGAGGCAGACATGGATGATCGTCTTGGTCTGTTTAGACAGAGCTAATCTTGACACAAGATAGGTGCACGGTTTGCGCTGAACGAAACATAGGCTCAGAAATCATTTTGGACGCACCCGATGGATCTCCTCGGTGACATTGGTCATGTGAAATCTCGTTTCAATCCATTTGGAGGCACTGTTAGAGTTAGTGCAAGATAGGTGCACGGTTTGCGCCAAACATAGATTAAAAATCATTTTGGGATGCACCCGATGGTACTTCTAGGTGACGAGGCTCGAGTGGTTATTTTTTTCAGTCTATTTAGACATAGTGCTAATATTGACGCAAGATAGGTACACGGTTTGCGTTGAACGTACCATAGGCTCGAAAATCATTTTGGACGCACTCGATGGTACTCCTAGGTGACAAGGCACACGTGGATGCTCGTTTTGGTCTGTTTGGACATAGAGCTAATCATGACACAAGATGGGTGCAAGGTTTGCGCCGAACATGGCACAGGCTCAGAAATTATTTTGGACGCACCCGATGGATCTCCTCGGTGACATTGGTCGTGTGGAATCTTGCTTCAATCCATTTGGAGACAGTATTAGAGTCAGTGCAAGATAGGTGCACGGTTTGCGTGAAACGTTGATCAGAAATCATTTTGGGATGCACCGGATGGTACTTCTAGGTGACGAGGCTCAAGTGGTTACTTGTTTAAGTCTATTTGGAGATAGTGCTAATCTTGACGCAAGATAGATGCATGGTTTGCGCCGAACGTAACATAGGGTCATAAATCCTTTTGGACGCACCCGATAGATCTACTATGTGACATTGGTCATGTGGAATCTCATTTCAATCCATTTGGAGACAATGGTAGTTTCAGTCCAAGATAGGTGCACGGTTTGCGCCTCCATAGGCACAAAAATCATTTTGGATGCACCCGATGGAACTCCTAGGTGACGTGGCTCAAGTGTATGCTCATTTTGGTATGTTTGGAGATAGTGCTAATCTTGACGCAAGATAGGCGCACGGTTTGCGTTGAACGTACCATAGGCTTAGAAATCATTTTGAACACATCCGATGGTACTCCTAGGTGACGAGGCGCAATTGGATAGGCCCTTTGGTCTGTTTGGAGATAGTGCTAATCTTGATAGGTGCATGGTTTGTGCCAAATGTACCATAGGGTTAGAAATCATTTTGGGTGCACCTGATGGTACTCTTAGGTGACGAGGCACAAGTGAATGCTCGTCTTTGTCTGTTTGGAGATAGGTGCATGGTTTGCGTCGAACGTACCATAGGCTCAAAAATCATTTTTGACGCACTCGATAGTACTTTTTGGTGATGAGGCAGACGTGGATGATCGTCTTGGTCTGTTCGGACATAGAGCTAATCTTGACACAAGATAGGTGCACGGTTTGCGCCGAACGAAACATAGGCTCAGAAATCATTTTGGACGCACCTGATGGATCTCCTCGGTGATATTGGTCATGTGAAATCTCGTTTCAATCCATTTGGAGGCACTGTTAGAGTTAGTGTAAGATAGATGCACGGTTTGCACCAAACGTAGATCAGAAATCATTTTGGGATGCACCCGATGGTACTTCTAGGTGACGAGGCTCAAGTGGTTACTTGTTCCAGTCTATTTAGAGATAGTGCTAATCTTGACGCAAGATAGGTGCACGGTTTGCGTCAAACGTACCATAGGCTCGAAAATCGTTTTGGACGCACCTGTTCGTACTCCTAGGTGACGAGGCACACGTGGATGCTCGTTTTGGTCTATTTGGACATAGAGCTAATCTTGACACAAGATAGG
Source organism: Saccharum hybrid cultivar R570 (assembly GCA_038087645.1). NCBI lineage: Eukaryota > Viridiplantae > Streptophyta > Magnoliopsida > Poales > Poaceae > Saccharum > Saccharum hybrid cultivar. The sequence continues at coordinate 377,447 of JAQSUU010000835.1, read as the reverse complement.
TGCACGGTTTGCGCTGAACGAAACATAGGCTCAGAAATCATTTTGGACGCACTCGATGGATCTCCTCGGTGACATTGGTCATGTGAAATCTCGTTTCAATCCATTTGGAGACACTGTTAGAGTTAGTGCAAGATAGGTGCACGGTTTGCGCCAAACATAGATTAAAAATCATTTTGGGATGCACCCGATGGTACTTCTAGGTGACGAGGCTCAAGTGGTTATTTGTTTTAGTCTATTTAGAGATAGTGCTAATATTGACGCAAGATAGGTGCACGGTTTGTGTCGAACGTACCATAGGCTCGAAAATCATTTTGGACGCACTCGATGGTACTCCTAGGTGACGAGGCACACGTGGATGCTCGTTTTTGTCTGTTTGGACATAGAGCTAATCATGACACAAGATGGGTGCAAGGTTTGCGCCGAACGTAGCACAGGCTCAGAAATTATTTTGGACGCACCCGATGGATCTCCTCGGTCACATTGGTCGTGTGGAATCTTGTTTCAATCCATTTAGAGATAGTATTAGAGTCAGTGCAAGATAGGTGCACGGTTTGTGCGAAACGTAGATCAGAAATCATTTTGGGATGCACCCGATGGTACTTCTAGGTGACGAGCCTCAAGTGGTTACTTGTTTAAGTCTATTTGGAGATAGTGCTAATCTTGACGCAAGATAGATGCATGGTTTGCGCCGAACGTAACATAGGGTCATAAATCCTTTTGGACGCACCCGATAGATCTACTATGTGACATTGGTCATGTGGAATCTCATTTCAATCCATTTGGAGACAATGGTAGTTTCAGTCCAAGATAGGTGCACAGTTTGCGCCAAACGTACCATAGGCACAGAAATTATTTTGGACACACCCGATGGTACTCCTAGGTGACGTGGCTCAAGTGGATGCTCATTTTGGTATGTTTGGAGATAGTGCTAATCTTGACGCAAGATAGGCGCATGGTTTGCGTTGAACGTACCATAGGCTTAGAAATCGTTTTGGACACATCCGATGGTACTCCTAGGTGACGAGGCTCAACTGGATAGTCCTTTTGGTTTGTTTGGAGATAGTGCTTATCTTGATAGGTGCATGGTTTGTGCCAAATGTACCATAGGGTTAGAAATCATTTTGGGCGCACCTGATGGTACTAGGAGGTGACGAGGCACAAGTGAATGCTCGTCTTTGTCTGTTTGGAGATAGTGCTAATCTTAACGCAAGATAGGTGCACTATTTGCGCCAAACGTACCATAGGCTCAGAAATCATTTTGGACGCACCTGATGGATCTTCTCAGTGACATTGGTCATTTGGAATCTCGTTTCAATATATCTGGAGACACTTTAGATTCAGTGCAAGATAGGTGCACGGTTTGCGCCAAACGTAGATCAAAAATCATGTTGGGATGCACCCGATGGTACTTCTAGTTGACGAGGCTCAAGTGGTTACTTGTTTCAGTCTATTTAGAGATAGTGCTAATCTTGACGCAAGATAGGTGCACGGTTTGCGTCGAACGTACCATAGGCTCAAAAATCATTTTGGACGCACTCGATAGTACTCCTTGGTGACGAGGCAGACGTGGATGATCGCCTTGGTCTGTTTGGACATAGAGCTAATCTTGACACAAGATAGGTGCACAGTTTGCGCCGAATGAAACAAAGGCTCAGAAATCATTTTGGACGCACCCGATGGATCTCCTCGGTGACATTGGTCATGTGAAATCTCGTTTCAATCCATTTGGAGGCACTGTTAGAGTTAGTGCAAGATAGGTGCACGGTTTGCGCCAAACATAGATTAAAATTCATTTTGGGATGCACCCGATGGTACTTCTAGGTGACGAGGCTCAAGTGGTTATTTTTTCAGTGTATTTAGACATAGTGCTAATATTGACGCAAGATAGGTGCACGGTTTGCGTCGAACGTACCATAGGCTCGAAAATCATTTTTGACGCACTCGATGGTACTCCTAGGTGACGAGGCACACATGGATGCTCGTTTTGGTCTGTTTGGACATAGAGCTAATCATGACACAAGATGGGTGCAAGGTTTGCGCCGAACGTAGGACAGGCTCAGAAATCATTTTGGACGCACCCGATAGATCTCCTCGGTGACATTGGTCGTGTGGAATCTTGTTTCAATCCATTTGGAGACAGTATTAGAGTCAGTGCAAGATAGGTGCACGGTTTGCGCCAAACGTAGATCAGAAATCATTTTGGGATGCACCCGATGGTATTTCTAGGTGACGAGACTCAAGTGGTTACTTGTTTTAGACTATTTGGAGATAGTGCTAATCTTGACGCAACATAGATGCACGGTTTGCGCCGAACGTAACATAGGGTCAGAAATCCTTTTGGACGCACCCGATAGATCTCCTATGTGACATTGGTCATGTGGAATCTCATTTCAATCCATTTGGAGACTGTGGTAGTGTTAGTCCAAGATAGGTCCACGGTTTGCGCCAAACGTACCATAGGCACAGAAATCATTTTGGACGCACCCGATGGTACTCCTAGGTGACGTCGCTCAAGTGGATGCTCATTTTGGTATGTTTGGAGACAGTGCTAATCTTGACGCAAGATAGGTGCATGGTTTGCGTGGGACATACCATAGGCTCAGAAATCATTTTGGACGCATCCGATGGTACTCCTAGGTGACGAGGCTCAATTGGATAATCCTTTTGGTCTGTTTGGAGATAGAGCTAATCTTGATAGGTGCATGGTTTGTGCCAAATGTACCATAGGGTTAGAAATCGTTTTGGACGCACCTGATGGTACTACTAGGTGACGAGGCACAAGTGAATGCTCATTTTGGTCTGTTTGGAGATAGTGCTAATCTTGATGCAAGATAGGTGCACTGTTTGCGCCGAACATACCATAGGCTCAGAAATCATTTTGGACGCACCTGATAGATCTTCTCAGTGACATTGGTCATTTGGAATCTCGTTTCAATCTATCTGGAGACACTTTAGATACAGTGCAAGATAGATGCACGGTTTGCACCAAACGTAGATCAGAAATCATTTTGGGATGCACCCGATGGTACTTCTAGGTGACGAGGCTCAAGTGGTTATTTTTTCAGTGTATTTAGACATAGTGCTAATATTGACGCAAGATAGGTGCACGGTTTGCGTCGAACGTACCATAGGCTCGAAAATCATTTTTGACGCACTCGATGGTACTCCTAGGTGACGAGGCACACATGGATGCTCGTTTTGGTCTGTTTGGACATAGAGCTAATCATGACACAAGATGGGTGCAAGGTTTGCGCCGAACGTAGGACAGGCTCAGAAATCATTTTGGACGCACCCGATAGATCTCCTCGGTGACATTGGTCGTGTGGAATCTTGTTTCAATCCATTTGGAGACAGTATTAGAGTCAGTGCAAGATAGGTGCACGGTTTGCGCCAAACGTAGATCAGAAATCATTTTGGGATGCACCCGATGGTATTTCTAGGTGACGAGACTCAAGTGGTTACTTGTTTTAGACTATTTGGAGATAGTGCTAATCTTGACGCAACATAGATGCACGGTTTGCGCCGAACGTAACATAGGGTCAGAAATCCTTTTGGACGCACCCGATAGATCTCCTATGTGACATTGGTCATGTGGAATCTCATTTCAATCCATTTGGAGACTGTGGTAGTGTTAGTCCAAGATAGGTCCACGGTTTGCGCCAAACGTACCATAGGCACAGAAATCATTTTGGACGCACCCGATGGTACTCCTAGGTGACGTGGCTCAAGTGGATGCTCATTTTGGTATGTTTGGAGACAGTGCTAATCTTGACGCAAGATAGGTGCATGGTTTGCGTGGGACATACCATAGGCTCAGAAATCATTTTGGACGCATCCGATGGTACTCCTAGGTGACGAGGCTCAATTGGATAGTCCTTTTGGTCTGTTTGGAGATAGAGCTAATCTTGATAGGTGCATGGTTTGTGCCAAATGTACCATAGGGTTAGAAATCGTTTTGGACGCACCTGATGGTACTACTAGGTGACGAGGCACAAGTGAATGCTCATTTTGGTCTGTTTGGAGATAGTGCTAATCTTGATGCAAGATAGGTGCACTGTTTGCGCCGAACATACCATAGGCTCAGAAATCATTTTGGACGCACCTGATAGATCTTCTCAGTGACATTGGTCATTTGGAATCTCGTTTCAATCTATCTGGAGACACTTTAGATACAGTGCAAGATAGATGCACGGTTTGCACCAAACGTAGATCAGAAATCATTTTGGGATGCACCCGATGGTACTTCTAGGTGACGAGGCTCAAGTGGTTATTTTTTCAGTGTATTTAGACATAGTGCTAATATTGACGCAAGATAGGTGCACGGTTTGCGTCGAACGTACCATAGGCTCGAAAATCATTTTTGACGCACTCGATGGTACTCCTAGGTGACGAGGCACACATGGATGCTCGTTTTGGTCTGTTTGGACATAGAGCTAATCATGACACAAGATGGGTGCAAGGTTTGCGCCGAACGTAGGACAGGCTCAGAAATCATTTTGGACGCACCCGATAGATCTCCTCGGTGACATTGGTCGTGTGGAATCTTGTTTCAATCCATTTGGAGACAGTATTAGAGTCAGTGCAAGATAGGTGCACGGTTTGCGCCAAACGTAGATCAGAAATCATTTTGGGATGCACCCGATGGTATTTCTAGGTGACGAGACTCAAGTGGTTACTTGTTTTAGACTATTTGGAGATAGTGCTAATCTTGACGCAACATAGATGCACGGTTTGCGCCGAACGTAACATAGGGTCAGAAATCCTTTTGGACGCACCCGATAGATCTCCTATGTGACATTGGTCATGTGGAATCTCATTTCAATCCATTTGGAGACTGTGGTAGTGTTAGTCCAAGATAGGTCCACGGTTTGCGCCAAACGTACCATAGGCACAGAAATCATTTTGGACGCACCCGATGGTACTCCTAGGTGACGTGGCTCAAGTGGATGCTCATTTTGGTATGTTTGGAGACAGTGCTAATCTTGACGCAAGATAGGTGCATGGTTTGCGTGGGACATACCATAGGCTCAGAAATCATTTTGGACGCATCCGATGGTACTCCTAGGTGACGAGGCTCAATTGGATAGTCCTTTTGGTCTGTTTGGAGATAGAGCTAATCTTGATAGGTGCATGGTTTGTGCCAAATGTACCATAGGGTTAGAAATCGTTTTGGACGCACCTGATGGTACTACTAGGTGACGAGGCACAAGTGAATGCTCATTTTGGTCTGTTTGGAGATAGTGCTAATCTTGATGCAAGATAGGTGCACTGTTTGCGCCGAACATACCATAGGCTCAGAAATCATTTTGGACGCACCTGATAGATCTTCTCAGTGACATTGGTCATTTGGAATCTCGTTTCAATCTATCTGGAGACACTTTAGATACAGTGCAAGATAGATGCACGGTTTGCACCAAACGTAGATCAGAAATTATTTTGGGATGCACCCGATGGTACTTCTAGGTGACGAGGCTCAAGTGGTTACTTGTTCAAGTCTATTTAGAGATAGTGCTAATCTTGACGCAAGATAGGTGCACGGTTTGCGTCAAACGTACAATAGGCTCGAAAATAATTTTGGACGCACTCGATGGTAGTCCTAGGTGACGAGGCACACGTGGATGCTCGTTTTGGTATGTTTGGAGATAGAGCTGATCATGACACAAGATGGGTGCAAGGTTTGTGCCAAACGTAGCATAGGCTCAGAAATCATTTTGGACGCACCCGATGGATCTCCTCGGTGATATTGGTCATGTGGAATCTTGTTTCAATCCATTTGGAGACAGTATTAGAGTCAGTGCAAGATAGGTGCACAGTTTGCGCGAAACGTAGATCAGAAATCATTTTGGGATGCACCCGATGGTACTTCTAGGTGACGAGGCTCAAGTGGTTACTTGTTTAAGTCTATTTGGAGATAGTGCTAATCTTGACGCAAGATAGATGCACGGTTTGCGCTGAACGTAACATAGGGTCAGAAATCCTTTTGGACGCACCTGATAGATCTACTATGTGACATTGGTCATGTGGAATCTCATTTCAATCCATTTGGAGACAATGGTAGTTTTAGTCCAAGATAGGTGCACGGTTTGCGCCAAACGTACCATAGGCACAGAAATCATTTTGGACGCACCCGATGGTACTCCTAGGTGACGTGGCTCAAGTGGATGCTCATTTTGTTATGTTTGGAGATAGTGCTAATCTTGACGCAAGATAGGCGCACGGTTTGCGTTGAACGTACCATAGACTTAGAAATCATTTTGGACACATCCGATGGTTCTCCTAGGTGACGAGGCGCAATTGGATAGGCCCTTTGGTCTGTTTGGAGATAGTGCTAATCTTGATAGGTGCAGAGTTTGTGCCAAATGTTCCATAGGGTTAGAAATCATTTTGGACGCACCTGATCGTACTCCTAGGTGACGAGGCACAAGTGAATGCTCGTCTTTGTCTATTTGGAGATAGTGCTAATCTTTACGCAAGATAGGTGCACTGTTTGCGCCGAACGTACCATAGGCTCAGAAATCATTTTGGACGCACCCGATGGATCTTCTCAGTGACATTGGTCATTTGGAATCTCGTTTCAATCTATCTGGAGACACTTTAGATTCAGTGCAAGATAGATGCATGGTTTGCGCCAAACGTAGATCAGAAATCATTTTGGGATGCACCCGATGGTACTTCTAGGTGAGGAGGCTCAAGTGGTTACTTGTTCTAGTTTATTTAGAGATAGTGCTAATCTTGACGCAAGATAGGTGCACGGTTTGCGTCAAACGTACCATAGGCTCGAAAATTGTTTTGGACGCACACGTTGGTACTCCTAGGTGACGAGGCACACGTGGATGCTCGTTTTGGTCTATTTGGACATAATCTTGACACAAGATAGGTGCACGGTTTGCGCTGAACGAAACATAGGCTCAGAAAATCATTTTGGACGCACTCGATGGATCTCCTCGGTGACATTGGTCATGTGAAATCTCGTTTCAATCCATTTGGAGACACTGTTAGAGTTAGTGCAAGATAGGTGCACGGTTTGCGCCAAACATAGATTAAAAATCATTTTGGGATGCACCCGATGGTACTTCTAGGTGACGAGGCTCAAGTGGTTATTTGTTTAAGTCTATTTAGAGATAGTGCTAATATTGACGCAAGATAGGTGCACGGTTTGTGTCGAACGTACCATAGGCTCGAAAATCATTTTGGACGCACTCGATGGTACTCCTAGGTGACGAGGCACACGTGGATGCTCGTTTTGGTCTGTTTGGACATAGAGCTAATCATGACAAAATGGGTGCAAGGTTTGCGCCGAACGTAGCATAGGCTCAGAAATTATTTTAGACGCACCCGATGGATCTCCTCGGTCACATTGGTCGTGTGGAATCTTGTTTCAATCCATTTAGAGATAGTATTAGAGTCAGTGCAAGATAGGTGCACGGTTTGCGCGAAACGTAGATCAGAAATCATTTTGGGATGCACCCGATGGTACTTCTAGGTGACGAGGCTCAAGTGGTTACTTGTTTAAGTCTATTTGGAGATAGTGCTAATCTTGACGCAAGATAGATGCACGGTTTGCGCCGAACGTAACATAGGGTCATAAATCCTTTTGGACGCACCCGATAGATCTACTATGTGACATTGGTCATGTGGAATCTCATTTCAATCCATTTCGAGACAATGGTAGTTTCAGTCCAAGATAGGTGCACAGTTTGCGCCAAACGTACCATAGGCACAGAAATCATTTTGGACGCACCGATGGTACTCCTAGGTGACGTGGCTCAAGTGGATGCTCATTTTGGTATGTTTGGAGACAGTGCTAATCTTGACGCACGGTTTGCGTTGAAAGTACCATAGGCTTGGAAATCGTTTTGGACACATCCGATGGTACTCCTAGGTGACGAGGCTCAATTGGATAGTCCTTTTGGTCTGTTTGGAGATAGTGCTAATCTTGATAGGTGCATGGTTTGTGCCAAATGTACCATAGGGTTAGAAATCATTTTGGGCGCACCTGATGGTACTACGAGGTGACGAGGCACAAGTGAATGCTCGTCTTTGTATGTTTGGAGATAGTGCTAATCTTGACGCAAGATAGGTGCACTGTTTGCGCCGAACCCATAGGCTCATAAATCATTTTGGACGCACCCGATGGATCTTCTCAGTGACATTGGTCATTTGGAATCTCATTTCAATACATCTGGAGACACTTTAGATTCAGTGCAAAATAGGTGCACGGTTTGTGCCAAACGTAGATCAGAAATCATGTTGGGATGCACCCGATGGTACTTCTAGTTGACGAGGCTCAAGTGGTTACTTGTTTCAGTCTATTTAGAGATAGTGCTAATCTTGACGCAAGATAGGTGCACGGTTTGCGTCGAACGTACCATAGGCTAAAAAATCATTTTGGATGCACTCGATAGTACTCCTTGGTGACGAGACAGACGTGGATGATCGTCTTGGTCTGTTTGGACATAGAGCTAATCTTGACACAAGATAGGTGCACGGTTTGCGCCGAACGAAACATAGGCTCAGAAATCATTTTGGACGCACCCGATGGATCTCCTCGGTGACATTGGTCATGTGAAATCTCATTTCAATCCATTTGGAGACACTGTTAGAGTTAGTGCAAGATAGGTGCACGGTTTGCGCCAAACATAGATTAAAAATCATTTTGGGATGCACCCGATGGTACTTCTTGGTGACGAGGCTCAAGTGGTTATTTGTTTCAGTCTATTTAGACATAGTGCTAATATTGACACAAGATAGGTGCACGGTTTACGTCGAACGTACCATAGGCTGGAAAATCATTTTTGTCGCACTCGATGGTACTCCTAGGTGACGAGGCACACGTGCATGCTCGTTTTGGTCTGTTTGGACATAAAGCTAATCATGACACAAGATGGGTGCAAGGTTTGCACCGAATGTAGGACAGTCTCAGAAATCATTTTGAACACACCCGATGGATCTCCTCGGTCACATTGGTCGTGTGGAATCTTGTTTCAATCCATTTGGAGACAGTATTAGAGTCAGTGCAAGATAGGTGCACGGTTTGCGCTAAACATAGATTAGAAATCATTTTGGGATGCACCCAATGGTATTTCTAGGTGACGAGGCTCAAGTGGTTACTTGTTTTAGTCTATTTGGAGATAGTGCTAATCTTGACGCAACATAGATGTATGGTTTGCGCAGAACGTAACATAGGGTCAGAAATCCATGTGGACGCACCCGATAGATCTCCTATGTGACATTGGTCATGTGGAATCTCATTTCAATCCATTTGGAGACAGTGGTAGTGTCAGTCCAAGATAGGTGCATGGTTTGCGCCAAACGTACCATAGGCACAGAAATCATTTTGGACGCACCCGATGATACTCCTAGGTGACGTGGCTCAAGTGGATGCTCATTTTGGTATGTTTGGAGATAGTGCTAATCTTGACGCAAGATAGGTGCATGGTTTGCGTTGAACGTACCATAGGCTCAGAAATCATTTTGGACGCATCCGATGGTACTTCTAGGTGACGAGGCTCAATTGGATAGTCCTTTTGGTCTGTTTGGAGATAGAGCTAATCTTAATAGGTGCATGGTTTGTGCCAAATATACCATAGGGTTAGAAATCGTTTTGGACGCACCTGATGGTACTACTAGGTGACGAGGCACAAGTGAATGCTTATTTTGGTCTGTTTGGAGATAGTGCTAATCTTGACGCAAGATAAGTGCATGATTTGCGTTGAACGTACCATAGGCTTAGAAATCATTTTGGACACATCCGATGGTACTCCTAGGTGACGAGGCTCAATTGGATAGGCCCTTTGGTCTGTTTGGAGATAGTGCTAATCTTGATAGGTGCATGGTTTGTGCCAAATGTACCATAGGGTTAGAAATCATTTTGGACGCACCTGATGGTACTCCTAGGTGACGAGGCACAAGTGAATGCTTGTCTTTGTCTGTTTGGAGATAGTGCTAATCTTGACGCAAGATAGGTGCACTGTTTGCGCCGAACGTACCATAGGCTCAGAAATCATTTTGGACGCACCCGATGGATCTTCTCAGTGACATTGGTCATTTGGAATCTCGTTTCAATCTATCTGGAGACACTTTAGATTCAGTGAAAGATAGGTGCATGGTTTTCGCCAAACGTAGATTAGAAATCATGTTGGGATGCACCCGATGGTACTTCTAGTTGACGAGGCTCAAGTGGTTACTTGTTTCAGTCTATTTAGAGATAGTGCTAATCTTGACGCAAGATAGGTGCACGGTTTGCGTCGAACGTACCATAGGCTAAAAAATCATTTTGGACGCACTCGATGGTACTCCTTGGTGACGAGACAGACGTGGATGATCGTCTTGGTCTGTTTGGACATAGAGCTAATCTTGACACAAGATAGGTGCACGGTTTGCGCCGAACGAAACATAGGCTCAGAAATCATTTTGGACGCACCCGATGGATCTCCTCGGTGACATTGGTCATGTGAAATCTCGTTTCAATCCATTTGGAGACACTGTTAGAGTTAGTGCAAGATAGGTGCACGGTTTGCGCCAAACATAGATTAAAAATCATTTTGGGATGCACCCGATGGTACTTCTTGGTGACGAGGCTCAAGTGGTTATTTGTTTCAGTCTATTTAGACATAGTGCTAATATTGACACAAGATAGGTGCACGGTTTACGTCGAACGTACCATAGGCTCGAAAATCATTTTTGTCGCACTCGATGGTACTCCTAGGTGATGAGGCACACGTGCATGCTCGTTTTGGTCTGTTTGGACATAGAGCTAATCATGACACAAGATGGGTGCAAGGTTTGCTCCGAACGTAGGACAGGCTCAGAAATCATTTTGGACGCACCCGATGGATCTTCTCAGTGACATTGGTCATTTGGAATCTCGTTTCAATCCATCTGGAGACACTTTAGATTCAGTGCAAGATAGGTGCATGGTTTGCGCCAAACGTAGATTAGAAATCATGTTGGGATGCACCCGATGGTACTTCTAGTTGACGAGGCTCAAGTGGTTACTTGTTTCAGTCTATTTAGAGATAGTGCTAATCTTGACGCAAGATAGGTGCACGGTTTGCGTCGAACGTACCATAGGCTAAAAAATCATTTTGGACGCACTCGATGGTACTCCTTGGTGACGAGACAGACGTGGATGATCGTCTTGGTCTATTTGGACATAGAGCTAATCTTGACACAAGATAGGTGCACGGTTTGCGACGAACGAAACATAGGCTCAGAAATCATTTTGGACGCACCCGATGGATCTCCTCGGTGACATTGGTCATGTGAAATCTCGTTTCAATCCATTTGGAGACACTGTTAGAGTTAGTGCAAGATAGGTGCACGGTTTGCGCCAAACATAGATTAAAAATCATTTTGGGATGCACCCGATTGTACTTCTTGGTGACGAGGCTCAAGTGGTTATTTGTTTCAGTCTATTTAGACATAGTGCTAATATTGACACAAGATAGGTGCACGGTTTACGTCGAACGTACCATAGGCTCGAAAATCATTTTTGTCGCGCTCGATGGTACTCCTAGGTGACGAGGCACACGTGCATGCTCGTTTTGGTCTGTTTGGACATAAAGCTAATCATGACACAAGATGGGTGCAAGGTTTGCGCCGAACGTAGGACCGGCTCAGAAATCATTTTGAACACACCCGATGGATCTCCTCGGTCACATTGGTCGTGTGGAATCTTGTTTCAATCCATTTGGAGACAGTATTAGAGTTAGTGCAAGATAGGTGCACGGTTTGCGCCAAACGTAGATCAGAAATCATTTTGGGATGCACCCAATGGTATTTCTAGGTGACGAGGCTCAAGTGGTTACTTGTTTAAGTCTATTTGGAGATAGTGCTAATCTTGACGCAAGATAGATGCACGGTTTGCACCGAACGTAACATAGGGTCAGAAATCCATGTGGACGCACCCGATAGATCTACTATGTGACATTGGTCATGTGGAATCTCATTTCAATCCATTTGGAGACAATGGTAATTTCAATCCAAGATAGGTGCACGGTTTGCGCCAAACATACCATAGGCACAGAAATCATTTTGGACGCATCCGATGGTACTCCTCGGTGACGTGGCTCCAGTGGATGCTCATTTTGGTATGTTTGGAGATAGTGCTAATCTTGACGCAAGATAGGCGCACGGTTTGCGTTGAACGTACCATAGGCTTAGAAATCATTTTGGACACATCCGATGGTACTCCTAGGTGACGAGGCTCAATTGGATAGGCCCTTTGGTCTGTTTGGAGATAGTGCTAATCTTGATAGGTGCATGGTTTGTGCCAAATGTACCATAGGGTTAGAAATCATTTTGGACGCACCTGATGGTACTCCTAGGTGACGAGGCACAAGTGAATGCTCGTCTTTGTCTGTTTGGAGATAGTGCTAATCTTGACGCAAGATAGGTGCACTGTTTGCGCCGAACATACCATAGGCTTAGAAATCATTTTGGACGCACCCGATGGATCTTCTCAGTGACATTGGTCATTTGGAATCTCGTTTCAATATATCTGGAGACACTTTAGATTCAGTGCAAGATAGGTGCACGGTTTGCGCCAAACGTAGATCAGAAATCATGTTGGGATGCACCCGATGGTACTTCTAGTTGATGAGGCTCAAGTGGTTACTTGTTTCAGTCTATTTAGAGATAGTGCTAATCTTGATGCAAGATAGGTGCAAGGTTTGCGTCGAACGTACCATGGGCTTAAAAATCATTTTGGACGCACCCGATGGTACTCCTTGGTGACGAGGCAGACGTGGATGGTCGCCTTGGTCTGTTTGGACATAGAGCTAATCTTGACACAAGATAGGTGCACGGTTTGCGCCGAACGAAACATGGGCTCAGAAATCATTTTGGACGCACCCGATAGATCTCCTCGGTGACATTGGTCATGTGAAATCTCGTTTCAATCCATTTGGAGACACTGTTAGAGTTAGTGCAAGATAGGTGCACGGTTTGCGCCAAACATAGATTAAAAATCATTTTGGGATGCACCCGATGGTACTTCTAGGTGACGAGGCTCAAGTGGTTATTTGTTTCAGTCTATTTAGACATAGTGCTCATATTGACGCAAGATAGGTGCACGGTTTGCGTCGAACATACCATAGGCTCGAAAATCATTTTGGACGCACTCGATGGTACTCCTAGGTGACGAGGCACACGTGGATGCTCTTTTTGGTCTGTTTGGACATAGAGCTAATCATGAAACAAGATGGGTGCAAGGTTTGCGCCGAACGTAGCACAGGCTCAGAAATCATTTTGGACGCACCCGATGGATCTCCTCGGTGACATTGGTCGTGTCGAATCTTGTTTCAATCCATTTGGAGACAGTATTAGAGTTAGTGCAAGATCGGTGCACAGTTTGCGCGAAACGTAGATCAGAAATCATTTTAGGATGCACCCGATGGTACTTCTAGGTGACGAGGCTCAAGTGGTTACTTGTTTAAGTCTATTTCGAGATAGTGCTAATCTTGACGCAAGATAGATGCACGGTTTGCACCGAACGTAACATAGGGTCAGAAATCCATGTGGACGCACCCGATAGATCTACTATGTGACATTGGTCATGTGGAATCTCATTTCAATCCATTTGGAGACAATGGTAGTTTCAATCCAAGATAGGTGCACGGTTTACGCCAAACGTACCATAGGCACAGAAATCATTTTGGACGCACCCGATGGTACTCCTAGGTGACGTGGCTCAAGTGGATGCTCATTTTGGTATGTTTGGAGATAGTGCTTATCTTGACGCAAGATAGGCACACGGTTTGCTTTGAACGTACCATAGGCTTAGAAATCGTTTTGGACAAATCCGATGGTACTCCTAGGTGACGAGGCTCAATTGGTTAGGCCCTTTGGTCTGTTTGGAGATAGTGCTAATCTTGATAGGTGCATGGTTTGTGCCAAATGTACCATAGGGTTAGAAATCATTTTGGACGCACCTGATGGTACTCCTAGGTGACGAGGCACAAGTGAATGCTCGTCTTTGTCTGTTTGGAGATAGTGCTAATCTTGACGCAAGATAGGTGCACTGTTTGCGCCGAACGTACCATAGGCTTAGAAATCATTTTGGACGCACCCGATGGATCTTCTCAGTGACATTGGTCATTTGGAATCTCGTTTCAATCTATCTGGAGACACTTTAGATTCAGTGCAAGATAGGTGCACGGTTTGCGCCAGACGTAGATCAGAAATTATGTTGGGATGCACCCGATGGTACTTCTAGTTGACGAGGCTCAAGTGGTTACTTGTTTCAGTCTATTTAGAGATAGTGCTAATCTTGACGCAAGATAGGTGCAAGGTTTGCGTCGAACGTACCATAGGCTTAAAAATCATTTTGGACGTACTCGATGGTACTCCTTGGTGACGAGGCAGACGTGGATGGTCGTCTTGGTCTGTTTGGACATAGAGCTAATCTTGACACAAGATAGGTGCATGGTTTGCGCCGAACGAAACATAGACTCAGAAATCATTTTGGACGCACCAGATGGATCTCCTCGATGACATTGGTCATGTGAAATCTCGTTTCAATCCATTTGGAGACACTGTTAGAGTTAGTGCAAGATAGGTGCACGGTTTGCGCCAAACATAGATTAAAAATCATTTTGGGATGCACCCGATGGTACTTCTAGGTGACGAGGCTCAAGTGGTTATTTGTTTCAGTCTATTTAGGCATAGTGCTCATATTGACGCAAGATAGGTGCACGGTTTGTGTCGAACATATCATAGGCTCGAAAATCATTTTGGACGCACTCGATGGTACTCCTAGGTGACGAGGCACACGTGGATGCTCGTTTTGGTCTGTTTGGACATAGAGCTAATCATGACACAAGATGGGTGCAAGGTTTGCGCCGAACGTAGCACAGGCTCATAAATCATTTTGGACGCACCCGATGGATCTCCTCAGTGACATTGGTCGTGTGGAATCTTGTTTCAATCCATTTGGAGACAGTATTAGAGTCAGTACAAGATAGGTGCACGGTTTGCGTGAAACGTAGATCAGAAATCATTTTGGGATGCACCCGATGGTACTTCTAGGTGACGAGGCTCAAGTGGTTACTTGTTTAAGTCTATTTGAAGATAGTGCTAATCTTGACGCAAGATAGATGCACGGTTTGCGCCGAACGTAACATAGGGTCAGAAATCCTTTTGGACGCACCCGATAGATCTACTATGTGTGGGTCATGTGAAATCTCATTTCAATCCATTTGTAGACAATGGTAGTTTCAGTCCAAGATAGGTGCACGGTTTGCGCCAAACGTACCATTGGCACAAAAATCATTTTGGATGCACCCGATGGTACTCCTAGGTGACGTGGCTCATGTGGATGCTCATTTTGGTATGTTTGGAGATAGTGCTAATCTTGACGCAAGATAGGCGCATGGTTTGCGTTGAACGTACCATAGGCTTAGAAATTGTTTTGGACACATCCGATGGTACTCCTAGTGACAAGGCTCAATTGGATAGGCCCTTTGGTCTGTTTGGAGATAGTGCTAATCTTGATAGGTGCATGGTTTGTGCCAAATGTACCATAGGGTTAGAAATCATTTTGGACGCACCTGATGGTACTCCTAGGTGACGAGGCACAAGTGAATGCTCGTCTTTGTCTGTTTGGAGATAGTGCTAATCTTGACGCAAGATAGGTGCACTGTTTGTGCCGAACGTACCATAGGATCAGAAATCATTTTGGACGCACCCGATGGATCTTCTCAGTGACATTGGTCATTTGGAATCTCGTTTCAATATATCTGGAGACACTTTAGATTCAGTGCAAGATATGTGCACGGTTTGCGCCAAACATAGATCAGAAATCATGTTGGGATGCACCCGATGGTACTTCTAGTTGACGAGGCTCAAGTGGTTACTTGTTTCAGTCTATTTAGAGATAGTGCTAATCTTGACGCAAGATAGGTGCAAGGTTTGCGTCGAACGTACCATAGGCTTAAAAATCATTTTGGACGCACTCGATGGTACTCCTTGGTGACGAGGCAGACGTGGATGGTCATCTTGGTCTGTTTGGACATAGAGCTAATCTTGACACAAGATAGGTGCACGGTTTGCGCCGAACGAAACATAGGCTCAGAAATCATTTTGGACGCACCCGATGGATCTCGTCGGTGACATTGGTCATGTGAAATCTCGTTTCAATCCATTTGGAGACACTGTTAGAGTTAGTGCAAGATAGGTGCACGGTTTGCTCCAAACATAGATTAAAAATCATTTTGGGATGCACCCGATGGTACTTCTAGGTGACGAGGCTCAAGTGGTTATTTGTTTCAGTCTATTTAGAGATAGTGCTAATATTGACGCAAGATAGGTGCACGGTTTGTGTCGAACTTACCATAGGCTCGAAAATCATTTTGGATGCACTCGATGGTACTCCTAGGTGACGAGGCACACGTGGATGCTCGTTTTGGTCTGTTTGGACATAGAGCTAATCATGACACAAGAGGGTGCAAGGTTTGCGCCGAACGTAGCACAGGCTCAGAAATTATTTTGGACGCACCCGATGGATCTCCTCGGTCACATTGGTCGTGTGGAATCTTGTTTCAATCCATTTAGAGATAGTATTAGAGTCAGTGCAAGATAGGTGCACGGTTTGCGTGAAACGTAGATCAGAAATCATTTTGGGATGCACCCGATGGTACTTCTAGGTGACGAGGCTCAAGTGGTTACTTGTTTAAGTCTATTTGGAGATAGTGCTAATCTTGATGCAAGATAGATGCACGGTTTGCGCCGAACGTAACATAGGGTCATAAATCCTTTTGTACGCACCCGATAGATCTACTATGTGACATTGGTCATGTGGAATCTCATTTCAATCCATTTGGAGACAGTGGTAGTGTCAGTCCAAGATAGGTGTACGGTTTGCGCCAAACGTAGATCAGAAATCATTTTGGTATGCAGCCGATGGTACTTCTAGGTGACGAGGCTCAAGTGGTTACTTGTTCCAGTCTATTTAGAGATAGTGCTAATCTTGACGCAAGATAGGTGCACGGTTTGCGTCAAACGTACCATAGGCTCGAAAATCATTTTGGACGCACCCGTTGGTACTCCTAGGTGACGAGGCACACGTGGATGCTCGTTTTGGTCTATTTGGTCATAGAGCTAATCTTGACACAAGATAGGTGCACGGTTTGCGCTGAACGAAACATAGGCTCAGAAATCATTTTGGACGCACTCGATGGATCTCCTCGGTGACATTGGTCATGTGAAATCTCGTTTCAATCCATTTGGAGACACTGTTAGAGTTAGTGCAAGATAGGTGCACGGTTTGCGCCAAACATAGATTAAAAATCATTTTGGGATGCACCCGATGGTACTTCTAGGTGATGAGGCTCAAGTGGTTATTTGTTTCAGTCTATTTAGAGATAGTGCTAATATTGACGCAAGATAGGTGCACGGTTTGTGTCGAACGTACCATAGGCTCGAAAATCATTTTGGACGCACTCAATGGTACTTCTAGGTGACGAGGCACACGTGGATGCTCGTTTTGGTCTGTTTGGACATAGAGCTAATCATGACACAAGATGGGTGCAAGGTTTGCGCCGAACGTAGCACAGGCTCAGAAATTATTTTGGACGCACCCGATGGATCTCCTCGGTCACATTGGTCGTGTGGAATCTTGTTTCAATCCATTTAGAGATAGTATTAGAGTCAGTGCAAGATAGGTGCACGGTTTGCGTGAAACGTAGATCAGAAATCATTTTGGGATGCACCCGATGGTACTTCTAGGTGACGAGGCTCAAGTGGTTACTTGTTTAAGTCTATTTGGAGATAGTGCTAATCTTGACGCAAGATAGATGCACGGTTTGCGCCGAACGTAACATAGGGTCATAAATCCTTTTGTACGCACCCGATAGATCTACTATGTGACATTGGTCATGTGGAATCTCATTTCAATCCATTTAGAGACAGTGGTAGTGTCAGTCCAAGATAGGTGCACGGTTTGCGCCAAACGTAGATCAGAAATCATTTTGGGATGCAGCCGATGGTACTTCTAGGTGACGAGGCTCAAGTGGTTACTTGTTCCAGTCTATTTAGAGATAGTGCTAATCTTGACGCAACATAGGTGCACGGTTTGCGTCAAACGTACCATAGGCTCGAAAATTATTTTGGACGCACCCGTTGGTACTCCTAGGTGACGAGGCACACGTGGATGCTCGTTTTGGTCTATTTGGTCATAGAGCTAATCTTGACACAAGATAGGTGCACGGTTTGCGCTGAACGAAACATAGGCTCAGAAATCATTTTGGACGCACTCGATGGATCTCCTCGGTGACATTGGTCATGTGAAATCTCGTTTCAATCCATTTGGAGACACTGTTAGAGTTAGTGCAAGATAGGTGCACGGTTTGCGCCAAACATAGATTAAAAATCATTTTGGGATGCACCCGATGGTACTTCTAGGTGACGAGGCTCAAGTGGTTATTTGTTTCAGTCTATTTAGAGATAGTGCTAATATTGACGCAAGATAGGTGCACGGTTTGTGTCGAACGTACCATAGGCTCGAAAATCATTTTGGACGCACTCGATGGTACTTCTAGGTGACGAGGCACACGTGGATGCTCGTTTTGGTCTGTTTGGACATAGAGCTAATCATGACACAAGATGGGTGCAAGGTTTGCGCCGAACGTAGCACAGGCTCAGAAATTATTTTGGACGCACCCGATGGATCTCCTCGGTCACATTGGTCGTGTGGAATCTTGTTTCAATCCATTTAGAGATAGTATTAGAGTCAGTGCAAGATAGGTGCATGGTTTGCGCGAAACGTAGATCAGAAATCATTTTGGGATGCACCCGATGGTACTTCTAGGTGACGAGGCTCAAGTGGTTACTTGTTTAAGTCTATTTGGAGATAGTGCTAATCTTGACGCAAGATAGATGCACGTGAAAGCATCTAGGCCCCAAGGTTTGGTTTCGGCAATTGATGACAACGCTTTATTACCATGACTAACGTGTGTTTTGCAGAAACTTTGGTAAGTTAGGTCATGGAGGTTTTAACTGCTTTGGGCACCATGGTATTCATGCCCCTTGATGGTAATCGTTTCGGTTTTCAAAAGAGTGACGTCAAGATTAAGGACGGTTAGTTCCAGATGTCGAGGTGTTGAGATACATTTGGAATAGTCGTTAGGATCTTCGTTTTTCTCTTTTGGCCGTACTATAAAGGGAGGCATGAGCGGGTAGCTTGACCTAGGCGAGTCCTACGTTTAGGTGTGGTGCACACTTGTTAAACTTGGCGCTAGGCAGCTCTAGAATAGCTCAAAGTTCAGTTGGAAGCAACTTGGTTCAAGTTGTGACGCGTTTCGGAAAGTTTCGGGTCGTTTTCCCTTGATCGGACGCGGTCCTCGGCATGACCGGACGCGTCCGGTCAATACAGTTCCGCGGCTAGGGTTTCAGCTCTGACGACCGGACGTGGTCCTCACAAGGACCAGACGCGGTTGTCAGTAGTCGACACACGTCACTTGAGGAAAACACACAATCGGACGCGACCTGGGTGTGATCGGCGCGTCCGGTCATAGTCCAGTAAGGTCCAGAGACGACCAGACGCGTCCGGTCATCACCGATCGGACGCGGTCGCGCGTCCGGTGCGAGTACAGTACGCTTCCTGCACGATCGGACGCGTCCGGTCACCCTTGACCGGTGCGTCCGGTCACTCAGTTGTTTTTCGGTTTTCGACCGTTACGAGCGACCGGCGCGTCCGGTCAGTTCAACCGGCACGTCCGGTCAGCTCGTGTTTTGCTGAGTCAGCAGGTAACGGTTCGTTTTGTCTGTGGGGTGTATAAATACATCCCCAC
Source organism: Saccharum hybrid cultivar R570 (assembly GCA_038087645.1). NCBI lineage: Eukaryota > Viridiplantae > Streptophyta > Magnoliopsida > Poales > Poaceae > Saccharum > Saccharum hybrid cultivar. Next base: position 357,657 of record JAQSUU010000835.1, on the reverse strand, counting down.
CACCTCTTTTAGAGGTCTCTTGCTCATTTGATCAGCTGAAAAACACCTTTGGAGTGCAAGGTAGTGCAAGAGCACTAGTGAGGATAGAGATTTGAGAATCAAAGCTTGAGAGTTCCTCACTAGCGATTAGAGAGTAGCAAGTGTGCATCCACCTTCTCATTTGGGCTCGTAGTGGTCAAGTGAGAGTTCTAGCTTGTTACTCTTGGTGATCGCCATCACCTAGACGGCGTGGTGGTGATTAGGAGTTCGGTGATCATCCGGCGGAGCTTGTGGATGACCCAACTCATCTTGTGAGCGGTTTTGGGTGATTCACCGTGACGGAGTGTCGAAGAATCAACCCGTAGAGAGCACTTGATCCTTGCGCGGATCAAGGGGGAGCTACACCCTTGCGCGGGTGCTCCAACAAGGACTAGTGGGGAGTGGCGACTCTCCGATACCTCGGAAAAACATCGCCGTGTTCCTTGCCCCTTTACATTCAAGCATTTACATTCTCGTATTTACTTTCATTGCTTGTTTTACATTCCTAGACTTGCCATGCTAGACTAGGATTGGAAACTAGGGTGCAAAACTTTGTATCGGTAGACTCTCTAGGAACACAAGTAGACACTAGGGGTGAATTCCGGCTTGTAGGATTTAATTCTTGCATTTAATTTTTAGAAAAGCCCAATTCACCCCCCCTCTTGGGCATCTTGATCCTTTCAATTGGTATCGGAGCCGTGTTGCTCCTCTTTTAGGCTTTACCGCCTAGAGCAAGATGTCTAACGGGGAAGGACCACCTCCCACCTTTGAGGGGGATGATTTTCCATATTGGAAAATCCGCATGGAGGCGTATCTCGAAGCCATAGATGTTGGGTGTCTTAGAGCCGCAACTGAAGGGCTTCCCGCTATCAAGGATCCCGTAAACCCCATTGGTGACGAGGAGAAGTACGATCGGTGGAATGCAAAGGCCAAAAATGCACTCTACCGGGGCTTAGGCAAAGATATCTTCAATCGTGTGCGTAATGCAAAGAACGCTCATGAATTGTGGGAAAATCTTTGTGCTCTCCATGAGGGAACTAAGAGTGAGCGTGAGGAACGCTATCACATAGCTTTAAAGAAAATTAATTCTTTTGAAATGCTTCCCAAAGAAAGTGCTAATGACATGTACACTCGCTTGAATGTTCTTGTAGAGGACCTCAATGCTCTTGGGCTCACTAAAATGAGCCAATCGGATGTTGCAAGGAAGATCTTGAGCGTGCTTCCCGTTGAGAAGTATGGTCACATTGTCACCGTGCTTCACCAAAGTGATCTTTCCACCGCAACACCGACTCAAGTATTAGGGAAAATCAATGCTCATGAGATGTTCATGCATATCACTCCGGAAGAGGGCTCATCATCTTCCAAGAAGAAAGACTTGGCCTTCAAAGCTAGTCATGACAAGAAGAAGAAGAAGGGCCAAGCCATGTTGGTGCAAGAAAGCTCAAGTGAAAGTGATGTTGATGATGAATCACTTGCACTCATGGTGAGAAAGACCACCAAGATGCTAAAGAAGCTCAACAAGAGTGGCATCAAGTTCGATGGCAAGAAGAAGAAATTCTTCACAAGTAGCAAGAGAAAGCCAATCTCGGAGATGGATTGCTACAATTGTGGTGAACTTGGCCACCTAGCTCATCAATGCCCTAGACCACCAAAAGACAAGTACAAGAACAAGAACAAGGGCAAGAAAAATGATTCAAGTGATGAAGAAGAAGAGAAGAAGAAGAACAAGCCATACAAGAAGAAGGATGGCAAGAAGAAGGAGTTCCACAAGAAGAAGAAGGGAGGAAAGGCATACATTGTTGGTGATTGGCTCACCGACATTGAATCATCTTGTGAGTCCTCCGAAGATGAGAGCGATGATGAGAAAGAGAAGGTTGCCGCATTTGTGATGTGGCCATCATCTTCACCGATATCTTCATCACCACCTTCACCGCCTCCTTCACCATCATCATCCACTACTCACCTATGCCTTATGGCCAAGGGTGAACGAAAGGTACAAAACCATGATAGTGATGATAATGATGATAGTGATAGTGATGATGAATATGACGCACCTTCTTATGATGAACTTGTAAAATTGCTAAACAAATACACTAAAATCATAAGAAGGACTAGAAATGAAAATGATGATCTTCAAAATGAAAATGAATCACTCTCATCCAAGCTTGAAAATATTCAAAAGACTAGTGGTGAGCTTAGAGTTCAAAATGAAGTGATGACTTCCACTCTCAAGGAGCTCAAAACCTCTTATAAAGAGCTTAAAGATCAACATGATAAACTTGAGAAGAAGCATGATGAGCTCATCACTAGCCATAATTCTCTAAAAGACAAATACACCACATTAAAAATTGACCATGATAGTCTTGTGGTTGCTAATGAACTTGCTCTGGAGACACATGATGCTACTAACTATGTTGTTAAGTGTGATATAGCTACATCATGTGATGATTTGATCATTGAAAGCATTGAGCAAGGTTCTAGTAGCAAAGGCAAGAGTGTGGTTGAGTCAAGCAACTATGATGATTATGCCAAGATCAAGTGTGAGAATGAGAAGCTTGCAAATGAGAACAAGAAGCTAAAAGGTTTGATGGCCCTTGAGAAGCAACCAACAAATGAGTCACTCATTGAAGAAAACAAAAAGCTCAAGCAAGAAAAAGAGCATCTCAAGACCGGCCTAAGCAAATTCACAAGAGGCCAACATTTGCAAAGTGAGCTCCTCATGAACACCGTAATGAAGATGGATAGAAGTGGTATTGGGTACTTGGCAAATCAAGAGAAGAAAGCAAAAGCTCAACAACAACAAAGCAAGTCGAAGCCCAAACCAAAGAGATGTGTTGAGTGTGGTCAAGAAGGTCATTTTGCTCATGAATGCAAAACTCCACCACCACAACCCTTGCCCAAGCATGCTAGACCTTTTGCTTTCAATGCTCATTATATGCTAAGAAAAGATTCAAATGGAAAGATGAAAGTCATGTTTTTGGGTCCCCCAAACAAGAATAGGCCAAAGAAAATATGGGTTGCCAAGCCACTAGTGGAGAAAGTCAAGGGCCCCTCTCAAGTTTGGGTCCCTAAACAAAAAGCTTGATCTCTTGTGTGTAGGTGAACTACAAGACCGGTGGATCTCATTGGGTTATTGATAGTGGTTGCACTCAACATATGACCGGTGATCCTCGTATGTTCACCACCATTGAAGAGAATGGAATATGTCAAGAGAAGATCATATTTGGGGACAATTCAAAGAGCAAAGTCAAGGGTATAGGCAAGATTGCAATATCACATGATCACTCACTCTCAAATGTGCTCTATGTTGCTTCATTGAGTTTCAACTTGTTATCCGTTGGGCAACTTTGTGACCTTGGCTTCCAATGCTTGTTCACACCAAATGAAGTGGAAGTTTCAAAGATAGATGACAAGCAAGTGATATTCAAAGGCTTTAGATACAACAATCTTTATCTTGTTGACTTCACCTCCGAAGATGCAAATTTGATGACATGTTTGTTCACCAAGACCTCACTTGGTTGGCTTTGGCATAGGAGGCTTGCTCATGTTGGAATGAACACTCTCAACAAGCTATTGAAGAAAGAACTAGTGAGAGGATTGAAGGATGTGAAGTTTGAAAAGGACAAACCTTGTAGTGCATGTCAAGCGGGCAAACTAGTTGCAAACACTCATCCAACCAAAGCTTTCATGTCAACTTCAAGAGTGCTAGAACTTCTACACATGGATTTGTTTGGGCCTACAACATACAAGAGCTTGGGTGGTAATCTCTATTGTCTTGTGATAGTGGATGACTACTCAAGGTATACATGGACTTTCTTCCTTCATGACAAATCCGAAGTGGCAAATTACTTCAAGAAGTTTGCAAAGAGAGCTCAAAATGAATTTGAAGTCAAGATAAAGAAGATTAGAAGTGACAATGGCAAAGAGTTTGACAACACCAACATTGAAGCTTATTGTGATGAAATTGGAATCAAGCATGAGGTCTCTTCAACCTACACTCCTCAACAAAATGGTGTAGTTGAGAGAAAGAACCGGACTTTGATCACCCTTGCAAGAACAATGCTAGATGAGTACAACACTCCGGAGAAGTTGTGGGCCGAGGCAATCAACACCGCATGCTATGCTTCAAATCGTCTCTTCCTACAAAAGTTTCTTGGCAAGACTCCCTATGAGTTGCTTAATGGGAAAAAGCCGGACGTCTCTTTCTTCCGGGTGTTTGGTTGCAAATATTACATCTACAAGAAGCATCAACACCTAGGGAAGTTTCAAAGATGTTGTGATATTGGTTTTCTTGTTGGTTACTCATCAAAGTCCAAAGCATATAGAGTATTTAACCATGCCACCGGTTTGGTTGAAGAAACATATGATGTGGAATTTGATGAATCTAACGGCTCCCAAGGAGCAATTGAGAATTGTGATGATGTAGGTGATGAACCCTTGAGGGAGGCCATGAAGAACATGTCGGTGGGAGACATCAAGCCAAAAGATGATGATGACGATGTACAAATTGTTGATCCACCATCTTCATCACGTGTGCCTCAAGATGATGACAAGAATGAGAGAGTTGAAAATGAAGACACTTATGTCTCTCATGAACAAGCCGAGGCACAAGCTCAAGATGTTGATGCTCTCCATCCACCTCCTCAAGTGGTTGATAGAAGAAACTCACCACTACTTCAAGCACATCCACAAGATCTCATCATAGGGAGTCCTACAAAGGGAGTAATGACTCGATCTCAAAAGCTAGCTTCTTTTGTTGAACATCACTCTTTTGTCTCTTGCGTTGAACCTAAGAATGTAGAAGAAGCTCTTCAAGATCCGGATTGGGTGAATGCAGTGCATGAAGAATTGAACAACTTCACCCGCAATCAAGTATGGACACTTGAAGAGCATCCTAAAGGTGCAAGAGTCATTGGAACCAAGTGGGTGTTCCGAAACAAGCAAGATGACCAAGGCATAGTAGTAAGGAACAAGGCAAGACTAGTTGCAAAGGGTTTCTCTCAAGTTGAAGGTCTTGATTTTGGAGAGACCTTTACACCCGTTGCAAGACTTGAAGCCATTCGTATCCTCCTTGCATATGCATCACATCATGATATGAAACTATATCAAATGGATGTGAAAAGTGCATTCTTAAATGGCTTTATAAATGAACTAGTCTATGTTAATCAACCTCCCGGGTTTGAAGACCCTAGATATCCTAATCATGTTTATAGGTTGTCCAAGGCGTTATATGGGCTCAAGCAAGCCCCTAGAGCGTGGTATGAGCGCCTCCGGGACTTCCTCATTGAGAAGGGCTTCACCATTGGGAAGGTCGACACCACACTATTCACCAAGAAGTTTAATGGGGAGATCTTTATTTGTCAAGTATATGTTGATGATATCATCTTCGGATCAACAAATGAAGATTATTGCAAGGAATTTGGTGAATTGATGTCGAAGGAGTTCGAGATGTCAATGATTGGTGAGCTCACATTCTTCCTTGGATTTCAAGTAAAGCAAATGAGAGAAGGGATTTTCATCTCTCAAGAAAAGTATACCAAGGATCTTCTCAAAAGATTCAAGATGGAAGAATGCAAACCAATCAAGACCCCAATGCCATCAAATGGACATCTCGACCTAGATGAGGGAGGTAAACCGGTTGATCAAACTCTCTACCGTTCTATGATTGGTAGCTTGTTGTACCTTACCGCATCTAGGCCCGATATCATGTTTAGTGTGTGCATGTGTGCCCGCTTTCAAGCGTGCCCTAAAGAACCTTACTTAAGTGCCGTAAAAAGAATCCTAAGATATCTTAAGCTCACCCCAAGCATTGGTCTTTGGTATCCCAAAGGAGCTAGATTCCAACTAGTTGGCTATTCCGATTCGGACTATGCCGGTTGCAAAATTGATAGAAAAAGCACATCCGGAGGGTGCCATTTGCTTGGAAGATCTTTAGTATCTTGGTCATCTAAAAAGCAAAATAGTGTGGCTTTGTCCACCGTCGAGGCGGAATACATTGCCGCAGGGGCTTGTTGTGCACAAATCTTATATATGAAACAAACCCTCCTAGACTATGGAATTGTTCTTGAAAAGGTGCCACTTTTATGTGATAATGAAAGTGCCGTTAAAATTGCTAACAATCCGGTACAACACTCTCGCACCAAGCACATTGATATCCGCCATCACTTTCTAAGAGATCACGTTGCTAAAAATGACATATCACTAGAAGGTGTAAGAAGTGAAAATCAATTAGCGGATATCTTCACTAAACCTTTGGATGAGGCAACCTTTTGTAGGTTAAGAAGTGAACTCAATGTGCTTGATTCTAGCAACTTTAAAAAATGAGCGTGTGTTGTCCCTTGCATTGCATTGTATAATTTGCCATGTTTATTTTATCGCAATGCTTTTAGGGCTTGGCTAACACGGTTACGATAACCCTTCTTTGGAGGAGTGAAGAAGCCTAACCATGGATCAAACTTTACAAGCATTCTAGCTTTACCTTCTTGCATTGCATTGTATAATATGCCATGTTTATTTTATCGCAATGCTTTTAGGGCTTGGCTAACACGGTTACGATAACCCTTCTTTGGAGGAGTGAAGAAGCCTAACCGTGGATCAAACTTGACAAGCATTCTAGCTTTACCTTCTTGCATTGCATTGCATGCATGGTTGTTGTTCTTGTTGTTTCTTTTCGGTTAAGCTTTGAGCAACCTCTGTGTTCGTCCATGGATAGAGAGAGCATTTTGACGCTCCTAAAGGTTCAAAAACTCTATTGCATGGCCATACGTTGCTCCTTGGGTGTTTATTGCCTATTTTCTTAAAAATAATACTAGCCTAAGGCAATCTATTTTGAAAAGTTTGAGGGTTTGAGTGAGGTCACTCATATCGTGTTCCAATTGGTGTTTATTTGTGTCTTCTTGAATTGGAACCTGATTGGGAGAAGACGTGTCGTTGTTCGGAACGAGGAAGGGCGAAGAACAGTGACCGGACGCTGGACCGGCGCTGCACCGGACGCAGTGATGCTTCACCACCGCGTCCGGTCCCGGCGTCCACCAGCGCGTCCGGTCATCCAGAAGACCAACTCCAGATCTAATGATCGGACGCTGCACCGGACGCGCCTCTGCTGACCACCGCGTCCGGTCCCGGTTACCACCACCGCGTCCGGTCATTCGCGATGAATTCCCGAGCTCCCCTCGACTGGACTCTGACCACGTCCGGTCAGTCCTCACCGGACGCGTTCGGTCACTCCAGGAGCTTACTGGAGTGTGACCGGACGCTGCACCACCGCGTCCGGTCATAATGACCACCGCGTCCGGTCATCATGCGTCGAGCGGATCTGACCCTTCATATATCGGTTCGTCCTCGGCCGTATTTTCTAAATCCGCCCGAGCCTCTTCCGCCGCCGCCTCGCCAAATCCGCCGGAGCCGCCGTGTCCTTGCCGTCTTCCTCGCCTCCGGCAAACCCAGCCGCGTCCCCTTGCCCGCGCTAGCCTTGCTCGCACGCTCGCTGCTGCCCTGCCCGCAGCCGCGCCTCTGCCCGCGCTTGCCCTCTCCAGTCGCACAGCCGTGCCACCGCCGCCCGCTCGCACCTCCGTCGCCGGTGAGCCGCGCCCTTGCCGCCGGTGAGCCGCGCTCCCGCTTGCCAGCGTCTCCTCCGGCAGTGGACTGCCTCATGCTCGCCTCTGATCGATTCTTCATCGAGTTGCCCTAACCCTAACCCTAGGGTTCGCGTAACGTCGATCGTTCGTCGTCGAGGTTTTGTCGCACGTCGTCTTCTTCGTGAGGTTGTTTCGCGTCACCTTGACCTCCTCGCTAGGGTTTGCCGTAACTCTTTCTTTTTAATCCTAATTGCTTCATGTTTCGGCAAATCAGAGCTCGTCCGGCGATTTCGGGGAATCTCGCGATCTAGGTCACCTTATCTTGTCACCGTCGTCTCATCGATCCGAGGTAGCTTCGCGTTTCGATTCACATCGTATCTCATATGCTTGCTATCTCTAGGGTTTCGTACCTTTTAGTTATATATGTGCTTATAGTAGATCTCTCTATTCCGTCGTTGCAGCGAGTTTGTCCGTGTGTCAGGGTGAGATCAGTTTGCTGAATCCGAGGCCAAGCCTGCGAATACGGATTGAGGCCAAGCCTCTCAAGTGACAGTTCACCATCTTTTAGAGGTTTCCGGTCAGTTTGTCAGCATGGTGCGTTGCAAGAACGCCGGTGGTGCTCCTGGTGATGGGGACGACAGTCCTCCTGGTCGGTCTGAGATTGCACGTGGGAAGCGTATCAAGATCTTGGCCAGAAAGAAGAAGAAGACACTTACAGAGGCAGAGATTGCTCAGGCCGTGGCAGATGCAGCAGAGCAGGTAGAGAGAGGTGGCAGGAGCAGTGGCATACGCATAGGCGAGCGTCGCTTTTATCTTGAAGGTCGACAGCTCGGCACAGAGGCCACTGAGGGTACTGAGGATACTGGAGCTACAGAGGGTATGTCAGTTGATCCACCTCCAGAGGCTACAGAGGACACAGAGGGGCAGCCAGCTCAGTCTCCACCACGTCGCCGCTCCACACGCGCACGTACTCAGGTGACTCCTAGGCCAGAGGGCCAGCGTCGTGGTGCACGTCCTCCTCCCAGAGCTAGAGGTTCACCCCCGGTCGAGCACTTTGACTTGAGGGGTGCTACAGCACGTCAGGTGCAGGGGTTGAGGTTCGTGGAGGTCACTCGGTGGTTTCCACCTGTGAGGGATCCCAGAGCTTCAGAAGGCTTCTATACCCCACTTCAGGAGGATTTCTACAGGGCTCTAGTTGACAGCGGTATTGCTTTCCGACCACAGAGGGTCTGTCGCCTTGAGTCACTGGTTGAGGTTTTGGGAGAACAGCTACGTCCGCACCTGTCCTTTCTGCCAGGCTTGTCAGATCTTCTTGGACGGACAGGTGCATACTGCGGCACATGGGTCAGAGAGTTTTATGCTTCACTATGGATTGATCCTGCCCATGATTTCATTCACTTTGCATTCCGAGGCCGCGATCACCGTCTATACAGCACCAGAATGCGGGAGATTCTCAGACTCCCAGCTTCCAACACGAAGATACATCAGCTGTGTTTTGGTCAGACTCCTCCACCGAGACGCCCTCACGGCGGGGCAGTGCCACCTACAGACTTGGTTCGACCTTGCTTCCGTGAGCCTTTTGGCGAAGGGTCTCGTAGCACGCCTGTCAGTTTGACACCTCTTGCCAGAGTTCTGGATGCTATAGTCAGACGCACTCTACTTCCCAGACTTGGCTACAGAGAGGGACTGACTCGGATGCAGCTATGGGTTGTTCACCACCTCCTCTCACAGACATAGTTTGACATTTGAGATCTCATACTTAGTGAGATGGAGGACACCATAGCTGAGGGCTTCAAGAGTAATCGTCAGCTGCCCTATGCACACTGGATCTGCTTCATCATTAGATCATCTATTCAGCTACCAGCAGAGATCCGAGCTGAGATATCAGATACTACTACTGCTTTCCCTGAGTATGATATCCGTCAGCTTTGGGCTTCAGTCACTAGAGATCAGGCCCCAGTGCCAGGACAGCGTGTGCGACCTGAGGTTCCTGAGACAGCGGCTGAGCAGGACGCCACAGTTGATGAGCTTGCAGAGGCAGAGCTTGCCAATCTTGACGCTCAGCCTGCTGATCTTCCTAAGGATGTGACATCTGACAGCACTAATGAGGACTACTAGCCCATCCCCAGGTACCGGTCTCCTCGGTCTCACGACCACGAGGCCGGTGGCTCTGGTTCAGCCTCCCGCACAGACCCAGCCATGGTGGCCATTCTTGAGAGGTTGACCCAGGCACAGGAGCAGCAGTAACAGCAGATACAACGACAGGCTCAGGACACAGCTGCAGCACTTGCACAGATTCAGGCTCGTCAGGACGAGTTTCAGCGTCAGCAGCTTGAGATCCAGAGGCAGCAGGTTGAAATGCAGCGACAGCAGTACGAGATTCAGCGACAGAGTGCATCTAGTCAGCAGCAGTACTTGGATCTCCTGCGCCACCTAGTCACTGTTGGGGTTCCTCCGCCTGCTTTGGTCCTGACTTCTGCTTTACAATCCAGTGATCCATCGAGTCAGGGACAGCCGGGTTTCCAGTTCACATCTCCACAGCAGCAGGCTCCCCAGTCATTCCAGTCCCTGAGCTTCACGCCTATTCACACGGGGTTTACACCTTCAGACCAGCCTCGCCCTCACCTCCTGACAGGCACACCCTTCGGTGATTACAGTGCTACCTACAGCGAGTTGACTGGTCAGCCGACGCCCTCGCACACTACCTTTGCTACTTCTTCAGGGTTGTCAGCTTCAGAGGCAGCTATTCCTCCAGTGACAGGGACTGGTACTACAGAGACTCTTCCTTCGTCAGTTGCCTCGACAGATCCTCCTGCTATTGGCTTGCTACAGGCTCAGGTCACTCAGACGGATCCTCTTATTGCTACTACGTCAGTACCTGTTCCTGCCGCTCAGACCCAGACCGCTTCACAGCCACGTGTTTCTTCAGAGGGTCAGCCAGATAGCTCAGATTCCGAGGGAGATTCTCTCCACTTCATGTTTTCTCCGCGCACCTCGGCACCCGACACGACTCCGTCTGTCCCCCCATCAGATCATTAGATTAGTTTTTTGGCGCTTGATGCCAAAGGGGGAGAGAGTAGTTTCAGGGGGAGTTTTGAGAGAGGGTTTTCGTTTTTTTCTTGTGTGCTACATTCATGCATCATGTTTACTTTTCAGTCATTGCATTCGTGTGACATGTCGTCGTGTGATAAACTTTGAGTCTTAATGTTTTATCCAGTCGCAGTATTAACACATGTCACTGTTTTTAATTATAGCTCTAAGGTTGTGCTTCCGTGCCTTACTCCGATTTCTTATGAGCTATATCTGTATGTGTACTAACGTTCTTTGTCTTATCTTATGAGTACACTCTTTTGGCTTGGGGCACATAAGCAATCCCTAACCCCTTGTGCTTATTGCTTTTTGCTTATGTGAACCATGCATGCTCGAAAACCTCAACTCAAATCTTTTATATCTTAGTGTTGTCATCAATCACCAAAAAGGGGGAGATTGAAAGCATCTAGGCCCCGAGGTTTGGTTTCGGCAATTGATGACAACGCTTTATTATCATGACTAACGTGTGTTTTGCAGAAACTTTGGTAAGTTAGGTCATGGAGGTTTTAACTGCTTTGGGCACCATGGTATTCATGCCCCTTGATGGTAATCGTTTCGGTTTTCAAAAGAGTGACGTCAAGATTAAGGACGGTTAGTTCTAGATGTCGAGGTGTTGAGATACATTTGGAATAGTCATTAGGATCTTCGTTTTTCTCTTTTGGCCGTACTATAAAGGGGGGCATGAGCGGGTAGCTTGACCTAGGCGAGTCCTACGTTTAGGTATGGTGCACACTTGTTAAACTTGGCGCTAGGCAGCTCTAGAATAGCTCAAAGTTCAGTTGGAAGCAACTTGGTTCAAGTTGTGACGCGTTTCGGAAAGTTTCGGGTCGTTTTCTCTTGACCGGACGCGGTCCTCGGCATGACCGGACGCATCCGGTCAATACAGTTCCGCGGCTAGGGTTTCAGCTCTGACGACCGGACGCGGTCCTCGCAAGGACCGGACACGGTGGTCAGTAGTCGACACACGTCACTTGAGGAAAACACACGATCGGACGCGACCTGGGTGTGATCGGCGCGTCCGGTCATAGTCCAGTAAGGTCCAGAGACGACCGGACGCGTCCGGTCATCACCGATCGGACGCGGTCACGCGTCCGGTGCGAGTACAGTACGCTTCCTGCACGATCGGACGTGTCCGGTCACCCCTGACCGGTGCGTCCGGTCACTCAGTTGTTTTTCGGTTTTCGACCGTTACGAGCGACCGGCGCGTCCGGTCAGTTCAACCGGCGCGTCCGGTCAGCTCGTGTTTTGCTGAGTCAGCAGGTAACGGTTCGTTTTGTCTGTGGGGTGTATAAATACATCCCCACCACCTCTTTTAGAGGTCTCTTGCTCATTTGATCAGCTGAAAAACACCTTTGGAGTGCAAGGTAGTGCAAGAGCACTAGTGAGGATAGAGATTTGAGAATCAAAGCTTGAGAGTTCCTCACTAGCGATTAGAGAGTAGCAAGTGTGCATCCACCTTCTCATTTTGGCTCGTAGTGGTTAAGTGAGAGTTCTAGCTTATTACTCTTGGTGATCGCCATCACCTAGACGGCGTGGTGGTGATTGGGAGTTCGGTGATCATCCGGCGGAGCTTGTGGATGACCCAACTCATCTTGTGAGCGGTTTTAGGTGATTCACCGAGATGGAGTGTCGAAGAATCAACCCGTAGAGAGCACTTGATCCTTGCGCGGATCAAGGGGGAGCTACACCCTTGCGCGGGTGCTCCAACGAGGACTAGTGGGGAGTGGCAACTCTCCGATACCTCGGAAAAACATCGCTGTGTTCCTTGCCCCTTTACATTCAAGCATTTACATTCTCGTATTTACTTTCATTGCTTGTTTTACATTCCTAGACTTGCCATGCTAGACTAGGATTGGAAACTAGGGTGTAAAACTTTGTATCGGTAGACTCTCTAAGGAACACAAGTAGACACTAGGGGCGAATTCTGGCTTGTAGGATTTAATTCTTGCATTTAATTTTTAGAAAAGCCCAATTCACCCCCCCTCTTAGGCATCTTGATCCTTTCAGCACGGTTTGCGCCGAACGTAACATAGGGTCATAAATCCTTTTGTACGCACCCGATAGATCTACTATGTGACATTGGTCATGTGGAATCTCATTTCAATCCATTTGGAGACAATGGTAGTTTCAGTCCAAGATAGGTGCACAGTTTGCGCCAAACGTACCATAGGCACAGAAATCATTTGGACGCACCGATGGTACTCCTAGGTGACGTGGCTCAAGTGGATGCTTATTTTGGTATGTTTGGAGATAGTGCTAATCTTGACGCAAGATAGGCGCACGGTTTGCGTTGAACGTACCATAGGCTTAGAAACCGTTTTGGACACATCCGATGGTACTCCTAGGTGACGAGGCTCAATTGGATAGTCCTTTTGGTCTGTTTGGAGATAGTGCTAATCTTGATAGGTGCATGGTTTGTGCCAAATGTACCATAGGGTTAGAAATCATTTTGGGCGCACCTGATGGTACTACGAGGTGACGAGGCACAAGTGAATGCTCGTCTTTGTATGTTTCGAGATAGTGCTAATATTGACGCAAGATAGGTGCACTGTTTGCGCCGAACGTACCATAGGCTAAAAAATCATTTTGGATGCACTCGATAGTACTCCTTGGTGACGAGACAGACGTGGATGATCGTCTTGGTCTGTTTGGACATAGAGCTAATCTTGACACAAGATAGGTGCACGGTTTGCGCCGAACGAAACATAGGCTCAGAAATCATTTTGGACACACCCGATGGATCTCCTCGGTGACATTGGTCATGTGAAATCTCGTTTCAATCCATTTGGAGACACTATTAGAGTTAGTGCAAGATAGGTGCACGGTTTGCGCCAAACATAGATTAAAAATCATTTTGGGATGCACCCGATGGTACTTCTTGGTGACGAGGCTCAAGTGGTTATTTGTTTCAGTCTATTTAGACATAGTTCTAATATTGACACAAGATAGGTGCACGGTTTACGTCGAACGTACCATAGGCTCGAAAATCATTTTTGTCGCACTCGATGGTACTCCTAGGTGACGGGGCACACGTGCATGCTCGTTTTGGTCTGTTTGGACATAAAGCTAATCATGACACAAGATGGGTGCAAGGTTTGCGCCGAACGTAGGACAGGCTCAGAAATCATTTTGAACACACCCGATAGATCTCCTCGGTCACATTGGTCATGTGGAATCTTGTTTCAATCCATTTGGAGACAGTATTAGAGTCAGTGCAAGGTAGGTGCACGGTTTGCTTCAAACGTAGATCAGAAATCATTTTGGGATGCACCCAATGGTATTTCTAGGTGACGAGGCTCAAGTGGTTACTTGTTTTAGTCTATTTGGAGATAGTGCTAATCTTGACGCAACATAGATGTATGGTTTGCGCAGAACGTAACATAGGGTCAGAAATCCTTTTGGACGCACCCGATAGATCTCCTATGTGACATTGGTCATGTGGAATCTCATTTCAATCCATTTGGAGACAGTGGTAGTGTCAGTCCAAGATAGGTGCATGGTTTGCGCCAAACGTACCATAGGCACAGAAATCATTTTGGACGCAGCCGATGGTACTCCTAGGTGACGTGGCTCAAGTGGATGCTCATTTTGGTATGTTTGGAGATAGTGCTAATCTTGACGCAAGATAGGTGCATGGTTTGCGTTGAACGTACCATAGGCTTAGAAATCGTTTTGGTCGCATCCGATGGTACTCCTAGGTGACGAGGCTCAATTGGATAGTCCTTTTGGTCTGTTTGGAGATAGAGCTAATCTTAATAGGTGCATGGTTTGTGCCAAATATACCATAGGGTTAGAAATCGTTTTGGACGCACCTGATGGTACTACTAGGTGACGAGGCACAAGTGAATGCTCATTTTGGTCTGTTTGGAGATAGTGCTAATCTTGACGCAAGATAGGTGCACTGTTTGCGCCGAACGTACCATAGGCTCAGAAATCATTTTGGACGCACCCGATAGATCTTCTCAGTGACATTGGTCATTTGGAATCTCGTTTCAATCTATCTGGAGACACTTTAGATTCAGTGCAAGATAGATGTACGGTTTGTGCCAAACGTAGATTATAAATCATTTTGGGATGCACCCGATGGTACTTCTAGGTGACGAGGCTCAAGTGGTTACTTGTTCCTATCTATTTAGGGATAGTGCTAATCTTGACGCAAGATAGGTGCACGGTTTGCGTCGAACGTACCATAGGCTCGAAAATCGTTTTGGACGCACCCGATGGTACTCCTAGGTGACGAGGCACACGTGGTGCTCGTTTTGGTCTATTTGGAGATAGAGCTAATCTTGACACAAGATAGGTGCACGGTTTGTGCCGAACGAAACATAGGCTCAGAAATCATTTTGGACGCACCCGATGGATCTCCTCGGTGACATTGGTCATGTAAAATCTCGTTTCAATCCATTTGGAGACACTGTTAGAGTTAGTGCAAGATAGGTGCACGGTTTGCGCCAAACATAGATTAAAAATCATTTTGGGATGCACCCGATGGTACTTCTAGGTGACGAGGCTCAAGTGGTTATTTGTTTCAATCTATTTAGAGATAGTGCTAATATTGACGCAAGATAGGTGCACGGTTTGCGTCGAACGTACCATAGGCTCAAAATTCATTTTGGACGCACTCGATGGTACTCCTAGGTGACGAGGCACACGTGGATGCTCGTTTCGGTCTGTTTGGACATAGAGCTAATCATGACACAAGATGGGTGCAAGGTTTGCTCCGAACGTAGCACAGGCTCAGAAATCATTTTGGACGCACCCGATGGATCTCCTCGGTGACATTGGTCGTGTGGAATCTTGTTTCAATCCATTTGGAGACAGTATTAGAGTCAGTGCAAGATCGGTGCACGGTTTCCGCGAAACGTAGATCAGAAATCATTTTAGGATGCACCCGATGGTACTTCTAGGTGACGAGGCTCAAGTGGTTACTTGTTTAAGTCTATTTGGAGATAGTGCTAATCTTGACGCAAGATAGATGCACGGTTTGCACCGAACGTAACATAGGGTCAGAAATCCATGTGGACGCACCCGATAGATCTACTATGTGACATTGGTCATGTGGAATCTCATTTCAATCCATTTGGAGACAATGGTAGTTTCAATCCAAGATAGGTGCACGGTTTGCGCCAAACATACCATAGGCACAGAAATCATTTTGGACGCACCCGATGGTACTCCTAGGTGACGTGGCTCAAGTGGATGCTCATTTTGGTATGTTTGGAGATAGTGCTAATCTTGACGCAAGATAGGCGCACGGTTTGTGTTGAACATACCATAGGCTTAGAAATCATTTTGGACACATCCGATGGTACTCCTAGGTGACGAGGCTCAATTGGATAGGCCCTTTGGTATGTTTGGAGATAGTGCTAATCTTGATAGGTGCATGGTTTGTGCCAAATGTACCATACGGTTAGAAATCATTTTGGACGCACCTGATGGTACTCCTAGGTGATGAGGCACAAGTGAATGCTCGTCTTTGTCTGTTTGGAGATAGTGCTAATCTTGACGCAAGATAGGTGCACTATTTGCGCCGAACGTACCATAGGCTTAGAAATTATTTTGGACGCACCTGATGGATCTTCTCAGTGACATTGGTCATTTGGAATCTCGTTTCAATCTATCTGGAGACACTTTAGATTCAGTGCAAGATAGGTGCACGGTTTGCGCCAAACGTAGATTAGAAATCATGTTGGGATGCACCCGATTGTACTTCTAGTTGACGAGGCTCAAGTGGTTACTTGTTTCAGTCTATTTAGAGATAGTGCTAATCTTGACGCAAGATAGGTGCAAGGTTTGCGTCGAACGTACCATTGGCTTAAAAATTATTTTGGACGCACTCGATGGTACTCCTTGGTGATGAGGCAGACGTGGATGGTCGTCTTGGTCTGTTTGGACATAGAGCTAATCTTGACACAAGATAGGTGCACGGTTTGCGCCGAACGAAACATAGGCTCAGAAATCATTTTGGACGCACCCGATGGATCTCCTCGGTGACATTGGTTATGTGAAATCTCGTTTCAATCCATTTGGAGACACTGTTAGAGTTAGTGCAAGATAGGTGCACGGTTTGCGCCAAACATAGATTAAAAATCATTTTGGGATGCACCCGATGGTACTTCTAGGTGACGAGGCTCAAGTGGTTATTTGTTTCAATCTATTTTGACATAGTGCTCATATTGACGCAAGATAGGTGCACAGTTTGCGTCAAACGTACCATTGGCTTAAAAATCATTTTGGACGCACTCGATGGTACTCCTAGGTGACGAGGCACACGTGGATTCTTGTTTTGGTCTGTTTGGACATAGAGCTAATCATGACACAAGATGGGTGCAAGGTTTGTGCCGAACGTAGCACAGGCTCAGAAATCATTTTGGACGCACCCGATGGATCTCCTCGGTGACATTGGTCGTGTGGAATCTTGTTTCAATCCATTTGGAGACAGTATTAGAGTCAGTGCAAGATCGATGCACGGTTTGCGCGAAACATAGATCAGAAATCATTTTAGGATGCACCCGATGGTACTTCTAGGTGAAGAGGCTCAAGTGGTTACTTGTTTAAGTCTATTTGGAGATAGTGCTAATCTTGACGCAAGATAGATGCACAGTTTGCGCCGAACGTAACAAAGGGTCAGAAATCCATGTGGACGCACCCGATAGATCTACTATGTGACATTGGTCATGTGGAATCTTATTTCAATCCATTTGGAGACAATGGTAGTTTCAATCCAAGATAGGTGCACGGTTTGCGCCAAACGTACCATAGGCACAGAAATCATTTTGGACGCACCCGATGGTACTCCTAGGTGACTTGGCTCAAGTGGATGCTCATTTTGGTATGTTTGGAGATAGGGCTAATCTTGACACAAGATAGGTACACGGTTTGCGTTGAACGTACCATAGGCTTAGAAATCGTTTTGGACACATCCGATGGTACTCCTAGGTGACGAGGCTCAATTGGATAGGCCCTTTGGTCTGTTTGGAGATAGTGCTAATCTTGATAGGTTTATGGTTTGTGCCAAATGTACCATAGGGTTAGAAATCATTTTGGACGCACCTGATGGTACTCCTAGGTGACGAGGCACAAGTGAATGCTCGTCTTTGTCTGTTTGGAGATAGTGCTAATCTTGACGCAAGATAGGTGCACTGTTTGCGCCGAACGTACTGCTTAGAAATCATTTTGGACGCACCCGATGGATCTTCTCAGTGACATTGGTCATTTGGAATCTCGTTTCAATATATCTGGAGACACTTTAGATTCAGTGCAAGATAGGTGCACGGTTTGCGCCAAACGTAGATCAGAAATCATGTTGGGATGCACCCGATGGTACTTCTAGTTGACGAGGCTCAAGTGGTTACTTGTTTCAGTCTATTTAGAGATAGTGCTAATCTTGACGCAAGATAGGTGCAAGGTTTGCGTCGAACGTACCATAGGCTCAAAAATCATTTTGGACGCACTCGATAGTACTCCTTGGTGATGAGGCAGACGTGGATGGTCGTCTTGGTCTGTTTGGACATAGAGCTAATCTTGACACAAGATAGGAGCACGGTTTGCGCCGAACGAAACATAGGCTCAGAAATCATTTTGGACGCACCCAATGGATCTCCTCGGTGACATTGGTCATGTGAAATCTTGTTTCAATCCATTTGGAGACACTGTTAGAGTTAGTGCAAGATAGGTGCACGGTTTGCGCCAAACATAGATTAAAAATCATTTTGGGATGCACCCGATGGTACTTCTAGGTGATGAGGCTCAAGTGGTTATTTGTTTCAATCTATTTAGACATAGTGCTCATATTGACGCAAGATACGTGCACGTTTTGCGTCGAACGTACCATAGGCTCAAAAATCATTTTGGACGCACTCGATGGTACTCCTAGGTGACGAGGCACACGTGGATGCTCATTTTGGTCTGTTTGGACATAGAGCTAATCATGACACAAGATGGGTGCAAGGTTTGCGCCGAACGTAGCACAGGCTCAGAAATCATTTTGGACGCACTTGATGGATCTCCTCGGTGACATTGGTCGTGTGGAATCTCGTTTCAATCCATTCGGAGACAGTATTAGAGTCAGTGCAAGATCGGTGCACGGTTAGCGCGAAACGTAGATCAGAAATCATTTTAGGATGCACCCGATGGTACTTCTAGGTGACGAGGCTCAAGTGGTTACTTGTTTAAGTCTATTTGGAGATAGTGTTAATCTTGACGCAAGATAGATGCACGGTTTGCACCGAACGTAACATAGGGTCAGAAATCCATGTGGACGCACCCGATAGATCTACTATGTGACATTGGTCATGTGGAATCTCATTTCAATCCATTTGGAGACAATGGTAGTTTCAATCAAAGATAGGTGCACGGTTTGCGCCCAATGTATCATAGGCACAGAAATCATTTTGGACGCACCCGATGGTACTCCTAGGTGACGTGGCTCAAGTGGATGCTCATTTTGGTATGTTTGGAGATAGTGCTAATCTTGACGCAAGATAGGCGCACGGTTTGCGTTGAACGTACCATAGGCTTAGAAATCGTTTTGGACACATCCGATGGTACTCCTAGGTGACGAGGCTCAATTGGATAGGCCCTTTGGTCTATTTGGAGATAGTGCTAATCTTGATAGGTGCATGGTTTGTGCCAAATGTACCATAGGGTTAGAAAATCATTTTGGACGCACCTGATGGTACTCCTAGGTGACGAGGCACAAGTGAATGCTCGTCTTTGTCTATTTGGAGATAGTACTAATCTTGACGCAAGATAGGTGCACTATTTGCGTCGAACGTACCATAGGCTTAGAAATCATTTTGGACGCACCCGATGGATCTTCTCAGTGACATTGGTCATTTGGAACCTCGTTTCAATCTATCTGGAGACACTTTAGATTCAGTGCAAGATAGGTGCACGGTTTGCGCCAAACGTAGATCAGAAATCATGTTGGGATGCACCCGGTGGTACTTCTAGTTGACGAGCCTCAAGTGGTTACTTGTTTCAGTCTATTTAGAGATAGTGCTAATCTTGACGCAAGATAGGTGCAAGGTTTGCGTCGAACGTACCATAGGCTCAAAAATTATTTTGGACGCACTCGATAGTACTCCTTGGTGACGAGGCAGACGTGGATGGTCGTCTTGGTCTGTTTGGACATAGAGCTAATCTTGACACAAGATTGGTGCACGGTTTGCGCCGAACGAAACATAGGCTCAGAAATCATTTTGGACGCACCCGATGGATCTCCTTGGTGACATTGGTCATGTGAAATCTTGTTTCAATCCATTTGGAGACACTGTTAGAGTTAGTGCAAGATAGGAGCATGGTTTGCGCCAAACATAGATTAAAAATCATTTTGGGATGCACCCGATGGTACTTCTAGGTGACGAGGCTCAAGTGGTTATTTGTTTCAATCTATTTAGACATAGTGCTCATATTGACGCAAGATAGGTGCACGGTTTGCGTCGAACGTACCATAGGCTCAAAAATCATTTTGGACGCACTCGATGGTACTCCTAGGTGACGAGGCACACGTGGATGCTCGTTTTGGTCTGTTTGGACATAGAGCTAATCATGACACAAGATGGGTGCAAAGTTTGCGCCGAACGTAGCACAGGCTCAGAAATCATTTTGGACGCACCCGATGGATCTCCTCGGTGACATTGGTCGTGTGGAATCTTGTTTCAATCCATTTGGAGACAGTATTAGAGTCAGTGCAAGATCGGTGCACGGTTTGCGCGAAACATAGATCAGAAATCATTTTAGGATGCACCCGATGGTACTTCTAGGTGACGAGGCTCAAGTGGTTACTTGTTTAAGTCTATTTGGAGATAGTGCTAATCTTGACGCAAGATAGATGCACGGTTTGCGCCGAACGTAACATAGGGTCAGAAATCCATGTGGACGCACCCGATAGATCTACTATGTGACATTGGTCATGTGGAATCTCATTTCAATCCATTTGGAGACAATGGTAGTTTCAATGCAAGATAGGTGCACAGTTTGCGCCAAATGTACCATAGGCACAGAAATCATTTTGGACGCACCCGATGGTACTCCTAGGTGACGTGGCTCATGTGGTTATTTGTTTCAATCTATTTAGACATAGTGCTCATATTGACGCAAGATAGGTGCACGGTTTGCGTCGAACGTACCATAGGCTCAAAAATCATTTTGGACGCACTCGATGGTACTCCTAGGTGACGAGGCACACGTGGATGCTCGTTTTGGTCTGTTTGGACATAGAGCTAATCATGACACAAGATGGGTGCAAGGTTTGCGCCGAACGTAGCACAGGCTCAGAAATCATTTTGGACGCACCCGATGGATCTCCTCGGTGACATTGGTCGTGTGGAATCTTGTTTCAATCCATTTGGAGACAGTATTAGAGTCAGTGCAAGATCGGAGCACGGTTTGCGCGAAACGTAGATCAGAAATCATTTTAGGATGCACCCGATGGTACTTCTAGGTGACGAGGCTCAAGTGGTTACTTGTTTAAGTCTATTTGGAGATAGTGCTAATCTTGACGCAAGATAGATGCACGGTTTGCGCCGAACGTAACATAGGGTCAGAAATCCATGTGGACGCACCCGATAGATCTACTATGTGCATTGGTCATGTGGAATCTCATTTCAATCCATTTGGAGACAATGGTAGTTTCAATCCAAGATAGGTGCACGGTTTGCGCCAAACGTACCATAGGCACAGAAATCATTTTGGACGTACCCGATGGTACTCCTAGGTGACGTGGCTCAAGTGGATGCTTATTTTGGTATGTTTAGAGATAGTGCTAATCTTGACACAAGATAGGCGCACGGTTTGCGTTGAACGTACCATAGGCTTCGAAATTGTTTTGGACACATCCGATGGTACTCCTAGGTGACGAGGCTCAATTGGATAGGCCCTTTGGTCTGTTTGGAGATAGTGCTAATCTTGATAGGTTTATGGTTTGTGCCAAATGTACCATAGGGTTAGAAATCATTTTGGACGCACCTGATGGTACTCCTAGGTGACGATGCACAAGTGAATGCTCGTATTTGTCTGTTTGGAGATAGTGCTAATCTTGACGCAAGATAGGTGCACTGTTTGCGCCGAACGTACCATAGGCTTAGAAATCATTTTGGACGCACCCGATGGATCTTCTCAGTGACATTGGTCATTTGGAATCTCGTTTCAATATATCTGGAGACACTTTAGATTCAGTGCAAGATAGGTGCATGGTTTGCGCCAAACATAGATCAGAAATCATGTTGGGATGCACCCGATGGTACTTCTAGTTGACGAGGCTCAAGTGGTTACTTGTTTCAGTCTATTTAGAGATAGTGCTAATCTTGACGCAAGATAGGTGCAAGGTTTGCGTCGAACGTACCATAGGCTCAAAAATCATTTTGGACGCACTCGATAGTACTCCTTGGTGATGAGGCAGACGTGGATGGTCGTCTTGGTCTGTTTGGACATAGAGCTAATCTTGACACAAGATAGGAGCACGGTTTGCGCCGAACGAAACATAGGCTCAGAAATCATTTTGGACGCACCCAATGGATCTCCTCGGTGACATTGGTCATGTGAAATCTTGTTTCAATCCATTTGGAGACACTGTTAGAGTTAGTGCAAGATAGGTGCACGGTTTGCGCCAAACATAGATTAAAAATCATTTTGGGATGCACCCGATGGTACTTCTAGGTGATGAGGCTCAAGTGGTTATTTGTTTCAATCTATTTAGACATAGTGCTCATATTGACGCAAGATACGTGCACGTTTTGCGTCGAACGTACCATAGGCTCAAAAATCATTTTGGACGCACTCGATGGTACTCCTAGGTGACGAGGCACACGTGGATGCTCATTTTGGCCTGTTTGGACATAGAGCTAATCATGACACAAGATGGGTGCAAGGTTTGCGCCGAACGTAGCACAGGCTCAGAAATCATTTTGGACGCACCTGATGGATCTCCTCGGTGACATTGGTCGTGTGGAATCTCGTTTCAATCCATTCGGAGACAGTATTAGAGTCAGTGCAAGATCGGTGCACGGTTAGCGCGAAACGTAGATCAGAAATCATTTTAGGATGCACCCGATGGTACTTCTAGGTGACGAGGCTCAAGTGGTTACTTGTTTAAGTCTATTTGGAGATAGTGTTAATCTTGACGCAAGATAGATGCACGGTTTGCACCGAACGTAACATAGGGTCAGAAATCCATGTGGACGCACCCGATAGATCTACTATGTGACATTGGTCATGTGGAATCTCATTTCAATCCATTTGGAGACAATGGTAGTTTCAATCCAAGATAGGTGCACGGTTTGCGCCCAATGTATCATAGGCACAGAAATCATTTTGGACGCACCCGATGGTACTCCTAGGTGACGTGGCTCAAGTGGATGCTCATTTTGGTATGTTTGGAGATAGTGCTAATCTTGACGCAAGATAGGCGCACGGTTTGCGTTGAACGTACCATAGGCTTAGAAATCGTTTTGGACACATCCGATGGTACTCCTAGGTGACGAGGCTCAATTGGATAGGCCCTTTGGTCTATTTGGAGATAGTGCTAATCTTGATAGGTGCATGGTTTGTGCCAAATGTACCATAGGGTTAGAAAATCATTTTGGACGCACCTGATGGTACTCCTAGGTGACGAGGCACAAGTGAATGCTCGTCTTTGTCTATTTGGAGATAGTACTAATCTTGACGCAAGATAGGTGCACTATTTGCGTCGAACGTACCATAGGCTTAGAAATCATTTTGGACGCACCCGATGGATCTTCTCAGTGACATTGGTCATTTGGAACCTCGTTTCAATCTATCTGGAGACACTTTAGATTCAGTGCAAGATAGGTGCACGGTTTGCGCCAAACGTAGATCAGAAATCATGTTGGGATGCACCCGGTGGTACTTCTAGTTGACGAGCCTCAAGTGGTTACTTGTTTCAGTCTATTTAGAGATAGTGCTAATCTTGACGCAAGATAGGTGCAAGGTTTGCGTCGAACGTACCATAGGCTCAAAAATTATTTTGGACGCACTCGATAGTACTCCTTGGTGACGAGGCAGACGTGGATGGTCGTCTTGGTCTGTTTGGACATAGAGCTAATCTTGACACAAGATAGGTGCACGGTTTGCGCCGAACGAAACATAGGCTCAGAAATCATTTTGGACGCACCCGATGGATCTCCTTGGTGACATTGGTCATGTGAAATCTTGTTTCAATCCATTTGGAGACACTGTTAGAGTTAGTGCAAGATAGGAGCATGGTTTGCGCCAAACATAGATTAAAAATCATTTTGGGATGCACCCGATGGTACTTCTAGGTGACGAGGCTCAAGTGGTTATTTGTTTCAATCTATTTAGACATAGTGCTCATATTGACGCAAGATAGGTGCATGGTTTGCGTCGAACGTACCATAGGCTCAAAAATCATTTTGGACGCACTCGATGGTACTCCTAGGTGACGAGGCACACGTGGATGCTCGTTTTGGTCTGTTTGGACATAGAGCTAATCATGACACAAGATGGGTGCAAAGTTTGCGCCGAACGTAGCACAGGCTCAGAAATCATTTTGGACGCACCCGATGGATCTCCTCGATGACATTGGTCGTGTGGAATCTTGTTTCAATCCATTTGGAGACAGTATTAGAGTCAGTGCAAGATCGGTGCACGGTTTGCGCGAAACGTAGATCAGAAATCATTTTAGGATGCACCCGATGGTACTTCTAGGTGACGAGGCTCAAGTGGTTACTTGTTTAAGTCTATTTGGAGATAGTGCTAATCTTGACGCAAGATAGATGCACGGTTTGCGCCGAACGTAACATAGGGTCAGAAATCCATGTGGACGCACCCGATAGATCTACTATGTGACATTGGTCATGTGGAATCTCATTTCAATCCATTTGGAGACAATGGTAGTTTC
This sequence comes from Saccharum hybrid cultivar R570, assembly GCA_038087645.1. Classification (NCBI taxonomy): domain Eukaryota; kingdom Viridiplantae; phylum Streptophyta; class Magnoliopsida; order Poales; family Poaceae; genus Saccharum; species Saccharum hybrid cultivar. The sequence continues at coordinate 333,090 of JAQSUU010000835.1, read as the reverse complement.
AATCCAAGATAGGTGCACGGTTTGCGCCAAATGTACCATAGGCACAGAAATCATTTTGGACGCACCCGATGGTACTCCTAGGTGACGTGACTCAAGTGGATGCTCATTTTGGTATGTTTGGAGATAGTGCTAATCTTGACACAAGATAGGCGCACGGTTTGCGTTGAACGTACCATAGGCTTAGAAATCGTTTTGGACACATCCGATGGTACTCCTAGGTGACGAGGCTCAATTGGATAGGCCCTTTGGTCTGTTTGGAGATAGTGCTAATCTTGATAGGTTTATGGTTTGTGCCAAATGTACCATAGGGTTAGAAATCATTTTGGACGCACCTGATGGTACTCCTAGGTGACGAGGCACAAGTGAATGCTCGTCTTTGTCTGTTTGGAGATAGTGCTAATCTTGACGCAAGATAGGTGCACTGTTTGCGCCGAACATACCATAGGCTTAGAAATCATTTTGGACGCACCCGATGTGATGCGTCCAGCCCAGATGGGGTTGGCCAAGGCCCAATAAATTAAGGTTGCCCGGACCCCAACAGTTCTTATGCACACCCACTCGGGGAAATGCCCAATATCCCTAAAAGACTAGTCTGATAGGGGAAGGGTGGCTCTCTCTTTTAAGGTGGCTTCCTTCTCCCAAGCTAAGCAAGGTGGGATTATTCAGAGGCTCACACGGTCGCCGCCTGACTACAACTAGGCCACTTGGCCCTTTTTTGTTGCATCTTTGCCAGCGGGTAATAGTGGAGAATGTCCTCATCATTCTCACCCCCTTAAACAAGGGCCCAGCTCCGATACCAAATGATGCATCCGGCCCAGATGGGGTTGGCCAAGGCCCAATAAATTAAGGTTGCCCGGACCCCAACAGTTCTTATGCACACCCACTCGGGGAAAGGCCCAATATCCCTAAAAGACTAGTCTGATAGGGGAAGGGTGGCTCTCTCTTTTAAGGTGGCTTCCTTCTCCCAAGCTAAGCAAGGTGGGATTATTCAGAGGCTCACACGGTCGCCGCCCGACTACAACTAGGCCACTTGGCCCTTTTTTGTTGCATCTTTGCCAGCGGGTAATAGTGGAGAATGTCCTCATCATTCTCACCCCCTTAAACAAGGGCCCAGGTCCGATACCAAATGATGCATCCGGCCCAGATGGGGTTGGCCAAGGCCCAATAAATTAAGGTTGCCCGGACCCCAACAGTTCTTATGCACACCCACTCGGGGAAAGGCCCAATATCCCTAAAAGACTAGTCTGATAGGGGAAGGGAGGCTCTCTCTTTTAAGGTGGCTTTCTTCTCCCAAGCTAAGCAAGGTGGGATTATTCAGAGGCTCACACGGTCGCCGCCCGACTACAACTAGGCCACTTGGCCCTTTTTTGTTGCATCTTTGCCAGCGGGTAATAGTGGAGAATGTCCTCATCACGATGGATCTTCTCAGTGACATTGGTCATTTGGAATCTCGTTTCAATATATCTAGAGACACTTTAGATTCAGTGCAAGATAGGTGCACGGTTTGCGCCAAACGTAGATCAGAAATCATATTGGGATGCACCCGATGGTACTTCTAGTTGACGAGGCTCAAGTGGTTACTTGTTTCAGTCTATTTAGAGATAGTACTAATCTTGACGCAAGATAGGTGCAAGGTTTGCGTCGAACGTATAATAGGCTCAAAAATCATTTTGGACGCACTCGATAGTACTCCTTGGTGACGAGGCAGACGTGGATGGTCGTCTTGGTCTGTTTGGACATAGAGCTAATCTTGACACAAGATAGGTGCACGGTTTGCACCGAACGAAACATAGGCTCAGAAATCATTTTGGATGCACCCGATGGATCTCCTCGGTGACATTGGTCATGTGAAATCTTGTTTCAATCCATTTGGAGACACTGTTAGAGTTAGTGCAAGATAGGTGCACGGTTTGCGCCAAACATAGATTAAAAATTATTTTGGGATGCACCCGATGGTACTTCTAGGTGACGAGGCTCAAGTGGTTATTTGTTTCAATCTATTTAGACATAGTGCTCATATTGACGCAAGATAGGTGCACGGTTTGCGTCGAACGTACCATAGGCTCAAAAATCATTTTGGACGCACTCGATGGTACTCCTAGGTGACGATGCACACATGGATGCTCGTTTTGGTCTGTTTGGACATAGAGCTAATCATGACACAAGATGGTACTTCTAGTTGACGAGGCTCAAGTGGTTACTTGTTTCAGTCTATTTAGAGATAGTGCTAATCTTGACGCAAGATAGGTGCAAGGTTTGCGTCGAACGTACCATAGGCTTAAAAATCATTTTGGACGCACTCGATGGTACTCCTTGGTGACGAGGCAGACGTGGATGGTCGTCTTGGTCTGTTTGGACATAGAGCTAATCTTGACACAAGATAGGTGCACGGTTTGCGCCGAACGAAACATAGGGTCAGAAATCATTTTCGACGCACCAGATGGATCTCCTCGATGACATTGATAATGTGAAATCTCGTTTCAATCCATTTGGAGACACTGTTAGAGTTAGTGCAAGATAGGTGCACGGTTTGCGCCAAACATAGATTAAAAATCATTTTGGGGATGCACCTGATGGTACTTCTAGGTGACGAGGCTCAAGTGGTTATTTGTTTTAGTCTATTTAGACATAGTGCTCATATTGACGCAAGATAGGTGCACGGTTTGCGTCGAACATACCATAGGCTCGAAAATCATTTTGGACGCAGTCTATGGTACTCCTAGGTGACGAGGCACACGTGGATGCTCGTTTTGGTCTGTTTGGACATAGAGCTAATCATGACACAAGATGGGTGCAAGGTTTGTGCCGAACATAGCACAGGCTCATAAATCATTTTGGACGCACCCGATGGATCTCCTCAGTGACATTTGTCGTGTGGAATCTTGTTTCAATCCATTTGGAGATAGTATTAGAGTCAGTACAAGATAGGTGCACGATTTGCGCGAAACGTAGATCAGAAATCATTTTGGGATGCACCCGATGGTACTTCTAGGTGACGAGGCTCAAGTGGTTACTTGTTTAAGTCTATTTGGAGATAGTGCTAATCTTGACGCAAGATAGATGCACGGTTTGTGCCGAACGTAATATAGGGTCAGAAATCCTTTTCGACGCACCCGATAGATCTACTATGTGACATTGGTCATGTGGAATCTCATTTCAATCTATTTGGAGACAATGGTAGTTTCAGTCCAAGATAGGTGCACGGTTTGCGCCAAACGTACCATTGGCACAAAAATCATTTTGGATGCACCCGATGGTACTCCTAGGTGACGTGGCTCAAGTGGATGCTCATTTTGGTATGTTTGGAGATAGTGCTAATATTGACGCAAGATAGGCGCACGGTTTGCGTTGAACGTACCATAAGCTTAGAAATCGTTTTGGACACATCCGATGGTACTCCTAGGTGACGAGTCTCAATTGGATAGGCCCTTTGGTCTGTGTTGGAGATAGTGCTAATCTTGATAAGTGCATGGTTTGTGCCAAATGTACCATAGGGTTAGAAATAATTTTGGACGCACCTGATGGTACTCCTAGGTGACGAGGCACAAGTGAATGCTTGTCTTTGTCTGTTTGGAGATAGTGCTAATCTTGACGCAAGATAGGTGCACTGTTTGTGCCGAACGTACCATAGGCTCAGAAATCATTTTGGACGCACCCGATGGATCTTCTCAGTGACATTGGTCATTTGGAATCTCGTTTCAACATATCTGGAGACACTTTAGATTCAGTGCAAGATATGTGCACGATTTGCGCCAAATGTAGATCAGAAATCATGTTGGGATGCACCCGATGGTACTTCTAGTTGACGTGGCTCAAGTGGTTACTTGTTTCAGTCTATTTAGAGATAGTGCTAATCTTGACGCAAGATAGGTGCAAGGTTTGCGTCGAACGTACCATAGGCTTAAAAATTATTTTGGACGCACTCGATGGTACTCCTTGGTGACGAGGCAGACGTGGATGGTCGTCTTGGTCTGTTTGGACATAGAGCTAATCTTGACACAAGATAGGTGCACGGTTTGCGCCGAACGAAACATAGGCTCAGAAATCATTTTGGACGCACCCGATCGATCTCGTCGGTGACATTGGTCATGTGAAATCTCGTTTCAATCCATTTGGAGACACTGTTAGAGTTAGTGCAAGATAGGTGCACGGTTTGCGCCAAACATAGATTAAAAATCATTTTGGGATGCACCCGATGGTACTTCTAGGTGACGAGGCTCAAGTGGTTATTTGTTTCAGTCTATTTAGACATAGTGCTCATATTGACGCAAGATAGGTGCACGGTTTGCGTCGAACATACCATAGGCTCAAAAATCATTTTTGGATGCACTCGATGGTACTCCTAGGTGACGAGGCACACATGGATGCTCGTTTTGGTCTGTTTGGACATAGAGCTAATCATGACACAAGATGGGTGCAAGGTTTGCGCCGAACGTAGCACAGGCTTAGAAATCATTTTAGACGCACCCGATGGATCTCCTCGGTGACATTGGTCGTGTGGAATCTTGTTTCATTCCATTTGGAGACAGTATTAGAGTCAGTGCAAGATAGGTGCACAGTTTGCGCCAAACGTAGATCAGAAATCATTTTGGGATGTACCCAATGGTATTTCTTGGTGACGAGGCTCAACTGGTTACTTGTTTTAGTCTATTTGGAGATAGTGCTAATCTTGACGCAACATAGATGCACGGTTTGCGCCGAACGTAACATAGGGTCAGAAATCCTTTTGGACGCACCTGATAGATCTCCTATGTGACATTGGTCATATGGAATCTCATTTTAATCCATTTGGAGACAGTGGTAGTGTCAGTCCAAGATAGGTGCACGGTTTGCGTCAAACGTACCATAGGCACAAAAATCATTTTGGACGCACCCGATGGTACTCCTAGGTGACGTGGCTCAAGTGTATGCTCATTTTGGTATGATTGGAGATAGTGCTAATCTTGACGCAAGATAGGCGCACTGTTTGCGTTGAACGTACCATAGGCTTAGAAATCGTTTTGGACGCATCCGATGGTACTCCTAGGTGACGAGGCTCAATTGGATAGGCCCTTTGGTCTGTGTTGGAGATAGTGCTAATCTTGATAGAGGCATTGTTTGTGCCAAATGTACCATAGGGTTAGAAATCATTTTCGACGCACCTGATGGTACTCCTAGGTGACGAGGCACAAGTGAATGCTCGTCTTTGTCTGTTTGGAGATAGTGCTAATCTTGACGCAAGATAGGTGTATTGTTTGCACTGAACGTACCATAGGCTCAGAAATCATTTTGGACGCACCCGATGGATCTTCTCAGCGACATTGGTCATTTGGAATCTCGTTTCAATATATCTGGAGACACTTTAGATTTAGTGCAAGATATGTGCACGGTTTGCGCCAAACGTAGATTAGAAATCATGTTGGGATGCACCCGATGGTACTTCTAGTTGACGAGGCTCAAGTGGTTACTTGTTTCAGTCTATTTAGAGATAGTGCTAATCTTGACGCAAGATAGGTGCAAGGTTTGCGTCGAACGTACCATAGGCTTAAAAATCATTTTGGACGCACTTGATGGTACTCCTTGGTGACGAGGCTGACGTGGATGGTCGTCTTGGTCTGTTTGGACATAGAGCTAATCTTGACACAAGATAGGTGCACGGTTTGCGCCGAACGAAACATAGGCTCAGAAATCATTTTGGACGCACCCGATGGATCTCCTCGGTGACATTGGTCATGTGAAATCTCGTTTCAATCCATTTGGAGACACTGTTAGAGTTAGTGCAAGATAGGTGCACGGTTTGCTCCAAACATAGATTAAAAATCATTTTGGGATGCACCCGATGGTACTTCTAGGTGACGAGGCTCAAGTGGTTATTTGTTTCAGTCTATTTAGACATAGTGCTCATATTGACGCAAGATAGGTGCACAGTTTTAGTCGAACATACCATAGGCTCAAAAATCATTTTGGACGCACTCGATGGTACTTCTAGGTGACGAGGCACACGTGGATGCTCGTTTTGGTCTGTTTGGACATAGAGCTAATCATGACACAAGATGGGTGCAAGGTTTGCGCCGAACGTAGCACAGGCTCAGAAATCATTTTAGACGCACCCGATGGTTCTCCTCGGTGACATTGGTCGTGTGGAATCTTGTTTCATTCCATTTGGAGACAGTATTAGAGTCAGTGCAAGATAGGTGCACGGTTTGCGCCAAACGTAGATCAGAAATCATTTTGGGATGCACCCGATGGTATTTCTTGGTCACGAGCCTCAAGTTGTTACTTGTTTTAGTCTATTTGGAGATAGTGCTAATCTTGACGCAACATAGTTGCACGGTTTGCGCCGAACGTAACATAGGGTCAGAAATCCTTTTGGACGCACCCGATAGATCTCCTATGTGACATTGATCATATGGAATCTCATTTCAATCCATTTGGAGACAGTGGTAGTGTCAGTCCAAGATAGGTGCACGGTTTGCGCCAAACGTACCATAGGCACAAAAATCATTTTGGATGCACCCGATGGTACTCCTAGGTGACGTGGCTCAAGTGTATGCTCATTTTGGTATGATTGGAGATAGTGCTAGTCTTGACGCAAGATAGGTGCACGGTTTGCGTTGAACGTACCATTGGCTCAGAAATCGTTTTGGAGGCATCCGATGGTACTCCTAGGTGATGAGGCTCAATTGGATAGTCCTATTGATCTGTTTGGAGATAGAGCTAATCTTGATAGGTGCATGGTTTGTGCCAAATGTACCATAGGGTTAGAAATCGTTTTGGACGCATCTGATGGTACTCCTAGGTGACGAGGCACAAGTGAATGCTCGTTTTGGTCTATTTGGAGATAGTGCTAATCTTGACGCAAGATAGGTGCACTGTTTGCGCCGAACGTACCATAGGCTCAGAAATCATTTTGGACGCATCCGATGGATCTTCTCAGTGACATTGGTCATTTGGAATCTCGTTTCAATCTATCTGGAGACACTTTAGATTCAGTGCAAGATAGATGCACGGTTTATGCCGAACGTAGATCAGAAATTATTTTGGGATGCACCCGATGATACTACTAGGTGACGAGGCTCAAGTGGTTACTTGTTCCAGTCTATTTAGAGATAGTGCTAATCTTGACGAAAGATAGGTGCACGGTTTGCGTCGAACGTACCATAGGCTCAAAAATCGTTTTGGACGCACCCGATAGTACTCCTAGGTGACGAGGCACACGTGGATGCTCGTTTTGGTCTATTTGGACATAGAGCTAATCTTGACACAAGATAGGTGCACGGTTTGCGCCGAACGAAACATAGGCTCAGAAATCATTTTGGACGCACCCGATGGATCTCCTCGGTGACATTGGTCATGTGAAATCTCGTTTCAGTCTATTTAGAGATGTGCTAATATTGACGCAAGATAGGTGCACGGTTTGCGTTGAATGTACCATAGGCTCGAAAATCATTTTGGACGCACTCGATCGTACTTCTAGGTGACGCGGCACACATGGATGCTCATTTTGGTGTGTTTGGACATACAAGTAATCATGACACAAGATGGGTGCAAGGTTTGCGCCGAACGTAGCACAGGCTCAGAAATCATTTTGGACGCACCCGATGGATCTCCTCGGTGACATTGGTCGTGTGGAATCTTGTTTCAATCCATTTGGAGACAGTATTAGAGTCAGTGCAAGATCGGTGCACGGTTTGCGCGAAACGTAGATCAGAAATCATTTTAGGATGCACCCGATGGTACTTCTTGGTGACGAGGCTCAAGTGGTTACTTGTTTAAGTCTATTTGGAGATAGTGCTAATCTTGACGCAAGATAGATGCACGGTTTGCGCCGAACGTAACATAGGGTCAGAAATCCATGTGGACGCACCCGATAGATCTACTATGTGACATTGGTCATGTGAAATCTCATTTCAATCCATTTGGAGACAATGGTAGTTTCAATCCAAGATAGGTGCACGGTTTACGCCAAACGTACCATAGGCACAGAAATCATTTTGGACGCACCCGATGGTACTCCTAGGTGACGTGGCTCAAGTGGATGCTCATTTTGGTATGTTTGGAGATAGTGCTAATCTTGACGCAAGATAGGCACACGGTTTGCGTTGAACGTACCATAGGCTTAGAAATCATTTTGGACAAATCCGATGGTACTCCTAGGTGACGAGGCTCAATTGGTTAGGCCCTTTGGTCTGTTTGGAGATAGTGCTAATCTTGATAGGTGCATGGTTTGTGCCAAATGTACCATAGGGTTAGAAATCATTTTGGACGCACCTGATGGTACTCCTAGGTGACGAGGCACAAGTGAATGCTCGTCTTTGTCTGTTTGGAGATAGTGCTAATCTTGACACAAGATAGGTGCACTGTTTGCGCCGAACGTACCATAGGCTTAGAAATTATTTTGGACGCACCCGATGGATCTTCTCAGTGACATTGGTCATTGGAATCTCGTTTCAATCTATCTGGAGACACTTTAGATTCAGTGCAAGATAGATGCACGATTTACGCCGAACGTAGATCAGAAATCATTTTGGGATGCACCCGATGGTACTACTAGGTGACGAGGCTCAAGTGGTTACTTGTTCCTGTCTATTTAGAGATAGTGCTAATCTTGACGAAAGATAGGTGCACGGTTTGCGTCGAACGTACCATAGGCTCAAAAATCGTTTTGGACGCACCCGATAGTACTCCTAGGTGACGAGGCACACGTGGATGCTCGTTTTGGTCTATTTGGACATAGAGCTAATCTTGACACAAGATAGGTGCACGGTTTGCGCCGAACGAAACATAGGCTCAGAAATCATTTTGGACGCACCCAATGGATCTCCTCGGTGACATTGGTCATGTGAAATCTCGTTTCAGTCTATTTAGAGATGGTGCTAATATTGACGCAAGATAGGTGCACGGTTTGCGTTGAATGTACCATAGGCTCAAAAATCATTTTGGACGCACTCGATCGTACTTCTAGGTGACGCGGCACACATGGATGCTCATTTTGGTGTGTTTGGACATAGAAGTAATCATGACACAAGATGGGTGCAAGGTTTGCGCCGAACGTAGCACAGGCTCAGAAATCATTTTGGACGCACCCGATGGATCTCCTCGGTGACATTGGTCGTGTGGAATCTTGTTTCAATCCATTTGGAGACAGTATTAGAGTCAGTGCAAGATAGGTGCATGGTTTGCGCCAAACATAGATTAAAAATCATTTTGGGATGCATCCGATGGTACTTCTAGGTGACGAGGCTCAAGTGGTTATTTGTTTCAGTGGATTTAGAGATAGTGCTAATACTGACGCAAGATAGGTGCATGGTTTGCGTCGAACATACCATAGGCTCGAAAATCATTTTGGACGCACTCGATGGTACTCCTAGGAGACGAGGCACACGTGGATGCTCGTTTTGGTCTATTTGGACATAGAGCTAATCATGACACAAGATGGCAGCAAGGTTTGCGCCGAACGTAGCACATGCTCAGAAATCATTTTGGACGCACCCGATGGATCTCCTCGGTGACATTGGTCATGTGGAATCTTGTTTCAATCCATTTGGAGACAGTATTAGAGTCAGTGCAAGATAGGTGCACAGTTTGCGCCAAACGTAGATCAGAAATCATTTTGGGATGCACCCGATGGTACTTCTAGGTGACGAGGCTCAAGTGGTTACTTGCTTCAGTCTATTTGGAGATAGTGCTAATCTTGACGCAACACAGAAGCACGGTTTGCGCCGAACGTAACATAGGGTCAGAAATCCTTTTGGATGCACCCGATAGATCTCCTATGTGACATTGGTCATGTGGAATCTCATTTCAATCCATTTGGAGACAGTGGTAGTGTCAGTCCAAGATAGGTGCACGGTTTGCGCCAAACGTACCATAGGCACAGAAATCATTTTGGACGCACCCGATGGTACTCCTAGGTGACGTGGCTCAAGTGGATGCTCATTTTTGTATGTTTGGAGACAGTGCTAATCTTGACGCAAGATAGGTGCATGGTTTGCTTTGAACGTACCATAGGCTCAGAAATCGTTTTGGACGCATCCGATGGTACTCCTAGGTGACGAGGCTCAATTGGATAGTCCTTTTGGTCTGTTTGGAGATAGAGCTAATCTTGATAGGTGCAAGGTTTGTGCCAAATGTACCATAGGGTTAGAAATCATTTTGGACGCACCTGATGGTACTCCTAGGTGACGAGGCACACATGGATGCTGGTTTTGGTCTGTTTGGACATAGAGCTAATCTTCACACAAGATAGTTGCACGGTATGCGTCGAACGTACCATAGGCTTAGAAATCATTTTGGACGCACGCGATGGATCTCCGCGGTGACATTGGTCATGTGTAATCTCGTTTCAATCCATTTGGAGACACTGTTAGAGTCAGTGCAAGATAGGTGCACGGTTTGCGCCAAACATAGATAAGAAAGCATTTTGGGATGCACCCGATGGTACTTCTAGGTGATGAGTCTCAAGTGGTTACTTGTTTCAGTCTATTTGGACGGTTTACGCAAGATAGTTGCACGGTTTACGCCGAACGTACCATAAGCTTGAACATCATTTCAGACACACCCGATGGTACTCCTAGGTGAGGAGGCTCAAGTGGATGCTCTATTTGGTCTGTTTGGGGATAGTGCTAATCTTGACGCAAGATCTACAAGGTTTGCGCCGAACATAACATATGGTCAGAAATCATTTTGGACGCACCCGATGATCTTCTATGTGACATTGGTCATGTGGAATCTCGTTTCAATCTATTTGGAGACAGTAGTAGTGTCAGTGCAAGATAGGTGCTCCTTGGTTTGCGCCAAACATACTATAGGCACAGAAATCGTTTTGGACGCACCCGGTGGTACTCCTAGGTGACGTGGCCCAAGTGGATGCTCGTTTTGGTATATTTGGAGATAGTGCTAATCTTGACGCAAGATAGGTGCACGGTTTGCGTTGAACGAACCATAGGCTCAAAAATCATTTTGGACGCATCTGATGGTACTCCTAGGTGACGAGGCTCAATTGGATGCCCGTTTTGGTCTGTTTGGAGATAGTGCTAACCTTGACGCCAGATAGGTGAACGGTTTGCACCGAACGTACCGTAGGCTTAGAAATTATTTTGGGTGCACCCGATGGACATCCTAGGTGAAATTGGTCACGTGGAATCTCGTTTCAATCCATTTGGAGACAGCAGTACTGTCAGTGCAAGACAGGTGCACTGTTTGCACCAAACGTACCATAGTTATAGAAATCGTTTTGGACGCACCCGATGATGCTCCTAGGTGACGAGGCTTAAGTGGACGCTCGTTTTGGTCTGTTTGAAGATAGTGCTAATCTTGATGCGAGATTAGTGCACGGTTTGCGTCGAACGTACCATAGGCTCAGAAATCATTTTGGACGCATCCGATGGTACGACTATGTGACGAGGCTCAATTGGATGCTCGTTTTGGTCTGTTTGGAGATAATGCTAACCTTGACGCCAGATAGGTGCACGGTTTGCGCCGAACGTACCGTAGGATCAGAAATCGTTTTGGACACACCTCATGAATCTCCTATGTGACATTGGTCATATGGAATCTCGTTTCAATCCATTTGGAGACAGTGGTAGTGTCAGTGCAAGATAGGTGCACGGTTTGCACCAAACATCGCTCAGAAATCATTTTGGACGCACCATATGGTCCTCCTAGGTGACGAGGCTCAAGTGGACGCTCGTTTTGGTCTATTTGGAGATAGTGCTAACCTTGATGCGAGATTGGTGCACGGTTTGCGTCGAACGTACCGTAGGCTTAGAAATTGTTTTGGATGCACTCGATAGACCTCCTAGGTGACATTGGTCATGTGGAATCTCGTTTCAATCCATTTGGAGACAGCGGTACTGTCAGTGCAAGATAGGTGCACTGTTTGCACCAAACGTACCATAGGCATAGAAATCGTTTTGGACGCACCCGATGGTACTCCTAGGTGACGAGGCTTAAGTGGATGCTCATCTTGGTATATTTGGAGATAGTGCTAATCTTGACACAAGATAGGTGCACGGTTTGCGTTGAACGAACCATTGGCTCAAAAATCATTTTGGACGCATCTGACGGTACTCCTAGGTGATAAGGCTCAATTGGATGCTCGTTTTGGTCAGTTTGGAGATAGTGCTAACCTTGACGCCAGATAGGTGCATGGTTTGCGCTGAACGTACCGTAGGCTTAGAAATTGTTTTGGATGCACCCGATGGACCTCCTAGGTGACATTGGTCATGTGGAATCTCGTTTCAATCCATTTGGAGACAGCGGTACTGTTAGTGCAAGATAGGTGCACTGTTTGCACCAAACATACCATAGTTATAGAAATCGTTTAGGAAGCACCCGATGGTACTCTTAGGTGACGAGGCTTAAGTGGATGCTCGTTTTGGTCTGTTTGGAGATAGTGCTAACCTTGACGCCAGATAAGTGCATGGTTTGCGCCGAACGTACCGTAGGCTTAGAAATTGTTTTGGATGCACCCGATGGACCTCCTAGGTGACATTGGTCATGTGGAATCTCGTTTCAATTCATTTGAAGACAGCGGTACTGTCAGTGCAAGATAGGTGCACTGTTTGCCCCAAACGTACCATAGTTATAGAAATCGTTTAGGAAGCACCCGATGGTACTCCTAGGTGACGAGGCTTAAGTGGATGCTCGTTTTGGTCTGTTTGGAGATAGTGCTAATCTTGATGCGAGATTGGTGCACGGTTTGCGTCGAACGTACCATCGGCTCAGAAATCGTTTTGGACACACCTGATGGATCTCCTATGTGACATTGGTCATGTGGAATCTCGTTTCAATCCATTTGGAGACAGTGGTAGTGTCAGTGCAAGATAGGTGCATAGTTTGCACCAAACATCGCTCAGAAATTGTTTTGGACGCACCTGATGGTACTCCTAGGTGACGAGGCTCAAGTGGATGCTCGTTTTGGTCTGTTTCTGATACATCTGGCCCAGGTGGGGATGGCCGAGGCCCAATAAATTAAGGTTGCCCGGACCCCAACAGTTCTTATGCACACCCACTCAGAGAAAGGCCCAATGTCCCTAAAAGACTAGTCTGATAGGGGAAAGGTGACTCTCTCTTTTAAGGTGGCTTCCTCCTCCCAAGCTAAGCAAGGTGGGATTATTCAGAGGCTCACACGGTCACCGCCTGACTACAACTAGGCCACTTGGCCTTTTTTTGTTACGTCTTTGCCAGCGGGTAATAGTGGAGGATGTCCTCATCATTCCCACCCCCTTAAACAAGGGCCCAGCTCTGATACCAAATGATACATCTGGCCCAGGTGGGGATGGCCGAGGCCCAATAAATTAAGGTTGCCCGGACCCCAACAGTTCTTATGCACACCCACTCGGAGAAAGGCCCAATGTCCCTAAAAGACTAGTCTGATAGGGGAAAGGTGACTCTCTCTTTTAAGGTGGCTTCCTCCTCCCAAGCTAAGCAAGGTGGGATTATTCAGAGGCTCACACGGTCCCCGCCCGACTACAACTAGGCCACTTGGCCTTTTTTTGTTGCGTCTTTGCCAGCGGGTAATAGTGGAGGATGTCCTCATCAGTTTCGAGATAGTGCTAACCTTGATGCAAGATTGGTGCACGGTTTGCGTCCAACGTACCATAGGCTCAGAAATCGTTTTGGACGCGCTCGATGGTACTCCTAGGTGACGAGGCTCAAGTGGATGCTCATTTTGGTCTGTTTAGACATAGCGCTAACCTTGACGCAAGACAGGTGCACGGTTTGCGCTGAACATAGCATAGGCTTAGAACTCATTGTGGATGCACTCGATGGATCTCCATTGTGACTTTGGTCAGGTGGAATGCCATTTGGTGATAGCAGAGTCTTAGTGCAAGGTACGTGCACGGTTTGCGCTAAATATACCATAGGAATAGAAATCGTTTTGGATGCACCCGATGGTACTTCTAGGTGATGAGGCTCAAGTGGTTACTTGTTTCAGTCTATTTGGAGATAGTGCTAATCTTGACGCAAGATAGTTGCACGGTTTACGCCGAACGTACCATAAACTCAAAAATCGTTTTGGACGCACCCAATGGTACTCCTAGGTGACGAGGCACACGTGGATGCTGGTTTTGGTCTGTTTGGACATAGAGCTAATCTTGACACAAGATAGTTGCACGGTTTGCGCCGAATGTACCATAGGCTCAGAAATCATTTTGGACGCACGCGAAGGATCTCCGCGGTGACATTGGTCATGTGTAATCTTGTTTCAATCCATTTGGAGACACTGTTAGAGTCAGTGCAAGATAGGTGCACGGTTTGCGCCAAACATAGATAAGAAACCGTTTTGGGATGCACCCGATGGTACTTCTAGGTGATGAGGCTCAAGTGGTTACTTGTTTTAGTCTATTTGGAGATAGTGCTAATCTTAACGCAAGATAGTTGCACGGTTTGCGCCGAACGTACCATAAGCTCGAACATCGTTTCAGACACACCCGATGGTACTCCCTAGGTGAGGAGGCTCAAGTGGATGCTCTTTTTGGTCTATTTGGGGATAGTGCTAATCTTGACGCAAGATCTGCACGGTTTGCGCCGAACGTAACATATGGTCAGAAATCATTTTGGACGCACCCGATAGATCTCCTATGTGACATTGGTCATGTGGAATCTCGTTTCAATCTATTTGGAGACAGTGGTAGTGTCAGTGCAAGATAGGTGCTCCTAGGTTTGCGCCAAACGTACTATAGGCACATAAATCATTTTGGACGCACCCGGTGGTACTCCAAGGTGACGTGGCCCAAGTGGATGCTCGTTTTGGTATATTTGGAGATAGTGCTAATCTTGACGCAACATATGTGCACAGTTTGCGATGAATGAACCATAGGCTCAAAAATTATTTTGGACGCATCTGATGGTACTCCTAGGTGACGAGGCTCAATTGGATGCTCATTTTGGTCTGTTTGGAGATAGTGCTAACGTTGACGCCAGATAGGTGCACGGTTTGCTTCGAACGTATTGTAGGCTTAGAAATTGTTTTGGATGCACCCGATGGACCTCCTAGGTGAAATTGGTCATGTGGAATCTCGTTTCAATCTATTTGGAGACAGCGGTACTGTTAGTGCAAGATAGGTGCACTGTTTGCACCAGACGTACCATAGGCATAGAAATCGTTTTGGACGCACTCGATGGTACTCCTAGGTGACGAGGCTTAAGTGGATGCTCGTTTTGGTCTGTTTGCAGATAGTGCTAATCTTGATGTGAGATTGGTGCACGGTTTGCGTTGAACGTACCATAGGCTCAGAAATCATTTTGGACGCATCCGATGGTACTCCTAGATGACGAGGCTCAATTGGATGCTCGTTTTGGTCTGTTTGGAGATAGTGCTAACCTTGATGCCAGATAGGTGCACGGTTTGCACCGAACGTACCGTAGGATCAGAAATCATTTTGGACACACCTGATGGATCTCCTATGTGACATTGGTCATGTGGAATATCGTTTCAATCCATTTGGAGACAGTGGTAGTGTGAGTGCAAGATAGGTGCACGGTTTGCACCAAACATCACTTAGAAAATCGTTTTGGACGCACCCGATGGTCCTCCTAGGTGACGAGGCTCAAGTGGATGCTCGTTTTGGTCTGTTTGGAGATTGTGCTAACCTTGATGCGAGATTGGTGCACGGTTTGCATCGAACGTACCGTAGGCTTAGAAATTGTTTTGGATGCACCCGATGTACCTCCTAGGTGACATTGGTCATGTGGAATCTCGTTTCAATCCATTTGGAGATAGCGGTACTATTAGTGCAAGATAGGTGCACTGTTTGCACCAAACGTACCATAGGCATAGAAATTATTTCGGATGCACCTGATGGTACTCCTAGGTGACAAGGCTTAAGTGGATGCTCGTTTTGGTCTGTTTGGAGATAGTGCTAATCTTGATGCGAGATAGGTGCACGGTTTGCGTCGAACGTACCATAGGCTCAGAAATCATTTTGGATGCATCCGATGGTACTCCTAGGTGACGAGGCTCAATTGGATGCTCGTTTTGGTCTGTTTGGAGATAATGCTAACCTTGACGCCAGATAGGTGCACGGTTTGTGCCGAACGTACCGTAGGATCAGAAATCGTTTTGGACACACCTGATGGATCTCCTATGTGACATTAGTCATGTGGAACTCGTTTGAATCCATTTGAAGACAGTGGTAGTGTCAGTGCAAGATAGGTGCACGGTTTGCACCAAACATCGCTCAGAAATCGTTTTGGACGCACCCTATGGTCCTCCTAGGTGACGAGGCTCAAGTGGATGCTCGTTTTGGTCTATTTGGAGATAGTGCTAACCTTGATGCGAGATTGGTGCACGGTTTGCATCGAACATACTGTAGGCTTAGAAATTGTTTTGGATGCACCTGATGGACCTCCTTGGTGACATTGGTCATGTGGAATCTCATTTCAATCCATTTGGAGACAACGGTACTTTCAGTGCAAGATAGGTGCACTGTTTGCACCAAACGTACCATAGGCATAGAAATCATTTTGGACGCACCCGATGGTACTCCTAGGTGACGAGGCTTAAGTGGATGCTCGTCTTGGTATATTTGGAGATAGTGCTAATCTTGGCGCAAGATAGGTGCATGGTTTGCGTTGAACGAACCATTGGCTCAAAAATCATTTTGGACGCATCTGATGGTACTCTTAGGTGATGAGGCTCAATTGGATGCTCGTTTTGGTCTGTTTGGAGATAGTGCTAACCTTGACGCCAGATAGGTGCATGGTTTGCGCCGAACGTACCGTAGGCTTAGAAATAGTTTTGGATGCACCCGATGGACCTCCTAGGTGACATTGGTCATGTGGAATCTCGTTTCAATCCATTTGGAGATAGCGGTACTGTCAGTGCAAGATAGGTGCACTGTTTGCACCAAACGTACCATAGTTATAGAAATCGTTTAGGAAGCACCCGATGGTACTCATAGGTGACGAGGCTTAAGTGGATGCTCGTTTTGGTTTGTTTGGAGATAGTGCTAATCTTGATGCGAGATTGGTGCACGGTTTGCGTCGAACGTACCATCGGCTCAGAAATCGTTTTGGACACACCTGATGGATCTCCTATGTGACATTGGTCATGTGGAATCTCGTTTCAATCCATTTGGAGACAGTGGTAGTGTCAGTGCAAGATAGGTGCACGGTTTGCACCAAACATCACTCAGAAATTGTTTTGGACGCACCTGATGGTACTCCTAGGTCACGAGGCTCAAGTGGATGCTCGTTTTGGTCTGTTTCGAGATAGCCTTGATGCCAGATTGGTGCAAGGTTTGCATCCAACGTACCATAGGCTCAGAAATCGTTTTGGACGCGCTCGATGGTACTCCTAGGTGACGAGGCTCAAGTGGGTGCTCATTTTGGTCTGCTCAGAAATCATTGTGGATGCACCCGATTGATCTCCTTTGTGACTTTGGTCAGGTGGAATCACATTTCAATCTATTTGGTGATAGTAGAGTCTTAGTGCAAGGTACGTGCACGGTTTGCGTTAAACGTACCATAGGCATAGAAATCATTTTGGATGCACCCAATGGTACTCCTAGGTGACAAGGCTCAAGTGGATGCTCATTTTGGTCTGTTTGGAGATAGTGCTAACCATGACGCAAGATAGATGCTCGGTTTGCGTCAAACGTACCATAGGCTCAAAAATCATTTTGGACGCACCAATGGTACTCCTAGGTGACGAGGCACACATGGATGCTGGCTTTGGTCTGTTTGGACATATAGCTAATCTTGACACAAGATAGTTTCACGGTTTGCGCCGAACGTAACATAGGTTCATAAATCATTTTGGACGCACGCGATGGATCTCCGCGGTGACATTGGTCATGTGTAATCTCGTTTCAATCTATTTGGAGACACTATTAGAGTCAGTGCAAGATAGGTGCACGGTTTGCGCCAAACATAGATAAGAAACCATTTTGGGATGCACCCGATGGTACTTCTAGGTGATGAGGCTCAAGTGGTTACTTGTTTCAGTCTATTTGGAGATAGTGCTAATCTTGACGCAAGATAGTTGCACGGTTTACGCTGAACGTACCACAAGCTCGAACATCGTTTCAGACACACCCGATGGAACTCCTAGGTGAGGAGGCTCAAGTGGATGCTCTTTTTGGTCTGTTTGGGGATAGTGCTAATCTTGACGGAAGATCTGCACGGTTTGCGCCGAACGTAACATATGGTGAGAAATCATTTTGGACGCACCCGACAAATCTCCTATGTGACATTCGTCATGTGGAATCTCGTTTCAATTTATTTGGTGACAGTGGTAGTGTTAGTGCAAGATAGGTGCTCCTAGGTTTGCGCCAAACATACCATAGGCACAGAAATCGTTTTGGACGCACACGGTGGTACTCCTAGGTGACGTGGCCCAAGTGGATGCTCATTTTGGTATATTTGGAGATAGTGCTAATCTTGACGCAACATAGGTGCACGGTTTGCGTTGAACGAACCATAGGCTCAAAAATTATTTTGGACGCATCTGATGGTACTCCTAGGTGAGAGGCTCAATTGGATGCTCGTTTTGGTCTGTTTGGAGATAGTGCTAACCTTGACGCCAGATAGGTGCACGGTTTGCGCCGAACGTACCGTAGGCTTAGAAATTGTTTTGGATGCACCTGATGGACCTCCTAGGTGAAATTGGTCATGTGGAATCTTGTCTCAATCCATTTGGAGACAACGGTACTGTCAGTGCAACATTGGTGCACTGTTTGCACCAAACGCATAGAAATCATTTTGGACGCACTCGATGGTACTCCTAGGTGACGAGGCTTAAGTGGATGCTTGTTTTGGTCTATTTGGAGATAGTGCTAATCTTGATGCGAGATTGGTGCACGGTTTGCGTTGAACGTACCATAGGCTCAGAAATCATTTTGGACACATCCGATGGTACTCCTAGGTGACAAGGCTCAATTGGATGCTCGTTTTGGTCTGTTTGGAGATAGTGCTAACCTTGACGCCAGATAGGTGCACGGTTTGCACCGAACGTACCGTAGGATCAGAAATCGTTTTGGACACACCGGATGGATCTCCTATGTGACATTGGTCATGTGGAATCTCGTTTCAATCCATTTGGAGACAGTGGTAGTGTCAGTGCAAGATAGGTGCACAGTTTGCACCAAACATCGCTCAGAAATCGTTTTGGACGCACCTGATGGTACTCCTAGGTCACGAGGCTCAAGTGGATGCTCGTTTTGGTCTGTTTCGAGATAGCCTTGATGCAAGATTGGTGCATGGTTTGCATCCAACGTACCATAGGCTCGGAAATCATTTTGGACGCGCTCGATGGTACTCCTAGGTGACGAGGCTCAAGTGGATGCTCATTTTGGTCTGCTCAGAAATCATTGTGGATGCACCCGATGGATCTCCTTTGTGACTTTGGTCAGGTGGAATCACATTTCAATCTATTTGGTGATAGTAGAGTCTTAGTGCAAGGTACATGCACGGTTTGCGCTAAACGTACCATAGGCATAGAAATCATTTTGGATGCACCCAATGGTACTCCTAGGTGACAAGGCTCAAGTGGATGCTCATTTTGGTCTGTTTGGAGATAGTGCTAACCTTGACGCAAGATAGATGCTCGGTTTGCGTCAAACGTAGCATAGGCTCAAAAATCGTTTTGGACGCACCAATGGTACTCCTAGGTGACGAGGCACACATGGATGCTGGCTTTGGTCTGTTTGGACATTTAGCTAATCTTGACACAAGATAGTTTCACGGTTTGCGCCAAACGTAACATAGGCTCATAAATCATTTTGGACACACGCGATGGATCTCCGCGGTGACATTGGTCATCTGTAATCTCGTTTCAATCCATTTGGAGACACTATTAGAGTCAGTGCAAGATAGGTGCACGGTTTGCGCCAAACATAGATAAGAAACCATTTTGGGATGCACCCGATGGTACTTCTAGGTGATGAGGCTCAAGTGGTTACTTGTTTCAGTCTATTTGCAGATAGTGCTAATCTTGACGCAAGATAGTTGCACGGTTTACGCTGAACGTACCACAAGCTGGAACATCGTTTCAGACACACCCTATGGTACTCCTAGGTGAGGAGGCTCAAGTGGATGCTCTTTTTGGTCTGTTTGGGGATAATGCTAATCTTGACGGAAGATCTACACGGTTTGCGCTGAACGTAACATATGGTTAGAAATCATTTTGGACGCACCCGATAAATCTCCTATGTGACATTGGTCATGTGGAATCTCGTTTCAATTTATTTGGAGACAGTGGTAGTGTCAGTGCAAGATAGGTGCTCCTACGTTTGCGCCAAACGTACCATAGGCACATAAATCGTTTTGGACGCACACGGTGGTACTCCTAGGTGACGTGGGCCAACTGGATGCTCATTTTGGTATATTTGGAGATAGTGCTAATCTTGATGCAACATAGGTGCACGGTTTGCGTTGAACGAACCATAGGCTCAAAAATTATTTTGGACGCATCTGATGGTACTCCTAGGTGACGAGGCTAAATTGGATGCTCGTTTTGGTCTGTTTGGAGATAGTGCTAACCTTGACGCCAGATAGGTGCACGGTTTGCGCCGAACGTACCGTAGGCTTAGAAATTGTTTTGGATGCACCTGATGGACCTCCTTGGTGAAATTGGTCATGTGGAATCTTGTTTCAATCCATTTGGAGACAGCGGTACTGTCAGTGCAAGATTGGTGCACTGTTTGCACCAAACGTACCATAGGCATAGAAATCATTTTGGACGCACTCGATGGTACTCCTAGGTGACGAGGCTTAAGTGGATGCTCGTTTTGGTCTGTTTGGAGATAGTGCTAATCTTGATGCGAGATTGGTGCACGGTTTGCGTTGAACGTACCATAGGCTCAGAAATCATTTTGGACACATCCGATGATACTCCTAGGTGACAAGGCTCAATTGGATGCTTGTTTTGGTCTGTTTGGAGATAGTGCTAACCTTGACGCCAGATAGGTGCACGGTTTGCACCGAACGTACCGTAGGATCAGAAATCATTTTGGACACACCTGATGGATCTCCTATGTGACATTGGTCATGTGGAATATCATTTCAATCCATTTGGAGACAGTGGTAGTGTCAGTGCAAGATAGGTGCATGGTTTGCACCTAACATCGCTCAGAAATCGTTTTGGACGCACCTGATGGTACTCCAAGGTCACGACGCTCAAGTGGATGCTCGTTTTGGTCTGTTTCGAGATAGCCTTGATACAAGATTGGTGCACGGTTTGCATCCAACGTACCATAGGCTCGGAAATCGTTTTGGACGCGCTCGATGGTACTCCTAGGTGACGAGGCTCAAGTGGATGCTCATTTTGGTCTGCTCAGAAATCATTGTGGATGCACCCGATGGATCTCCTTTGTGACTTTGGTCAGGTGGAATCACATTTCAATCTATTTGGTGATAGTAGAGTCTTAGTGCAAGGTACGTGCACGGTTTGCGCTAAACGTACCATAGGCATAGAAATCATTTTGGATGCACCCAATGGTACTTCTAGGTGACAAGGCTCAAGTGGATGCTCATTTTGGTCTGTTTGGAGATAGTGCTAACCTTGACGCAAGATAGATGCTCGGTTTGCGTCGAACATACCATAGGCTCAAAATTCGTTTTGGACGCACCAATGGTACTCCTAGGTGACGAGGCACACATGGATGCTGGCTTTGGTCTGTTTGGACATATAGCTAATCTTGACACAAGATAGTTTCACGGTTTGCGCCGAACGTAACATAGGCTCATAAATCATTTTGGACGCACGCGATGGATCTCCGCGGTGACATTGGTCATGTGTAATCTCGTTTCAATCCATTTGGAGACACTATTAGAGTCAGTGCAAGATAGGTGCACGGTTTGCGCCAAACATAGATAAGAAACCATTTTGGGATGCACCCGATGGTACTTCTAGGTGATGAGGCTCAAGTGGTTACTTGTTTCAGTCTATTTGGAGATAGTGCTAATCTTGACGCAAGATAGTTGCACGGTTTACGCTGAACGTACCACAAGCTTTTACATCGTTTCAGACACACCCGATGGTACTCCTAGGTGAGGAGGCTCAAGTGAATGCTCTTTTTGGTCTGTTTGGGGATAGTGCTAATCTTGACGGAAGATCTGAACGGTTTGCGCCGAATGTAACATATGGTTAGAAATCATTTTGGACGCACCCGATAAATCTCCTATGTGACATTGGTCATGTGGAATCTCGTTTCAATTTATTTGGAGACAGTGGTAGTGTCAGTGCAAGATAGGTGCTCCTAGGTTTGCGCCAAACGTACCATAGGCACAGAAAATCGTTTTGGACGCACACGGTGGTACTCCTAGGTGACGTGGCCCAAGTGGATGCTCATTTTGGTATATTTGGAGATAGTGCTAACCTTGACGCAACATAGGTGCACGGTTTGCGTTGAACGAACCATAGGCTCAAAAATTATTTTGGACGCATCTGATGGTACTCCTAGGTGACGAGGCTCAATTGGATGCTCGTTTTGGTCTGTTTGGAGATAGTGCTAACCTTGACGCCAGATAGGTGCATGGTTTGCGCCAAACGTACCGTAGGCTTAGAAATTGTTTTGGATGCACCCGATGGACCTCCTAGGTGAAATTGGTCATGTGGAATCTCGTTTCAATCCATTTGGAGACAGCGGTACTATTAGTGCAAGATAGGTGCACTGTTTGCACCAGACGTACCGTAGGCATACAAATCATTTTGGACACACTCGATGGTACTCCTAGGTGACGGGCTTAAGTGGATGCTCGTTTGGTCTGTTTGCAAATAGTGCTAATCTTGATGTGAGATTGGTGCACGGTTTGCGTTGAATGTACCATAGGTTCAGAAATCATTTTGGACGCATCCGATGGTACTCCTAGATGACGAGGCTCAATTGGATGCTCGTTTTGGTCTGTTTGGAGATAGTGCTAACCTTGATGCCAGATAGGTGCACGGTTTGCACCGAACGTACCGTAGGATCAGAAATCGTTTTGGACACACCTGATGGATCTCCTATGTGACATTGGTCATGTGGCATATCGTTTCAATCCATTTGGAGACAGTGGTAGTGTGAGTGCAAGATAGGTGCACGGTTTGCACCAAACATCACTTAGAAAATCGTTTTGGATGCACCCGTTGGTCCTCCTAGGTGACGAGGCTCAAGTGGATGCTCGTTTTGGTCTGTTTGGAGATTGTGCTAACCTTGATGCGAGATTGGTGCACGGTTTGCATCGAACGTACCGTAGGCTTAGAAATTGTTTTGGATGCACCCGATGTACCTCCTAGGTGACATTGGTCATGTGGAGTCTCGTTTCAATCCATTTGGAGATAGCGGTACTATTAGTGCAAGATAGGTGCACTGTTTGTACCAAACGTACCATAGGCATAGAAATTATTTCGGACGCACCTAATGGTACTCCTAGGTGACAAGGCTTAAGTGGATGCTCGTTTTGGTCTGTTTGGAGATAGTGCTAATCTTGATGCGAGATAGGTGCACGGTTTGCGTCGAACGTACCATAGGCTCAGAAATCATTTTGGACGCATCCGATGGTACTCCTAGGTGACGAGGCTCAATTGGATGCTCGTTTTGGTCTGTTTGGAGATAATGCTAACCTTGACGCCAGATAGGTGCACGGTTTGTGCCGAACGTACCGTAGGATCAGAAATCGTTTTGGACACACCTGATGGATCTCCTATGTGACATTAGTCATGTGGAACTCGTTTGAATCCATTTGGAGACAGTGGTAGTGTCAGTGCAAGATAGGTGCACGGTTTGCACCAAACATCGCTCAGAAATCGTTTTGGACGCACCCTATGGTCCTCCTAGGTGACGAGGCTCAAGTGGATGCTCGTTTTGGTCTATTTGGAGATAGTGCTAACCTTGATGCGAGATTGGTGCACGGTTTGCATCGAACATACTGTAGGCTTAGAAATTGTTTTGGATGCACCCGATGGACCTCCTTGGTGACATTGGTCATGTGGAATCTCGTTTCAATCCATTTGGAGACAACGGTACTTTCAGTGCAAGATAGGTGCACTGTTTGCACCAAACGTACCATAGGCATAGAAATCATTTTGGACGCACCCGATGGTACTCCTAGGTGACGAGGCTTAAGTGGATGCTTGTCTTGGTATATTTGGAGATAGTGCTAATCTTGGCGCAAGATAGGTGCATGATTTGCGTTGAACGAACCATTGGCTCAAAAATCATTTTGGACGCATCTGATGGTACTCCTAGGTGATGAGGCTCAATTGGATGCTCGTTTTGGTCTGTTTGGAGATAGTGCTAACCTTGACGCCAGATAGGTGCATGGTTTGCGCCGAACGTACCGTAGGCTTAGAAATTGTTTTGGATGCACCCGATGGACCTCCTAGGTGACATTGGTCATGTGGAATCTCGTTTCAATCCATTTGGAGACAGCGGTACTGTCAGTGCAAGATAGGTGCACTGTTTGCACCAAACGTACCATAGTTATAGAAATCGTTTAGGAAGCACCCGATGGTACTCCTAGGTGACGAGGCTTAAGTGGATGCTCGTTTTGGTTTGTTTGGAGATAGTGCTAATCTTGATGCGAGATTGGTACACGGTTTGCGTCGAACGTACCATCGGCTCAGAAATCGTTTTGGACACACCTGATGGATCTCCTATGTGACATTGGTCATGTGGAATCTCGTTTCAATCCATTTGGAGACAGTGGTAGTGTCAGTGCAAGATAGGTGCACGGTTTGCACCAAACATCACTCAGAAATTGTTTTGGATGCACCTGATGGTACTCCTAGGTCACGAGGCTCAAGTGGATGCTCGTTTTGGTCTGTTTCGAGATAGCCTTGATGCAAGATTGGTGCACGGTTTGCATCCAACGTACCATAGGCTCGGAAATCGTTTTGGACGCGCTCGATGGTACTCCTAGGTGACGAGGCTCAAGTGGGTGCTCATTTTGGTCTGCTCAGAAATCATTGTGGATGCACCCGATGGATCTCCTTTGTGACTTTGGTCAGGTGGAATCACATTTCAATCTATTTGGTGATAGTAGAGTCTTAGTGCAAGGTACGTGCACGGTTTGCGCTAAACGTACCATAGGCATAGAAATCATTTTGGATGCACCCAATGGTACTCCTAGGTGACAAGGCTCAAGTGGATGCTCATTTTGGTCTGTTTGGAGATAGTGCTAACCATGACGCAAGATAGATGCTCGGTTTGCGTCGAACGTACCATAGACTCAAAAATCGTTTTGGACGCACCAATGGTACTCCTAGGTGACGAGGCACACATGCATGCTGGCTTTGGTCTGTTTGGACATATAGCTAATCTTGACACAAGATAGTTTCATGGTTTGCGCCGAACGTAACATAGGCTCATAAATCATTTTGGACGCACGTGATGGATCTCCGCGGTGACATTGGTCATGTGTAATCTCGTTTCAATCTATTTGGAGACACTATTAGAGTCAGTGCAAGACCTGCACGGTTTGCGCCAAACATAGATAAGAAACCATTTTGGGATGCACCCGATGGTACTTCTAGGTGATGAGGCTCAAGTGGTTACTTGTTTCAGTCTATTTGGAGATAGTGCTAATCTTGACGCAAGATAGTTGCACGGTTTACGCTGAACGTACCACAAGCTCGAACATCGTTTCAGACACACCCGATGGAACTCCTAGGTGAGGAGGCTCAAGTGGATGCTCTTTTTGGTCTGTTTGGGGATAGTGCTAATCTTGACGGAAGATCTACACGGTTTGCGCCGAACGTAACATATGGTGAGAAATCATTTTGGACGCACCCGATAAATCTCCTATGTGACATTGGTCATGTGGAATCTCGTTTCAATTTATTTGGAGACAGTGGTAGTGTTAGTGCAAGATAGATGCTCCTAGGTTTGCGCCAAACATACCATAGGCACAGAAATCGTTTTGGACGCACACGGTGGTACTCCTAGGTGACGTGGCCCAAGTGGATGCTCATTTTGGTATATTTGGAGATATTGCTAATCTTGACGCAACATAGGTGCACGGTTTGCGTTGAACGAACCATAGGCTCAAAAATTATTTTGGACGCATATGATGGTACTCCTAGGTGAGAGGCTCAATTGGATGCTCGTTTTGGTCTGTTTGGAGATAGTGCTAACCTTGACGCCAGATAGGTGCACGGTTTGCGCCGAACGTACCGTAGGCTTAGAAATTGTTTTGGATGCACCTGATGGACCTCCTAGGTGAAATTGGTCATGTGGAATCTTGTCTCAATCCATTTGGAGACAACGGTACTGTCAGTGCAAGATTGGTGCACTGTTTGCACCAAACGTACCATAGGCATAGAAATCATTTTGGACGCACTCGATGGTACTCCTAGGTGACGAGGCTTAAGTGGATGCTCGTTTTGGTCTATTTGGAGATAGTGCTAATCTTGATGCGAGATTGGTGCACGGTTTGCGTTGAACGTACCATAGGCTCAGAAATCATTTTGGACACATCCGATGGTACTCCTAGGTGACAAGGCTCAATTGGATGCTCGTTTTGGTCTGTTTGGAGATAGTGCTAACCTTGACGCAGATAGGTGCACGGTTTGCACCGAACGTACCGTAGGATCAGAAATCGTTTTGGACACACCTGATGGATCTCCTATGTGACATTGGTCATATGGAATCTCGTTTCAATCCATTTGGAGACAGTGGTAGTGTCAGTGCAAGATAGGTGCACAGTTTGCACCAAACATCGCTCAGAAATCATTTTGGATGCACCTGATGGTACTCCTAGGTCACGAGGCTCAAGTGGATGCTCGTTTTGGTCTGTTTTGAGATAGCCTTGATGCAAGATTGGTGCATGGTTTGCATCCAACGTACCATAGGCTCGGAAATCATTTTGGACGCGCTCGATGGTACTCCTAGGTGACGAGGCTCAAGTGGATGCTCATTTTGGTCTGCTCAGAAATCATTGTGGATGCACCCGATGGATCTCCTTTGTGACTTTGGTCAGGTGGAATCACATTTCAATCTATTTGGTGATAGTAGAGTCTTAGTGCAAGATACATGCACGGTTTGCGCTAAACGTACCATAGGCATAGAAATCATTTTGGATGCACCCAATGGTACTCCTAGGTGACAAGGCTCAAGTGGATCCTCATTTTGGTCTGTTTGGAGATAGTGCTAACCTTGACGCAAGATAGATGCTCGGTTTGCGTCGAACGTACCATAGGCTCAAAAATCGTTTTGGACGCACCAATGGTACTCCTAGGTGATGAGGCACACATGGATGCTGGCTTTGGTCTGTTTGGACATTTAGCTAATCTTGACACAAGATAGTTTCACGGTTTGCGCCAAACGTAACATAGGCTCATAAATCATTTTGGACACACGCGATGGATCTCCGCGGTGACATTGGTCATGTGTAATCTCGTTTCAATCCATTTGGAGACACTATTAGAGTCAGTACAAGATAGGTGCACGGTTTGCGCCAAACATAGATAAGAAACCATTTTGGGACGCACCCGATGGTACTTCTAGGTGATGAGGCTCAAGTGGTTACTTGTTTCAGTCTATTTGCAGATAGTGCTAATCTTGACGCAAGATAGTTGCACGGTTTACGCTGAACGTACCACAAGCTGGAACATTGTTTCAGACACACCCGATGGTACTCCTAGGTGAGGAGGCTCAAGTGGATGCTCTTTTTGGTCTGTTTGGGGATAATGCTAATCTTGACGGAAGATCTGCACGGTTTGCGCTGAACGTAACATATAGTTAGAAATCATTTTGGACGCACCCGATAAATCTCCTATGTGACATTGGTCATGTGGAATCTTGTTTCAATTTATTTGGACACAGTGGTAGTGTCAGTGCAAGATAGGTGCTCCTAGGTTTGCGCCAAACGTACCATAGGCACAGAAATCGTTTTGGACGCACACGGTGGTACTCCTAGGTGACGTGGGCCAACTGGATGCTCATTTTGGTATATTTGGAGATAGTGCTAATCTTGAGGCAACATAGGTGCACGGTTTGCGTTGAACGAACCATAGGCTCAAAAATTATTTTGGACGCATCTGATGGTACTCCTAGGTGACGAGGCTCAATTGGATGCTCGTTTTGGTCTGTTTGGAGATAGTGCTAACCTTGACGCCAGATAGGTGCACGGTTTGCGCCGAACGTACCGTAGGCTTAGAAATTGTTTTGGATGCACCTGATGGACCTCCTTGGTGAAATTGGTCATGTGAAATCTTGTTTCAATCCATTTGGAGACAGCGGTACTGTCAGTGCAAGATTGGTGCACTGTTTGCACCAAACGTACCATAGGCATAGAAATCATTTTGGACGCACTCGATGGTACTCCTAGGTGACGAGGCTTAAGTGGATGCTCGTTTTGGTCTGTTTGGAGATAGTGCTAATCTTGATGCGAGATTGGTGCACGGTTTGCGTTGAACGTACCATAGGCTCAGAAATCATTTTGGACACATCCGATGGTACTCCTAGGTGACAAGGCTCAATTGGATGCTCGTTTTGGTCTGTTTGGAGATAGTGCTAACCTTGACGCCAGATAGGTGCACGGTTTGCACCGAACGTACCGTAGGATCAGATATCATTTTGGACACACCAGATGGATCTCCTATGTGACATTGGTCATGTGGAATATCATTTCAATCCATTTGGAGACAGTGGTAGTGTCAGTGCAAGATAGGTGCACGGTTTGCACCTAACATCGCTCAGAAATCGTTTTGGACGCACCTGATGGTACTCCTAGGTCACGACGCTCAAGTGGATGCTCGTTTTGGTCTGTTTCGAGATAGCCTTGATGCAAGATTGGTGCACGGTTTGCATCCAACGTACCATGGGCTCAGAAATCGTTTTGGACGCGCTCGATGGTACTCCTAGGTGACGAGGCTCAAGTGGATGCTCATTTTGGTCTGCTCAGAAATCATTGTGGATGCACCCGATGGATCTCCTTTGTGACTTTGGTCAGGTGGAATCACATTTCAATCTATTTGGTGATAGTAGAGTCTTAGTGCAAGGTACATGCACGGTTTGCGCTAAACGTACCATAGGCATAGAAATCAGTTTGGATGCACCCAATGGTACTCCTAGGTGACAAGGCTCAAGTGGATCCTCATTTTGGTCTGTTTGGAGATAGTGCTAACCTTGACGCAAGATAGATGCTCGGTTTGCGTCGAACGTACCATAGGCTCAAAAATCGTTTTGGACGCACCAATGGTACTCCTAGGTGACGAGGCACACATGGATGCTGGCTTTGGTCTGTTTGGACATTTAGCTAATCTTGACACAAGATAGTTTCACGGTTTGCGCCAAACGTAACATAGGCTCATAAATCATTTTGGACACACGCGATGGATCTCCGCGGTGACATTGGTCATGTGTAATCTCGTTTCAATCCATTTGGCGACACTATTAGAGTCAGTGCAAGATAGGTGCACGGTTTGCGCCAAACATAGATAAGAAACCATTTTGGGATGCACCCGATGGTACTTCTAGGTGATGAGGCTCAAGTGGTTACTTGTTTCATTCTATTTGCAGATAGTGCTAATCTTGACACAAGATAGTTGCACGGTTTACGCTGAACGTACCACAAGCTGGAACATCGTTTCAGACACACCCGATGGTACTCCTAGGTGAGGAGGCTCAAGTGGATGCTCTTTTTGGTTTGTTTGGGGATAATGCTAATCTTGACGGAAGATCTGCACGGTTTGCGCTGAACGTAACATATGGTTAGAAATCATTTTGGACGCACCCGATAAATCTCCTATGTGACATTGGTCATGTGGAATCTCGTTTCAATTTATTTGGAGACAGTGGTAGTGTCAGTGCAAGATAGGTGCTCCTAGGTTTGCGCCAAACGTACCATAGGCACAGAAATCGTTTTGGACGCACACGGTGGTACTCCTAGGTGACGTGGGCCAACTGGATGCTCATTTTGGTATATTTGGAGATAGTGCTAATCTTGAGGCAACATAGGTGCACGGTTTGCGTTGAACGAACCATAGGCTCAAAAATTATTTTGGACGCATCTGATGGTACTCCTAGGTGACGAGGCTCAATTGGATGCTCGTTTTGGTCTGTTTGGAGATAGTGCTAACCTTGACGCCAGATAGGTGCATGGTTTGCGCCGAACATACCGTAGGCTTAGAAATTGTTTTGGATGCACCTGATGGACCTCCTTGGTGAAATTGGTCATGTGGAATCTTGTTTCAATCCATTTGGAGACAGCGGTACTGTCAGTGCAAGATTGGTGCACTGTTTGCACCAAACGTACCATTGGCATAGAAATCATTTTGGACGCACTCGATGGTACTCCTAGGTGACGAGGCTTAAGTGGATGCTCGTTTTGGTCTGTTTGGAGATAGTGCTAATCTTGATGCGAGATTGGTGCACGGTTTGCGTTGAACGTACCATAGGCTCAGAAATCATTTTGGACACATCCGATGGTACTCCTAGGTGACAAGGCTCAATTGGATGCTCGTTTTGGTCTGTTTGGAGATAGTGCTAACCTTGACGCCAGATAGGTGCACGGTTTGCACCGAACGTACCGTAGGATCAGAAATCATTTTGGACACACCTGATGGATCTCCAATGTGACATTGGTCATGTGGAATATCATTTCAATCCATTTGGAGACAGTGGTAGTGTCAGTGCAAGATAGGTGCACGGTTTGCACCTAACATCGCTCAGAAATCGTTTTGGACGCACCTGATGGTACTCCTAGGTCACGACGCTCAAGTGGATGCTCGTTTTGGTCTGTTTCGAGATAGCCTTGATGCAAGATTGGTGCACGGTTTGCATCCAACGTACCATGGGCTCAGAAATCATTTTGGACGCGCTCGATGGTACTCCTAGGTGACGAGGCTCAAGTGGATGCTCATTTTGGTCTGCTCAGAAATCATTGTGGATGCACCCGATGGATCTCCTTTGTGACTTTGGTCAGGTGGAATCACATTTCAATCTATTTGGTGATAGTAGAGTCTTAGTGCAAGGTACGTGCACGGTTTGCGCTAAACGTACCATAGGCATAGAAATCATTTTGGATGCACCCAATGGTACTTCTAGGTGACAAGGCTCAAGTGGATGCTCATTTTGGTCTGTTTGGAGATAGTGCTAACCTTGACGCAAGATAGATGCTCGGTTTGTGTCGAACGTACCATAGGCTCAAAAATCGTTTTGGACGCACCAATGGTACTCCTAGGTGACGAGGCACACATGGATGCTGGCTTTGGTCTGTTTGGACATATAGCTAATCTTGACACAAGATAGTTTCACGGTTTGCACCGAACGCAACATAGGCTCATAAATCATTTTGGACGCACGCGATGGATCTCCGCGGTGACATTGGTCATGTGTAATCTCGTTTCAATCCATTTGGAGACACTATTAGAGTCAGTGCAAGATAGGTGCACGGTTTGCGCCAAACATAGATAAGAAACCATTTTGGGATACACCCGATGGTACTTCTAGGTGATGAGGCTCAAGTGGTTACTTGTTTCAGTCTATTTGGAGATAGTGCTAATCTTGACGCAAGATAGTTGCACGGTTTACGCTGAACGTACCACAAGCTCGAACATCGTTTCAGACACACCCGATGGTACTCCTAGGTGAGGAGGCTCAAGTGGATGCTCTTTTTGGTCTGTTTGGGGATAATGCTAATCTTGACGGAAGATCTGCACGGTTTGCGCCGAATGTAACATATGGTTAGAAATCATTTTGGACGCACCCGATAAGTCTCCTATGTGACATTGGTCATGTGGAATCTCGTTTCAATTTATTTGGAGACAGTGGTAGTGTCAGTGCAAGATAGGTGCTCCTAGGTTTGCGCCAAAAGTACCATAGGCACAGAAAATAGTTTTGGACGCACACGGTGGTACTCCTAGGTGACGTGGCCCAAGTGGATGCTCATTTTGGTATATTTGAAGATAGTGCTAATCTTGACGCAACATAGGTGCACGGTTTGCGTTGAACGAACCATAGGCTCAAAAATTATTTTGGACGCATCTGATGGTACTCCTAGGTGACGAGGCTCAATTGGATGCTCGTTTTGGTCTGTTTGGAGATAGTGCTAACCTTGACGCCAGATAGTTGTACGGTTTGCTCCGAACGTACCGTAGGCTTAGAAATTGTTTTGGATGCACCTGATGGACCTCCTAGGTGAAATTGGTCATGTGGAATCTTGTTTCAATCCATTTGGAGACAGCGGTACTATCAGTGCAAGATTGGTGCACTGTTTGCACCAAACGTACCATAGGCATAGAAATCATTTTGGACGCACTCGATGGTACTCCTAGGTGACGAGGCTTAAGTGGATGCTCGTTTTGGTCTGTTTGGAGATAGTGCTAATCTTGATGCGAGATAGGTGCACGGTTTGTGTTGAACGTACCATAGGCTCAGAAATCATTTTGGACACATCCGATGGTACTCCTAGGTGACAAGGCTCAATTGGAAGCTTGTTTTGGTATGTTTGGAGATAGTGCTAACCTTGACGCCAGATAGGTGCACGGTTTGCACCGAACGTACCGTAGGATCAGAAATCGTTTTGGACACACCTGATGGATCTCCTATGTGACATTGGTCATGTGGAATATCGTTTCAATCCATTTGGAGACAGTGGTAGTGTCAGTGCAAGATAGGGGCACGGTTTGCACCTAACATCGCTCAGAAATCGTTTTGGACGCACCTGATGGTACTCCTAGGTCACGAGGCTCAAGTGGATGCTCGTTTTGGTCTGTTTCGAGATAGTCTTGATGCAAGATTGGTGCACGGTTTGCATCCAACGTACCATAGGCTCGGAAATCATTTTGGATGCGCTCGATGGTACTCCTAGGTGACAAGGCTCAAGTGGATGCTCATTTTGGTCTGCTTAGAAATCATTGTGGATGCACCCGATGGTCCTCCTAGGTGACGAGGCTCAAGTGAATGCTCGTTTTGGTCTATTTGGAGATAGTGCTAACCTTGATGCAAGATTGGGGCATGGTTTGCGTCGAACGCACCGTAGGCTTAGAAATTGTTTTGGATGCACCCGATGGACCTCCTAGGTGACATTGGTCATGTGGAATCTCGTTTCAATTCATTTGGAGACAGCGGTACTGTCAGTGCAAGATAGGTGCACTATTTGCACCAAACGTACCCTAGGCATAGAAATCGTTTTGGACGCACTCGATGGTACTCCTAGGTGACGAGGCTTAAGTGGATGCTCGTCTTTGTATATTTGGAGATAGTGCTAATCTTGACGCAATATAGGTGCACGGTTTGCGTTGAACGAACCATTGGCTCAAAAATCATTTTGGACGCATCTGATGGTATTCCTGGGTGATGAGGCTCAATTGGATGCTCGTTTTGGTCTGTTTGGAGATAGTGCTAACCTTGACGCCGGATAGGTGCATGGTTTGCGCCGAACGTACCGTAGGCTTAGAAATTGTTTTGGATGCACCCGATGGACCTCCTAGGTGACATTAGTCATGTGGAATCTAGTTTAAATCCATTTGGAGACAGCGGTACTGTCAGTGCAAGATAGGTGCACTGTTTGCACCAAACGTACCATAGTTATAGAAATCATTTAGGAAGCACCCGATGGTACTCCTAGGTGACGAGGCTTAAGTGGATGCTCGTTTTGGTTTGTTTGGAGATAGTGCTAATCTGGATGCGAGATTGGTGCATGGTTTGCGTCGAACGTACCTTCGGCTCAGAAATCGTTTTGGACACACCTGATGGATCTCCTATGTGACATTGGTCATGTGGAATCTCGTTTCAATCCATTTGGAGACAATGGTAGTGTCAGTGCAAGATAGGTGCACGGTTTGCACCAAACATCGCTCAGAAATTATTTTGGACGCACCTGATGGTACTCCTAGGTGACGAGGCTCATGTGGATGCTCGTTTTGGTCTGTTTCGAGATAGTGCTAATCTTGATGCAAGATTGGTGCACGGTTTGCGTCCAACGTACTGATGAGGACATCCTCCACTATTACCCGCTGGCAAAGACGCAACAAAAAAAGGCCAAGTGGCCTAGTTGTAGTCGGGCGGCGACCATGTGAGCCTCTGAATAATCCCACCTTGCTTAGCTTGGGAGGAGGAAGCCACCTTAAAAGAGAGAGCCACCCTTCCCCTATCAGACTAGTCTTTTAGGGACATTGGGCCTTTCCCCGAGTGGATGTGCATAAGAACTGTTGGGGTCCGGGCAACCTTAATTTATTGGGCCTCGGCCAACTCTATCTGGGCCGGAAGTATCATTTGGTATCAGAGCTGGGCCCTTGTTTAAGGGGGTGGGAATGATGAGGACATCCTCCACTATTACCCGCTGGCAAAGACGCAACAAAAAAAGGCCAAGTGGCCTAGTTGTAGTCGGGCGGTGACCGTGTGAGCCTCTGAATAATCCCACCTTGCTTAGTTTGGGAGGAGGAAGCCACCTTAAAAGAGAGAGCCACCCTTCCCCTATCAGACTAGTCTTTTAGGGACATTGGGCCTTTCTCCGAGTGGGTGTGCATAAGAACTGTTGGGGTCCGGGCAACCTTAATTTATTGGGCCTCGGCCAACCCCACCTGGGCCGGATGTATCATTTGGTATCAAAGCTGGGCCCTTGTTTAAGGGGGTGGGAATGATGAGGACATCCTCCACTATTACCCGCTGGCAAAGACGCAACAAAAAAAGGCCAAGTGGCCTAGTTGTAGTCGGGCGGCGACCGTGTGAGCCTCTGAATAATCCCACCTTGCTTAGCTTGGGAGGAGTAAGCCACCTTAAAAGAGAGAGCCACCCTTCCCTATCAGACTAGTCTTTTAGGGACATTGGGCCTTTCCCCGAGTGGGTGTGCATAAGAACTGTTGGGGTCCGGGCAACCTTAATTTATTGGGCCTCGGCCAACTCTATCTGGGCCGGATGTATCATGTACCATAGGCTCGGAAATCGTTTTGGACGCGCTCGATGGTACTCCTAGGTGACGAGGCTCAAGTGGATGCTTATTTTGGTCTGTTTAGACATAGCGCTAACCTTGACGCAAGATAGGTGCACAGTTCGCGCTGAACATAGCATAGGCTCAGAAATCATTGTGGATGCACCCGATGGATCTCCTTTGTGACATTGGTCATGTGGAATCTCGTTTCAATCCATTTGGAGACAGTGGAAGTGTCAGTGCAAGATATGTACACGGTTTGCACCAAACATCGCTCAGAAATTGTTTTGGACGCACCTGATGGTACTCCTTGGTGACGAGGCTCAAGTGGATGCTCGTTTTGGTCTGTTTCGAGATAGTGCTAACCTTGATGCAAGATTGGTGCACGGTTTGCGTCCAACGTACCATAGGCTCAGAAATTGTTTTGGACGCGCTCGATGGTACTCCTAGGTGACGAGGCTCAAGTGGATGCTCATTTTGGTCTGTTTATACATAGCGCTAACCTTGACGCAAGATAGGTGCACGGTTTACGCTGAACATAGCATAGGCTCAGAACTCATTGTGGATGCACCCGATGGATCTCCTTTGTGACTTTGGTCAGGTGGAATCCCATTTCAATCCATTTGGTGATAGCAGAGTCTTAGTGCAAGGTACGTGCACGGTTTGCGCTAAACATACCATAGGCATAGAAATAATTTTGGATGCACCCAATGGTACTCCTAGGTGACGAGGTTCAAGTGGATGCTCATTTTGGTCTGTTTGGAGATAGTGCTAACCTTGACGCCAGATAGGTGCACAGTTTGCGCTGAACGTACCGTAGGATCAGAAATCATTTTGGACACACCTGATGGATCTCCTATGTGACATTGGTCATGTGGAATCTCGTTTCAATCCATTTGGAGACAGTGGTAGTGTCAGTGCAAGATAGGTGCACGGTTTGCACCAAACATCGCTCAGAAATCGTTTTGGACGCACCCTATGGTCCTCCTAGGTGACGAGGCTCAAGTGGATGCTCGTTTTGATCTATTTGGAGATAGTGCTAACCTTGATGCGAGATTGGTGCACGGTTTGCATCGAACGTACTATAGGCTTAGAAATTGTTTTGGATGCACCCGATGGACCTCCTAGGTGACATTGGTCATGTGGAATCTCGTTTCAATCCATTTGGAGACAGCGGTACTTTCAGAGCAAGATAGGTGCACTATTTGCACCAAACGTACCATAGGCATAGAAATCATTTTGGACGCACCCGATGGTACTCCTAGGTGACGAGGCTTAAGTGGATGCTCGTCTTGGTATATTTGGAGATAGTGCTAATCTTGACGCAAGATAGGTGCACGGTTTGCGTTGAACGAACCATTGGCTCAAAAATCATTTTGGACGCATCTGATGGTACTCCTAGGTGATGAGGCTCAATTGGATGCTCGTTTTGGTCTGTTTGGAGATAGTGCTAACCTTGACGCCAGATAGGTGCATGGTTTGCGCCGAACGTACCGTAGGCTTAGAAATTGTTTTGGATGCACCCGATGGAGCTCCTAGGTGACATTGGTCATGTGGAATCTCGTTTCAATCTATTTAGAGATAGCGGTACTATCAGTGCAAGATAGGTGCACTGTTTGCACCAAACGTACCATAGTTATAGAAATCGTTTAGGAAGCACCCGATGGTACTCTTAGGTGACGAGGCTTAAGTGGATGCTCGTTTTGGTCTGTGTTGGAGATAGTGCTAATCTTGATGCGAGACTGGTGCACGGTTTGCGTCGAACATACCATCGGCTCAGAAATCGTTTTGGACACACCTGATGGATCTCCTATGTGACATTGGTCATGTGGAATCTCATTTCAATCCACTTGGAGACAGTGGTAGTGTCAGTGCAAGATAGGTACACGGTTTGCACCAAACATCACTCAGAAATTGTTTTGGACGCACCTGATGGTACTCCTAGGTGATGAGGCTCAAGTGGATGCTCGTTTTGGTCTGTTTCGAGATACTGCTAACCTTGATACAAGATTGGTGCACGGTTTGCATCCAACGTACCATAGGCTCGGAAATCATTTTGGACGCGCTCGATGGTACTCCTAGGTGACGAGGCTCAGGTGGATGCTCATTTTGGTGTGCTCAGAAATCATTGTGGATGCACCCGATGGATCTCCTTTTGACTTTGGTCAGGTGGAATCACATTTCAATCCATTTGGTGATAGCAGAGTCTTAGTGCAAGGTACGTGCACGGTTTGCGCTAAACGTACCATAGGCATAGAAATCATTTTGGATGCACCCAATGGTACTCCTAGGTGATGAGGCTCAAGTGGATGCTCATTTTGGTCTGTTTGGAGATAGTGCTAACCTTGACGCAAGATAGATGTTCGGTTTACGTCGAACGTACCATAGGCTCAAAAATCGTTTTGGACGCACCAATGGTACTCCTAGGTGACGAGGCACACATGGATGCTGGTTTTGGTCTGTTTGGACATATAGCTAATCTTGACATAAGATAGTTGCACGGTTTGCGCCGAACGTAACATAGGCTCATATATCATTTTGGACGCACGTGATGGATCTCTGCGGTGACATTGGTCTTGTGTAATCTCGTTTCAATCTATTTGGAGACACTATTAGAGTCAGTGCAAGATAGGTGCACGGTTTGCGCCAAACATAGATAAGAAACCATTTTGGGAAGCACCCGATGGTACTTCTAGGTGATGAGGCTCAAGTGGTTACTTGTTTCAGTCTATTTGGAGATAGTGCTAATCTTGACGCAAGATAGTTGCACGGTTTACGCCGAACGTACCACAAGCTCGAACATCGTTTCAGACACACCCGATGGTACTCCTAGGTGAGGAGGCTCGAGTGGATGCTCTTTTTGGTCTGTTTGGGGATAGTGCTAATCTTGACGCAAGATCTGCACGGTTTGCGCCGAACGTAACATATGGTCAGAAATCATTTTGGACGCACCCGATAAATCTCCTATGTGACATTGGTCATGTGGAATCTCGTTTCAATCTATTTGGAGACAGTGGTAGTATCAGTGCAAGATAGGTGCTCCTAGGTTTGCGCCAAACATACCATAGGCACATAAATCGTTTTGGACGCACACGGTGGTACTCCTAGGTGACGTGGCCCAAGTAGATGCTAGTTTTGGTATATTTGGAGATAGTGCTAATCTTGACGCAACATAGGTGCACGGTTTGCGTTGAACGAACCATGGGCTCAAAAATCATTTTGGACGCATCTGATGGTACTCCTAGGTGACGAGGCTCAATTGGATGCTCGTTTTGTTCTGTTTGGAGATAGTGCTAACCTTGACACCAGATAGGTGCACGGTTTGCGCCGAACGTACCGTAGGCTTAGAAATTGTTTTGGATGCACCTAATGGACCTCCTAGGTGAAATTGGTCATGTGGAATCTTGTTTCAATCTATTTGGAGACAACGGTACTGTCAGTGCAAGATTGGTGCACTGTTTGCACCAAACGTACCATAGGCATAGAAATCATTTTGGACGCACACGGTGGTACTCCTAGGTGACGTGGGCCAACTGGATGCTCATTTTGGTATATTTGGAGATAGTGCTAATCTTGACGCAACATAGGTGCACGGTTTGTGTTGAACGAACCATAGGCTCAAAAATTATTTTGGACGCATCTGATGGTACTCCTAGGTGAGAGGCTCAATTGGATGCTCGTTTTGGTCTGTTTGGAGATAGTGCTAACCTTAACGCCAGATAGGTGCACGGTTTGCACCGAACGTACCGTAGGATCAGAAATTGTTTTGGATGCACCTGATGGACCTCCTATGTGACATTGGTCATGTGGAATATCGTTTCAATCCATTAGGAGACAGTGGTAGTGTCAGTGCAAGATAGGTGCACGGTTTGCACCAAACATAGCTCAGAAATCGTTTTGGACGCACCCGATGGTCCTCCTAGGTGATGAGGCTCAAGTGGATGCTCGTTTTGGTCTGTTTAGAGATAGTGCTAACCTTGATGCGAGATTGGTGCATGGTTTGCGTCGAACGTACCGTAGGCTTGGAAAT
The DNA here is from genome assembly GCA_038087645.1 of Saccharum hybrid cultivar R570. NCBI lineage: Eukaryota > Viridiplantae > Streptophyta > Magnoliopsida > Poales > Poaceae > Saccharum > Saccharum hybrid cultivar. The sequence goes on along the minus strand of JAQSUU010000835.1, from coordinate 294,275 downwards.
TATTTTGGATGCACCCGATGGACCTCCTAGGTGACATTGGTCATGTGGAATCTTGTTTCAATCCATTTGGAGACAGCGGTACTGTTAGTGCAAGATAGGTGCACTGTTTGCACCAAACGTACCATAGGGATAGAAATCATTTTGGACGCACCCGATGGTACTCCTAGGTGACGAGGCTTAAGTGGATGCTCGTCTTGGTATATTTGGAGATAGTGCTAATCTTGACGCAATATAGGTGCACGGTTTGCGTTGAACGAACCATTGGCTCAAAAATCATTTTGGACGCATCTGATGGTATTCCTAGGTGATGAGGCTCAATTAGATGCTCGTTTTGGTCTGTTTGGAGATATTGCTAACCTTGATGCCAGATAGGTGCATGGTTTACGCCGAACGTACCGTAGGCTTAGAAATTGTTTTGGATGCACCCGATGGACCTCCTAGGTGACATTGGTCATGTGGAATCTCGTTTCAATCCATTTGGAGACAGCGGTACTGTCAGTGCAAGATAGGTGCACTGTTTGCACCAAACGTACAATAGTTATAGAAATCGTTTAGGAAGCACCCGATGGCACTCCTAGGTGACGAGGCTTAAGTGGATGCACGTTTTGGTCTGTTTGGAGATAGTGCTAATCTTGATGCGAGATTGGTGCACGGTTTGCGTCGAACGTACCTTCGGCTCAGAAATCGTTTTGGACACACCTGATGGATCTCCTATGTGACATTGGTCATGTGGAATCTCGTTTCAATCCATTTGGAGACAGTGGTAGTGTCAGTGCAAGATAGGTGCACGGTTTGCACCAAACATCGCTCAGAAATTATTTTGGACGCACCTGATGGTACTCGTAGGTGACGAGGCTCAAGTGGATGCTCATTTTGGTCTGTTTTGAGATAGTGCTAATCTTGATGCAAGATTGGTGCACGGTTTGCGTCCAACGTACCATAGGCTCGAAAATCGTTTTGGACGCGCTCGATGGTACTCCTAGGTGATGAGGCTCAAGTGGATGCTCATTTTGGTCTGTTTAGACATAGCGCTAACCTTGACGCAAGATAGGTGCACGATTTGCGCTGAACATAGCATAGGCTCAGAAATCATTGTGGATGCACCCGATGGATCTCCTTTGTGACTTTGGTCAGGAGGAATCCCATTTCAATCCATTTGGTGATAGCAGAGTCTTAGTGCAAGGTACGTGCACGGTTTGCGCTAAACGTACCATAGGCACAGAAATCATTTTGGATGCACCCAATGGTACTCCTAGGTGACGAGGCTCAAGTGGATGCTCATTTTGGTCTGTTTGGAGATAGTGTTAATCTTGACGCAAGATAGTTGCACTGTTTGCGTCGAACGTACCATAGGCTCAAATATCATTTTGGACGCACCAATGGTACACCTAGGTGATGAGGCACACATGGATGTTGGTTTTGGTCTGTTTGGACATAGAGCTAATCTTGACACAAGATAGTTGCACGGTTTGCGCCGAACGTAACATAGGCTCAGAAATCGTTTTGGATGCACCCGATGGTCCTCCTAGGTGACGAGGCTCAATTGGATGCTCGTTTTGGTCTGTTTGGAGATAGTGCTAACCTTGACGCCAGATAGGTGCACGGTTTGCGCCGAACGTACCGTAGGCTTAGAAATTGTTTTGGTTGCACCTTATGGACCTCCTAGGTGAAATTGGTTGTGTGGAATCTCGTTTCAATCCATTTGGAGACAGCGGTACTGTCAGTGCAAGATAGGTGCACTGTTTGCACCAAACGTACCATAGGCATAGAAATCATTTTGGACGCACTCGATGGTACTCCTAGGTGATGAGGCTTAAGTGGATGCTCGTTTTGGTCTGTTTGGAGATAGTGCTAATCTTGATGCGAGATTGGTGCACGGTTTGCGTTGAACGTCCCATAGGCTCAGAAATCATTTTGGACGCATCCGATGGTACTCCTAGGTGACAAGGCTCAATTGGATACTCGTTTTGGTCTGTTTGGAGATAGTGCTAACCTTGACGCCAGATAGGTGCACGGTTTGCACCGAACGTACTGTAGGATCAGAAATCGTTTTGGACACACCTGATGGATCTCCTATGTGACATTGGTCATGTGGAATATCGTTTCAATCTATTAGGAGACAGAAGTAGTGTCAGTGCAAGATAGGTGCACGGTTTGCACCAAACATCGCTCAGAAATCGTTTTGGACGCACCCGATGGTCCTCCTGGTGATGAGGCTCAAGTGGATGCTCGTTTTGGTCTGTTTGGAGATAGTGCTAACCTTGATGCGAGATTGGTGCATGGTTTGCGTCGAACGTACTGTAGGCTTAGAAATTCTTTTGGATGCACCCGATGGACCTCCTAGGTGACATTTGTCATGTGGAATCTCGTTTCAATCCATTTGGAGACAACAGTAATGTCAGTGCAAGATAGGTGCACTGTTTGCACCAAACGTACCATAGGCATAGAAATCGTTTTCGACGCACCCGATGGTACTCCTAGGTGACGAGGCTTAAGTGGATGCTCGTCTTGGTATATTTGGAGATAGTGCTCATCTTGACGCAATATAGGTGCACGGTTTGCGTTGAACGAACCATTGGCTCAAAAATCATTTTGGACGCATCTGATGGTATTCCTAGGTGATGAGGCTCAATTGGATGCTCGTTTTGGTCTGTTTGGAGATAGTGCTAACCTTGACGCCAGATAGGTGCATGGTTTGCGCCGAACGTACCGTAGGCTTAGAAATTGTTTTGGACGCACCCGATGGACCTCCTAGGTGACATTGGTTATGTGGAATCTCGTTTCAATCCATTTGGAGACAGCGGTGCTGTCAGTGCAAGATAGGTGCACTGTTTGCAACAAACGTACCATAGTTATAGAAATCGTTTAGGAAGCACCTGATGGTACTCCTAGGTGATGAGGCTTAAGTGGATGCTCGTTTTGGTCTGTTTGGAGATAGTGCTAATCTTGATGCGAGATTGGTGCACGGTTTGCGTCGAACGTACCTTCGGCTCAAAAATCGTTTTGAACACACCTGATGGATCTCCTATGTGACATTGGTCATGTGGAATCTTGTTTCAGTCCATTTGGAGACAGTGGTAGTGTCAGTGCAAGATAGGTGCACGGTTTGGACCTAACATCGCTCAGAAATTATTTTGGACGCACCTGATGGTACTCGTAGGTAACGAGGCTCAAGTCGATGCTCGTTTTGGTCTGTTTCGAGATAGTGCTAATCTTGATGCAAGATTGGTGCACTGTTTGCGTCCAACGTACCGTAGGCTCGGAAATCATTTTGGACGCGCTCGATGGTACTCCTAGGTGACGAGGCTCAAGTGGATGCTCATTTTGGTCTGTTTAGACATAGCGCTAACCTTGACGTAAGATAGGTGCACGGTTTGCGCTGAACATAGCATAGGCTCAGAAAATCATTGTGGATGCACCCGATAGATCTCCTTTGTGACTTTGGTCAGATGGAATCCCATTTCAATCCATTTGGTGATAGCAGAGTCTTAGTGCAAGGTACGTGCACAGTTAGCGCTAAACGTACCATAGGCACAGAAATCATTTTGGATGCACCCAATGGTACTCCTAGGTGACGAGGCTCAAGTGGATGCTCGTTTTGGTCTGTGTTGGAGATAGTGCTAACCTTGACGCAAGATAGATGCTCGGTTTGCCTCGAACGTACCATAGGCTCAAAAATCATTTTGGACGCACCAATGGTACTCCAAGGTGATGATGCACACATGAATGCTGGTTTTGGTCTGTTTGGACATAGAGCTAATATTAACACAAGATACTTGCACGGTTTGCGCCGAACGTTACATAGGCTCAGAAATCGTTTTGGACGCACCCGATGGTCCTCCTAGGTGACGAGGCTCAATTGGATGCTCGTTTTGGTCTGTTTGGAGATAGTGCTAACCTTGACGCCAGATAGGTGCACGGTTTGCGCTGAACGTACCGTAGGCTTAGAAATTGTTTTGGTTGCACCTGATGGACCTCCTAGGTGAAATTGGTCATGTGGAATCTCGTTTCAATCCATTTGGAGACACCGGTACTGTCAGTGCAAGATAGGTGCACTGTTTGCACTAAACGTACCATAGGCATAGAAATCATTTTGGACGCACTCGATGGTACTCCTAGGTGATGAGGCTTAAGTGGATGCTCGTTTTGGTCTGTTTGGAGATAGTGCTAATCTTGATGCGAGATTGGTGCATGGTTTGCGTTGAACGTACCATAGGCTCATAAAATCATTTTGGACGCATCCGATGGTACTCCTAGGTGACAAGGCTCAATTGGATGCTCGTTTTGGTCTGTTTGGAGATAGTGTTAACCTTGACGCCAGATAGGTGCACGGTTTGCACCAAACGCACCGTAGGATCAGAATCGTTTTGGACACACCTGATGGATCTCCTATGTGACATTGGTCATGTGGAATATCGTTTCAATCCATTTGGAGACAGTGGTAGTTTCAGTGCAAGATAGGTGCACGGTTTGCACCAAACATCGCTCAGAAATCGTTTTGGACGCACCCTATGGTCCTCCTAGGTGATGAGGCTCAAGTGGATGCTCGTTTTGGTCTGTTTGGAGATAGTGCTAACCTTGATGCGAGATTGGTGCATGGTTTGCGTCGAACGTACCATAGGCTTAGAAATTGTTTTGGATGCATCCGATGGACCTCCTAGGTGACATTGGTCATGTGAAATCTCGTTTCAATCCATTTGGAGACATCGGTACTGTCAGTGCAAGATAGGTGCACTGTTTGCACCAAACGTACCATAGGCATAGAAATCGTTTTGGACGCACCCGATGGTACTCCTAGGTGACGAGGCTTAAGTGGATGCTCATCTTCGTATATTTGGAGATAGTGCTAATCTTGACGCAATATAGGTGTACGGTTTGCATTGAACGAACCATTGGCTCAAAAATCATTTTGGACGCATCTAATGGTATTCCTAGGTGATGAGGCTCAATTGAATGCTCGTTTTGGTCTGTTTGGAGATAGTGCTAACCTTGACGCCAGATAGGTGCATGGTTTGCGCCGAACGTACCGTAGGCTTAGAAATTGTTTTGGATGCACCCGATGGACCTCCTAGGTGACATTGGTCATGTGGAATCTCGTTTCAATCCATTTGGAGATAGCGGTACTATCAGTGCAAGATAGGTGCACTGTTTGCACCAAACGTACCATAGTTATAGAAATCGTTTAGGAAGCACCCGATGGTACTCCTAGGTGACGAGGCTTAAGTGGATGCTCGTTTTGGTCTGTTTGGAGATAGTGCTAATCTTGATGCGAGATTGGTGCACGGTTTGCGTCGAACGTACCTTTGGCTTAGAAATCGTTTTGGACACTCCTGATGGATCTCCTATGTGACATTGGTCATGTGGAATCTCGTTTCAATCCATTTGGAGACAGTGGTAGTGTCAGTGCAAGATAGGTGCACAATTTGCACCAAACATTGCTCAGAAATTGTTTTAGACGCACCTGATGGTACTCCTAGGTGACGAGGCTCAAGTGGATGCTCGTTTTGGTCTGTTTCGAGATAGGGCTAATCTTGATGCAAGATTGGTGCACGGTTTGCGTCCAACGGTACATAGGCTCGGAAATCATTTTGGACGCGCTCGATGGTACTCCTAGGTGACGAGGCTCAAGTGGATGCTCATTTTGGTCTGTTTAGACATAGCGCTAACCTTGACGCAAGATAGGTGCACGGTTTGCGCTAAACATAGCATAGGCTCAGAAATCATTGTGGATGCACCCGATGAATCCCATTTCGATCCATTTGGTGATAGCAGAGTCTTAGTGCAAGGTACGTGCACGGTTTGCGCTAAACGTACCATAGGCACAGAAATAATTTTGGATGCACCCAATGGTACTCCTAGGTGACAAGGCTCAAGTGGATGCTCATTTTGGTCTGTTTGGAGATAGTGCTAACCTTGACGCAAGATAGATGCTCGGTTTGCGTCGAACGTACCATAGGCTCAAAAATCATTTTGGACGCACCAATGGTACTCCTAGGTGATGAGGCACACATGGATGCTGGTTTTGGTCTGTTTGGACATAGAGCTAATCTTGACACAAGATAGTTGCACGGTTTGCGCCGAACGTAACATAGGCTTAGAAATCGTTTTGGACGCACCCGATGGTCCTCCTAGGTGACGAGGCTCAATTGGAGGCTCGTTTTGGTCTGTTTGGAGATAGTGTTAACCTTGACGCCAGATAGATGCACGGTTTGCGCCGAACGTACCGTAGGATTAGAAATTGTTTTGGATGCACCTGATGAACCTCCTAGGTGAAATTGGTCATGTGGAATCTCGTTTCAATCCATTTGGAGACAGCGGTACTGTCAGTGCAAGATAGGTGCACTGTTTGCTCGTTTTGGACGCACTCGATGGTACTCCTAGGTGACGAGGCTTAAGTGGATGCTCATTTTGGTATGTTTAGAGATAGTGCTAATCTTGATGCGAGATTGGTGCACGGTTTGCGTTGAACGTACCATAGGCTCAGAAATCATTTTGGACGCATCCGATGGTACTCCTAGGTGACAAGGCTCAATTGGATGCTCGTTTTGGTCTGTTTGGAGATAGTGCTAACCTTGACGCTAGATAGGTGCATGGTTTGCACCGAACGTACCGTAGGATCAGAAATCGTTTTGGGCACACCTGATGGATCTCCTATGTGACATTGGTCATGTGGAATATCGTTTCAATCCATTTGGAGATAGTGGTAGTGTCAGTGCAAGATAGGTGCACGGTTTGCACCAAACATCGCTCAGAAATCGTTTTGGACGCACCCGATGGTCCTCCTAGGTGACGAGGCTCAAGTGGATGCTCGTTTTGGTCTGTTTGGAGATAGTGCTAACCTTGATGCGAGATTGGTGCATGGTTTGCGTCGAACGTACCGTAGGCTTAGAAATTATTTTGGATGCACCCGATGGACCTCCTAGGTGACATTGGTCATGTGGAATCTCGTTTCAATCCATTTGGAGACAGCGGTACTGTCAGTGCAAGATAGGTGCACTGTTTGCACCAATCGTATCGTAGGCATAGAAATCGTTTTGGACGCACCCGATGGTACTCCTAGGTGACGACGCTTAAGTGGATGCTCGTCTTGGTATATTTGGAGATAGTGCTAATCTTGACGCAATATAGGTGCACGGTTTGCATTGAACGAACCATTGGCTCAAAAATCATTTTGGACGCATCTGATGGTATTCCTAGGTGATGAGGCTCAATTGGATGCTCATTTTGGTCTGTTTGGAGATAGTGCTAACCTTGACGCCAGATAGGTGCATGGTTTGCGCCGAACGTACCGTAGGCTTAGAAATTGTTTTGGATGCACCCGATGGACCTCCTAGGTGACATTGGTCGTTTTGGACGCACTCGATGGTACTCCTAGGTGACGAGGCTTAAGTGGATGCTCGTTTTGGTCTGTTTGGAGATAGTGCTAATCTTAATGCGAGATTGGTGCACGGTTTGCGTTGAACGTACCATAGGCTCAGAAATTATTTTGGACGCATCCGATGGTACTCGTAGGTGACGAGGCTCAATTGGATGCTCGTTTTGGTCTATTTGGAGATAGTGCTAACCTTGACGCCAGATAGGTGCGCGGTTTGCACCGAACGTACCATAGGATCAGAAATCGTTTTGGACACACCTGATGGATCTCCTATATGACATTGGTCATGTCGAATATCGTTTCAATCTATTTGGAGACAGTGGTAGTTTCAGTGCAAGATAGGTGCACGGTTTGCACCAAACATCGCTCAGAAATCATTTTGGACGCACCCGATGGTCCTCCTAGGTGACAAGGCTCAATTGGATGCTCGTTTTGGTCTGTTTGGAGATAGTGCTAACCTTGACGCTAGATAGGTGCATGGTTTGCACCGAACGTACCGTAGGATCAGAAATCGTTTTGGACACACCTGATGGATCTCCTATGTGACATTGGTCATGTGGAATATCGTTTCAATCCATTTGGAGACAGTGGTAGTGTCAGTGCAAGATAGGTGCACGGTTTGCACCAAACATCGCTCAGAAATTGTTTTGGACGCACCCGATGGTCCTCCTAGGTGACGAGGCTCAAGTGGATGCTCGTTTTGGTCTGTTTGGAGATAGTGCTAACCTTGATGCGAGATTGGTGCATGGTTTGCGTCGAACGTACCGTAGGCTTAGAAATTATTTTGGATGCACCCGATGGACCTCCTAGGTGACATTGGTCATGTGGAATCTTGTTTCAATCCATTTGGAGACAGCGGTACTGTCAGTGCAAGATAGGTGCACTGTTTGCACCAAACGTACCATAGGCATAGAAATCGTTTTGGACGCACCCGATGGTACTCCTAGGTGACGAGGCTTAAGTGGATGCTCGTCTTGGTATATTTGGAGATAGTGCTAATCTTGACGCAATATAGGTGCACGGTTTGCATTGAACGAACCATTGGCTCAAAAATCATTTTGGACGCATCTGATGGTATTCCTAGGTGATGAGGCTCAATTGGATGCTCGTTTTGGTCTGTTTGGAGATAGTGCTAACCTTGACGCCAGATAGGTGCATGGTTTGCGCCGAACCTACCGTAGGCTTAGAAATTGTTTTGGATGCACCCGATGGACCTCCTAGGTGACATTGGTCGTTTTGGACGCACTCGATGGTACTCCTAGGTGACGAGGCTTAAGTGGATGCTCGTTTTGGTCTGTTTGGAGATAGTGCTAATCTTAATGCGAGATTGGTGCACGGTTTGCGTTGAACGTACCATAGGCTTAGAAATTATTTTGGACGCATCCGATGGTACTCCTAGGTGACGAGGCTCAATTGGATGCTCGTTTTGGTCTATTTGGAGATAGTGCTAACCTTGACGCCAGATAGGTGCACGGTTTGCACCGAACGTACCATAGGATCAGAAATCGTTTTGGACACACCTGATGGATCTCCTATGTGACATTGGTCATGTTGAATATCGTTTCAATCCATTTGGAGACAGTGGTAGTTTCAGTGCAAGATAGGTGCACGGTTTGCACCAAACATCGCTCAGAAATCATTTTGGACGCACCCGATGGTCCTCCTAGGTGACGAGGCTCAAGTGGATGCTCGTTTTGGTCTGTTTGGAGATAGAGCTAACCTTGACGCCAGATAGGTGCATGGTTTGCGCCGAACATACCGTAGGCTTAGAAATTGTTTTGGATGCACCCGATGGACCTCCGAGGTGACATTGGTCATGTGGAATCTCGTTTCAATCCATTTGGAGACAGTGGTACTATCAGTGCAAGATAGGTGCACTGTTTGCAGCAAACGTACCATAGTTATAGAAATCGTTTAGAAAGCACCCGATGGTACTCCTAGGTGACGAGGCTTAAGTGGATGCTTGTTTTGGTCTGTTTAGAGATAGTGCTAATCTTAATGCGAGATTGGTGCACGGTTTGCGTTGAACGTACCATAGGCTCAGAAATTATTTTGGACGCATCCGATGGTACTCGTAGGTGACGAGGCTCAATTGGATGCTCGTTTTGGTCTATTTGGAGATAGTGCTAACCTTGACGCCAGATAGGTGCACGGTTTGCACCGAACGTACCATAGGATCAGAAATCGTTTTGGACACACCTGATGGATCTCCTATATGACATTGGTCATGTCGAATATCGTTTCAATCTATTTGGAGACAGTGGTAGTTTCAGTGCAAGATAGGTGCACGGTTTGCACCAAACATCGCTCAGAAATCATTTTGGACGCACCCGATGGTCCTCCTAGGTGACAAGGCTCAATTGGATGCTCGTTTTGGTCTGTTTGGAGATAGTGCTAACCTTGACGCTAGATAGGTGCATGGTTTGCACTGAACGTACCGTAGGATCAGAAATCGTTTTGGACACACCTGATGGATCTCCTATGTGACATTGGTCATGTGGAATATCGTTTCAATCCATTTGGAGACAGTGGTAGTGTCAGTGCAAGATAGGTGCACGGTTTGCACCAAACATCGCTCAGAAATCGTTTTGGACGCAACCGATGGTCCTCCTAGGTGACGAGGCTCAAGTGGATGCTCGTTTTGGTCTGTTTGGAGATAGTGCTAACCTTGATGCGAGATTGGTGCATGGTTTGCGTCGAACGTACCGTAGGCTTAGAAATTATTTTGGATGCACCCGATGGACCTCCTAGGTGACATTGGTCATGTGGAATCTTGTTTCAATCCATTTGGAGACAGCGGTACTGTCAGTGCAAGATAGGTGCACTGTTTGCACCAAACGTACCATAGGCATAGAAATCGTTTTGGACGCACCCGATGGTACTCCTAGGTGACGAGGCTTAAGTGGATGCTCGTCTTGGTATATTTGGAGATAGTGCTAATCTTGACGCAATATAGGTGCACGGTTTGCATTGAACGAACCATTGGCTCAAAAATCATTTTGGACGCATCTGATGGTATTCCTAGGTGATGAGGCTCAATTGGATGCTCGTTTTGGTCTGTTTGGAGATAGTGCTAACCTTGACGCCAGATAGGTGCATGGTTTGCGCCGAACCTACCGTAGGCTTAGAAATTGTTTTGGATGCACCCGATGGACCTCCTAGGTGACATTGGTCGTTTTGGACGCACTCGATGGTACTCCTAGGTGACGAGGCTTAAGTGGATGCTCGTTTTGGTCTGTTTGGAGATAGTGCTAATCTTAATGCGAGATTGGTGCACGGTTTGCGTTGAACGTACCATAGGCTTAGAAATTATTTTGGACGCATCCGATGGTACTCCTAGGTGACGAGGCTCAATTGGATGCTCGTTTTGGTCTATTTGGAGATAGTGCTAACCTTGACGCCAGATAGGTGCACGGTTTGCACCGAACGTACCATAGGATCAGAAATCATTTTGGACACACCTGATGGATCTCCTATGTGACATTGGTCATGTTGAATATCGTTTCAATCCATTTGGAGACAGTGGTAGTTTCAGTGCAAGATAGGTGCACGGTTTGCACCAAACATCGCTCAGAAATCATTTTGGACGCACCCGATGGTCCTCCTAGGTGACGAGGCTCAAGTGGATGCTCGTTTTGGTCTGTTTGGAGATAGAGCTAACCTTGACGCCAGATAGGTGCATGGTTTGCGCCGAACATACCGTAGGCTTAGAAATTGTTTTGGATGCACCCGATGGACCTCCGAGGTGACATTGGTCATGTGGAATCTCGTTTCAATCCATTTGGAGACAGTGGTACTATCAGTGCAAGATAGGTGCACTGTTTGCAGCAAACGTACCATAGTTATAGAAATCGTTTAGAAAGCACCCGATGGTACTCCTAGGTGACGAGGCTTAAGTGGATGCTTGTTTTGGTCTGTTTAGAGATAGTGCTAATCTTAATGCGAGATTGGTGCACGGTTTGCGTTGAACGTACCATAGGCTCAGAAATCATTTTGGACGCATCCGATGGTACTCCTAGGTGACGAGGCTCAATTGGATGCTCGTTTTGGTCTATTTGGAGATAGTGCTAACCTTGACACCAGATAGGTGCACGGTTTGCACCGAACGTACCATAGGATCAGAAATTGTTTTGGACACACCTGATGGATCTCCTATATGACATTGGTCATGTCGAATATCGTTTCAATCCATTTGGAGACAGTGGTAGTTTCAGTGCAAGATAGGTGCACGGTTTGCACCAAACATCGCTCAGAAATCATTTTGGACGCACCCGATGGTCCTCCTAGGTGACAAGGCTCAATTGGATGCTCGTTTTGGTCTGTTTGGAGATAGTGCTAACCTTGACGCTAGATAGGTGCATGGTTTGCACCGAACGTACCGTAGGATCAGAAATCGTTTTGGACACACCTGATGGATCTCCTATGTGACATTGGTCATGTGGAATATCGTTTCAATCCATTAGCATAGGCTCAGAAATCATTGTGGATGCACCCGATGGATCTCCTTTGTGACTTTGGTCAGGTGGAATCCCATTTCAATCCATTTGGTGATAGCGGAGTCTTAGTGCAAGGTACGTGCACGGTTTGCGCTAAACGTTCTATAGGCATAGAAATCATTTTTGATGCACCCAATGGTACTCCTAGGTGACGAGGCACACATGGAGGCTGGTTTTGGTATGTTTGGACATAGAGCTAATCTTGACACAAGATAGTTGCACGATTTGCGCCCAACGTATCATAGGCTCAGAAATCATTTTAGACGCACGCGATGGATCTCCGTGGTGACATTGGTCATGTGTAATCTCATTTCAATCCATTTGGAGACACTGTTAGAGTTAGTGCAAGATAGGTGCACGGTTTGCGCCAAACGTTGATAAGAAACCATTTTGGGATGCACCCGATGGTAGTTCTAGGTGATGAGGCTCAAGTGGTTACTTGTTTCAGTCTATTTGGAGATAGTGCTAATCTTGACGCAAGATAGTTGCACGATTTACGCCGAACGTACCACAAGCTCGAACATAGTTTCAGACACACCCGATGGTACTCCTAGGTGAGGAGGCTTAAGTGGATGCTTGTTTTGGTCTGTTTGGAGATAGTGCTAATCATTTTGGATGCACGCGATGGACCTCCTATGTGACATTGGTCATGTGGAATATCGTTTCAATCCATTAGGAGACAGTGGTAGTGTCAGTGCAAGATAGGTGCACGGTTTGCACCAAACATAGCTCAGAAATCGTTTTGGACGCACCCGATGGTCCTCCTAGGTGATGAGGCTCAAGTGGATGCTCGTTTTGGTCTGTTTAGAGATAGTGCTAACCTTGATGCGAGATTGGTGCATGGTTTGCGTCGAACGTACCGTAGGCTTGGAAATTATTTTGGATGCACCCGATGGACCTCCTAGGTGACATTGGTCATGTGGAATCTTGTTTCAATCCATTTGGAGACAGCGGTACTGTTAGTGCAAGATAGGTGCACTGTTTGCACCAAACGTACCATAGGGATAGAAATCATTTTGGACGCACCCGATGGTACTCCTAGGTGACGAGGCTTAAGTGGATGCTCGTCTTGGTATATTTGGAGATAGTGCTAATCTTGACGCAATATAGGTGCACGGTTTGCGTTGAACGAACCATTGGCTCAAAAATCATTTTGGACGCATCTGATGGTATTCCTAGGTGATGAGGCTCAATTAGATGCTCGTTTTGGTCTGTTTGGAGATATTGCTAACCTTGATGCCAGATAGGTGCATGGTTTACGCCGAACGTACCGTAGGCTTAGAAATTGTTTTGGATGCACCCGATGGACCTCCTAGGTGACATTGGTCATGTGGAATCTCGTTTCAATCCATTTGGAGACAGCGGTACTGTCAGTGCAAGATAGGTGCACTGTTTGCACCAAACGTACAATAGTTATAGAAATCGTTTAGGAAGCACCCGATGGCACTCCTAGGTGACGAGGCTTAAGTGGATGCACGTTTTGGTCTGTTTGGAGATAGTGCTAATCTTGATGCGAGATTGGTGCACGGTTTGCGTCGAACGTACCTTCGGCTCAGAAATCGTTTTGGACACACCTGATGGATCTCCTATGTGACATTGGTCATGTGGAATCTCGTTTCAATCCATTTGGAGACAGTGGTAGTGTCAGTGCAAGATAGGTGCACGGTTTGCACCAAACATCGCTTAGAAATTATTTTGGACGCACCTGATGGTACTCGTAGGTGACGAGGCTCAAGTGGATGCTCATTTTGGTCTGTTTTGAGATAGTGCTAATCTTGATGCAAGATTGGTGCACGGTTTGCGTCCAACGTACCATAGGCTCGAAAATCGTTTTGGACGCGCTCGATGGTACTCCTAGGTGATGAGGCTCAAGTGGATGCTCATTTTGGTCTGTTTAGACATAGCGCTAACCTTGACGCAAGATAGGTGCACGATTTGCGCTGAACATAGCATAGGCTCAGAAATCATTGTGGATGCACCCGATGGATCTCCTTTGTGACTTTGGTCAGGAGGAATCCCATTTCAATCCATTTGGTGATAGCAGAGTCTTAGTGCAAGGTACGTGCACGGTTTGCGCTAAACGTACCATAGGCACAGAAATCATTTTGGATGCACCCAATGGTACTCCTAGGTGATGAGGCTCAAGTGGATGCTCATTTTGGTCTGTTTGGAGATAGTGTTAATCTTGACGCAAGATAGGTGCACTGTTTGCGTCGAACGTACCATAGGCTCAAATATCATTTTGGACGCACCAATGGTACACCTAGGTGATGAGGCACACATGGATGTTGGTTTTGGTCTGTTTGGACATAGAGCTAATCTTGACACAAGATAGTTGCACGGTTTGCGCCGAACGTAACATAGGCTCAGAAATCGTTTTGGATGCACCCGATGGTCCTCCTAGGTGACGAGGCTCAATTGGATGCTCGTTTTGGTCTGTTTGGAGATAGTGCTAACCTTGACGCCAGATAGGTGCACGGTTTGCGCCGAACGTACCGTAGGCTTAGAAATTGTTTTGGTTGCACCTGATGGACCTCCTAGGTGAAATTGGTTGTGTGGAATCTCGTTTCAATCCATTTGGAGACAGCGGTACTGTCAGTGCAAGATAGGTGCACTGTTTGCACCAAACGTACCATAGGCATAGAAATCATTTTGGACGCACTCGATGGTACTCCTAGGTGATGAGGCTTAAGTGGATGCTCGTTTTGGTCTGTTTGGAGATAGTGCTAATCTTGATGCGAGATTGGTGCACGGTTTGCGTTGAACGTCCCATAGGCTCAGAAATCATTTTGGACGCATCCGATGGTACTCCTAGGTGACAAGGCTCAATTGGATACTCGTTTTGGTCTGTTTGGAGATAGTGCTAACCTTGACGCCAGATAGGTGCACGGTTTGCACCGAACGTACTGTAGGATCAGAAATCGTTTTGGACACACCTGATGGATCTCCTATGTGACATTGGTCATGTGGAATATCGTTTCAATCTATTAGGAGACAGAAGTAGTGTCAGTGCAAGATAGGTGCACGGTTTGCACCAAACATCGCTCAGAAATCGTTTTGGACGCACCCGATGGTCCTCCTGGTGATGAGGCTCAAGTGGATGCTCGTTTTGGTCTGTTTGGAGATAGTGCTAACCTTGATGCGAGATTGGTGCATGGTTTGCGTCGAACGTACTGTAGGCTTAGAAATTCTTTTGGATGCACCCGATGGACCTCCTAGGTGACATTTGTCATGTGGAATCTCGTTTCAATCCATTTGGAGACAACAGTAATGTCAGTGCAAGATAGGTGCACTGTTTGCACCAAACGTACCATAGGCATAGAAATCGTTTTCGACGCACCCGATGGTACTCCTAGGTGACGAGGCTTAAGTGGATGCTCGTCTTGGTATATTTGGAGATAGTGCTCATCTTGACGCAATATAGGTGCACGGTTTGCGTTGAACGAACCATTGGCTCAAAAATCATTTTGGACGCATCTGATGGTATTCCTAGGTGATGAGGCTCAATTGGATGCTCGTTTTGGTCTGTTTGGAGATAGTGCTAACCTTGACGCCAGATAGGTGCATGGTTTGCGCCGAACGTACCGTAGGCTTAGAAATTGTTTTGGACGCACCCGATGGACCTCCTAGGTGACATTGGTTATGTGGAATCTCGTTTCAATCCATTTGGAGACAGCGGTGCTGTCAGTGCAAGATAGGTGCACTGTTTGCAACAAACGTACCATAGTTATAGAAATCGTTTAGGAAGCACCTGATGGTACTCCTAGGTGATGAGGCTTAAGTGGATGCTCGTTTTGGTCTGTTTGGAGATAGTGCTAATCTTGATGCGAGATTGGTGCACGGTTTGCGTCGAACGTACCTTCGGCTCAAAAATCGTTTTGAACACACCTGATGGATCTCCTATGTGACATTGGTCATGTGGAATCTTGTTTCAGTCCATTTGGAGACAGTGGTAGTGTCAGTGCAAGATAGGTGCACGGTTTGGACCTAACATCGCTCAGAAATTATTTTGGACGCACCTGATGGTACTCGTAGGTAACGAGGCTCAAGTCGATGCTCGTTTTGGTCTGTTTCGAGATAGTGCTAATCTTGATGCAAGATTGGTGCACTGTTTGCGTCCAACGTACCGTAGGCTCGGAAATCATTTTGGACGCGCTCGATGGTACTCCTAGGTGACGAGGCTCAAGTGGATGCTCATTTTGGTCTGTTTAGACATAGCGCTAACCTTGACGTAAGATAGGTGCACGGTTTGCGCTGAACATAGCATAGGCTCAGAAAATCATTGTGGATGCACCCGATAGATCTCCTTTGTGACTTTGGTCAGATGGAATCCCATTTCAATCCATTTGGTGATAGCAGAGTCTTAGTGCAAGGTACGTGCACAGTTAGCGCTAAACGTACCATAGGCACAGAAATCATTTTGGATGCACCCAATGGTACTCCTAGGTGACGAGGCTCAAGTGGATGCTCGTTTTGGTCTGTGTTGGAGATAGTGCTAACCTTGACGCAAGATAGATGCTCGGTTTGCCTCGAACGTACCATAGGCTCAAAAATCATTTTGGACGCACCAATGGTACTCCAAGGTGATGATGCACACATGAATGCTGGTTTTGGTCTGTTTGGACATAGAGCTAATATTAACACAAGATACTTGCACGGTTTGCGCCGAACGTTACATAGGCTCAGAAATCGTTTTGGATGCACCCGATGGTCCTCCTAGGTGACGAGGCTCAATTGGATGCTCGTTTTGGTCTGTTTGGAGATAGTGCTAACCTTGACGCCAGATAGGTGCACGGTTTGCGCTGAACGTACCGTAGGCTTAGAAATTGTTTTGGTTGCACCTGATGGACCTCCTAGGTGAAATTGGTCATGTGGAATCTCGTTTCAATCCATTTGGAGACACCGGTACTGTCAGTGCAAGATAGGTGCACTGTTTGCACTAAACGTACCATAGGCATAGAAATCATTTTGGACGCACTCGATGGTACTCCTAGGTGATGAGGCTTAAGTGGATGGTCGTTTTGGTCTGTTTGGAGATAGTGCTAATCTTGATGCGAGATTGGTGCATGGTTTGCGTTGAACGTACCATAGGCTCATAAAATCATTTTGGACGCATCCGATGGTACTCCTAGGTGACAAGGCTCAATTGGATGCTCGTTTTGGTCTGTTTGGAGATAGTGTTAACCTTGACGCCAGATAGGTGCACGGTTTGCACCAAACGCACCGTAGGATCAGAATCGTTTTGGACACACCTGATGGATCTCCTATGTGACATTGGTCATGTGGAATATCGTTTCAATCCATTTGGAGACAGTGGTAGTTTCAGTGCAAGATAGGTGCACGGTTTGCACCAAACATCGCTCAGAAATCGTTTTGGACGCACCCTATGGTCCTCCTAGGTGATGAGGCTCAAGTGGATGCTCGTTTTGGTCTGTTTGGAGATAGTGCTAACCTTGATGCGAGATTGGTGCATGGTTTGCGTCGAACGTACCATAGGCTTAGAAATTGTTTTGGATGCATCCGATGGACCTCCTAGGTGACATTGGTCATGTGAAATCTCGTTTCAATCCATTTGGAGACATCGGTACTGTCAGTGCAAGATAGGTGCACTGTTTGCACCAAACGTACCATAGGCATAGAAATCGTTTTGGACGCACCCGATGGTACTCCTAGGTGACGAGGCTTAAGTGGATGCTCATCTTGGTATATTTGGAGATAGTGCTAATCTTGACGCAATATAGGTGTACGGTTTGCATTGAACGAACCATTGGCTCAAAAATCATTTTGGACGCATCTAATGGTATTCCTAGGTGATGAGGCTCAATTGAATGCTCGTTTTGGTCTGTTTGGAGATAGTGCTAACCTTGACGCCAGATAGGTGCATGGTTTGCGCCGAACGTACCGTAGGCTTAGAAATTGTTTTGGATGCACCCGATGGACCTCCTAGGTGACAATGGTCATGTGGAATCTCGTTTCAATCCATTTGGAGATAGCGGTACTATCAGTGCAAGATAGGTGCACTGCTTGCACCAAACGTACCATAGTTATAGAAATCGTTTAGGAAGCACCCGATGGTACTCCTAGGTGACGAGGCTTAAGTGGATGCTCGTTTTGGTCTGTTTGGAGATAGTGCTAATCTTGATGCGAGATTGGTGCACGGTTTGCGTCGAACGTACCTTTGGCTTAGAAATCGTTTTGGACACTCCTGATGGATCTCCTATGTGACATTGGTCATGTGGAATCTCGTTTCAATCCATTTGGAGACAGTGGTAGTGTCAGTGCAAGATAGGTGCACAATTTGCACCAAACATTGCTCAGAAATTGTTTTAGACGCACCTGATGGTACTCCTAGGTGACGAGGCTCAAGTGGATGCTCGTTTTGGTCTGTTTCGAGATAGGGCTAATCTTGATGCAAGATTGGTGCACGGTTTGCGTCCAACGGTACATAGGCTCGGAAATCATTTTGGACGCGCTCGATGGTACTCCTAGGTGACGAGGCTCAAGTGGATGCTCATTTTGGTCTGTTTAGACATAGCGCTAACCTTGACGCAAGATAGGTGCACGGTTTGCGCTAAACTTAGCATAGGCTCAGAAATCATTGTGGATGCACCCGATGAATCCCATTTCGATCCATTTGGTGATAGCAGAGTCTTAGTGCAAGGTACGTGCACGGTTTGCGCTAAACGTACCATAGGCACAGAAATAATTTTGGATGCACCCAATGGTACTCCTAGGTGACAAGGCTCAAGTGGATGCTCATTTTGGTCTGTTTGGAGATAGTGCTAACCTTGACGCAAGATAGATGCTCGGTTTGCGTCGAACGTACCATAGGCTCAAAAATCATTTTGGACGCACCAATGGTACTCCTAGGTGATGAGGCACACATGGATGCTGGTTTTGGTCTGTTTGGACATAGAGCTAATCTTGACACAAGATAGTTGCACGGTTTGCGCCGAACGTAACATAGGCTTAGAAATCGTTTTGGACGCACCCGATGGTCCTCCTAGGTGACGAGGCTCAATTGGAGGCTCGTTTTGGTCTGTTTGGAGATAGTGTTAACCTTGACGCCAGATAGATGCACGGTTTGCGCCGAACGTACCGTAGGATTAGAAATTGTTTTGGATGCACCTGATGAACCTCCTAGGTGAAATTGGTCATGTGGAATCTCGTTTCAATCCATTTGGAGACAGCGGTACTGTCAGTGCAAGATAGGTGCACTGTTTGCTCGTTTTGGACGCACTCGATGGTACTCCTAGGTGACGAGGCTTAAGTGGATGCTCATTTTGGTATGTTTAGAGATAGTGCTAATCTTGATGCGAGATTGGTGCACGGTTTGCGTTGAACGTACCATAGGCTCAGAAATCATTTTGGACGCATCCGATGGTACTCCTAGGTGACAAGGCTCAATTGGATGCTCGTTTTGGTCTGTTTGGAGATAGTGCTAACCTTGACGCTAGATAGGTGCATGGTTTGCACCGAACGTACCGTAGGATCAGAAATCGTTTTGGGCACACCTGATGGATCTCCTATGTGACATTGGTCATGTGGAATATCGTTTCAATCCATTTGGAGATAGTGGTAGTGTCAGTGCAAGATAGGTGCACGGTTTGCACCAAACATCGCTCAGAAATCGTTTTGGACGCACCCGATGGTCCTCCTAGGTGACGAGGCTCAAGTGGATGCTCGTTTTGGTCTGTTTGGAGATAGTGCTAACCTTGATGCGAGATTGGTGCATGGTTTGCGTCGAACGTACCGTAGGCTTAGAAATTATTTTGGATGCACCCGATGGACCTCCTAGGTGACATTGGTCATGTGGAATCTCGTTTCAATCCATTTGGAGACAGCGGTACTGTCAGTGCAAGATAGGTGCACTGTTTGCACCAATCGTATCGTAGGCATAGAAATCGTTTTGGACGCACCCGATGGTACTCCTAGGTGACGACGCTTAAGTGGATGCTCGTCTTGGTATATTTGGAGATAGTGCTAATCTTGACGCAATATAGGTGCACGGTTTGCATTGAACGAACCATTGGCTCAAAAATCATTTTGGACGCATCTGATGGTATTCCTAGGTGATGAGGCTCAATTGGATGCTCGTTTTGGTCTGTTTGGAGATAGTGCTAACCTTGACGCCAGATAGGTGCATGGTTTGCGCCGAACGTACCGTAGGCTTAGAAATTGTTTTGGATGCACCCGATGGACCTCCTAGGTGACATTGGTCGTTTTGGACGCACTCGATGGTACTCCTAGGTGACGAGGCTTAAGTGGATGCTCGTTTTGGTCTGTTTGGAGATAGTGCTAATCTTAATGCGAGATTGGTGCACGGTTTGCGTTGAACGTACCATAGGCTCAGAAATTATTTTGGACGCATCCGATGGTACTCGTAGGTGACGAGGCTCAATTGGATGCTCGTTTTGGTCTATTTGGAGATAGTGCTAACCTTGACGCCAGATAGGTGCACGGTTTGCACCGAACGTACCATAGGATCAGAAATCGTTTTGGACACACCTGATGGATCTCCTATATGACATTGGTCATGTCGAATATCGTTTCAATCTATTTGGAGACAGTGGTAGTTTCAGTGCAAGATAGGTGCACGGTTTGCACCAAACATCGCTCAGAAATCATTTTGGACGCACCCGATGGTCCTCCTAGGTGACAAGGCTCAATTGGATGCTCGTTTTGGTCTGTTTGGAGATAGTGCTAACCTTGACGCTAGATAGGTGCATGGTTTGCACCGAACGTACCGTAGGATCAGAAATCGTTTTGGACACACCTGATGGATCTCCTATGTGACATTGGTCATGTGGAATATCGTTTCAATCCATTTGGAGACAGTGGTAGTGTCAGTGCAAGATAGGTGCACGGTTTGCACCAAACATCGCTCAGAAATCGTTTTGGACGCAACCGATGGTCCTCCTAGGTGACGAGGCTCAAGTGGATGCTCGTTTTGGTCTGTTTGGAGATAGTGCTAACCTTGATGCGAGATTGGTGCATGGTTTGCGTCGAACGTACCGTAGGCTTAGAAATTATTTTGGATGCACCCGATGGACCTCCTAGGTGACATTGGTCATGTGGAATCTTGTTTCAATCCATTTGGAGACAGCGGTACTGTCAGTGCAAGATAGGTGCACTGTTTGCACCAAACGTACCATAGGCATAGAAATCGTTTTGGACGCACCCGATGGTACTCCTAGGTGACGAGGCTTAAGTGGATGCTCGTCTTGGTATATTTGGAGATAGTGCTAATCTTGACGCAATATAGGTGCACGGTTTGCATTGAACGAACCATTGGCTCAAAAATCATTTTGGACGCATCTGATGGTATTCCTAGGTGATGAGGCTCAATTGGATGCTCGTTTTGGTCTGTTTGGAGATAGTGCTAACCTTGACGCCAGATAGGTGCATGGTTTGCGCCGAACCTACCGTAGGCTTAGAAATTGTTTTGGATGCACCCGATGGACCTCCTAGGTGACATTGGTCGTTTTGGACACACTCGATGGTACTCCTAGGTGACGAGGCTTAAGTGGATGCTCGTTTTGGTCTGTTTGGAGATAGTGCTAATCTTAATGCGAGATTGGTGCACGGTTTGCGTTGAACGTACCATAGGCTTAGAAATTATTTTGGACGCATCCGATGGTACTCCTAGGTGACGAGGCTCAATTGGATGCTCGTTTTGGTCTATTTGGAGATAGTGCTAACCTTGACGCCAGATAGGTGCACGGTTTGCACCGAACGTACCATAGGATCAGAAATCGTTTTGGACACACCTGATGGATCTCCTATGTGACATTGGTCATGTTGAATATCGTTTCAATCCATTTGGAGACAGTGGTAGTTTCAGTGCAAGATAGGTGCACGGTTTGCACCAAACATCGCTCAGAAATCATTTTGGACGCACCCGATGGTCCTCCTAGGTGACGAGGCTCAAGTGGATGCTCGTTTTGGTCTGTTTGGAGATAGAGCTAACCTTGACGCCAGATAGGTGCATGGTTTGCGCCGAACATACCGTAGGCTTAGAAATTGTTTTGGATGCACCCGATGGACCTCCGAGGTGACATTGGTCATGTGGAATCTCGTTTCAATCCATTTGGAGACAGTGGTACTATCAGTGCAAGATAGGTGCACTGTTTGCAGCAAACGTACCATAGTTATAGAAATCGTTTAGAAAGCACCCGATGGTACTCCTAGGTGACGAGGCTTAAGTGGATGCTTGTTTTGGTCTGTTTAGAGATAGTGCTAATCTTAATGCGAGATTGGTGCACGGTTTGCGTTGAACGTACCATAGGCTCAGAAATCATTTTGGACGCATCCGATGGTACTCCTAGGTGACGAGGCTCAATTGGATGCTCGTTTTGGTCTATTTGGAGATAGTGCTAACCTTGACACCAGATAGGTGCACGGTTTGCACCGAACGTACCATAGGATCAGAAATTGTTTTGGACACACCTGATGGATCTCCTATATGACATTGGTCATGTCGAATATCGTTTCAATCCATTTGGAGACAGTGGTAGTTTCAGTGCAAGATAGGTGCACGGTTTGCACCAAACATCGCTCAGAAATCATTTTGGACGCACCCGATGGTCCTCCTAGGTGACAAGGCTCAATTGGATGCTCGTTTTGGTCTGTTTGGAGATAGTGCTAACCTTGACGCTAGATAGGTGCATGGTTTGCACCGAACGTACCGTAGGATCAGAAATCGTTTTGGACACACCTGATGGATCTCCTATGTGACATTGGTCATGTGGAATATCGTTTCAATCCATTTGGAGACAGTGGTAGTGTCAGTGCAAGATAGGTGCACGGTTTGCACCAAACATCGCTCAGAAATCGTTTTGGACGCACCCGATGGTCCTCCTAGGTGACGAGGCTCAAGTGGATGCTCGTTTTGGTCTGTTTGGAGATAGTGCTAACCTTGATGCGAGATTGGTGCATGGTTTGCGTCGAACGTACCGTAGGCTTAGAAATTATTTTGGATGCACCCGATGGACCTCCTAGGTGACATTGGTCATGTGGAATCTTGTTTCAATCCATTTGGAGACAGCGGTACTGTCAGTGCAAGATAGGTGCACTGTTTGCACCAAACGTACCATAGGCATAGAAATCGTTTTGGACGCACCCGATGGTACTCCTAGGTGACGAGGCTTAAGTGGATGCTCGTCTTGGTATATTTGGAGATAGTGCTAATCTTGACGCAATATAGGTGCACGGTTTGCATTGAACGAACCATTGGCTCAAAAATCATTTTGGACGCATCTGATGGTATTCCTAGATGATGAGGCTCAATTGGATGCTCGTTTTGGTCTGTTTGGAGATAGTGCTAACCTTGACGCCAGATAGGTGCATGGTTTGCGCCGAACCTACCGTAGGCTTAGAAATTGTTTTGGATGCACCCGATGGACCTCCTAGGTGACATTGGTCGTTTTGGACGCACTCGATGGTACTCCTAGGTGACGAGGCTTAAGTGGATGCTCGTTTTGGTCTGTTTGGAGATAGTGCTAATCTTAATGCGAGATTGGTGCACGGTTTGCGTTGAACGTACCATAGGCTTAGAAATTATTTTGGACGCATCCGATGGTACTCCTAGGTGACGAGGCTCAATTGGATGCTCGTTTTGGTCTATTTGGAGATAGTGCTAACCTTGACGCCAGATAGGTGCACGGTTTGCACCGAACGTACCATAGGATCAGAAATCGTTTTGGACACACCTGATGGATCTCCTATGTGACATTGGTCATGTTGAATATCGTTTCAATCCATTTGGAGACAGTGGTAGTTTCAGTGCAAGATAGGTGCACGGTTTGCACCAAACATCGCTCAGAAATCATTTTGGACGCACCCGATGGTCCTCCTAGGTGACGAGGCTCAAGTGGATGCTCGTTTTGGTCTGTTTGGAGATAGAGCTAACCTTGACGCCAGATAGGTGCATGGTTTGCGCCGAACATACCGTAGGCTTAGAAATTGTTTTGGATGCACCCGATGGACCTCCGAGGTGACATTGGTCATGTGGAATCTCGTTTCAATCCATTTGGAGACAGTGGTACTATCAGTGCAAGATAGGTGCACTGTTTGCAGCAAACGTACCATAGTTATAGAAATCGTTTAGAAAGCACCCGATGGTACTCCTAGGTGACGAGGCTTAAGTGGATGCTTGTTTTGGTCTGTTTAGAGATAGTGCTAATCTTAATGCGAGATTGGTGCACGGTTTGCGTTGAACGTACCATAGGCTCAGAAATCATTTTGGACGCATCCGATGGTACTCCTAGGTGACGAGGCTCAATTGGATGCTCGTTTTGGTCTATTTGGAGATAGTGCTAACCTTGACACCAGATAGGTGCACGGTTTGCACCGAACGTACCATAGGATCAGAAATCGTTTTGGACACACCTAATGGATCTCCTATGTGACATTGGTCATGTGGAATATCGTTTCAATCCATTTGGAGACAGTGGTAGTTTCAGTGCAAGATAGGTGCACGGTTTGCACCAAACATTGCTTAGAAATCATTTTGGACGGACCTGATGGTCCTCCTAGGTGACGAGGCTCAAGTGGATGCTCGTTTTGGTCTGTTTGGAGATAGTGCTAACCTTGATGCGAGATTGGTGCATGGTTTGCGTCGAACGTACCGTAGGCTTGGAAATTGTTTTGGATGCACCCGATGGACGTCCTAGGTGACATTGGTCATGTGGAATCTCGTTTCAATCCATTTGGAGACAACGGTACTATCAGTGCAAGATAGGTGCATTGTTTGCACTAAACGTACCATAGGCTTAGAAATTATTTTGGACGCACCCGATGGTACTCCTAGGTGACAAGGCTTATGTGGATGCTCGTCTTTGTACATTTGGAGATAGTGCTAATCTTGACGCAAGATACCACGATTTGCGTTGAACGAACCATTGGCTCAAAAATCATTTTGGACGCATCTGATGGTACTCCTAGGTGATGAGGCTCAATTGGATGCTCGTTTTGGTCTGTTTGGGGATAGTGCTAACCTTGACGCCAGATAGGTGCATGGTTTGCGCCGAACGTACCGTAGGCTTAGAAATTGTTTTGGATGCACCCGATGGACCTTCGAGGTGACATTGGTCATGTGGAATCTCGTTTCAATCCATTTGGAGACAGTGGTACTATCAGTGCAAGATAGGTGCACTGTTTGCACCAAACGTACCATAGTTATAGAAATCGTTTAGGAAGCACCCGATGGTACTCCTAGGTGACGAGGCTTAAGTGGATGCTCGTTTTGGTCTGTTTGGAGATAGTGCTAATCTTGATGCGAGATTGGTGCACGGTTTGCGTCGAATGTACCATCGGCTCAGAAATCGTTTAGGACACACCTGATAGATCTCCTATGTGACATTGGTCATGTGGAATCTCCTTTCAATCCATTTGGAGACCGTGGTAGTGTCAGTGCAAGATAGGTGCACGGTTTGCACCAAACATCACTCAGAAATCGTTTTGGACGCACCCGATGGTACTCCTAGGTGACGAGGCTCAAGTGGATGCTCGTTTTGGTCTGTTTGGAGATAGTGCTAACCTTGATGCGAGATTGGTGCACGGTTTGCGTCGAACGTACCATAGGCTCGGAAATCCTTTTGGATGCGCTCGATGGTACTCCTAGGTGACGAGGCTCAAGTGGATGCTCATTTTGGTTTGTTTAGACATAGCGCTAACCTTGACGCAAGATAGGTGCACGTTTTGCGTTGAACATAGCATAGGCTCAGAAATCATTGTGGATGCACCCGATGGATCTCCTTTGTGACTTTGGTCAGGTGGAATCCCATTTCAATCCATTTGGTGATAGCGGAGTCTTAGTGCAAGGTACGTGCACGGTTTGCGCTAAACGTTCTATAGGCATAGAAATCATTTTTGATGCACCCAATGGTACTCCTAGGTGACGAGGCACACATGGAGGCTGGTTTTGGTATGTTTGGACATAGAGCTAATCTTGACACAAGATAGTTGCACGATTTGCGCCCAACGTATCATAGGCTCAGAAATCATTTTAGACGCACGCGATGGATCTCCGTGGTGACATTGGTCATGTGTAATCTCATTTCAATCCATTTGGAGACACTGTTAGAGTTAGTGCAAGATAGGTGCACGGTTTGCGCCAAACGTTGATAAGAAACCATTTTGGGATGCACCCGATGGTAGTTCTAGGTGATGAGGCTCAAGTGGTTACTTGTTTCAGTCTATTTGGAGATAGTGCTAATCTTGACGCAACATAGTTGCACGATTTACGCCGAACGTACCACAAGCTCGAACATAGTTTCAGACACACCCGATGGTACTCCTAGGTGAGGAGGCTCAAGTGGATGCTTGTTTTGGTCTGTTTGGAGATAGTGCTAATCTTGACGCAAGATCTGCACGGTTTGCGCCGAACATAACATATGGTCAGAAATCATTTTGGACACACCCGATAGATCTCCAATGTGACATTGGTCATGTGGAATCTCGTTTCAATGTATTTGGAGATAGTGGTAGTGTCAGCGCAAGATAGGTGCATGATTTGTGCCAAACGTACCATAGGCACAGAAATCGTTTTGGACACACCCGGTGGTACTCCTAGGTGACATGGCCCAAGTGGATGCTTGTTTTGTTATTTTTGGAGATAGCACTAATCTTGACGCAAGATAGGTGCACGGTTTGCGTTGAATGAACCATAGGCTCAAAAATCATTTTGGACGCATCTGATGGTACTCCTAGGTGACGAGGCTCCATTGGATGCTCGTTTTGGTCTGTTTGGAGATAGTGCTAACCTTGACGCCAGATAGGTGCACGGTTTGCACCGAACGTACCGAAGAATCAGAAATCATTTAGGACACACCTGATGGATCTTCTATGTAACATTGGTCATGTGGAATCTCGTTTCAATCCATTTGGAGACAGTGGTAGTGTCAGTACAAGATAGGTGCACGGTTTGCACCAAACATCGCTCAGAAAATCGTTTTGGACGCACCCGATGGTCCTCCTAGGTGATGAGGCTCAAGTGGATGCTCGTTTTGGTCTGTTTGGAGATAGTGCTAACCTTGATGCGAGATTGGTGCACGGTTTGCGTCGAACGTACCGTAGGCTTAGAAATTGTTTTGGATGCACCCGATGGACCTCCTAGGTGACATTGGTCATGTGGAATCTCATTTCAATCCATTTGGAGACAGCGGTATTGTCAGTGCAAGATAGGTGCACTATTTGCACCAAACGTACCATAGGCATAGAAATTGTTTTGGACGCACCCGATGGTACTCCTCGGTGACGAGGCTTAAGTGGATGCTCGTCTTGGTATATTTGGAGATAGTGCTAACCTTGACGCCAAATAGGTGCACGGTTTGCGCCGAACGTACCGTAGGCTTAGAAATTGTTTTGGATGCACCCGATGGACCTCCTAGGTGAAATTGGTCATGTGAAATCTCGTTTCAATCCATTTGGAGACAGCGGTACTGTCAGTGCAAGATAGGTGCACTGTTTGCACCAAACGTTCCATAGGCATAGAAATCGTTTTGGACGCATCCGATGGTACTCCTAGGTGACGAGGCTCAATTGGATGCTCGTTTTGGTCTGTTTGGATATAGTGCTAACCATGACGCCAGATAGGTGCACGGTTTGCGCCGAACGTACCATAGAATCAGAAATCATTTTGGACACACCTGATGGATCTCCTATGCGACATTGGTCATGTGAAATCTCGTTTCAATCCATTTGGAGACAGTGGTAGTGTCAGTGCAAGATAGGTGCACGGTTTGGACCAAACATCGCTCAGAAATCGTTTTGAACGCACCCAATGGTCCTCCTAGGTGACGAGGCTCAAGTGGATGCTCGTTTTGGTCTGTTTGGAAATAGTGCTATCCTTGATGCGAGATTGGTGCACGGTTTGCGTCGAACGTACCGTAGGCTTAGAAATTGTTTTGGATGCACCCGATTGACCTCCTAGGTGACATTGGTCATGTGAAATCTCATTTCAATCCATTTAGAGACAGCGGTTCTGTCAGTGCAAGATAGGTGCACTATTTGCACCAAACGTACTATAGGCATAGAAATCGTTTTGGACGCACCCGATGGTACTCCTCGGTGACGAGGCTTAAGTGGATGCTCGTCTTGGTATATTTGAAGATAGTGCTAATCTTGACGCAAGGTAGGTGCACGGTTTGCGTTGAACGAACCATAGGCTCAAAAATCATTTTGGACGCATCTAATGGTACTCGTAGGTGATGAGGCTCAATTGGATGCTTGTTTTGGTCTGTTTGGAGATAGTGCTAACCTTGACACCAGATAGGTGCTTGTTTTGCGCTGAACGTAACATATGGTCAGAAATCATTTTGGACGCACCCGATAGATCTCCTATGTGACATTGGTCATGTGGAATCTCGTTTCAATCTATTTGGAGACAGTGGTAGTGTCAGTGCAAGATAGGTGCACGATATGTGCCAAACGTACCATAGGCGCAGAAATCGTTTTGGACGCACCCGGTGGTACTCCTAGGTGACGTGGCCCAAGTGGATGCTCGTTTTGGTATATTTGGAGATAGTGCTAATCTTGACGCAAGATAGGTGCACGGTTTGCGTTGAACGAACCATAGGCTCAAAAATCATTTTGGACGCATCTGATGGTACTCCTAGGTGACGAGGCTCCATTGGATGCTCGTTTTGGTCTGTTTGGTGATAGTGCTAACCTTGACGCCAGATAGGTGCACGGTTTGCGCCGAACGTACCTTAGGCTTAGAAATTATTTTGGATGCACCCGATGGACCTCCTAGGTGAAATTGGTCATGTTGACTCTCGTTTCAATCCATTTGGAGACAGCGGTACTGTCGGTACAAGATAGGTGCACTGTTTGCACCAAACGTACCATAGGCATAGAAATCGTTTTGGACGCACCCGATGGTACTCCTAGGTGAGGAGGCTTAAGTGGATGCTCGTTTTGGTCTGTTTGGAGATAGTGCTAATCTTGATGCGAGATTGGTGCATGGTTTGCGTCGAACGTACCATAGGCTCAGAAATCATTTTGGACGCATCCGATGGTACTCCTAGGTGACGAGGCTCAATTGGATGCTCGTTTTGGTCTGTTTGGATATAGTGCTAACCTTGACGCCAGATAGGTGCACGGTTTGCGCCGAACGTACCGTAGAATCAGAAATCATTTTGGACACACCTGATGGATCTCCTATGTGACATTGGTCATGTGGAATCTCGTTTCAATCCATTTGGAGACAGTGGTAGTGTCAGTGCAAGATAGGTGCACGGTTTGCACCAAACATCGCTCAGAAAATCGTTTTGGACGCACCCGATGGTCCTCCTAGGTGATGAGGCTCAAGTGGATGCTCGTTTTGGTCTGTTTGGAGATAGTGCTAACCTTGATGCGAGATTGGTGCACGGTTTGCGTCGAACGTACCATAGGCTTAGAAATTGTTTTGGATGCACCCGATGGACCTCCTAGGTGACATTGGTCATGTGGAATCTCATTTCAATCCATTTGCAGACAGTGGTACTGTCAGTGCAATATAGGTGCACTGTTTGCACCTAACGTACCATAGGCATAGAAATCGTTTTGGACGCACCCGATGGTACTCTTAGGTGACGAGGCTTAAGTGGATGCTCGTCTTGGTATATTTGGAGATAGTGCTAATCTTGACGCAAGATAGGTGCACGGTTTGCGTTGAACGAACCATAGGCTCAAAAATCATTTTGGACGCATCTGATGGTACTCCTAGGTGATGAGGCTCAATTGGATGCTTGTTTTGTTCTGTTTGGAGATAGTGCTAACCTTGACACCAGATAGGTGCTTTGTTTGCGCCGAACGTACCGTAGGATTAGAAATTGTTTTGGATGCACCCGATGGACCTCCTAGGTGACATTGGTCATGTGGATTTTCGTTTCAATCCATTTGGAGACAGCGGTACTGTCAGTGCAAGATAGGTGCACTGTTTGCACCAAACGTACCATAGTTATAGAAATCGTTTTGGACGCACCCGATGGTTCTACTAGGTGACGAGACTCAAGTGGATGCTCGTTTTGGTCTGTTTTGAGATAGTGCTAACCTTGATGCGAGAATGGTGCATGGTTTGCGTCGAACGTACCATAGGCTCGGAAATCATTTTGGACACGCTCGATGGTACTCCTAGGTGACGAGGCTCAAGTGGATGCTCATTTTGGTCAGTTTAGACATAGCGCTAACCTTGACGCAAGATAGGTGCA
Organism: Saccharum hybrid cultivar R570; assembly: GCA_038087645.1. Lineage (NCBI taxonomy): Eukaryota > Viridiplantae > Streptophyta > Magnoliopsida > Poales > Poaceae > Saccharum > Saccharum hybrid cultivar. Next base: position 264,210 of record JAQSUU010000835.1, on the reverse strand, counting down.
CGGTTTGCGCTGAACATAGCATAGGCTCAGAAATCATTGTGGATGCACCCGATGGATCTCCTTTGTGACTTTGGTCAGGTGGAATCCCATTTCAATCCATTTGGTGATAGCGGTGTCTTAGTGCAAGGTACGTGCACGGTTTGCGCTAAACGTACCATAGGCACAGAAATCATTTTTGATGCACCCAATGGTACTCCTAGGTGACGAGGCTCAAGTGGATGCTCATTTTGGTCTGTTTGGAGATAGTGCTAATCTTGACGCAAGATAAATGCTCGGTTTGCGTCGAACGTACCATAGGCTCAAAATTCATTTTGGACGCACCCAATGGTACTCCTAGGTGACGAGGCACACATGGATGCTAGTTTTGGTATGTTTGGACATATAGCTAATCTTGACACAAGATAGTTGCACGGTTTGCGCCGAACGTACCATAGGCTCAGAAATCATTTTGGATGCACGCGATGGATCTCCGCGGTGACATTGGTCATGTGTAATCTCGTTTCAATCCATTTGGAGACACTGTTAGAGTCAGTGCAAGATAGGTGCACGGTTTGCGCCAAACATAGATAAGAAACCATTTTGGGATGCACCCGATGGTACTTCTAGGTGATGAGGCTCAAGTGGTTACTTGTTTCAGTCTATTTGGAGATAGTGCTAATCTTGACGCAAGATAGTTGCACGGTTTGCGCCGAACGTACCACAAGCTCGAACATGGTTTCAGACACACCCGATGGTACCCTAGGTGAGGAGGCTCAAGTGGATGCTTGTTTTGGTCGATTTGGAGATAGTGCTAATCTTGACGCAAGATCTGCACGGTTTGCGCCGAACGTAACATATGGTTAGAAATCATTTTGGACGCACCTGATAGATCTCCTATGTGACATTGGTCATGTGGAATCTCGTTTCAATGTATTTGGAGACAGTGGTAGTGTCAGCGCAAGATAGGTGCACGATTTGTGCCAAACGTACCATAGGCACAGAAATCGTTTTGGACGCACCCGGTGGTACTCCTAGGTGACGTGGCCCAAGTGGATGCTCGTTTTGTTATTTTTGGAGATAGCGCTAATCTTGACACAAGATAGGTGCACGGTTTGCATTGAATGAACCATAGGCTCAAAAATCATTTTGGACGCATCTGATGGTACTCCTAGGTGACGAGGCTCCATTGGATGCCCGTTTTGGTCTGTTTGGAGATAGTGCTAACCTTGACGCCAGATAGGTGCATGGTTTGCGCCGAACATACCGTAGGCTTAGAAATTGTTTTGGATGCACCCGATGGACCTCCAAGGTGACATTGGTCATGTGCAATCTAGTTTCAATCCATTTGGAGACAGCGGTACTGTCAGTGCAAGATAGGTGCACTGTTTGCACCAAACGTACCATAGTTATAGGAATCGCTTTGGACGCACCCGATGATACTCCTAGGTGACGAGGCTTAAGTGGATGCTCGTTTTGTTCTGTTTGGAGATAGTGCTAATCTTGATGCGAGATTGGTGCACTGTTTGCGTCAAACGTACCATCGGCTCAGAAATCGTTTTGGACACACCTGATGGATCTCCTATATGACATTGGTCATGTGGAATCTCGTTTCAATCCATTTGGAGACAGTGGTAGTGTTAGTGCAAGATAGGTGCACGGTTTGCACCCAACATCGCTCAGAAAATCGTTTTGGACGCACCCGATGGTACTCCTAGGTGACGAGGCTCAAGTGGATGCTCGTTTTGGTCTGTTTGGAGATAGTGCTAACCTTGATGCGAGATTGGTGCACGGTTTGCGTCGGACATACCACGGGCTCGGAAATCGTTTTGGACGCGCTCGATGGTACTCCTAGGTGAGGAGGCTCAAGTGGATGCTTGTTTTGGTCGGTTTGGAGATAGTGCTAATCTTGACGCAAGATCTGCACGGTTTGCGCCGAACGTAACATATGGTTAGAAATCATTTTGGACGCACCCGATAGATCTCCTATGTGACATTAGTCATGTGGAATCTCGTTTCAATGTATTTGGAGACAGTGGTAGTGTCAACGCAAGATAGGTGCACGATTTGTGCCAAACGTACCATAGGCACAAAAATCATTTTGGACGCACCCGGTGGTACTCCTAGGTGACGTGGCCCAAGTGGATGCTCATTTTGTTATTTTTGGAGATAGCGCTAATCTTGACGCAAGATAGGTGCACGGTTTGCGTTGAATGAACCATAGGCTCAAAAATCATTTTGGACGCATCTGATGGTACTCCTAGGTGACGAGGCTCCATTGGATGCTCGTTTTGGTCTGTTTGGCGATAGTGCTAACCTTGACGCCATATAGGTGCACGGTTTGCGCCGAACATACCGTAGGCTTAGAAATTGTTTTGGATGCACCTGATGGATCTCCAAGGTGACATTGGTCATGTGCAATCTAGTTTCAATCCATTTGGAGATAGCGGTACTGTCAGTGCAAGATAGGTGCACTGTTTGCACCAAACGTACCATATTTATAGAAATCGTTTAGGACGCACCCAATGGTACTTCTAGGTGACGAGGCTTAAGTGGATGCTCGTTTTGTTCTGTTTGGAGATAGTGCTAATCTTGATGCGAGATTGGTGCACGGTTTGCGTCGAACGTACCATCGGCTCAGAAATCGTTTTGGACACACCTGATGGATCTCCTATGTGACATTGGTCATGTGGAATCTCGTTTGAATCCATTTGGAGACAGTGATAGTGTCAGTGCAAGATAGGTGCACGGTTTGCACCCAACATCGCTCAAAAATCGTTTTGGGCGCACCCGATGGTACTCCTAGGTGACGAGGCTCAAGTGGATGCTCGTTTTGGTCTGTTTGGAGATAGTGCTAACCTTGATGCGAGATTGGTGCTCGGTTTGCAGCCAACATCGCTCAGAAATCGTTTTGGACGCACCCGATGGTACTCCTAGGTGATGAGGCTCAAGTGGATGCTCGTTTTGGTCTGTTTGGAGATAGTGCTAACCTTGATACGAGATTGGTGCACGGTTTGCGTCGAACGTACCACAGGCTCGGAAATCATTTTGGACGCGCTCGATGGTACTCCTAGGTGACGAGGCTCGAGTGGATGCTCGTTTTGGTCTGTCTAGACATAGTGCTAACCTTGACGGAAGATAGGTGCACGGTTTGCGTCGAACATAGCATAGGGTTAGAAATCATTTTGGATTCACCCGATGGATCTCCTTTGTGACTTTGGTCAGGTGGAATCCCATTTCAATCCATTTGGTGACAGCGGAGTCTTAGTGCAAGGTACGTGCACGGTTTGCACTAAACATACCATAGGCACAGAAATCGTTTTGGACGCACCCAATGGTACTCCAAGGTGATGAGGCTCAAGTGGATGCTCATTTTGGTTTGTTTTGGAGATAGTCCTAATCTTGACGCAAGATAGATGCTCGGTTTGCGTCGAACGTACCATAGGGTCAAAAATCGTTTTGGACGCACCCAATGGTACTCCTAGGTGACGACGCACACATGGACGCTCATTTTGGTATGTTTGGGCATAGAGCTAATCTTGACACAAGATAGTTGCACGGTTTGCGCCAAACGTACCATAGGCTCAGAAATCATTTTGGACGCACCCGATGGATCTCCGCGGTGACATTGGTCATGTGGAATCTCGTTTCAATCCATTTGGAGACACTGTTAGAGTTAGTGCAAGATAGGTGCACGGTTTACGCCAAACGTAGATAAGAAATCATTTTGGGATGCACCTGATGGTACTTCTAGGTGATGAGGCTCAAGTGTTACTTGTTTCAGTCTATTTGGAGATAGTGCTAATCTTGACGCAAGATAGTTGCACGGTTTGCGTCGAACGTACCACAAGCTCAAAAATCGTTTCAGACACACCTGATGGTACTCCTAGGTGAGGAGGCTCAAGTGGATGCTTGTTTTGTTCGGTTTGGAGATAGTGCTAATCTTGACGCAAGATAGATGCACGGTTTGCGCCGAACGTAACATATGGTCAGAAATCATTTTGGATGCACCCGATAGATCTCCTATGTGGCATTGGTCATGTGGAATCTCGTTTTAATCTATTTGGAGACAGTGGTAGTGTCAGTGCAAGATAGGGGCACGATTTGCGCCAAACGTACCATAGGCACAAAAATCGTTTTGGACACACCCGGTGGTACTCCTAGGTGACGTGGCCCAAATGGATGCTCGTTTTGGTATATTTGGAGATAGTGCTAATCTTGATGCAAGATAGGTGCACGGTTTGCGTTGAATGAACCATAGGCTCAAAAATCATTTTGGACGCATCTGATGGTACTCATAGGTGACGAGGCCCAATTGGATGCTCGTTTTGGTCTGTTTGGAGATAGTGCTAACCTTGACGCCAGATAGTTGCACGGTTTGCGCCGAACGTACCGTAGGCTTAGAAATTGTTTCGGATGCACCCGATGGACCTCCAAGGTGACATTGGTCATGTGAAATCTAGTTTCAATCCATTTGGAGATAGCGGTACTGTCAGTGCAAGATAGGTGCACTGTTTGCACCAAACGTACCATAGTTATAGAAATCGTTTTGGACGCACCCGATGATACTCCTAGGTGACGAGGCTTAAGTGGATGCTCGTTTTTGTCTGTTTGGAGATAGTGCTAATCTTGATGCGAGATTGGTGCACGGTTTGCGTTGAACGAACCATAGGCTTAGAAATCATTTTGGACGCATCCGATGGTACTCCTAGGTGACGAGGTTCAATTGGATGCTCGTTTTGGTCTGTTTGGAGATAGTGCTAACCTTGATGCCAGATAGGTGCACGGTTTGCGCCAAACGTACCGTAGGATCAGAAATCATTTTGGACACACCGGATGGATCTCCTATGTGACATTGGTCATGTGGAATCTCGTTTCAATCCATTTGGAGGCTGTGGTAGTGTTAGTGCAAGATAGGTGCACGGTTTGCGCCGAACATATCGTAGGCTTAGAAATTGTTTTGGATGCACCCGATGGACCTCCAAGGTGACATTGGTCATGTGCAATCTAGTTTCAATCCATTTGGAGACAGCGGTACTGTCAGTGCAAGATAGGTGCACTGTTTGCACCAAACGTACCATAGTTATAGGAATCGTTTTGGACGCACCCGATGATACTCCTAGGTGACGAGGCTTAAGTGGATGCTCATTTTGTTCTGTTTGGAGATAGTGCTAATCTTGATGCGAGATTGGTGCACGGTTTGCGTCGAACGTACCATCGGCTCAGAAATCATTTTGGACACACCTGATGGATCTCCTATATGACATTGGTCATGTGGAATCTCGTTTCAATCCATTTGGAGACAGTGATAGTGTTAGTGCAAGATAGGTGCACGGTTTGCACCCAACATCGCTCAGAAAATCGTTTTGGACGCACCCGATGGTACTCCTAGGTGACGAGGCTCAAGTGGATGCTCGTTTTGGTCTGTTTGGAGATAGTGCTAACCTTGATGCGAGATTGGTGCACGGTTTGCGTCGGACGTACCACGGGCTCGGAAATCGTTTTGGACGCGCTCGATGGTACTCCTAGGTGAGGAGGCTCAAGTGGATGCTTGTTTTGGTCGGTTTGGAGATAGTGCTAATCTTGACGCAAGATCTGCACGGTTTGCGCCGAACGTAACATATGGTTAGAAATCATTTTGGACGCACCCGATAGATCTCCTATGTGACATTGGTCATGTGGAATCTCGTTTCAATGTATTTGGAGACAGTGGTAGTGTCAGCGCAAGATAGGTGCACGATTTCTGCCAAACGTACCATAGGCACAAAAATCATTTTGGACGCACCCGGTGGTACTCCTAGGTGACGTGGCCCAAGTGGATGCTCGTTTTGTTATTTTTGGAGATAGCGCTAATCTTGACGCAAGATAGGTGCACGGTTTGCGTTGAATGAACCATAGGCTCAAAAATCATTTTGGACGCATCTGATGGTACTCCTAGGTGACGAGGCTCCATTGGATGCTCGTTTTGGTCTCTTTGGTGATAGTGCTAACCTTGACGCCAGATAGGTGCACGGTTTGCGCCGAACATACCGTAGGCTTAGAAATTGTTTTGGATGCACCCGATGGACCTCCAAGGTGACATTGGTCATGTGCAATCTAGTTTCAATCCATTTGGAGACAGCGGTACTGTCAGTGCAAGATAGGTGCACTGTTTGCACCAAACGTACCATAGTTATAGAAATCGTTTAGGACGCACCCAATGGTACTTCTAGGTGACGAGGCTTAAGTGGATGCTCGTTTTGTTCTGTTTGGAGATAGAGCTAATCTTGACACAAGATAGTTGCACGGTTTGCGCCAAACGTACCATAGGCTCAGAAATCATTTTGGACGCACCCGATGGATCTCCGCGGTGACATTTGTCATGTGGAATCTCGTTTCAATCCATTTGGAGACACTGTTAGAGTTAGTGCAAGATAGGTGCACGGTTTACGCCAAACGTAGATAAGAAATCATTTTGGGATGCACCTGATGGTACTTCTAGGTGATGAGGCTCAAGTGGTTACTTGTTTCAGTCTATTTGGAGATAGTGCTAATCTTGACGCAAGATAGTTGCACGGTTTGCGCCGAACGTACCACAAGCTCGAAAATCGTTTCAGACAGACCTGATGGTACTCATAGGTGAGGAGGCTCAAGTGGATGCTTGTTTTGTTCGGTTTGGAGATAGTGCTAATCTTGACGCAAGATAGATGCACGGTTTGCGCCGAACGTAACATATGGTCAGAAATCATTTTGGACGCACCCGATAGATCTTCTATGTGGCATTGGTCATGTGGAATCTTGTTTCAATCTATTTGGAGACAGTGGTAGTGTCAGTGCAAGATAGGGGCACAATTTACGCCAAACGTACCATAGGCACAGAAATCGTTTTGGACGCACCCGGTGGTAGTCCTAGGTGACGTGGCCCAAGTGGATGCTCGTTTTGGTATATTTGGAGATAGTGCTAATCTTGATGCAAGATAGGTGCACGATTTGCGTTGAACGAACCATAGACTCAAAAATCATTTTGGACGCATCTGATGGTACTCATAGGTGACGAGGCCCAATTGGATGCTCATTTGGTCTGTTTGGAGATAGTGCTAACCTTGACGCCAGATAGTTTCACGGTTTGCGCCGAACGTACCGTAGGCTTAGAAATTGTTTCGGATGCACCCGATGGACCTCCAAGGTGACATTGGTCATGTGAAATCTAGTTTCAATCCATTTGGAGACAGCGGTACTGTCAGTGCAAGATAGGTGCACTGTTTGCACCAAACGTACCATAGTTATAGAAATCGTTTTGGACGCACCCGATGATACTCCTAGGTGACGAGGCTTAAGTGGATGCTCGTTTTGGTCTGTTTGGAGATAGTGCTAATCTTGATGCGAGATTGGTGCACGGTTTGCGTTGAACGAACCATAGGCTTAGAAATCATTTTGGACGCATCCGATGGTACTCCTAGGTGACGAGGTTCAATTGGATGCTCGTTTTGGTCTGTTTGGAGATAGTGGTAACCTTGACGCCAGATAGGTGCACGGTTTGCGCCGAACGTACCGTAGGATCAGAAATCATTTTGGACACACCGGATGGATCTCCTATGTGACATTGGTCATGTGGAATCTCGTTTCAATCCATTTGGAGGCTGTGGTAGTGTCAGTGCAAGATAGGTGCACGGTTTGCACCCAACATTTTGGACGCACCCGATGGTCCTCCTAGGTGACGAGGCTCAAGTGGATGCTCGTTTTGGTCTGTTTGGAGATAGTGCTAACCTTGATGCGAGATTGGTGCATGGTTTGCATCGAACGTACCGTAGGCTTAGAAATTGTTTTGGATGCACCCGATGGACCTCCTAGGTGACATTGGTCATATGGAATCTCATTTCAATCCATTTGGCGACAGCGGTACTGTCAGTGCAAGATAGGTGCACTGTTTGTACCAAACGTACCATAGGCATAGAAATTGTTTTGGACGCACCCGATGGTACTCCTAGGTGACGAGGCTTAAGTGGATGCTCGTTTTGTTCTGTTTGGAGATAGTGCTAATCTTGACGCAAGATAGGGGCACGGTTTGCGTTGAACGAACCATAGGCTAAAAAATCATTTTGGACGCATCTGATGGTACTCCTAGGTGACGAGGCTCAATTGGATGCTTGTTTTGGTCTATTTGGAGATAGTGCTAACCTTGACGCCAGATAGGTGGATGGTTTGCACTGAACGTACCGTAGGCTTAGAAATTGTTTTGGATGCACCCGATGGACCTCCTAGGTGACATTGGTCATGTGGAATCTCGTTTCAATCCACTTGGTGACAGCGGTACTATCAGTGCAAGATAGGTGCACTGTTTGCACCAAATGTACCATAGTTATAGAAATTAATTTGGACGCACCCGATGGTACTCCTATGTGACGAGGCTTAAGTGGATGCTCGTTTTGGTCTGTTTGGAGATAGTGCTAATCTTGATGCAAGATAGGTGTACAGTTTGCGTTGAATGAACCATAGGCTCAGAAATCATTTTGGACGCATCCGATGGTACTGGGGTAACAAGGCTCAATTGGATGCTCGTTTTGCTCTATTTGGAGATAGTGCTAACCTTGACGCCAGATAGGTTCACGGTTTGCGCTGAACGTGTTGTAGGATCATAAATCATTTTGAACACACCTGATGGATCTCCTATGTGACATTGGTCAGGTGGAATCTTGTTTCAATCCATTTGGAGACAGTGGAGTCAGTGCAAGATAGGTGCACAGTTTGCACCAAACATCGCTCAGAAATCATTTTGGACGCACGCGATGGTCCTAGGTGACGAGGCTCAAGTGGATGCTTGTTTTGGTCTGTTTGGCGATAGTGCTAACCTTGATGCGAGATTGGTGCACGGTTTGCGTCGAACGTACCATAGGCTCGAAAATCATTTTGGCCGCGCTCGATGGTACTCCAAGGTGACGAGGCTCAAGTGGATGCTCGTTTTGGTCTGTTTAGACATAGTGCTAACCTTGACTGAAGATAGGTGCACGGTTTGCACCGAACATAGCATAGGCTCATAAATCATTTTGGATGCACCCGATGGATCTCCTTTGTGACTTTGGTTAGGTGGAATCCCATTTCAATCCATTTGGAAACAGCGGAGTCTTAGTGCAAGGTACGTGCACGGTTTGCGCTAAACGTACCATAGGCACAGAAATCATTTTGGATGCACCCAATGGTACTCCTAGGTGACGAGGCTCAGGTGGATGCTCATTTTGGTCTGTTTGGAGATAGTGCTAATCTTGACGCAAGATAGATACTCGGTTTGCGTCGAACGTACCATAGGCTCGAAAATAATTTTGGACGCACCCGATGGTACTCCTAGGTGACGAGGCACACATGGACGCTCGTTTTGGTCTGTTTGGACATAGAGCTAATCTTGGCACAAGATAGTTGCACAGTTTGCACCAAACATCGCTCAGAAATCATTTTGGACGCACCCGATGGATCTTCGCGGTGACATTGGTCATGTGGAATCTCGTTTCAATCCATTTGGAGACACTGTTAGAGTCAGTGCAAGATTAGTGCACGGTTTGCTCCAAACTTCTAGGTGATGGGCTCAAGTGGTTACTTGTTTCAGTCTATTTCGAGATAGTGCTAATCTTGACGCAAGATAGATGCACGGTTTGCGCCGAACGTAACATATGGTCAGAAATCATTTTGGATGCACCCGATAGATCTCCTATGTGACATTGGTCATGTGGAATCTCGTTTCAATCCATTTGGAGACAGTGGTAGTGTTAGTGCAAGATAGGTGCACGATTTGCGCCAAACGTACCATAGGCACAGAAATCATTTTGGACGCACCCGATGGTACTCCTAGGTGACGTGGCCCAAGTGGATGCTCGTTTTGGTATGTTTGGAGATAGTGCTAATCTTGACGTCAGATAGGTGCACGGTTTGCGTTGAACGAACCATAGGCTTAGAAATCATTTTGGATGCATCCCATGGTACTCCTAGCTGATGAGGCTCAATTGGATGCTCGTTTTGGTCTGTTTGGAGATAGTGCTAACCTTGATGCCAGATAGGTGCACGGTTTGCGCCGAACGTATCGTAGGCTCAGAAATTGTTTTGGATGCACCCGATGGATCTCCTAGGTGATATTAGTCATCTGGAATCTCGTTTCAATCCATTTGGAGATAGCGGTACAGTCAGTGCAAGAAAGCATTGTTTGCACCAAACGTACCATAGGCATAGAAATCATTTTGGACGCACCCAATGGTACTCCTAGGTGACGAGGCTTAAGTGGATGCTCGTTTTGGTCTGCTTAGAGATAGTGCTAATCTTGATGCGAGATTGGTGCACAGTTTGCGTCGAACGTACCATAAGCTCAGAAATTGTTATGGACACACCTGATGGATCTCCCATGTGACATTGGTCATGTGGAATCTCGTTTGAATCCATTTGGAGATAGTGGTAGTGACAGTGCAAGATAGGTGCACAGTTTGCGCCAAACATCGCTCAGAAATCGTTTTGGACGCACCCGATGGTACTCCTAGGTGACGAGGATCAAGTGGATGCTCATTTTGGTCTGTTTGGAGATTGTGCTAACCTTGATGCGAGATTGGTGCTTGGTTTGCGTCGAACGTACCATTGGCTCAGAAATCGTTTTGGACGCGCTCGATGGTACTCCTAGGTGACGAGCTCAAGTGAATGCTTGTTTTGGTCTGTTTAGATATAGTGCTAACCTTGACGCAAGATAGGTGCACGGTTTGCGTGGAACATAGCATAGGCTCAGAAATCATTTTGGATGCACCTGATGGATCTCCTTTGTGACTTTGGTCAGGTGGAATCCCATTTCAATCCATTTGGTGACAGCGGAGTGTTAGGGCGAGTCATGTGCATGGTTTGCGCTAAACGTACCATAGGCACAGAAATCGTTTTGGACGCACCCAATGGTACTCCTAGGTGACGAGGCTCAAGTGGATGCTCATTTTGGTCTATTTGGAGATAGTGCTAATCTTGACGCAAGATAGATGCTTGGTTTGCATTGAACGTACCATAGGCTCGAAAATCGTTTTGGACGCACCCGATGGTACTCCTAGGTGACGAGGCACACATGGATGCTCGTTTTGGTCTGTTTGGACATGGAGCTAATGTTGACACAAGATAGTTGCACGATTTGCGCTGAACGTACCATAGGCTCAGAAATAATTTTGGACAAACCCGATGGATCTCCACGGTGACATTGGTCATGTGGAATCTCGTTTCAATCCATTTGGAGACACTGTTAGAGTCAGTGCAAGATAGGTGCACAGTTTGTGACAAACCTAGATAAGAAATCATTTTGGGATGCACCCGATGGTACTTCTAGGTGATGAGGCCCAAGTGGTTACTTGTTTCAGTCTATTTGGAGATAGTGCTAATCTTGACGCAAGATAGTTGTACGGTTTGCGCCAAACGTACCACAAGCTCGAAAAATCGTTTTAGACACACCCGATGGTACTCCTAGGTGATGAGGCTTAAGTGGATGCTTGTTTTGGTCTGTTTGGAGATAGTGCTAACCTTGACACCAGATAGGTGCTTGTTTTGCGCCGAACGTAACATATGGTCAGAAATCATTTTGGACGCACCCGATAGATCTCCTATGTGACATTGGTCATGTGGAATCTCGTTTCAATCTATTTGGAGACAGTGGTAGTGTCAGTGCAAGATAGGTGCACGATTTGTGCCAAACGTACCATAGGCACAGAAATCGTTTTAGACGCACCCGGTGGTACTCCTAGATGACGTGGACCAAGTGGATGCTCGTTTTGGTATATTTGGAGATAGTGCTAATCTTGACGCAAGATAGGTGCACGGTTTGCGTTGAAGAACCATATGCTCAAAAATCATTTTAGACGTATCCGATGGTACTCCTAGGTGATGAGGCTCAATTGGATACTTGTTTTGGTCTGTTTGGAGATAGTGCGAGCCTTGACGCCAGATAGGTGCACGGTTTGCGCTGAACATACCGTAGGCTCAGAAATTATTTTGGATACACCCGATGGATCTCCTAGGTGACATTGGTCATGTGGAATCTCGTTTCAATCCATTTGGAGATAGCGGTACTGTCAGTGCAAGATAGGTGCACTGTTTGCGCTAAACGTACCATAGGCATAGAGATCATTTTGGATGCACCCGATGGTACTCCTAGGTGATGAGGCTTAAGTGGATGCTCGTTTTGGTCTATTTGGAGATAGTGCTAATCTTGATGCGAGATTGGTGCACGGTTTGCGTCGAACGTACCATAGACTCAGAAATCGTTTTGGACACACCTGATAGATCTCCTCTGTGACATTGGTCGTGTGGAATCTCGTTTCAATCCATTTGGACACAGTGGTAGTGTCAGTGCAAGATAGGTGCACGGTTTGCGCCAAACATCACTCAAAAATCGTTTTGGACGCATCCGATGGTACTCCTAGGTGACGAGGCTCAAGTGGATGCTCGTTTTGGTCTGTTTAGACATAGTGCTAACCTTGATGCGAGATTGGTGCACGGTTTGATTCGAACGTACCATAGGCTCAGAAATTGTTTTGGACGCGCTCGATGGTACTGATAGGTGACGAGGCTCAAGTGGATGCTCGTTTTGGTCTATTTAGACATAGTGCTAACCTTGACGCAAGAAAGGTGCATGGTTTGCACCGAACATAGCATAGGCTCATAAATCATTTTGGATGCACCCGATGGATCTCCTTTGTGACTTTGGTCAGGAGGAATCCCATTTCAATCCATTTGGTGACAACGGAGTCTTAGTGCAAGTTACGTGCACGGTTTGCACTAAACGAACCACAGGCATAGAAATAGTTTTAAACGCACCCAATGGTACTCCTAGGTGACGAGGCTCAAGTGTATGCTCATTTTGGTCTGTTTGGAGATAGTGCTAATCTTGACGGAAGATAGAGGCTCGGTTTGCATCGAACGTACCATAGGCTCGAAAATCGTTTTGGACGCACTCGTTGGTACCCCTAGGTGACGAGGCACACATGGATGCTCGTTTTGGTTTGTTTGGACATAGAGCTAATCTTGACACAAGATATTTTCACGGTTTGCACCGAACATACCATAGGCTCTAAAATCATTTTGGACGCACGCGATGGATCTTCGCGATGACATTGGTCATGTGAAATCTCGTTTCAATCCATTTGCAGACACTATTAGAGTCAGTGCAAGATAGGTGCACGGTTTGCGCCAAACGTAGATAAGAAATCATTTTGGGATGCACCCGACGGTACTTCTAGGTGATGAGGCCCAAGTGGTTACTTGTTTCAGTCTATTTGGAGATAGTGCTAATCTTGACGCAAGATAGTTGCACGGTTTGCGCCGAACGTACAACAGGCTTGAAAATCGTTTCAGACACACCCAATGGTACTCCTAGGTGAGGAGGCTCAAGTGGATGCTCCTTTTGGTCTATTTGGAGATAGTGCTAATTTTGACGCAAGATAGATGCACGGTTTGCGCCGAACGTACCATAGGCTTAGAAATTATTTTGGACGCACCCGATAGTACTCCTAGGTGACGAGGCTCAATTGGATGGTCGTTTTGGTCTGTTTGGAGATACTGCTAACCTTGACTCTAGATAGGTGCACGGTTTGCGCCGAACGTACCGTAGGCTCAGAAATTGTGTTGGATGTACCCGATGGATCTCCTAGGTGACATTGGTCATGTGGAATCTCGTTTCAATCCATATGGAGACAGCAGTACTATCAGTGCAAGATAGGTGCACTGTTTGCGCCAAACGTACCAAAGTCATAGAAATCATTTTGGACGCCCCCGATGGTGCTCCTAGGTGACGAGGCTTAAGTGGATACTTGTTTTGGTCTGTTTGGAGATAGTGCTAGTCTTGATGCGAGATTGGTGCACGGTTTGCGTCGAACGTACCATAGGCTCAGAAATCATTTTGGACACACCTGATGGATCTCCTATGTGACATTGGTCATGTGGAATCTCGTTTCAATCCATTTAGAGAAAGTGGTAGTGTCAGTGCAAGGTAGGTGCACGGTTTGCGCCAAACATCGCTTAGAAATCGTTTTGGACGCACCTGATGGTACTCCTAGGTGACGAGGCTCATGTGGATGCTCGTTTTGGTGTGTTTGGAGATAGTGCTAACCTTGATGCGAGATTGGTGCACGGTTTGCATCGAACGTACCATAGGCACGGAAATCATTTTGGACGCGCTCGATGGTACTCCTAAGTGACGAGGCTCAAGTGTGAAAGGATCAAGATGCCTAAGAGGGGGGGTGAATTGGGCTTTTCTAAAACTTAATTGCAAGAATTAAATCCTACAAGCCAAACTTCACCCCTAATGCCTACTAGTGTTCCCTGTGATTCTACCGGTAAAAGTTTTGCACCCTAAGTTCCAATCCTAGACTAGCATGGCAATTCTAGGAAAGTAAACAAGCAATGAAAGTAATACACGAATGTAAATGCTTGAAAGTAAGGGTTAGGAACAAGACGATGTTTTGCCGAGGTATCGGAGAGTCGCCACTCCCCACTAGTCCTCGTTGGAGCACCCGCGCAAGGGTGTAGCTCCCCCTTGATCCGCACATGGATCAAGTGCTCTCTATGGGTTGATTCTTCGACACTCCGTCGCGGCGAATCACCCAAAACCGCTCACAACATGAGTTGGGTCACCCACACTCTCGTCGGATGATCACCAAACTCCCAATCACCACCAAACCGTCTAGGTGATGGCGATCACCAAGAGTAACAAGCTAGAACTCTCACTTGACCACAACAAAGCTAATAAGAAGATGGATGCACACTTGTTACACTCTTGTCACTAGAGAGGATTCTAAAACTTTGATTCTCAAATCACTATCCTCACTAGGGCTCTTGCACTCCCTTGCACTTCAAAGGTGTTTCTCAGCTGAACAAATGAGCAAGAGACCTCTAAGAGAGGTGGAGGAGTTGTATTTATACACCCCTCAGACAAATCCAACTATTACCTGCCGAATCAGCAAAACGCGCACTGACCGGACGCGTCGGTTGACATGACCGGACGCGCCGGTCAAGTGTAACGGTCAGAAATCGAGAGTTAGCGCTAAGTGACCGGACGCGCCGGTCTGAGATGACCGGACGCGCCGGTCTGAGATGACCGGACGCGTCCGATCATGCAAGTGCCTAACTGGAAACTGATCTGACGCTCGACCGCGTCCGATCATAGGTGATCGGACGCGTCAGGTCACCTTGGGACCTTACTGGAACATGACCGGACATGCCGATCAGTTCACAGTCATGTCCGATTACACTATTTACCCTCTGGAACATGTGTCAGACTGACCACCGCGTCCGGTCCTCTCAAGGACCGCGTCCGATCAATCAGTTAACAACGCAGTGACTTGTTAGTACTGACCAGACGCGTCCGGTCATGACCAGGACCGCGTCCGGTCAAGGGTAAACTGCTCAAACGTCTTCTAAATGCGACGCAACTTGTACCAAGTTGCTTCCAACTGAACTTTGAGCTTTTCTAGAGCTTCCTAGTGCTAAGTTTGACAAGTGTGCACCACACCTAAACAAAAGACTTACCTAGGTCAAGCTACTCGCTCATGCCCCCCTTTATAGTACGGTCAAAGGAAGAAACAAAGATCCTAACGACTATTCTAGATGTAACTCAACACCTTGACATCCGGAACTAACCGTCCTTAATCTTATCGTTGATCCTTTGAAAACCAAAACGATTTCCATCAAGGGACATGAATACCACAGTGCCCAAAGTAGTTATCATCTCCATGACTTAACTTACCACTGTTTCTACAAAACACACGTTGGTCATGGTAATAATGCGTTGTCATTAATTGCCGAAACCAACACCGGGGCCTAGATGCTTTCAATCTCCCCCTTTTTGGTGATTGATGACAACACTTTAGATTTAGAAGATATAAGTTGAGGTTTTTTATCATGCTTGGTTCACATAAGCATAAAGCTGTAAGCACAAGGTGTTAGTCATTGCTTATGTGTTCCAAGCCAACTGAGTGTACTCATAAGATAAAACATAAAGAGTTAGTACACATAAATATAGCTCATATGAAATCGGAGTAAGGCACGGAAGCACAAACTTATGAGCTAAACACCATTAAGAGACATAGATAAGATATAGTCTCACAAACTCAAAGTCACATAATGCAGGGCGAGAAAAATAAACATGATGCATGAATGTAGCACACATGGAAAAACGAAACCCTCTACCAACACTCCCCCTGAATCTATGCTCTCTCTCCCCCTTTGGCATCAACCACCAAAAACTAATCTAAGGATCGAACGGGGGAACTGAAGTTGTCGTGTCGGGTGCCGAGGAGTGTGGAGTGATCACGAACTGTGAAGTATCCTCCTCAGAATCTGAACTGTCAGGCTGACCCTCTATAGATAGATGTGACAGAGAAGTGGTCTGGGTCGGTAGAGTAGGTGCAGCAACTGAAGGTGTAGTAGCAACTATAGGAGTAGTCACTGTCGCTTGAGCCTAAAAGACACCAAGAGTGGGATGATCTGTCGAAGCAACTGAAGATGGCAGAGTCTCTGTAGTGGCGGCTCCTGACACTGGAACTACAGCAGTCTCTGAAGCTGACATCTCTGAGGTAGTCACAACAGTAGTGTACGACAGTGATGGCTGTCCAGTCAGCTCACTATAGGTGGCACTTAAGTCAGTGAATGGAGTGCCTGAAAGAAGGTGAGGTCAAAGCTGAACTGGTGGAGTGAATCCTATCTAGATAGGAGTGTAGCTCGGAGACTGAAACGTCTGAGGCACCTGCTGCTGGGGGGAGGTGTACTGAAAACTCGGCTACCCCTGACTCTGAGGTCCACTGGACTATAAAGCTGGAGTCAGGACAGACGGTGGTGGAGGTACCCCAACAATGATAAGGTGGCGCATGAGCTCTAGGTACTACTGCTGAGTGGCTGCCTGCTGCCTCTGCATCTCGAACTGTTGTCGCTAGAACTCTAGCTGCTGTCTCTGGAGCTCGTCCTGACGAGCCTGAATCTGAGCGAACGCGGTAGCTGTGTCCTGAGCCTGTCTCTGCATTTGGACCTCCTATCTCTCTTGAGCCAGAGCCACCGCCCTCATGGTCGTGAGGCCGAGGAGAGCGGTACCGGGGGATGGGCTGATAGTCCTCATATGTGCTGTCAGTAGCAACATCCTCGGCTTGATCAGCTGGCTAAGCATCTAGATCTGCTAGCTCTGCCTCAGCAAGACCCTCAACGGTCTCGTCCTGCTCAGCAGCTGTCTCTGGTACCTCTGGCCTCTAACGCTATCCTAGGCCAGGTGCCTGCTCTTTGGTAACTGATGCCCACAACTGTCGGATGTCATGCTCTGGAAAGGCTGTGGTGGTATCAGAAATTTCTGCTCTAATCTCTACAGGCAACTCACAGGCAGATCTGATGATGAAGCATATCCACTGAGCGTACGGTAGCTGCCTGTGACCCTTGAAGCCCTCTACCAAGGTGTCCTCCATCTCACAAAGCATCAGATCCCAAAGGTCAAACGGGGTCTATGAGATGAGGTGATGTACTATCCATAGCTGCATGCGAGTCAGGCCCTCTCTATATCTAAGCCTCAGAAGTAGAGTCCTCCTCACTATAGCATTAAGAACCCTGGCTATGGGTGTTAGGCTGGCTGGTGTACGTCGAGACCCCTCGCCAAAAGGCTCATGGAAACAGGGACGGATCATATCTATAGGGGGCACTGTCCCACCGTGAGGGCGTCTCGGAGGTGCAGTCTGTCCGAAACACAGCTGATGAATCTTTGTCTCTAAAGCAAGGAGTCTGAGAATCTCCCGTACCCTGGTGCTGTAGAGTCTGCAGTCACGACCTCTGAAAGCAAAGTGTATAAACTGATGTGCTGAGTCAATCCACAGTGAGGAGTAAAACTCTCTGACCCAGGTCCCGCAGTATGCTCCAGTCCGTCTAAGAAGATCTGATAATCCAGGCAGAAAGGACAGATACGGACGAAGCTGCTCAACAACCACCTCAACTAGGGCCTCCAGTCGACAGACTCTCTGAGGTCTGAAAGCAATCCCGCTGTCGACATAAGCCCTGTAGAAGTCCTCCTGCAGAGGAGTGTAGAAACCCTTTGAGGCCCGGGGATCCCGCTGAGGTGGAAACCACCGAGTGACCTCAACGAACCTGAGGGCCTGACCTGTCTGGCTGTAGCACCCCTGAGGTCAAAGTGCTCAACTAGGGGTGACCTTGAGCCCTAGGAGGTGGACGACCTCCATGGCGCTGACCCTCTGGCCTGGGAGTCACCTGAGCCCACATACGTCCTGAGCGACGATGCTGTGGAGAGTGTGCTGTCTGCTCCTCAGTCTCCTCTAGATCCTCTGTAGGCTGCTCTGTAGGTGCATCCACTGTCTCCTCTGTGGCCTCTGTACCAAGTTGTCGACCTTCAAGGTGAAAGTGACTCTCGCTAATACGAATACCACTGCTCCTGCCACCTCTCTCAGCTGCCTCTGCTACATCTACAACTGCCTGAGCTACCTCTGCCTCTATAAGTGTTCTTTTTATCTTCTTGGCAGCAATCTTTACTCGCTTGCCACGAGCTACCTCTGTCCTCCTGGGGGGACTGTCATCCCCGTCACTAGGTGCCCCACCAGCGTTCTTGCAGCGAACCATACTGACAAACTGCTGTACTGAGAAACACTAGAAAGTAGCAGATGATGTACTGACACTCATGAGGCTTGGCCTCAATCCGTATCCGCAGGCTTGGCCTCGGATTCACAACTGATCACCTGACACACTCAGCACTGACAGGACAAACTGAAATGATAGAATAGATGGATCTACTATAAGCAACATATATTATCTAAAAAGATAAGTGAGATCCTAATAAGAGCAAGCGTATGAGGTAAGATATGAGAGGACCGCGATAGCTACCTCGACGAGCAAAGATCCAATGAGCGGAAGACGATCTCGACGCGCTAGGGTTACCCGGAGACGGCGATCGAAACCCTGGAGTACCGAGAGATCGACGACTGAATTAGTAATTTACCGAAAAATCAACGGTAAACCCTAATCCAAGGCAGAGACGTCACCTTGCGGAGACGGAGACGATCACGGAGACGGAGACGATCGCAGAGATGAAAATTCACGAAAAACCTCGGCGAACGGATCGGGTGGCTAGGGTTAGGGTTTTCGCGGCGGTGGGCAAGAGCCTCGGATCTGTCAGCGCGCGCATGGCAGGGAGCAGGCATGAGAAGGTGGTGGCATGTTGTGCGAAGCTGCTCCGGTGGCTCGATGGACGGCGGCGCAGGGCAGCTATGGTGGCGCGGCGGCGCTGGGTTGCTACGGGCGCGGGCGAGGAAGGTGCGGTCGTGGCGAGGAAGGCGGTTGCGAAGGTGGCTACGCGCAGGAGCACGTGACGGTGGTGGCGCGGCGGCTCGGCGAGACAGCGGAGCTCGGAATCTCGGTGAGAACGGGCGGTAGCGGATGAAAAGAGAAAAAACAAGATCCAATCGTATGGTTAAAAGGGGTGAGATCCGCTTTTTACGTGAAGACCAGACGCGGTGGTCGAATGACCGGACGCGGTGGAGGCAGCGTCCGGTCACACTCCAGTAAGCTCTTGGAACGACCGGACGCGTCCGATTATGCACGATCGGATGCTGACAGAGTCCGGTCACACTTTGCCCGGAAAACTGAAACGGATGATCGGACGCGGTGGTGTGGCCAGGACCGGACGCGGTGGTCAGCAACTGCGCGTCCGGTGCAGCGTCCGGTTAGAGGTTTCGAAGAAAAACTTCGGGAATGACCGGACGCGGTGGTGGACACTGGGACCGGACGTGAGGTTCTTTAGGGCACGCTTGAAAGCGAGCACACATGCACACACTAAACATGATATCGGGCCTAGATGCGGTAAGGTACAACAAGCTACCAATCATAGAACGGTAAAGAGTTTGATCAATTGGTTTACCTCTCTCATCTAGGTCGAGATGTCCATTAGTTGGCATTGGTGTCTTGATTGGCTTGCATTCTTCCATCTTGAATCTTTTGAGAAGATCCTTGGTATACTTTTCTTGAGAGATGAAAATCCCTTCTCTCATTTGCTTGACTTGAAAACCAAGGAAGAATGTTAGCTCACCAATCATTGACATCTCGAACTCCTTCGACATCAATTCACCAAATTCCTTGCAATAATCTTCATTTGTTGACCCAAAGATGATATCATCAACATAGACTTGACAAATGAAGATCTCTCCATTAAACTTCTTGGTGAATAGTGTGGTGTCAACCTTCCCAATAATGAAGCCTTTCTCAATGAGGAAGTCCCGGAGGCGCTCATACCACGCTCTAGGGGCTTGCTTGAGCTCATATAGCGCCTTGGACAACCTATAAACATGATTAGGATATCTAGGGTCTTCAAACCCGGGAGGTTGTTCAACATAGACTAGTTCATTTATGAAGCCATTTAAAAAAGCACTTTTCACATCCATTTGATATAGTTTCATATCATGATGTGATGCATCTGCAAGAAAGATACGAATGGCTTCAAGTCTTGCAACGGGTGCAAAAGTCTCTCCAAAATCAAGACCTTCAACTTGAGAGAACCCTTTTGCTACTAGTCTTGCCTTGTTTCTTACTACTACGCCTTGATCATCTTGCTTGTTGCGGAACACCCACTTGGTTCCAATGACTCTTGCGCATTTTGGATGCTCTTCAAGTGTCTAAACTTGATTGCGGGCGAAGTTGTTCAATTCTTTATGCATGGCATTCACCCAATCCGGATCTTGAAGAGCTTCTTCTACATTCTTAGGTTCAAGACAAGAGACAAAAGAGTGATGTTCAACAAAAGAAGTAAACTTTTGAGATCGAGTCATTACACCCTTTGAAGGACTTCCTATGATGAGATCTTGTGGATGTGCTTGAAGTAGGGGTGAGTTTCTTTGATCAACCATTTGAGGAGTAGGATGGGGAGCATCAACATCTTGAGCTTGTGCCTCGGCTTGTTGATGAGAGACATGAGTATCTTCATTTTCAACTCTCATTCTTGTCATCATCTTGAGGCACATATGATGAAGATGGTGGATTGACAAT
The DNA here is from genome assembly GCA_038087645.1 of Saccharum hybrid cultivar R570. Classification (NCBI taxonomy): domain Eukaryota; kingdom Viridiplantae; phylum Streptophyta; class Magnoliopsida; order Poales; family Poaceae; genus Saccharum; species Saccharum hybrid cultivar. Next base: position 243,240 of record JAQSUU010000835.1, on the reverse strand, counting down.
TTGTACATCGTCTTCATCATCTTTAGGCTTGATGTCTCCCACCGGCATGTTCTTCATGGCCTCTCTCAATGGTTCATCACCTACATCATCACAATTCTCAATTGCTCCTTGGGAGCCGTTTGATTCATCAAATTTCACATCATATGTTTCTTCAACCAAACTGGTGGCATGGTTAAATACTCTATATTCTTTGGACTTTGATGAGTAACCAACAAGAAAACCAATATCACAACGTCTTTGGAACTTCCCTAGGTGTTGACGCTTCTTGTAGATGTAGCATTTGCAACCAAACACCCGGAAGAATGAGACGTCCAGCTTTTTCCCATTTAGCAACTCATAAGGGGTCTTGCAAAGGAACTTTTGTAGGAAGAGGCGATTTAAAGCATAGCATGCGGTGTTGATTGTCTCGGCCCACAATTTCTCTGGTGTGTTGTACTCATCTAGCATTGTTCTTGCAAGAGTGATCAAGGTCCAGTTCTTTCTCTCAACTACACCATTTTGTTGAGGAGTGTAGGTTGATGAAACTTCATGCTTGATTCCAATTTCATCATAATAAGCTTCAATGTTGGTGTTGTCAAACTCTTTGCCATTGTCACTTCTAATTTTCTTTATCTTGACTTCAAATTCATTTTGAGCTCTCTTTGCAAACTTCTTGAAGCAATTTGCCACTTCGGATTTGTCATGAAGAAAGAAAGTCCAAGTGTATCTTGAGTAGTCATCCACAATCACTAGGCAATAGAGATTTCCACCCAAGCTCTTGTAAGTTGTAGGACCAAACAAATCCATGTGTAGAAGTTCTAGTACTCTTGATGTTGACATGTAAGCTTTGGTTGGATGAGTGTTTGCAACTTGTTTGCCAGCTTGACATGCACTACAAGGTTTGTCCTTCTCAAACTTTACATCCTTCAAACCTCTCGCTAATTCTTTCTTCAATAGCTTGTTGAGAGTGTTCATTCCAACATGAGCAAGCCTCCTATGCCAAAGCCATCCAAGTGTAGTTTTGGTGAATAAACATGTCATCAAGTTTGCATCTTCGGAGGTGAAGTCAACAAGATAGAGATTATTGTATCTAAAGCCCTTGAAAATCACTTGCTTGTCATCTATCTTTGTAACAACCACTTCATTTGGACTAAACAAGCATTGGTAGCCAAGGTCACAAAGTTGCCCAACGGATAGTAAGTTGAAACTCAATGAAGCAACATAGAGCACATTTGAGAGAGAGTGATCATTTGATATTGCAATCTTGCCTATACCCTTGACTTTGCTCTTTGAATTGTCCCCAAATGTGATCTTGTCTTGACATACCCCATTCTCTTCAAGTGAGGTGAACATACGAGTATCACCGGTCATGTGTTGTGTGCAACCACTATCAATCACCCAATGAGATCCACCGGTCTTGTAGTTCACCTACACACAAGAGATCAAGCCTTTTGTTTAGGGACCCAAACTTGAGAGGGGCCCTTAACTTTCTCAACTAGTGACTTGGCAACCCATAGTTTCTTAGGCCTATTCTTGTTAGGGGGACCCAAGAACATGACTTTCATCTTTCCACTTGAGTCTTTTCTAAGCATGTAATGAGCATTGAAAGCAAAGGGTCTAGCATGCTTGGGCAAGGGTTGTGGTGGTGGAGTTTTGCACTCATGAGCAAAATGACCTTCTTGTCCACACTCAACACATCTCTTTGGCTTGGGCTTTGACTTGCTTTGTTGTTGTTGAGTTTTGACCTTCTTCTCTTGATTTGCCAAGTAACCAATGCCACTTCTATCCATCTTCATGATGGTGTTCATAAGTAGCTCACTTTGCAAATGTTGGCCTCTTATGAACTTGCTTAGGCCGGTCTTGAGATGCTCTTTTTCTTGCTTGAGCTTCTTATTTTCTTCAATAAGTGACTCATTTGAAGCTTGCTTTTCAAGAGCCATCAACTTCTTGTTCTCATTCTTAAGCATCTCAATTTGGAGATAGTGCAACTTGTTTCAGTCTATTTGGAGATAGTGCTAATCTTGATGCAAGATAGATGCACGGTTTGTGCCGAACGTAACATAGGGTCAGAAATCCTTTTGGATGCACCAGATAGATCTCCTATGTGACATTGGTCATGTGGAATCTCATTTCAATCCATTTGGAGACAGTGGTAGTGTCAGTGCAAGATAGGTGCACGGTTTGTGCCAAACGTACCACAGGCACAGAAATCGTTTTGGACACACCCGATGGTACTCCTAGGTGACATGGCTCAAGTGGATGCTCATTTTGGTATGTTTGGAGATAGTGCTAATCGTGACGCAAGATAGGTGCACGGTTTGCGTTGAACGTACCATAGGCTCATAAATCGTTTTAGACGCATCTGATGGTACTCCTAGGTGACGAGACTCAATTGGATAGTCTTTTTGGTCTATTTGGAGATAGTGCTAATCTTGATAGGTGCATGGATTGTGCCAAATGTACCATAGGGTTAGAAATCGTTTTGGATGCACCTGATGGTACTCCTAGGTGACGAGGCATAAGTGAATGCTAGTTTTGGTCTGTTTGGAGATAGTGTTAATCTTGACGCAAGATAGGTGCACTGTTTGCGCCGAACGTACCATAGGTCCAGAAATCGTTTTGGACGCACCCGATGGATCTTTTCAGTGACATTGGTCATTTGGAATCGCATTTCAATCTATTTGGAGACACTTTAGAGTCAGTGTAGGATAGGTGCACGGTTAGCGCCAAACGTAGATCAGAAATCATTTTGGAATGCACCCGATGGTACTTCAAGGTGACGAGGCTCAAGTGGTTACTTGTTTTAGTCTATTTAGAGATAGCGCTAATCTTGACGCAAGATAGGTGCACGGTTTGCGTCGAACGTACCATAGGCTCAAAAATCATTTTGGACGCATCCGATGGTACTCCTAGGTGATGAGGCACACGTGGATGCTCGTTTTGGTCTGTTTGGACATAGAGCTAATCTTGACACAAGATAGGTGCACGGTTTGCGCCGAACGAAACATTGGCTCAGAAATCATTTTGGACGCACCCGATGGATCTCCTTGGTGACATTGGTCATGTGGAATCTCGTTTCAATACATTTGGAGACACTGTTAGAGTTAGTGCAAAATAGGTGCACGGTTTGCGCCAAACATAGATTAAAAATCATTTTGGGATGAACCCGATGGTACTTCTAGGTGATGAGGCTCAAGTTGTTACTTGTTTCAGTCTATTTAGAGATAGTGCTAATCTTGACGCAAGATAGGTGCACGGTTTGCGTCGAACGTACCATAGGCTCAAAAATCATTTTGGACGCACTCGATGGTACTCCTAGGTGACAAGGCACACGTGGATGCTCGTTTTGGTCTGTTTGAACATAGAGCTAATCATGACACAAGATGGGTGCAAGGTTTGCGTCGAACGTAGCACAGGCTCAGAAATCATTTTGGACGCACCCGATGGATCTCCTCGGTGACATTGGTCGTGTGGAATCTTGTTTCAATCCATTTGGAGACACTGTTAGAGTCAGTGAGAGATACTTGCATGGTTTGCGCCAAACGTAGATCAGAAATCATTTTGGGATGCACCCAATGGTACTTCTAGGTGACGAGGCTCAAGTGGTTACTTGTTTCAATCTATTTGGAGATAGTGCTAATCTTGACGTAAGATAGATGCATGGTTTGCGCCGAACGTAACATAGGGTCAGAAATCCTTTTGGACGCACCCGATAGATCTCCTATGTGACATTGGTCATGTGGAATATCATTTCAATCCATTTGGAGACAGTGGTAGTGTCAGTGCAAGATAGGTGCACGGTTTGCGCCAAACGTACCTAGGCACAGAAATCGTTTTAGACACACCCGATGGTACTCCTAGTTGACGTGGCTCAAGTGGATGCTCATTTTTATATGTTTGGAGATAGTGCTAATCTTGACGCAAGATAGGTGCACCGTTTGCGTTGAACGTACCATAGGCTCAGAAATCATTTTGGACGCATCCGATGGTACTCCAAGGTGACGAGGCTCAATTGGATAGTCCTTTTGGTCTGTTTGGAGATAGTGCTAATCTTGATAGGTGCATGATTTGTGCCAAATGTACCATAGGGTTAGAAATCGTTTTGGACGCACCTGATGGTACTCCTAGGTGACGAGGCACAAGTGAATGCTCGTTTTGGTCTGTTTGGAGATAGTGCTCATCTTGACGCAAGATAGGTGCACGGTTTGCGCCGAACGTACCATAGGCTCATAAACCATTTTGGACGCACCCGATGGATCTTCTCAGTGACATTGGTCATTTGGAATCGCGTTTCAATCTATTTGGAGACACTTTAGATTCAGTGCAAGATAGGTGCACAGTTTACGCCAAACGTAGATCAGAAATCATTTTGGGATGCACCCGATGGTACTTGTAGGTGATGAGGCTCAAGTGGTTACTTGTTTCAGTCTATTTAGAGATAGTGCTAATCTTGACGCAAGATAGGTTTACAGTTTGCGTCGAACGTACCATAGGCTAGAAAATCATTTTGGACGAACTCAATGGTACTCATAGGTGACGAGGCACACGTGGATGCTTGTTTTGGTCTGTTTGGACATAGAGCTAATCATGACACAAGATGGATGCAAGGTTTGCGCCGAACGTAGCACAGGCTCAGAAATCATTTTGGACGCAACCGATGGATCTCCTCGGTGACATTGGTCGTGTGGAATCTTGTTTCAATCCATTTGGAGACACTGTTAGAGTCAGTGCAAGATAGGTGCACGGTTTGCGCAAAACGTAGATCAGAAATCATTTTGGGATGCACCCGATGGTACTTCTAGGTGACGAGGCTCAAGTGGTTACTTGTTTTAGTCTATTTAGAGATAGTGCTAATTTTGACGCAAGATAGGTGCACGGTTTGCGTCGAATGTACCATAGGCTCGAAAATCATTTTGGACGCACTCGATGGTACTCCTACATGACGAGGCAGACGTGGATGCTCGTTTTGATCTGTTTGGACATAGAGCTAATCATGACACAACATGGGTGCAAGGTTTGCGCCCAACGTAGCACAGGCTCAGAAATCATTTTGGACGCACCCGATGGATCTCCTCGGTGACATTGGTCGTGTGGAATCTTGTTTCAATCCATTTGGAGACACTATTAGAGTCAGTGCAAGATAGGTGCACGTTTTGCACCAAACATAGATCAGAAATCATTTTGGGATGCACCCGATGGTACTTCTAGGTGACGAGGCTCAAGTGGTTACTTGTTTCAGTCTATTTGGAGAATAGCTAATCTTGACGCAAGATAGATGCGTGGTTTGCGCCGAACGTAACGTAGGGTCAGAAATCCTTTTGGACGCACCCGATAGATCTCCTATGGGACATTGGTCATGTGGAATCTCATTTCAATCCATTTGGAGGTGGTAGTGTCAGTCCAAGATAGGTGCACGGTTTGCGCCAAACATACCATGGGCACAGAAATTATTTTGGACACACCCGATGGTACTCCTAGGTGACGTGGCTCAAGTGGATGCTCATTTTGGTATGTTTGGAGATAGTGCTAATCTTGACGCAAGATAGGTGCACGGTTTGCGTTGAACGTACCATAGGCTTAGAAATCGTTTTGGACGCATCCGATGGTACTCCTAGGTGACGAGGCTCAATTGGCTAGTCCTTTTGGTCTGTTTGGAGATAGTGCTAATCTTGATAGGTGCATGGTTTGTGCCAAATGTACCATAGGGTTAGAAATCGTTTTGGACGCACCTGATGGTACTCCTAGGTGACGAGGCACAAGTGAATGCTCGTTTTGGTCTGTGTGGAGATAGTGCCAATCTTGACGCAACATAGGTGCACTGTTTGCGCCGAACGTACCATAGGCTTAGAAATCATTTTGGACGCACCCGATGGATCTTCTTAGTGACATTGGTCATTTGGAATCTCGTTTCAATCTATCTGGAGACACTTTAGATTCAGTGCAAGATAGATGCATGGTTTGCGAGAAACGTAGATCAGAAATCATTTTGGGATGCACCCGATGGTACTTCTAGGTGACGAGGCTCAAGTGGTTACTTGTTCCAGTCTATTTAGAGATAGTGCTAATCTTGACGCAAGATAGGTGCACGGTTTGCGTCGAACGTACCATAGGCTCGAAAATCGTTTTGGACGCACCCGATGGTACTCCTAGGTGACGAGGCACACGTGGATGGTCGTTTTGGTCTGTTTGGAGATAGTGCTAATCTTGACGCAAGATAGGTGCACAGTTTGCATCGAAAATACTTGGAAATCATTGTTGGATGTTCCCGATGGATCTCCTCGGGGACATTGGTCGTGTGGAATCTTGTTTCAATCCATTTAGAGACAGAATTAGAGTCAGTGCAAGATAGGTGCACGGTTTATGCCAAACGTAGATTAGAAATCATTTTGGGATGCACCCGATGGTACTTCTAGGTGACGAGGCTCAAGTGGTTACTTGTTTCTGTCTATTTGGAGATAGTGCTAATCTTGATGCAAGATAGATGCACGGTTTGCGCCGAATGTAACGTAGGGTCCGAAATCCTTTTGGACGCACCCGATAGATCTCCTATGTGACATTGGTCATATGGAATCTCATTTCAATCCATTTGGAGACAGTGGTAGTGTCAGTCCAAGATAGGTGCACGGTTTGCGCCAAACGTACCATAGGCACAGAAATCGTTTTGGACGCACCCTACTCCTAGGTGACGTGGCTCAAGTGGATGCTCATTTTGGTTTGTTTGGAGATAGTGCTAATCTTGACGCAAGATAGGTGTATGGTTTGCGTTGAACGTACCATAGGCTCAGAAATCATTTTGGACGCATCCGATGGTACTCCTAGGTGACGAGGCTCAATTGGATAGTCCTTTTGGTCTGTTTGGAGATAGTGCTAATCTTGATAGGTGCATGGTTTGTGCCAAATGCACCATAGGGTTAGAAATCATTTTGGACGCACCTGATGGTACTACTAGGTGACGAGGCACAAGTGAATGCTCGTTTTGGTATGTTTGGAGATAGTGCTAACCTTGACGCAAGATAGGTGCTCTGTTTGCGCCGAACGTACCATAGGCGCAGAAATCATTTTGGATGCACCCGATGGATTTTCTCAGTGACAATGGTCATTTGGAATCTCGTTTCAATCTATTTGGAGACACTTTAGAGTCAGTGCAAGATAGGTGCACAGTTTGCGTCAAACGTAGATCAGAAATCATTTTGGGATGCACCCGATGGTACTTCTAGGTGACGAGGCTCAACTGGTTACTTGTTTCAGTCTATTTAGAGATAGTGCTAATCTTGATGCAGGATAGGTGCACGGTTTGCGTCGAACGTACCATAGGCTCAAAAATCATTTTGGATGCACTCGATGGTACTCCTAGGTGACGAGGCAGACGTGGATGCTCGTTTTGGTCTGTTTGGACATAGAGCTAATCATGACACAAGATGGGTGCAAGGTTTGCGCCGAACGTAGCACAGGCTCAGAAATCATTTTGGACGCACCCGATGGATCTCCTCGGTGACATTGGTCGTATGGAATCTTGTTTCAATCCATTTGAAGACACTATTAGAGTCAGTGCAAGATAGGTGCACGGTTTGCACGAAACGTAGATCAGAAATCATTTTGGGATGCACTCGATGGTACTTCTAGGTGACGAGGCTCAAGTGGTTACTTGTTTATGTCTATTTGGAGATAGTGCTAATCTTGACGCAAGATAGATGCACGGTTTGCGCCGAACGTAACATAGGCTCGAAAATCATTTTGGACGCACCCGATGGATCTACTATGTGACATTGGTCATGTGGAATCTCATTTCAATCTATTTGGAGACAATGGTAGTTTCAGTCCAAGATAGGTGCACGGTTTGTGCCAAACGTACCATAGGCACAGAAATCATTTTGGACACACCCGATGGTACTCCTAGGTGACGTGGCTCAAGTGGATGCTCATTTTGGTATGTTTAGAGATAGTGCTAATCTTGACGCAAGATAGGCGCACGGGTTTGCGTTGAACGTACCATAGGCTTAGAAATCGTTTTGGATACATCCGATGGTACTCCTAGGTGACGAGGCTCAATTGGATAGTCCTTTTGGTCTGTTTGGAGATAGTGCTAATCTTGATAGGTGCATGGTTTGTGCCAAATGTACCATAGGGTTAGAAATCATTTTGGACGCACCTGATGGTACTCCTAGGTGATGGGGCACAAGTGAATGCTCGTCTTTGTCTGTTTGGAGATAGTGCTAATCTTGACGCAAGATAGGTGCACTGTTTGCGCTGAACGTACCATAGGCTCAGAAATCATTTTGGACGCACCCGATGGATCTTCTCAGTGACATTGGTCATTTGGAATCTCATTTCAATATATCTGGAGACACTTTAGATTCAGTGCAAGATAGGTGCATGGTTTGCGCCAAACGTAGATCAAAAATCATGTTGGGATGCACCCGATGGTACTTCTAGGTGACAAGGCTCAAGTGGTTACTTGTTTCTGTCTATTTGGAGATAGTGCTAATCTTGACGCAAGATAGGTGCACGGTTTGCGTCGAACGTAACATAGGGTCAGAAATCCGTTTGGACGCACCCGATAGATCTCCTATGTGACATTGGTCATGTGGAATCTTATTTCAATCCATTTGGAGACAGTGGCAGTGTCAGTCCAAGATAGGTGCACGGTTTGTGCCAAACGTACCATAGGCACAGAAATCGTTTTGGACGCACCCGATGGTACTCCTAGGTGATGTGGCTCAAGTGGATGCTCATTTTGGTATGTTTGGAGATAGTGCTAATCTTGGTGCAAGATAGGTGTATGGTTTGCGTTGAACGTACCATAGGCTCAGAAATGATTTTGGACGCATCCGATTGTACTCCTAGGTGACGAGGCTCAATTGGATAGTCCTTTTAGTCTGTTTGGAGATAGTGCTAATCTTGATAGGTGCATGGTTTGTGCCAAATGCACCATAGGGTTAGAAATCATTTTGGACGCACCTGATGGTACTCCTAGGTGACGAGGCACAAGTGAATGCTCGTCTTTGTCTGTTTGGAGATAGTGCTAATCTTGACGCAAGATAGGTGCACTGTTTGCGCCGAACGTACCATAGGCTCAGAAATCATTTTGGACGCACCCGATGGATCTTCTCAGTGACATTGGTCATTTGGAATCTCGTTTCAATATATCTGGAGACACTTTAGATTCAGTGCAAGATAGGTGCACGGTTTGCGCCAAACGTAGATCAGAAATCATGTTGGGATGCACCCGATGGTACTTCTAGTTGACAAGGCTCAAGTGGTTACTTGTTTCAGTCTATTTAGAGATAGTGCTAATATTGACGCAAGATAGGTGCACGGTTTGCGTCGAACGTACCATAGGCTCAAAAATCATTTTGGACGCACTCGATGGTACTCCTTGGTGACGAGGCAGACGTGGATGGTCGTCTTGGTCTGTTTGGACATAGAGCTAATCTTGACACAAGATAGGTGCACGGTTTGTGCCGAACGAAACATAGGCTCATAAATCATTTTGGACGCACCCGATGGATCTCCTCGGTGACATTGGTCATGTGAAATCTCGTTTCAATCCATTTGGAGACACTGTTAGAGTCAGTGCAAGATAGGTGCATGGTTTGCGCCAAACATAGATTAAAAATCATTTTGGGATGCACCCGATGGTACTTCTAGGTGACGAGGCTCAAGTGGTTATTTGTTTCAGTCTATTTAGAGATAGTGCTAATATTGACGCAAGATAGGTGTACGGTTTGCGTCGAACGTACCATAGGCTCGAAAATCATTTTGGACGCATTCGATGGTACTCCTAGGTGACGAGGCACACGTGGATGCTCGTTTTGGTCTGTTTGGACATAGAGCTAATCATGACACAAGATGGGTGCAAGGTTTGCGCCGAACGTAGCACAGGCTCAGAAATCATTTTGGACGCACCCGATGGATCTCCTCGGTGACATTGGTCGTATGGAATCTTGTTTCAATCCATTTGAAGACACTATTAGAGTCAGTGCAAGATAGGTGCACGGTTTGCACGAAACGTAGATCAGAAATCATTTTGGGATGCACCCGATGGTACTTCTAGGTGACGAGGCTCAAGTGGTTAGTTGTTTATGTCTATTTGGAGATAGTGCTAATCTTGACGCAAGATAGATGCACGGTTTGCGTCGAACGTAACATAGGGTCAGAAATCCTTTTGGACGCACCCGATAGATCTACTATGTGACATTGGTCATGTGGAATCTCATTTCAATCTATTTGGAGACAATGGTAGTTTCAGTCCAAGATAGGTGCACGGTTTGTGCCAAACGTACCATAGGCACAGAAATCATTTTGGACACACCCGATGGTACTCCTAGGTGACGTGGCTCAAGTGGATGCTCATTTTGGTATGTTTAGAGATAGTGCTAATCTTGACGCAAGATAGGCGCACAGGTTTGCGTTGAACGTACCATAGGCTTAGAAATCGTTTTGGATACATCCGATGGTACTCCTAGGTGACGAGGCTCAATTGGATAGTCCTTTTGGTCTGTTTGGAGATAGTGCTAATCTTGATAGGTGCATGGTTTGTGCCAAATGTACCATAGGGTTAGAAATCATTTTGGACGCACCTGATGGTACTCCTAGGTGATGGGGCACAAGTGAATGCTCGTCTTTGTCTGTTTGGAGATAGTGCTAATCTTGACGCAAGATAGGTGCACTGTTTGCGCTGAACGTACCATAGGCTCAGAAATCATTTTGGACGCACCCGATGGATCTTCTCAGTGACATTGGTCATTTGGAATCTCATTTCAATATATCTGGAGACACTTTAGATTCAGTGCAAGATAGGTGCATGGTTTGCGCCAAACGTAGATCAAAAATCATGTTGGGATGCACCCGATGGTACTTCTAGGTGACAAGGCTCAAGTGGTTACTTGTTTCTGTCTATTTGGAGATAGTGCTAATCTTGACGCAAGATAGGTGCACGGTTTGCGTCGAACGTAACATAGGGTCAGAAATCCGTTTGGACGCACCCGATAGATCTCCTATGTGACATTGGTCATGTGGAATCTCATTTCAATCCATTTGGAGACAGTGGCAGTGTCAGTCCAAGATAGGTGCACGGTTTGTGCCAAACGTACCATAGGCACAGAAATCGTTTTGGACGCACCCGATGGTACTCCTAGGTGACGTGGCTCAAGTGGATGCTCATTTTGGTATGTTTGGAGATAGTGCTAATCTTGGTGCAAGATAGGTGTATGGTTTGCGTTGAACGTACCATAGGCTCAGAAATGATTTTGGACGCATCCGATTGTACTCCTAGGTGACGAGGCTCAATTGGATAGTCCTTTTAGTCTGTTTGGAGATAGTGCTAATCTTGATAGGTGCATGGTTTGTGCCAAATGCACCATAGGGTTAGAAATCATTTTGGACGCACCTGATGGTACTCCTAGGTGACGAGGCACAAGTGAATGCTCGTCTTTGTCTGTTTGGAGATAGTGCTAATCGTGACGCAAGATAGGTGCACTGTTTGCGCCGAACGTACCATAGGCTCAGAAATCATTTTGGACGCACCCGATGGATCTTCTCAGTGACATTGGTCATTTGGAATCTCGTTTCAATATATCTGGAGACACTTTAGATTCAGTGCAAGATAGGTGCACGGTTTGCGCCAAACGTAGATCAGAAATCATGTTGGGATGCACCCGATGGTACTTCTAGTTGACAAGGCTCAAGTGGTTACTTGTTTCAGTCTATTTAGAGATAGTGCTAATATTGACGCAAGATAGGTGCACGGTTTGCGTCGAACGTACCATAGGCTCAAAAATCGTTTTGGACGCACTCGATGGTACTCCTTGGTGACGAGGCAGACGTGGATGGTCGTCTTGGTCTGTTTGGACATAGAGCTAATCTTGACACAAGATAGGTGCACGGTTTGTGCCGAACGAAACATAGGCTCATAAATCATTTTGGACGCACCCGATGGATCTCCTCGGTGACATTGGTCATGTGAAATCTCGTTTCAATCCATTTGGAGACACTGTTAGAGTCAGTGCAAGATAGGTGCATGGTTTGCGCCAAACATAGATTAAAAATCATTTTGGGATGCACCCGATGGTACTTCTAGGTGACGAGGCTCAAGTGGTTATTTGTTTCAGTCTATTTAGAGATAGTGCTAATATTGACGCAAGATAGGTGTACGGTTTGCGTCGAACGTACCATAGGCTCGAAAATCATTTTGGACGCATTCGATGGTACTCCTAGGTGACGAGGCACACGTGGATGCTCGTTTTGGTCTGTTTGGACATAGAGCTAATCATGACACAAGATGGGTGCAAGGTTTGCGCCGAACGTAGCACAGGCTCAGAAATCATTTTGGACGCACCCGATGGATCTCGTTGGTGACATTGGTCGTGTGGAATCTTGTTTCAATCCATTTGGAGACAGTATTAGAGTCTGTGCAAGATAGGTGCACGGTTTGCGCCAAACGTAGATCAGAAATCATTTTGGGATGCACCCGATGGTGCTCGATGGTACTCCTAGGTGACGAGGCACACGTGGATGCTCGTTTTGGTCTGTTTGGACATAGAGCTAATCATGACACAAGATGGGTGCAAGGTTTGCGCCGAACGTAGCACAGGCTCAGAAATCATTTTGGACGCACCCGATGGATCTCCTCGGTGACATTGGTCGTATGGAATCTTGTTTCAATCCATTTGAAGACACTATTAGAGTCAGTGCAAGATAGGTGCACGGTTTGCACGAAACGTAGATCAGAAATCATTTTGGGATGCACCCGATGGTACTTCTAGGTGACGAGGCTCAAGTGGTTACTTGTTTATGTCTATTTGGAGATAGTGCAAATCTTGACGCAAGATAGATGCACGGTTTGCGCCGAACGTAACATAGAGTCAGAAATCCTTTTGGACGCACCCGATAGATCTACTATGTGACATTGGTCATGTGGAATCTCATTTCAATCTATTTGGAGACAATGGTAGTTTCAGTCCAAGATAGGTGCACGGTTTGTGCCAAACGTACCATAGGCACAGAAATCATTTTGGACACACCCGATGGTACTCCTAGGTGACGTGGCTCAAGTGGATGCTCATTTTGGTATGTTTAGAGATAGTGCTAATCTTGACGCAAGATAGGCGCACGGGTTTGCGTTGAACGTACCATAGGCTTAGAAATCGTTTTGGATACATCCGATGGTACTCCTAGGTGACGAGGCTCAATTGGATAGTCCTTTTGGTCTGTTTGGAGATAGTGCTAATCTTGATAGGTGCATGGTTTGTGCCAAATGTACCATAGGGTTAGAAATCATTTTGGACGCACCTGATGGTACTCCTAGGTGATGGGGCACAAGTGAATGCTCGTCTTTGTCTGTTTGGAGATAGTGCTAATCTTGACGCAAGATAGGTGCACTGTTTGCGCTGAACGTACCATAGGCTCAGAAATCATTTTGGACGCACCCGATGGATCTTCTCAGTGACATTGGTCATTTGGAATCTCATTTCAATATATCTGGAGACACTTTAGATTCAGTGCAAGATAGGTGCATGGTTTGCGCCAAACGTAGATCAAAAATCATGTTGGGATGCACCCGATGGTACTTCTAGGTGACAAGGCTCAAGTGGTTACTTGTTTATGTCTATTTGGAGATAGTGCTAATCTTGACGCAAGATAGGTGCACGGTTTGCGTCGAACGTAACATAGGGTCAGAAATCCGTTTGGACGCACCCGATAGATCTCCTATGTGACATTGGTCATGTGGAATCTCATTTCAATCCATTTGGAGACAGTGGCAGTGTCAGTCCAAGATAGGTGCACGGTTTGTGCCAAACGTACCATAGGCACAGAAATCGTTTTGGACGCACCCGATGGTACTCCTAGGTGACGTGGCTCAAGTGGATGCTCATTTTGGTATGTTTGGAGATAGTGCTAATCTTGGTGCAAGATAGGTGTATGGTTTGCGTTGAACGTACCATAGGCTCAGAAATGATTTTGGACGCATCCGATTGTACTCCTAGGTGACGAGGCTCAATTGGATAGTCCTTTTAGTCTGTTTGGAGATAGTGCTAATCTTGATAGGTGCATGGTTTGTGCCAAATGCACCATAGGGTTAGAAATCATTTTGGACGCACCTGATGGTACTCCTAGGTGACGAGGCACAAGTGAATGCTCGTCTTTGTCTGTTTGGAGATAGTGCTAATCGTGACGCAAGATAGGTGCACTGTTTGCGCCGAACGTACCATAGGCTCAGAAATCATTTTGGACGCACCCGATGGATCTTCTCAGTGACATTGGTCATTTGGAATCTCGTTTCAATATATCTGGAGACACTTTAGATTCAGTGCAAGATAGGTGCACGGTTTGCGCCAAACGTAGATCAGAAATCATGTTGGGATGCACCCGATGGTACTTCTAGTTGACAAGGCTCAAGTGGTTACTTGTTTCAGTCTATTTAGAGATAGTGCTAATATTGACGCAAGATAGGTGCACGGTTTGCGTCGAACGTACCATAGGCTCAAAAATCGTTTTGGACGCACTCGATGGTACTCCTTGGTGACGAGGCAGACGTGGATGGTCGTCTTGGTCTGTTTGGACATAGAGCTAATCTTGACACAAGATAGGTGCACGGTTTGTGCCGAACGAAACATAGGCTCATAAATCATTTTGGACGCACCCGATGGATCTCCTCGGTGACATTGGTCATGTGAAATCTCGTTTCAATCCATTTGGAGACACTGTTAGAGTCAGTGCAAGATAGGTGCATGGTTTGCGCCAAACATAGATTAAAAATCATTTTGGGATGCACCCGATGGTACTTCTAGGTGACGAGGCTCAAGTGGTTATTTGTTTCAGTCTATTTAGAGATAGTGCTAATATTGACGCAAGATAGGTGTACGGTTTGCGTCGAACGTACCATAGGCTCGAAAATCATTTTGGACGCATTCGATGGTACTCCTAGGTGACGAGGCACACGTGGATGCTCGTTTTGGTCTGTTTGGACATAGAGCTAATCATGACACAAGATGGGTGCAAGGTTTGCGCCGAACCTAGCACAGGCTCAGAAATCATTTTGGACGCACCCGATGGATCTCGTTGGTGACATTGGTCGTGTGGAATCTTGTTTCAATCCATTTGGAGACAGTATTAGAGTCTGTGCAAGATAGGTGCACGGTTTGCGCCAAACGTAGATCAGAAATCATTTTGGGATGCACCCGATGGTGCTCGATGGTACTCCTAGGTGACGAGGCACACGTGGATGCTCGTTTTGGTCTGTTTGGACATAGAGCTAATCATGACACAAGATGGGTGCAAGGTTTGCGCCGAACGTAGCACAGGCTCAGAAATCATTTTGGACGCACCCGATGGATCTCCTCGGTGACATTGGTCGTGTGGAATCTTGTTTCAATCCATTTGAAGACAGTATTAGAGTCAGTGCAAGATAGGTGCACGATTTGCGCCAAACGTAGATCAGAAATCATTTTGGGATGCACCCGATGGTATTTCTAGGTGACGAGGCTCAAGTGGTTACTTGTTTTAGTCTATTTCGAGATAGTGCTAATCTTGACGC
Organism: Saccharum hybrid cultivar R570; assembly: GCA_038087645.1. NCBI lineage: Eukaryota > Viridiplantae > Streptophyta > Magnoliopsida > Poales > Poaceae > Saccharum > Saccharum hybrid cultivar. The sequence goes on along the minus strand of JAQSUU010000835.1, from coordinate 227,726 downwards.
AACATAGATGCACGGTTTGCGCCGAACGTAACATAGGGTCAGAAATCCTTTTGGACGCACCCGATAGATCTCCTATGTGACATTGGTCATGTGGAATCTCATTTCAATCCATTTGGAGACAGTGGTAGTGTTAGTCCATGATAGGTGCACGGTTTGCACCAAACGTACCATAGGCACAGAAATTATTTTGGACGCACCCGATGGTACTCCTAGGTGACGTGGCTCAAGTGGATGCTCATTTTGGTATGTTTGGAGATAGTGCTAATCTTGACGCAAGATAGGTGCATGGTTTGTGTTGAACGTACCATAGGCTCAGAAATCGTTTTGGATGCATCCGATGGTACTCTTAGGTGACGAGGCTCAATTAGATAGTCCTTTTGGTCTGTTTGGAGATAGAGCTAATCTTCATAGGTGCATGGTTTGTGCCAAATGTACCATAGGGTTAGAAATCGTTTTGGACGCACCTGATGGTACTCCTAGGTGACAAGGCACAAGTGAATGCTCGTTTTGGTCTGTTTGGAGATAGTGCTAATCTTGACGCAAGATAGGTCCACTGTTTGCGCTGAACGTACCATAGGCTCAAAAATCATTTTGGACGCACCCGATGGATCTTCTCAGTGACATTGGTCATTTGGAATCTCGTTTCAATCTATCTGGAGACACTTTAGATTCAGTGCAAGATAGATGCACGGTTTGCGCCAAACGTAGATCAGAAATCATTTCGAGATGCACCCGATGGTACTTCTAGGTGATGAGGCTCAAGTGGTTATTTGTTTCAGTCTATTTAGAGATATTGCTAATATTGACGCAAGATAGGTGCACGCTTTGCGTCGAACGTACCATAGGCTCGAAAATCATTTTGGACGCAATCGATCATACTCCTAGGTGACGAGGCACACATGGATGCTCGTTTTGGTGTGTTTGGACATAGAACTAATCATGACACAAGATGGGTGCAAGGTTTGCGCCGAACGTAGCACAGGCTCAGAAATCATTTTGGACACACCCGGTGGATCTCCTCAGTGACATTGATCGTGTGGAATCTTGTTTCAATCCATTTGGAGACAGTATTAGAGTCAGTGCAAGATAGGTGCACGGTTTGCGCCTAACATAGATTAAAAATCATTTTGGGATGCACCCGATGGTACTTCTAGGTGACGAGGCTCAAGTGGTTATTTGTTTCAGTCTATTTAGAGATATTGCTAATATTGACGCAAGATAGGTGCACGGTTTGCGTCGAACGTACCATAGGCTCAAAAATCATTTTGGACGCACTCGATGGTACTCCTAGGTGACGAGGCACACGTGGATGCTCGTTTTGGTCTGTTTGGGCATAGAGCTAATCATGACACAAGATGGGTGCAAGGTTTGCGCCGAACGTAGCACAGGCTCAGAAATCATTTTGGACGCACCCGATGGATCTGCTCGGTGACATTGGTCGTGTGGAATCTTGTTTCAATCCATTTGGAGACAGTATTTGAGTCAGCGCAAGATAGGTGCACGGTTTGCGCCGAACGTAACATAGAGTCAGAAATCCTTTTGGACGCACCTGATAGATCTCCTATGTGACATTGGTCATGTGGAATCTCATTTCAATCCATTTCGAGACAGTGGTAGGGTCAGTGCAAGATACGTGCACGGTTTGCGCCAAACGTACCATAGGCACAGAAATCATTTTGGACACACCCGATGGTACTCCTAGTTGACGTGGCTCAAGTGGATGCTCATTTTATATGTTTGGAGATAGTGCTAATCTTGACGCAAGATAGGTGCACGGTTTGCGTTGAATGTACCATAGGCTCAGAAATCGTTTTGGATGCATCCGATGGTACTCCAAGGTGACGAGGCTCAATTGGATAGTCCTTTTGGTCTGTTTGGAGATAGTGCTAATCTTGATAGGTGCATGATTTATGCCAAATGTACCATAGGATTAGAAATCATTTTGGACGCATCTGATGGTACTCCTACGTGACGAGGCACAAGTGAATGCTCGTTTTGGTCTATTTGGAGATAGTGCTAATCTTGACGCAAGATAGGTGCACTGTTTGCGCCGAACGTACCATAGGCTCAGAAATCATTTTGGACACACCCGATGGATCTTCTCAGTGACATTGGTCATTTGGAATCTCGTTTCAATCTATTTGGAGACACTTTAGAGTCAGTGCAAGATAGGTGCACGGTTTACGCCAAACGTAGATCAGAAATCATTTTGGGATGCACCCGATGGTACTTCTAGGTGACGAGGCTCAAGTGGTTACTTGTTTCAGTCTATTTAGAGATAGTGCTAATCTTGACGCAAGATAGGTGCACGGTTTGCGTCGATCGTACCATAGGCTAGAAAATCATTTTGGATGAACTCAATGGTACTCCTAGGTGACGAGGCACACGTGGATGCTTGTTTTGGTCTGTTTGGATATAGTGGGTGCAAGGTTTGCGCTGAACGTAGCATAGGCTCAGAAATCATTTTGGACGTAACCGATGGATCTCCTCGGTGACATTGGTCGTGTGGAATCTTGTTTCAATCCATTTGGAGACACTATTAGAGTCAGTGCAAGATAGGTGCACGGTTTGGGTAAAACGTAGATCAGAAATAAATTTGGGATGCACCCGATGGTACTTCTAGGTGACGAGGCTCAAGTGGTTACTTGTTTCAGTCTATTTGGAGATAGTGCTAATCTTGACGTAAGATAGATGCACGGTTTGCGCCGAACGTAACATAGGGTCAGAAATCCTTTTGGACGCACCCGATAGATCTCCTATGTGACATTGGTCATGTGGAATCTCATTTCAATCCATTTGGAGACAGTGGTAGTGTTAGTCCAAGATAGGTGCACGGTTTGCGCCAAACATACCATGGGCATAGAAATTATTTTGGACACACCCGATGGAACTCCTAGGTGACGTGGCTCAAGTGAATGCTCATTTTAGTATGTTTGGAGATAGTGCTAATCTTGACGCAAGATAGGTGCACGGTTTGCATTGAACGTACCACAGGCTTAAAAATCGTTTTGAACGCATCCGATGGTACTCCTAGGTGACGAGGCTCAATTGGCTAGTCCTTTTGGTCTGTTTGGAGATAGTGCTAATCTTGATAGGTGCATGGTTTGTGCCAAATGTACCATAGGGTTAGAAATCATTTTGGATGCACCTGATGGTACTCCTAGGTGACGAGGCACAAGTGAATGCTCGTTTTGGTCTGTTTGGAGATAGTGCCAATCTTGACGCAAGATAGGTGCAATGTTTGCGCTGAACATACCATAGGCTTAGAAATCATTTTGGACGCACCCGATGGATCTTCTTAGTGACATTGGTCATTTGGAATCTCGTTTCAATCTATTTGGAGACACTTTAGATTCAGTGCAAGATAGATGCACGGTTTGCGCCAAACGTAGATCAGAAATCATTTTGGGATGCACCCAATGGTACTTCTTGGTGAAGTGGCTCAAGTGGTTACTTGTTCCAGTCTATTTAGAGATAGTGTTAATCTTGATGCAAGATAGGTGCACGGTTTGCGTCGAAAGTACCATAGGCTCGAAAATCGTTTTGGACGCACCCGATGGTACTCCTAGGTGACGAGGCACATGTGGATGGTCGTTTTGGTCTGTTTGGAGATAGTGCTAATCTTGACGCAAGATAGGTGCACGGTTTGCGCCGAACGAAACATAGGCTCAGAAATCATTTTGGACGCACCCGATGGATCTCCTCGGTGACATTGGTCGTGTGGAATCTTGTTTCAATCCATTTGGAGACAGTATTAGAGTCATTGTAAGATAGGTGCACGGTTTGCGCCAAACATAGATCAGAAATCATTTTGGGATGCACCCGATGGTACTTCTAGGTGATGAGGCTCAAGTGGTTACTTGTTTCTGTATATTTAGAGATAGTGCTAATCTTGACGCAAGATAGATGCACGGTTTGCGCCGAATGTAACATAGGGTCAGAAATCCTTTTGGACGCACCCGATAGATCTCCTATGTGACATTGGTCATGTGGAATCTCATTTCAATCTATTTAGAGACAGTGGTAGTATCAGTCCAAGATAGGTGCACGGTTTGCGCCAAACGTACCATAGGCACAGAAATCGTTTTGGACGCACCCGATGGTACTCCTAGGTGACGTGGCTCAAGTGGATGCTCATTTTGGTATGTTTGGAGATAGTGCTAATCTTGACGCAAGATAGGTGTACGGTTTGCGTTGAATGTACCATAGGCTCAGAAATCATTTTGGACGCATCCGATGGTACTCCTAGGTGACGAGGCTCAATTGGATAGTCCTTTTGGTCTGTTTGGAGATAGTGCTAATCATGATAGGTGCATGGTTTGTGCCAAATGCACCATAGGGTTAGAAATCATTTTGGACGCACCCGATGGTACTCCTAGGTGACGAGGCACAAGTGAATGCTCGTTTTGGTCTGTTTGGAGATAGTGCTAATCTTGACGCAAGATAGTGCTAATCATTTTGGGATGCACCCGATGGTACTTCTAGATGACAAGGCTCAAGTGGTTATTTGTTTCAGTCTATTTAGAGATAGTGCTAATATTGACGCAAGATAGGTGCACGGTTTGCGTCGAACGTACCATAGGCTCGAAAATCATTTTGGACGCACTCGATGGTACTCCTAGGTGACGAGGCACACGTGGATGCTCGTTTTGGTCTGTTTGGACATAGAGCTAATCATGACACAAGATGGGTGCAAGGTTTGCGCCGAACGTAGCACAGGCTCAGAAATCATTTTGGACGCACCCGATGGATCTCCTCGGTGACATTGGTCATGTGGAATCTTGTTTCAATCCATTTGGAGACAGTATTAGAGTCAGTGCAAGATAGGTGCACGATTTGCGCCAAACGTAGATCAGAAATCATTTTGGGATGCACCCGATGGTACTTCTAGGTGACGAGGTTCAAGTGGTTACTTGTTTAAGTCTATTTGAAGATAGTGCTAATCTTGACACAAGATAAATGCACGGTTTGCGCTGAACGTAACATAGGGTCATAAATCCTTTTGGACGCACCCGATAGATCTACTATGTGACATTGGTCATGTGGAATCTCATTTCAATCCAATTGGAGACAATGGTAGTTTCAGTCCAAGATAGGTGCACGGTTTGCGCCAAACGTACCATAGGCACAGAAATTATTTTGGACGCACCCGATGGTACTCCTAGGTGACGTGGCTCAAGTGGATGCTCATTTTGGTATGTTTGGAGATAGTGCTAATCTTGATGCAAGATAGGCGTACGGTTTGCGTTGAACGTACCATAGGCTTAGAAATCATTTTGGACACATCCGATGGTACTTCTAGGTGACGAGGCTCAATTGGATAGTCCTTTTGGTCGGTTTGGAGATAGTGCTAATCTTGATAGGTGCATAGTTTGTGCCAAATGTACCATAGGGTTAGAAACCATTTTGGGCGCACCTGATGGTACTCCTAGGTGACGAGGCACAAGTGAATGCTCGTCTTTGTCTGTTTGGAGATAGTGCTAATCTTGACGCAAGATAGGTGCACTGTTTGCGCCGAACGTACCATAGGCTCAGAAATCATTTTGGACGCACCCGATGGATCTTCTCAGTGACATTGGTTACTTGTTTCAGTCTATTTAGAGATAGTGCTAATCTTGACGCAAGATAGGTGCACGGTTTGCGTCGAACGTACCATAGGCTCAAAAATCATTTTTGACGCACTTGATAGTACTCCTTGGTGACGAGGCAGACGTGGATGATCGTCTTGGTCTGTTTGGACATAGAGCTAATCTTGACACAAGATAGTTGCACGGTTTGCGCCGAACGAAACATAGGCTCAGAAATCATTTTGGACACACCCGATGGATCTCCTCGGTGAAATTGGTCATTTGGAATCTCGTTTCTATTTGGACATAGAGCTAATCAAGACACAAGATGGGAGCAAGGTTTGCGCCGAACGTAGCACAGGCTCAGAAATCATTTTGGACGCACCCGATGGATCTCCTCGGTGACATTGGTCGTGTGGAATCTTGTTTCAATCCATTTGGAGACAGTATTAGAGTCAGTGCAAGATAGGTGCACGGTTTGTGCCAAACATAGATTAAAAATCATTTTGGGATGCACCCGATGGTACTTCTAGGTGACGAGGCTCAAGTGGTTACTTATTTAAGTCTATTTGAAGATAGTGCTAATCTTGACACAAGATAGATGCACGGTTTGCGCTGAACGTAACATAGGGTCATAAATCCTTTTGGACGCACCCGATAGATCTACTATGTGACATTGGTCATGTGGAATCTCATTTCAATCCATTTGGAGACAATGGTAGTTTCAGTCCAAGATAGGTGCACGGTTTGCGCCAAACGTACCATAGGCACAGAAATCATTTTGGACGCACCCGATGGTACTCCTAGGTGACGTGGCTCAAGTGGATGCTCATTTTGGTATGTTTGGAGATAGTGCTAATCTTGACGCAAGATAGGCGCACAGTTTGCGTTGAACGTACCATTAGCTTAGAAATCATTTTGGACGCACCCGATGGATCTTCTCAGTGACATTGGTCATTTGGAATCTCGTTTCAATATATCTGGAGACACTTTAGATTCAGTGCAAGATAGGTGCACGGTTTGCGCCAAACGTAGATCAGAAATCATGTTGGGATGCACCCGATGGTACTTCTAGTTGACGAGGCTCAAGTGGTTACTTGTTTCAGTCTATTTAGAGATAGTGCTAATCTTGATGCAAGATAGGTGCACGGTTTGCGTCGAACATACCATAGGGTCAAAAATCATTTTTGACGCACTCGATAGTACTCCTTGGTGACGAGGCAAACGTGGATGATCGTCTTGGTCTGTTTGGACATAGAGCAAATCTTGACACAAGATAGGTGCACGGTTTGCGCCGAACGAAACATAGGCTCAGAAATCATTTTGGACGCACCCGATGGATCTCCTCGGTGATATTGGTCATGTGAAATCTTGTTTCAATCCATTTGGAGGCACTGTTAGAGTTAGTGCAAGATAGGTGCACGGTTTGCGCCAAACATAGATTAAAAATCATTTTGGGATGCACCCGATGGTACTTCTAGGTGACGAGGCTCAAGTGGTTATTTGTTTCAGTCTATTTAGAGATAGTGCTAATATTGACGCAAGATAGGTGCACGGTTTGCATCGAACGTACTATAGGCTCGAAAATCATTTTGGACGCACTCGATGGTACTCCTAGGTGACGAGGCACACGTGGATGCTCGTTTTGGTCTGTTTGGACATAGAGCTAATCATGACACAAGATGGGTGCAAGGTTTGCGCCGAACGTAGCACAGGCTCATAAATCATTTTGGACGCACCCGATGGATCTCCTCGGTGACATTGGTCGTGTGGAATCTTGTTTCAATCAATTTGGAGACACTATTAGAGTCAGTGCAAGATAGGTGCACGGTTTGCTCGAAACGTAGATCCGAAATCATTTTGGGATGCACCCGATGGTACTTCTAGGTGACGAGGCTCAAGTGGTTACTTATTTAAGTCTATTTGAAGATAGTGCTAATGTTGACACAAGATGGATGCACGGTTTGCGCCGAACGTAACATAGGGTCATAAATCCTTTTGGACGCACCCAATAGATCTACTATGTGACATTGGTCATGTGGAATCTCATTTCAATCCATTTGGAGACAATGGTAGTTTCAGTCCAAGATAGGTGCACGGTTTGCGCCAAACGTACCATAGGCACAGAAATCATTTTGGCGCACTCGATGGTACTCCTAGGTGACGTGGCTCAAGTGGATGCTCATTTTGGTATGTTTGGAGATAGTGCTAATCTTGATGCAAGATAGGCGCACGGTTTGCGTTGAACATACCATAGGCTTAGAAATCATTTTGGACACATCCGATGGTACTCCTAGGTGACGAGGCTCAATTAGATAGTCCTTTTGGTCTGTTTGGAGATAGTGCTAATCTTGATAGGTGCATGGTTTTGTGCCAAATGTTCCATAGGGTTAGAAATCATTTTGGGCGCACCTGATGGTACTCCTAGGTGACGAGGCAAAAGTGAATGCTCGTCTTTGTCTGTTTGGAGATAGTGCTAATCTTGACGCAAGATAGGTGCACTGTTTGCGCCGAACGTACCATAGGCTCAGAAATCATTTTGGACGCACCCGATGGATCTTCTCAGTGACATTGGTCATTTGGAATCTCGTTTCAATATATCTGGAGACACTTTAGATTCAGTGCAAGATAGGTGTTGCGCCAAACGTAGATCAGAAATCATGTTGGGATGCACCCGATGGTACTTCTAGTTGACGAGGCTCAAGTGGTTACTTGTTTCAGTCTATTTAGAGATAGTGCTAATCTTGACGCAAGATAGGTGCACGGTTTGCGTCAAACGTACCATAGGCTCAAAAATCATTTTGACGCACTCGATAGTACTCCTTGGTGATGAGGCAGACGTGGATGATCGTCTTGGTCTGTTTGGACATAGAGCTAATCTTGACACAAGATAGGTGCACGGTTTGCGCCGAACGAAACATAGGCTCAGAAATCATTTTGGACGCACCCGATGGATTTCCTCGGTGATATTGGTCATGTGAAATCTCGTTTCAATCCATTTGGAGGCACTGTTAGAGTTAGTGCAAGATAGGTGCATGGTTTGCGCCAAACATAGATTAAAAATCATTTTGGGATGCACCCGATGGTACTTCTAGGTGACGAGGCTCAAGTGGTTATTTTTTCAGTCTATTTAGACATAGTGCTAATATTGACGCAAGATAGGTGCACGGTTTGCGTCGAACGTACCATAGGCTCGAAAATCATTTTGGACGCACCCGATGGTACTCCTAGGTGACGAGGCACATGTGGATGGTCGTTTTGGTCTGTTTGGAGATAGTGCTAATCTTGACGCAAGATAGGTGCACGGTTTGCGCCGAACGAAACATAGGCTCAGAAATCATTTTGGACGCACCCGATGGATCTCCTCGGTGACATTGGTCGTGTGGAATCTTGTTTCAATCCATTTGGAGACAGTATTAGAGTCATTGTAAGATAGGTGCACGGTTTGCGCCAAACATAGATCAGAAATCATTTTGGGATGCACCCGATGGTACTTCTAGGTGACGAGGCTCAAGTGGTTACTTGTTTCTGTATATTTAGAGATAGTGCTAATCTTGACGCAAGATAGATGCACGGTTTGCGCCGAATGTAACATAGGGTCAGAAATCCTTTTGGACGCACCCGATAGATCTCCTATGTGACATTGGTCATGTGGAATCTTATTTCAATCCATTTAGAGACAGTGGTAGTATCAGTCCAAGATAGGTGCACGGTTTGCGCCAAACGTACCATAGGCACAGAAATCGTTTTGGACGCACCCGATGGTACTCCTAGGTGACGTGGCTCAAGTGGATGCTCATTTTGGTATGTTTGGAGATAGTGCTATTCTTGACGCAAGATTGGTGTACGGTTTGCGTTGAACGTACCATAGGCTCAGAAATCATTTTGGACGCATCCGATGGTACTCCTAGGTGACGAGGCTCAATTGGATAGTCCTTTTGGTCTGTTTGGAGATAGTGCTAATCATGATAGGTGCATGGTTTGTGCCAAATGCACCATAGGGTTAGAAATCATTTTGGACGCACCCGATGGTACTCCTAGGTGACGAGGCACAAGTGAATGCTTGTTTTGGTCTGTTTAGAGATAGTGCTAATCTTGACGCAAGATAGTGCTAATCATTTTGGGATGCACCCGATGGTACTTCTAGATGACAAGGCTCAAGTGGTTATTTGTTTCAGTCTATTTAGAGATAGTGCTAATATTGACGCAACATAGGTGCACGGTTTGCGTCGAACGTACCATAGGCTCGAAAATCATTTTGGACGCACTCGATGGTACTCCTAGGTGACGAGGCACACGTGGATGCTCGTTTTGGTCTGTTTGGACATAGAGCTAATCATGACACAAGATGGGTGCAAGGTTTGCGCCGAACGTAGCACAGGCTCAGAAATCATTTTGGACGCACCCGATGGATCTCCTCGGTGACATTGGTCGTGTGGAATCTTGTTTCAATCCATTTGGAGACAGTATTAGAGTCAGTGCAAGATAGGTGCACGATTTGCGCCAAACGTAGATCAGAAATCATTTTGGGATGCACCCGATGGTACTTCTAGGTGACGAGGTTCAAGTGGTTACTTGTTTAAGTCTATTTGAAGATAGTGCTAATCTTGACACAAGATAGATGCACGGTTTGCGCTGAACGTAACATAGGGTCATAAATCCTTTTGTACGCACCCGATAGATCTACTATGTGACATTGGTCATGTGGAATCTCATTTCAATCTAATTGGAGACAATGGTAGTTTCAGTCCAAGATAGGTGCACGGTTTGCGCCAAACGTACCATAGGCACAGAAATTATTTTGGACGCACCCGATGGTACTCCTAGGTGACGTGGCTCAAGTGGATGCTCATTTTGGTATGTTTGGAGATAGTGCTAATCTTGATGCAAGATAGGCGCACGGTTTGCGTTGAACGTACCATAGGCTTAGAAATCATTTTGGACACATCCGATGGTACTCCTAGGTGACGAGGCTCAATTGGATAGTCCTTTTGGTCGGTTTGGAGATAGTGCTAATCTTGATAGGTGCATGGTTTGTGCCAAATGTACCATAGGGTTAGAAACCATTTTGGGCGCACCTGATGGTACTCCTAGGTGACGAGGCACAAGTGAATGCTCGTCTTTGTCTGTTTGGAGATAGTGCTAATCTTGACGCAAGATAGGTGCACTGTTTGCGCCGAACGTACCATAGGCTCAGAAATCATTTTGGACGCACCCGATGGATCTTCTCAGTGACATTGGTTACTTGTTTCAGTCTATTTAGAGATAGTGCTAATCTTGACGCAAGATAGGTGCACGGTTTGCGTCGAACGTACCATAGGCTCAAAAATCATTTTTGACGCACTCGATAGTACTCCTTGGTGACGAGGCAGATGTGGATGATCGTCTTGGTCTGTTTGGACATAGAGCTAATCTTGACACAAGATAGGTGCACGGTTTGCGCCGAACGAAACATAGGCTCAGAAATCATTTTGGACGCACCCGATGGATCTCCTCGGTGAAATTGGTCATTTGGAATCTCGTTTCTATTTGGACATAGAGCTAATCAAGACACAAGATGGGAGCAAGGTTTGCGCCGAACGTAGCACAGGCTCAGAAATCATTTTGGACGCACCCGATGGATCTCCTCGGTGACATTGGTCGTGTGGAATCTTGTTTCAACCCATTTGGAGACAGTATTAGAGTCAGTGCAAGATAGGTGCACGGTTTGCACCAAACATAGATTAAAAATCATTTTGGGATGCACCCGATGGTACTTCTAGGTGAGGAGGCTCAAGTGGTTACTTGTTTAAGTCTATTTGAAGATAGTGCTAATCTTGACACAAGATAGATGCACGGTTTGCGCTGAACGTAACATAGGGTCATAAATCCTTTTGGACGCACCCGATAGATCTACTATGTGACATTGGTCATGTGGAATCTCATTTCAATCTATTTGGAGACAATGGTAGTTTCAGTCCAAGATAGGTGCACGGTTTGCGCCAAACGTACCATAGGCACAGAAATCATTTTGGACGCACCCGATGGTACTCCTAGGTGACGTGGCTCAAGTGGATGTTCATTTTGGTATGTTTGGAGATAGTGCTAATCTTGACGCAAGATAGGCGCACGGTTTGCGTTGAACGTACCATTGGCTTAGAAATCGTTTTGGATACATCCGATGGTACTCCTAGGTGACGAGGCTCAATTGGATAGTCCTTTTGGTCTGTTTGGAGATAGTGCTAATCTTGATAGGTGCATGGTTTGTGCCAAATGTACCATAGGGTTAGAAATCATTTTGGACGCACCTGATGGTACTCCTAGGTGATGGGGCACAAGTGAATGCTCGTCTTTGTCTGTTTGGAGATAGTGCTAATCTTGACGCAAGATAGGTGCACTGTTTGCGTTGAACGTACCATAGGCTCAGAAATCATTTTGGACGCACCCGATGGATCTTCTCAGTGACATTGGTCATTTGGAATCTCATTTCAATATATCTGGAGACACTTTAGATTCAGTGCAAGATAGGTGGATGGTTTGCGCCAAACGTAGATCAAAAATCATGTTGGGATGCACCCGATGGTACTTCTAGGTGACAAGGCTCAAGTGGTTACTTGTTTCTGTCTATTTGGAGATAGTGCTAATCTTGACGCAAGATAGGTGCACGGTTTGCGTCGAACGTAACATAGGGTCAGAAATCCGTTTGGACGCACCCGATAGATCTCCTATGTGACATTGGTCAAGTGGAATCTCATTTCAATCCATTTGGAGACAGTGGCAGTGTCAGTCCAAGATAGGTGCACGGTTTGTGCCAAACGTACCATAGGCACAGAAATCGTTTTGGACGCACCCGATGGTACTCCTAGGTGACGTGGCTCAAGTGGATGCTCATTTTGGTATGTTTGGAGATAGTGCTAATCTTGGTGCAAGATAGGTGTATGGTTTGCGTTGAACGTACCATAGGCTCAGAAATGATTTTGGACGCATCCGATTGTACTCCTAGGTGACGAGGCTCAATTGGATAGTCCTTTTAGTCTGTTTGGAGATAGTGCTAATCTTGATAGGTGCATGGTTTGTGCCAAATGCACCATAGGGTTAGAAATCATTTTGGACGCACCTGATGGTACTCCTAGGTGACGAGGCACAAGTGAATGCTCGTCTATGTCTGTTTGGAGATAGTGCTAATCTTGACGCAAGATAGGTGCACTGTTTGCGCCGAACGTACCATAGGCTCAGAAATCATTTTGGACGCACCCGATGGATCTTCTCAGTGACATTGGTCATTTGGAATCTCGTTTCAATATATCTAGAGACACTTTAGATTCAGTGCAAGATAGGTGCACGGTTTGCGCCAAACGTAGATCAGAAATCATGTTGGGATGCACCCGATGGTACTTCTAGTTAACAAGGCTCAAGTGGTTACTTGTTTCAGTCTATTTAGAGATAGTGCTAATATTGACGCAAGATAGGTGCACAGTTTGCGTCGAACGTACCATAGGCTCAAAAATCATTTTGGACGCACTCGATGGTACTCCTTGGTGACGAGGCAGACGTGGATGGTCGTCTTGGTCTGTTTGGACATAGTGCTAATCTTGACACAAGATAGGTGCACGGTTTGTGCCGAACGAAACATAGGCTCATAAATCATTTTGGACGCACCCGATGGATCTCCTCGGTGACATTGGTCATGTGAAATCTCATTTCAATCCATTTGGAGACACTGTTAGAGTCAGTGCAAGATACCTATGGTTTGCGCCAAACATAGATTAAAAATCATTTTGGGATGCACCCGATGGTACTTCTAGGTGACGAGGCTCAAGTGGTTATTTGTTTCAGTCTATTTAGAGATAGTGCTAATATTGACGCAAGATAGGTGTACGGTTTGCGTCGAACGTACCATAGGCTCGAAAATCATTTTGGACGCATTCGATGGTACTCCTAGGTGACGAGGCACACGTGGATGCTCGTTTTGGTCTGTTTGGACATAGAGCTAATCATGACACAAGATGGGTGCAAGGTTTGCGCCGAACGTAGCACAGGCTCAGAAATCATTTTGGACGCACCCGATGGATCTCCTCGGTGACATTGGTCGTATGGAATCTTGTTTCAATCCATTTGAAGACACTATTAGAGTCAGTGCAAGATAGGTGCACGGTTTGCACGAAACGTAGATCAGAAATCATTTTGGGATGCACCCGATGGTACTTCTAGGTGACGAGGCTCAAGTGGTTACTTGTTTATGTCTATTTGGAGATAGTGCTAATCTTGACGCAAGATAGATGCACGGTTTGCGCCGAACGTAACATAGAGTCAGAAATCCTTTTGGACGCACCCGATAGATCTACTATGTGACATTGGTCATGTGGAATCTCATTTCAATCTATTTGGAGACAATGGTAGTTTCAGTCCAAGATAGGTGCACGGTTTGTGCCAAACGTACCATAGGCACAGAAATCATTTTGGACACACCCGATGGTACTCCTAGGTGACGTGGCTCAAGTGGATGCTCATTTTGGTATGTTTAGAGATAGTGCTAATCTTGACGCAAGATAGGCGCACGGGTTTGCGTTGAACGTACCATAGGCTTAGAAATCGTTTTGGATACATCCGATGGTACTCCTAGGTGACGAGGCTCAATTGGATAGTCCTTTTGGTCTGTTTGGAGATAGTGCTAATCTTGATAGGTGCATGGTTTGTGCCAAATGTACCATAGGGTTAGAAATCATTTTGGACGCACCTGATGGTACTCCTAGGTGATGGGGCACAAGTGAATGCTCGTCTTTGTCTGTTTGGAGATAGTGCTAATCTTGACGCAAGATAGGTGCACTGTTTGCGCTGAACGTACCATAGGCTCAGAAATCATTTTGGACGCACCCGATGGATCTTCTCAGTGACATTGGTCATTTGGAATCTCATTTCAATATATCTGGAGACACTTTAGATTCAGTGCAAGATAGGTGCATGGTTTGCGCCAAACGTAGATCAAAAATCATGTTGGGATGCACCCGATGGTACTTCTAGGTGACAAGGCTCAAGTGGTTACTTGTTTCTGTCTATTTGGAGATAGTGCTAATCTTGACGCAAGATAGGTGCACGGTTTGCGTCGAACGTAACATAGGGTCAGAAATCCGTTTGGACGCACCCGATAGATCTCCTATGTGACATTGGTCATGTGGAATCTCATTTCAATCCATTTGGAGACAGTGGCAGTGTCAGTCCAAGATAGGTGCACGGTTTGTGCCAAACGTACCATAGGCACAGAAATCGTTTTGGACGCACCCGATGGTACTCCTAGGTGACGTGGCTCAAGTGGATGCTCATTTTGGTATGTTTGGAGATAGTGCTAATCTTGGTGCAAGATAGGTGTATGGTTTGCGTTGAACGTACCATAGGCTCAGAAATGATTTTGGACGCATCCGATTGTACTCCTAGGTGACGAGGCTCAATTGGATAGTCCTTTTAGTCTGTTTGGAGATAGTGCTAATCTTGATAGGTGCATGGTTTGTGCCAAATGCACCATAGGGTTAGAAATCATTTTGGACGCACCTGATGGTACTCCTAGGTGACGAGGCACAAGTGAATGCTCGTCTATGTCTGTTTGGAGATAGTGCTAATCGTGACGCAAGATAGGTGCACTGTTTGCGCCGAACGTACCATAGGCTCAGAAATCATTTTGGACGCACCCGATGGATCTTCTCAGTGACATTGGTCATTTGGAATCTCGTTTCAATATATCTGGAGACACTTTAGATTCAGTGCAAGATAGGTGCACGGTTTGCGCCAAACGTAGATCAGAAATCATGTTGGGATGCACCCGATGGTACTTCTAGTTGACAAGGCTCAAGTGGTTACTTGTTTCAGTCTATTTAGAGATAGTGCTAATATTGACGCAAGATAGGTGCACGGTTTGCGTCGAACGTACCATAGGCTCAAAAATCGTTTTGGACGCACTCGATGGTACTCCTTGGTGACGAGGCAGACGTGGATGGTCGTCTTGGTCTGTTTGGACATAGAGCTAATCTTGACACAAGATAGGTGCACGGTTTGTGCCGAACGAAACATAGGCTCATAAATCATTTTGGACGCACCCGATGGATCTCCTCGGTGACATTGGTCATGTGAAATCTCGTTTCAATCCATTTGGAGACACTGTTAGAGTCAGTGCAAGATAGGTGCATGGTTTGCGCCAAACATGGATTAAAAATCATTTTGGGATGCACCCGATGGTACTTCTAGGTGACGAGGCTCAAGTGGTTATTTGTTTCAGTCTATTTAGAGATAGTGCTAATATTGACGCAAGATAGGTGTACGGTTTGCGTCGAACGTACCATAGGCTCGAAAATCATTTTGGACGCATTCGATGGTACTCCTAGGTGATGAGGCACACGTGGATGCTCGTTTTGGTCTGTTTGGACATAGAGCTAATCATGACACAAGATGGGTGCAAGGTTTGCGCCGAACCTAGCACAGGCTCAGAAATCATTTTGGACGCACCCGATGGATCTCGTCGGTGACATTGGTCGTGTGGAATCTTGTTTCAATCCATTTGGAGACAGTATTAGAGTCTGTGCAAGATAGGTGCACGGTTTGCGCCAAACGTAGATCAGAAATCATTTTGGGATGCACCCGATGGTGCTCGATGGTACTCCTAGGTGACGAGGCACACGTGGATGCTCGTTTTGGTCTGTTTGGACATAGAGCTAATCATGACACAAGATGGGTGCAAGGTTTGCGCCGAACGTAGCACAGGCTCAGAAATCATTTTGGACGCACCCGATGGATCTCCTCGGTGACATTGGTCGTGTGGAATCTTGTTTCAATCCATTTGAAGACAGTATTAGAGTCAGTGCAAGATAGGTGCACGATTTGCGCCAAATGTAGATCAGAAATCATTTTGGGATGCACCCGATGGTATTTCTAGGTGACGAGGCTCAAGTGGTTACTTGTTTTAGTCTATTTCAAGATAGTGCTAATCTTGACGCAACATAGATGCACGGTTTGCGCCGAACGTAACATAGGGTCAGAAATCCTTTTGGACGCACCCGATAGATCTCCTATGTGACATTGGTCATGTGGAATCTCATTTCAATCCATTTGGAGACAGTGGTAGTGTCAGTCCATGATAGGTGCACGGTTTGCACCAAACGTACCATAGGCACAGAAATTATTTTGGACGCACCCGATGGTACTCCTAGGTGACGTGGCTCAAGTGGATGCTCATTTTGGTATGTTTGGAGATAGTGCTAATCTTGACGCAAGATAGGTGCATGGTTTGTGTTGAACGTACCATAGGCTCAGAAATCGTTTTGGATGCATCCGATGGTACTCTTAGGTGACGAGGCTCAATTAGATAGTCCTTTTGGTCTGTTTGGAGATAGAGCTAATCTTCATAGGTGCATGGTTTGTGCCAAATGTACCATAGGGTTAGAAATCATTTTGGACGCACCTGATGGTACTCCTAGGTGACAAGGCACAAGTGAATGCTCGTTTTGGTCTGTTTGGAGATAGTGCTAATCTTGACGCAAGATAGGTCCACTGTTTGCGCTGAACGTACCATAGGCTCAAAAATCATTTTGGACGCACCCGATGGATCTTCTCAGTGACATTGGTCATTTGGAATCTCGTTTCAATCTATCTGGAGACACTTTAGATTCAGTGCAAGATAGATGCACGGTTTGCGCCAAACGTAGATCAGAAATCATTTCGAGATGCACCCGATGGTACTTCTAGGTGATGAGGCTCAAGTGGTTATTTGTTTCAGTCTATTTAGAGATATTGCTAATATTGACGCAAGATAGGTGCACGCTTTGCGTCGAACGTACCATAGGCTCGAAAATCATTTTGGACGCAATCGATCATACTCCTAGGTGACGAGGCACACATGGATGCTCGTTTTGGTGTGTTTGGACATAGAACTAATCATGACACAAGATGGGTGCAAGGTTTGCGCCGAACGTAGCACAGGCTCAGAAATCATTTTGGACGCACCCGGTGGATCTCCTTAGTGACATTGATCGTGTGGAATCTTGTTTCAATCCATTTGGAGACAGTATTAGAGTCAGTGCAAGATAGGTGCACGGTTTGCGCCTAACATAGATTAAAAATCATTTTGGGATGCACCCGATGGTACTTCTAGGTGACGAGGCTCAAGTGGTTATTTGTTTCAGTCTATTTAGAGATATTGCTAATATTGACGCAAGATAGGTGCACGGTTTGCGTCGAACGTACCATAGGCTCAAAAATCATTTTGGACGCACTCGATGGTACTCCTAGGTGACGAGGCACACGTGGATGCTCGTTTTGGTCTGTTTGGGCATAGAGCTAATCATGACACAAGATGGGTGCAAGGTTTGCGCCGAACGTAGCACAGGCTCAGAAATCATTTTGGACGCACCCGATGGATCTGCTCGGTGACATTGGTCGTGTGGAATCTTGTTTCAATCCATTTGGAGACAGTATTTGAGTCAGCGCAAGATAGGTGCACGGTTTGCGCCGAACGTAACATAGAGTCAGAAATCCTTTTGGACGCACCTGATAGATCTCCTATGTGACATTGGTCATGTGGAATCTCATTTCAATCCATTTCGAGACAGTGGTAGGGTCAGTGCAAGATACGTGCACGGTTTGCGCCAAACGTACCATAGGCACAGAAATCATTTTGGACACACCCGATGGTACTCCTAGTTGACGTGGCTCAAGTGGATGCTCATTTTGTATGTTTGGAGATAGTGCTAATCTTGACGCAAGATAGGTGCACGGTTTGCGTTGAATGTACCATAGGCTCAGAAATCGTTTTGGATGCATCCGATGGTACTCCAAGGTGACGAGGCTCAATTGGATAGTCCTTTTGGTCTGTTTGGAGATAGTGCTAATCTTGATAGGTGCATGATTTATGCCAAATGTACCATAGGATTAGAAATCATTTTGGACGCATCTGATGGTACTCCTACGTGACGAGGCACAAGTGAATGCTCGTTTTGGTCTATTTGGAGATAGTGCTAATCTTGACGCAAGATAGGTGCACTGTTTGCGCCGAACGTACCATAGGCTCAGAAATCATTTTGGACGCACCCGATGGATCTTCTCAGTGACATTGGTCATTTGGAATCTCGTTTCAATCTATTTGGAGACACTTTAGAGTCAGTGCAAGATAGGTGCACGGTTTACGCCAAACGTAGATCAGAAATCATTTTGGGATGCACCCGATGGTACTTCTAGGTGACGAGGCTCAAGTGGTTACTTGTTTCAGTCTATTTAGAGATAGTGCTAATCTTGACGCAAGATAGGTGCACGGTTTGCGTCGATCGTACCATAGGCTAGAAAATCATTTTGGATGAACTCAATGGTACTCCTAGGTGACGAGGCACACGTGGATGCTTGTTTTGGTCTGTTTGGATATAGTGGGTGCAAGGTTTGCGCTGAACGTAGCATAGGCTCAGAAATCATTTTGTACGTAACCGATGGATCTCCTCGGTGACATTGGTCGTGTGGAATCTTGTTTCAATCCATTTGGAGACACTATTAGAGTCAGTGCAAGATAGGTGCACGGTTTGGGTAAAACGTAGATCAGAAATAAATTTGGGATGCACCCGATGGTACTTCTAGGTGACGAGGCTCAAGTGGTTACTTGTTTCAGTCTATTTGGAGATAGTGCTATTCTTGACGTAAGATAGATGCACGGTTTGCGCCGAACGTAACATAGGGTCAGAAATCCTTTTGGATGCACCCGATAGATCTCCTATGTGACATTGGTCATGTGGAATCTCATTTCAATCCATTTGGAGACAGTGGTAGTGTTAGTCCAAGATAGGTGCACGGTTTGCGCCAAACATACCATGGGCATAGAAATTATTTTGGACACACCCGATGGAACTCCTAGGTGACGTGGCTCAAGTGAATGCTCATTTTAGTATGTTTGGAGATAGTGCTAATCTTGACGCAAGATAGGTGCACGGTTTGCATTGAACGTACCACAGGCTTAAAAATCGTTTTGAACGCATCCGATGGTACTCCTAGGTGACGAGGCTCAATTGGCTAGTCCTTTTGGTCTGTTTGGAGATAGTGCTAATCTTGATAGGTGCATGGTTTGTGCCAAATGTACCATAGGGTTAGAAATCATTTTGGACGCACCTGATGATACTCCTAGGTGACGAGGCACAACTGAATGCTCGTTTTGGTCTGTTTGGAGATAGTGCCAATCTTGACGCAAGATAGGTGCAATGTTTGCGCTGAACATACCATAGGCTTAGAAATCATTTTGGACGCACCCGATGGATCTTCTTAGTGACATTGGTCATTTGGAATCTCGTTTCAATCTATTTGGAGACACTTTAGATTCAGTGCAAGATAGATGCACGGTTTGCGCCAAACGTAGATCAGAAATCATTTTGGGATGCACCCAATGGTACTTCTAGGTGAAGTGGCTCAAGTGGTTACTTGTTCCAGTCTATTTAGAGATAGTGTTAATCTTGACGCAAGATAGGTGCACGGTTTGCGTCGAAAGTACCATAGGCTCGAAAATCGTTTTGGACGCACCCGATGGTACTCCTAGGTGACGAGGCACATGTGGATGGTCGTTTTGGTCTGTTTGGAGATAGTGCTAATCTTGACGCAAGATAGGTGCACGGTTTGCGCCGAACGAAACATAGGCTCAGAAATCATTTTGGACGCACCCGATGGATCTCCTCGGTGACATTGGTCGTGTGGAATCTTGTTTCAATCCATTTGGAGACAGTATTAGAGTCATTGTAAGATAGGTGCACGGTTTGCGCCAAACATAGATCAGAAATCATTTTGGGATGCACCCGATGGTACTTCTAGGTGACGAGGCTCAAGTGGTTACTTGTTTCTGTATATTTAGAGATAGTGCTAATCTTGACGCAAGATAGATGCACGGTTTGCGCCGAATGTAACATAGGGTCAGAAATCCTTTTGGACGCACCCGATAGATCTCCTATGTGACATTGGTCATGTGGAATCTCATTTCAATCTATTTAGAGACAGTGGTAGTATCAGTCCAAGATAGGTGCACGGTTTGCGCCAAACGTACCATAGGCACAGAAATCGTTTTGGACGCACCCGATGGTACTCCTAGGTGACGTGGCTCAAGTGGATGCTCATTTTGGTATGTTTGGAGATAGTGCTAATCTTGACGCAAGATAGGTGTACGGTTTGCGTTGAATGTACCATAGGCTCAGAAATCATTTTGGACGCATCCGATGGTACTCCTAGGTGACGAGGCTCAATTGGATAGTCCTTTTGGTCTGTTTGGAGATAGTGCTAATCATGATAGGTGCATGGTTTGTGCCAAATGCACCATAGGGTTAGAAATCATTTTGGACGCACCCGATGGTACTCCTAGGTGACGAGGCACAAGTGAATGCTCGTTTTGGTCTGTTTGGAGATAGTGCTAATCTTGACGCAAGATAGTGCTAATCATTTTGGGATGCACCCGATGGTACTTCTAGATGACAAGGCTCAAGTGGTTATTTGTTTCAGTCTATTTAGAGATAGTGCTAATATTGACGCAAGATAGGTGCACGGTTTGCGTCGAACGTACCATAGGCTCGAAAATCATTTTGGACGCACTCGATGGTACTCCTAGGTGACGAGGCACACGTGGATGCTCGTTTTGGTCTGTTTGGACATAGAGCTAATCATGACACAAGATGGGTGCAAGGTTTGCGCCGAACGTAGCACAGGCTCAGAAATCATTTTGGACGCACCCGATGGATCTCCTCGGTGACATTGGTCATGTGGAATCTTGTTTCAATCCATTTGGAGACAGTATTAGAGTCAGTGCAAGATAGGTGCACGATTTGCGCCAAACGTAGATCAGAAATCATTTTGGGATGCACCCGATGGTACTTCTAGGTGACGAGGTTCAAGTGGTTACTTGTTTAAGTCTATTTGAAGATAGTGCTAATCTTGACACAAGATAAATGCACGGTTTGCGCTGAACGTAACATAGGGTCATAAATCCTTTTGGACGCACCCGATAGATCTACTATGTGACATTGGTCATGTGGAATCTCATTTCAATCCAATTGGAGACAATGGTAGTTTCAGTCCAAGATAGGTGCACGGTTTGCGCCAAACGTACCATAGGCACAGAAATTATTTTGGACGCACCCGATGGTACTCCTAGGTGACGTGGCTCAAGTGGATGCTCATTTTGGTATGTTTGGAGATAGTGCTAATCTTGATGCAAGATAGGCGCACGGTTTGCGTTGAACGTACCATAGGCTTAGAAATCATTTTGGTCACATCCGATGGTACTTCTAGGTGACGAGGCTCAATTGGATAGTCCTTTTGGTCGGTTTGGAGATAGTGCTAATCTTGATAGGTGCATGGTTTGTGCCAAATGTACCATAGGGTTAGAAACCATTTTGGGCGCACCTGATGGTACTCCTAGGTGACGAGGCACAAGTGAATGCTCGTCTTTGTCTGTTTGGAGATAGTGCTAATCTTGACGCAAGATAGGTGCACTGTTTGCGCCGAACGTACCATAGGCTCAGAAATCATTTTGGACGCACCCGATGGATCTTCTCAGTGACATTGGTTACTTGTTTCAGTCTATTTAGAGATAGTGCTATTCTTGACGCAAGATAGGAGCACGGTTTGCGTCGAACGTACCATAGGCTCAAAAATCATTTTTGACGCACTCGATAGTACTCCTTGGTGACGAGGCAGACGTGGATGATCGTCTTGGTCTGTTTGGACATAGAGCTAATCTTGACACAAGATAGTTGCACGGTTTGCGCCGAACGAAACATAGGCTCAGAAATCATTTTGGACGCACCCGATGGATCTCCTCGGTGAAATTGGTCATTTGGAATCTCGTTTCTATTTGGACATAGAGCTAATCAAGACACAAGATGGGAGCAAGGTTTGCGCCGAACGTAGCACAGGCTCAGAAATCATTTTGGACGCACCCGATGGATCTCCTCGGTGACATTGGTCGTGTGGAATCTTGTTTCAATCCATTTGGAGACAGTATTAGAGTCAGTGCAAGATATGTGCACGGTTTGCGCCAAACATAGATTAAAAATCATTTTGGGATGCACCCGATGGTACTTCTAGGTGACGAGGCTCAAGTGGTTACTTATTTAAGTCTATTTGAAGATAGTGCTAATCTTGACACAAGATAGATGCACGGTTTGCGCTGAACGTAACATAGGGTCATAAATCCTTTTGGACGCACCCGATAGATCTACTATGTGACATTGGTCATGTGGAATCTCATTTCAATCCATTTGGAGACAATGGTAGTTTCAGTCCAAGATAGGTGCACGGTTTGCGCCAAACGTACCATAGGCACAGAAATCATTTTGGACGCACCCGATGGTACTCCTAGGTGACGTGGCTCAAGTGGATGCTCATTTTGGTATGTTTGGAGATAGTGCTAATCTTGACGCAAGATAGGCGCACGGTTTGCGTTGAACGTACCATTAGCTTAGAAATCATTTTGGACGCACCCGATGGATCTTCTCAGTGACATTGGTCATTTGGAATCTCATTTCAATATATCTGGAGACACTTTAGATTCAGTGCAAGATAGGTGCACGGTTTGCGCCAAACGTAGATCAGAAATCATGTTGGGATGCACCCGATGGTACTTCTAGTTGACGAGGCTCAAGTGGTTACTTGTTTCAGTCTATTTAGAGATAGTGCTAATCTTGACGCAAGATAGGTGCACGGTTTGCGTCGAACATACCATAGGCTCAAAAATCATTTTTGACGCACTCGATAGTACTCCTTGGTGACGAGGCAGACGTGGATGATCGTCTTGGTCTGTTTGGACATAGAGCTAATCTTGACACAAGATAGGTGCACGGTTTGCGCCGAACGAAACATAGGCTCAGAAATCATTTTGGACGCACCCGATGGATCTCCTCGGTGATATTGGTCATGTGAAATCTTGTTTCAATCCATTTGGAGGCACTGTTAGAGTTAGTGCAAGATAGGTGCACGGTTTGCGCCAAACATAGATTAAAAATCATTTTGGGATGCACCCGATGGTACTTCTAGGTGACGAGGCTCAAGTGGTTATTTGTTTCAGTCTATTTAGAGATAGTGCTAATATTGACGCAAGATAGGTGCACGGTTTGCATCGAACGTACTATAGGCTCGAAAATCATTTTGGACGCACTCGATGGTACTCCTAGGTGACGAGGCACACGTGGATGCTCGTTTTGGTCTGTTTGGACATAGAGCTAATCATGACACAAGATGGGTGCAAGGTTTGCGCCGAACGTAGCACAGGCTCATAAATCATTTTGGACGCACCCGATGGATCTCCTCGGTGACATTGGTCGTGTGGAATCTTGTTTCAATCAATTTGGAGACACTATTAGAGTCAGTGCAAGATAGGTGCACGGTTTGCTCGAAACGTAGATCCGAAATCATTTTGGGATGCACCCGATGGTACTTCTAGGTGACGAGGCTCAAGTGGTTACTTATTTAAGTCTATTTGAAGATAGTGCTAATCTTGACACAAGATGGATGCACGGTTTGCGCCGAACGTAACATAGGGTCATAAATCCTTTTGGACGCACCCAATAGATCTACTATGTGACATTGGTCATGTGGAATCTCATTTCAATCCATTTGGAGACAATGGTTGTTTCAGTCCAAGATAGGTGCACGGTTTGCGCCAAACGTACCATAGGCACAGAAATCATTTTGGACGCACTCGATGGTACTCCTAGGTGACGTGGCTCAAGTGGATGCTCATTTTGGTATGTTTGGAGATAGTGCTAATCTTGATGCAAGATAGGCGCACGGTTTGCGTTGAACATACCATAGGCTTAGAAATCATTTTGGACTCATCCGATGGTACTCCTAGGTGACGAGGCTCAATTAGATAGTCCTTTTGGTCTGTTTGGAGATAGTGCTAATCTTGATAGGTGCATGGTTTTGTGCCAAATGTTCCATAGGGTTAGAAATCATTTTGGGCGCACCTGATGGTACTCCTAGGTGACGAGGCAAAAGTGAATGCTCGTCTTTGTCTGTTTGGAGATAGTGCTAATCTTGACGCAAGATAGGTGCACTGTTTGCGCCGAACGTACCATAGGCTCAGAAATCATTTTGGACGCACCCGATGGATCTTCTCAGTGACATTGGTCATTTGGAATCTCGTTTCAATATATCTGGAGACACTTTAGATTCGGTGCAAGATAGGTGTTGCGCCAAACGTAGATCAGAAATCATGTTGGGATGCACCCGATGGTACTTCTAGTTGACGAGGCTCAAGTGGTTACTTGTTTCAGTCTATTTAGAGATAGTGCTAATCTTGACGCAAGATAGGTGCACGGTTTGCGTCAAACGTACCATAGGCTCAAAAATCATTTTGACGCACTCGATAGTACTCCTTGGTGACGAGGCAGACGTGGATGATCGTCTTGGTCTGTTTGGACATAGAGCTAATCTTGACACAAGATAGGTGCACGGTTTGCGCCGAACGAAACATAGGCTCAGAAATCATTTTGGACGCACCCGATGGATTTCCTCGGTGATATTGGTCATGTGAAATCTCGTTTCAATCCATTTGGAGGCACTGTTAGAGTTAGTGCAAGATAGGTGCATGGTTTGCGCCAAACATAGATTAAAAATCATTTTGGGATGCACCCGACGGTACTTCTAGGTGACGAGGCTCAAGTGGTTATTTTTTCAGTCTATTTAGACATAGTGCTAATATTGACGCAAGATAGGTGCACGGTTTGCGTCGAACGTACCATAGGCTCGAAAATCATTTTGGACGCACCCGATGGTACTCCTAGGTGACGAGGCACATGTGGATGGTCGTTTTGGTCTGTTTGGAGATAGTGCTAATCTTGACGCAAGATAGGTGCACGGTTTGCGCCGAACGAAACATAGGCTCAGAAATCATTTTGGACGCACCCGATGGATCTCCTCGGTGACATTGGTCGTGTGGAATCTTGTTTCAATCCATTTGGAGACAGTATTAGAGTCATTGTAAGATAGGTGCACGGTTTGCGCCAAACATAGATCAGAAATCATTTTGGGATGCACCCGATGGTACTTCTAGGTGACGAGGCTCAAGTGGTTACTTGTTTCTGTATATTTAGAGATAGTGCTAATCTTGACGCAAGATAGATGCACGGTTTGCGCCGAATGTAACATAGGGTCAGAAATCCTTTTGGACGCACCCGATAGATCTCCTATGTGACATTGGTCATGTGGAATCTTATTTCAATCCATTTAGAGACAGTGGTAGTATCAGTCCAAGATAGGTGCACGGTTTGCGCCAAACGTACCATAGGCACAGAAATCGTTTTGGACGCACCCGATGGTACTCCTAGGTGACGTGGCTCAAGTGGATGCTCATTTTGGTATGTTTGGAGATAGTGCTAATCTTGACGCAAGATAGGTGTACGGTTTGCGTTGAATGTACCATAGGCTCAGAAATCATTTTGGACGCATCCGATGGTACTCCTAGGTGACGAGGCTCAATTGGATAGTCCTTTTGGTCTGTTTGGAGATAGTGCTAATCATGATAGGTGCATGGTTTGTGCCAAATGCACCATAGGGTTAGAAATCATTTTGGACGCACCCGATGGTACTCCTAGGTGACGAGGCACAAGTGAATGCTCGTTTTGGTCTGTTTGGAGATAGTGCTAATCTTGACGCAAGATAGTGCTAATCATTTTGGGATGCACCCGATGGTACTTCTAGATGACAAGGCTCAAGTGGTTATTTGTTTCAGTCTATTTAGAGATAGTGCTAATATTGACGCAAGATAGGTGCACGGTTTGCGTCGAACGTACCATAGGCTCGAAAATCATTTTGGACGCACTCGATGGTACTCCTAGGTGACGAGGCACACGTGGATGCTCGTTTTGGTCTGTTTGGACATAGAGCTAATCATGACACAAGATGGGTGCAAGGTTTGCGCCGAACGTAGCACAGGCTCAGAAATCATTTTGGACGCACCCGATGGATCTCCTCGGTGACATTGGTCATGTGGAATCTTGTTTCAATCCATTTGGAGACAGTATTAGAGTCAGTGCAAGATAGGTGCACGATTTGCGCCAAACGTAGATCAGAAATCATTTTGGGATGCACCCGATGGTACTTCTAGGTGACGAGGTTCAAGTGGTTACTTGTTTAAGTCTATTTGAAGATAGTGCTAATCTTGACACAAGATAAATGCACGGTTTGCGCTGAACGTAACATAGGGTCATAAATCCTTTTGGACGCACCCGATAGATCTACTATGTGACATTGGTCATGTGGAATCTCATTTCAATCCAATTGGAGACAATGGTAGTTTCAGTCCAAGATAGGTGCACGGTTTGCGCCAAACGTACCATAGGCACAGAAATTATTTTGGACGCACCCGATGGTACTCCTAGGTGACGTGGCTCAAGTGGATGCTCATTTTGGTATGTTTGGAGATAGTGCTAATCTTGATGCAAGATAGGCGCACGGTTTGCGTTGAACGTACCATAGGCTTAGAAATCATTTTGGTCACATCCGATGGTACTTCTAGGTGACGAGGCTCAATTGGATAGTCCTTTTGGTCGGTTTGGAGATAGTGCTAATCTTGATAGGTGCATGGTTTGTGCCAAATGTACCATAGGGTTAGAAACCATTTTGGGCGCACCTGATGGTACTCCTAGGTGACGAGGCACAAGTGAATGCTCGTCTTTGTCTGTTTGGAGATAGTGCTAATCTTGACGCAAGATAGGTGCACTGTTTGCGCCGAACGTACCATAGGCTCAGAAATCATTTTGGACGCACCCGATGGATCTTCTCAGTGACATTGGTTACTTGTTTCAGTCTATTTAGAGATAGTGCTATTCTTGACGCAAGATAGGTGCACGGTTTGCGTCGAACGTACCATAGGCTCAAAAATCATTTTTGACGCACTCGATAGTACTCCTTGGTGACGAGGCAGACGTGGATGATCGTCTTGGTCTGTTTGGACATAGAGCTAATCTTGACACAAGATAGTTGCACGGTTTGCGCCGAACGAAACATAGGCTCAGAAATCATTTTGGACGCACCCGATGGATCTCCTCGGTGAAATTGGTCATTTGGAATCTCGTTTCTATTTGGACATAGAGCTAATCAAGACACAAGATGGGAGCAAGGTTTGCGCCGAACGTAGCACAGGCTCAGAAATCATTTTGGACGCACCCGATGGATCTCCTCGGTGACATTGGTCGTGTGGAATCTTGTTTCAATCCATTTGGAGACAGTATTAGAGTCAGTGCAAGATATGTGCACGGTTTGCGCCAAACATAGATTAAAAATCATTTTGGGATGCACCCGATGGTACTTCTAGGTGACGAGGCTCAAGTGGTTACTTATTTAAGTCTATTTGAAGATAGTGCTAATCTTGACACAAGATAGATGCACGGTTTGCGCTGAACGTAACATAGGGTCATAAATCCTTTTGGACGCACCCGATAGATCTACTATGTGACATTGGTCATGTGGAATCTCATTTCAATCCATTTGGAGACAATGGTAGTTTCAGTCCAAGATAGGTGCACGGTTTGCGCCAAACGTACCATAGGCACAGAAATCATTTTGGACGCACCCGATGGTACTCCTAGGTGACGTGGCTCAAGTGGATGCTCATTTTGGTATGTTTGGAGATAGTGCTAATCTTGACGCAAGATAGGCGCACGGTTTGCGTTGAACGTACCATTAGCTTAGAAATCATTTTGGACGCACCCGATGGATCTTCTCAGTGACATTGGTCATTTGGAATCTCGTTTCAATATATCTGGAGACACTTTAGATTCAGTGCAAGATAGGTGCACGGTTTGCGCCAAACGTAGATCAGAAATCATGTTGGGATGCACCCGATGGTACTTCTAGTTGACGAGGCTCAAGTGGTTACTTGTTTCAGTCTATTTAGAGATAGTGCTAATCTTGACGCAAGATAGGTGCACGGTTTGCGTCGAACATACCATAGGCTCAAAAATCATTTTTGACGCACTCGATAGTACTCCTTGGTGACGAGGCAGACGTGGATGATCGTCTTGGTCTGTTTGGACATAGAGCTAATCTTGACACAAGATAGGTGCACGGTTTGCGCCGAACGAAACATAGGCTCAGAAATCATTTTGGACGCACCCGATGGATCTCCTCGGTGATATTGGTCATGTGAAATCTTGTTTCAATCCATTTGGAGGCACTGTTAGAGTTAGTGCAAGATAGGTGCACGGTTTGCGCCAAACATAGATTAAAAATCATTTTGGGATGCACCCGATGGTACTTCTAGGTGACGAGGCTCAAGTGGTTATTTGTTTCAGTCTATTTAGAGATAGTGCTAATATTGACGCAAGATAGGTGCACGGTTTGCATCGAACGTACTATAGGCTCGAAAATCATTTTGGACGCACTCGATGGTACTCCTAGGTGACGAGGCACACGTGGATGCTCGTTTTGGTCTGTTTGGACATAGAGCTAATCATGACACAAGATGGGTGCAAGGTTTGCGCCGAACGTAGCACAGGCTCATAAATCATTTTGGACGCACCCGATGGATCTCCTCGGTGACATTGGTCGTGTGGAATCTTGTTTCAATCAATTTGGAGACACTATTAGAGTCAGTGCAAGATAGGTGCACGGTTTGCTCGAAACGTAGATCCGAAATCATTTTGGGATGCACCCGATGGTACTTCTAGGTGACGAGGCTCAAGTGGTTACTTATTTAAGTCTATTTGAAGATAGTGCTAATCTTGACACAAGATGGATGCACGGTTTGCGCCGAACGTAACATAGGGTCATAAATCCTTTTGGACGCACCCAATAGATCTACTATGTGACATTGGTCATGTGGAATCTCATTTCAATCCATTTGGAGACAATGGTTGTTTCAGTCCAAGATAGGTGCACGGTTTGCGCCAAACGTACCATAGGCACAGAAATCATTTTGGACGCACTCGATGGTACTCCTAGGTGACGTGGCTCAAGTGGATGCTCATTTTGGTATGTTTGGAGATAGTGCTAATCTTGATGCAAGATAGGCGCACGGTTTGCGTTGAACATACCATAGGCTTAGAAATCATTTTGGACTCATCCGATGGTACTCCTAGGTGACGAGGCTCAATTAGATAGTCCTTTTGGTCTGTTTGGAGATAGTGCTAATCTTGATAGGTGCATGGTTTTGTGCCAAATGTTCCATAGGGTTAGAAATCATTTTGGGCGCACCTGATGGTACTCCTAGGTGACGAGGCAAAAGTGAATGCTCGTCTTTGTCTGTTTGGAGATAGTGCTAATCTTGACGCAAGATAGGTGCACTGTTTGCGCCGAACGTACCATAGGCTCAGAAATCATTTTGGACGCACCCGATGGATCTTCTCAGTGACATTGGTCATTTGGAATCTCGTTTCAATATATCTGGAGACACTTTAGATTCGGTGCAAGATAGGTGTTGCGCCAAACGTAGATCAGAAATCATGTTGGGATGCACCCGATGGTACTTCTAGTTGACGAGGCTCAAGTGGTTACTTGTTTCAGTCTATTTAGAGATAGTGCTAATCTTGACGCAAGATAGGTGCACGGTTTGCGTCAAACGTACCATAGGCTCAAAAATCATTTTGACGCACTCGATAGTACTCCTTGGTGACGAGGCAGACGTGGATGATCGTCTTGGTCTGTTTGGACATAGAGCTAATCTTGACACAAGATAGGTGCACGGTTTGCGCCGAACGAAACATAGGCTCAGAAATCATTTTGGACGCACCCGATGGATTTCCTCGGTGATATTGGTCATGTGAAATCTCGTTTCAATCCATTTGGAGGCACTGTTAGAGTTAGTGCAAGATAGGTGCATGGTTTGCGCCAAACATAGATTAAAAATCATTTTGGGATGCACCCGATGGTACTTCTAGGTGACGAGGCTCAAGTGGTTATTTTTTCAGTCTATTTAGACATAGTGCTAATATTGACGCAAGATAGGTGCACGGTTTGCGTCGAACGTACCATAGGCTCGAAAATCATTTTGGACGCACCCGATGGTACTCCTAGGTGACGAGGCACATGTGGATGGTCGTTTTGGTCTGTTTGGAGATAGTGCTAATCTTGACGCAAGATAGGTGCACGGTTTGCGCCGAACGAAACATAGGCTCAGAAATCATTTTGGACGCACCCGATGGATCTCCTCGGTGACATTGGTCGTGTGGAATCTTGTTTCAATCCATTTGGAGACAGTATTAGAGTCATTGTAAGATAGGTGCACGGTTTGCGCCAAACATAGATCAGAAATCATTTTGGGATGCACCCGATGGTACTTCTAGGTGACGAGGCTCAAGTGGTTACTTGTTTCTGTATATTTAGAGATAGTGCTAATCTTGACGCAAGATAGATGCACGGTTTGCGCCGAATGTAACATAGGGTCAGAAATCCTTTTGGACGCACCCGATAGATCTCCTATGTGACATTGGTCATGTGGAATCTTATTTCAATCCATTTAGAGACAGTGGTAGTATCAGTCCAAGATAGGTGCACGGTTTGCGCCAAACGTACCATAGGCACAGAAATCGTTTTGGACGCACCCGATGGTACTCCTAGGTGACGTGGCTCAAGTGGATGCTCATTTTGGTATGTTTGGAGATAGTGCTATTCTTGACGCAAGATTGGTGTACGGTTTGCGTTGAACGTACCATAGGCTCAGAAATCATTTTGGACGCATCCGATGGTACTCCTAGGTGACGAGGCTCAATTAGATAGTCCTTTTGGTCTGTTTGGAGATAGTGCTAATCATGATAGGTGCATGGTTTGTGCCAAATGCACCATAGGGTTAGAAATCATTTTGGACGCACCCGATGGTACTCCTAGGTGACGAGGCACAAGTGAATGCTTGTTTTGGTCTGTTTAGAGATAGTGCTAATCTTGACGCAAGATAGTGCTAATCATTTTGGGATGCACCCGATGGTACTTCTAGATGACAAGGCTCAAGTGGTTATTTGTTTCAGTCTATTTAGAGATAGTGCTAATATTGACGCAACATAGGTGCACGGTTTGCGTCGAACGTACCATAGGCTCGAAAATCATTTTGGACGCACTCGATGGTACTCCTAGGTGACGAGGCACACGTGGATGCTCGTTTTGGTCTGTTTGGACATAGAGCTAATCATGACACAAGATGGGTGCAAGGTTTGCGCCGAACGTAGCACAGGCTCAGAAATCATTTTGGACGCACCCGATGGATCTCCTCGGTGACATTGGTCGTGTGGAATCTTGTTTCAATCCATTTGGAGACAGTATTAGAGTCAGTGCAAGATAGGTGCACGATTTGCGCCAAACGTAGATCAGAAATCATTTTGGGATGCACCCGATGGTACTTCTAGGTGACGAGGTTCAAGTGGTTACTTGTTTAAGTCTATTTGAAGATAGTGCTAATCTTGACACAAGATAGATGCACGGTTTGCGCTGAACATAACATAGGGTCATAAATCCTTTTGGACGCACCCGATAGATCTACTATGTGACATTGGTCATGTGGAATCTCATTTCAATCTAATTGGAGACAATGGTAGTTTCAGTCCAAGATAGGTGCACGGTTTGCGCCAAACGTACCATAGGCACAGAAATTATTTTGGACGCACCCGATGGTACTCCTAGGTGACGTGGCTCAAGTGGATGCTCATTTTGGTATGTTTGGAGATAGTGCTAATCTTGATGCAAGATAGGCGCACGGTTTGCGTTGAACGTACCATAGGCTTAGAAATCATTTTGGACACATCCGATGGTACTCCTAGGTGACGAGGCTCAATTGGATAGTCCTTTTGGTCGGTTTGGAGATAGTGCTAATCTTGATAGGTGCATGGTTTGTGCCAAATGTACCATAGGGTTAGAAACCATTTTGGGCGCACCTGATGGTACTCCTAGGTGACGAGGCACAAGTGAATGCTCGTCTTTGTCTGTTTGGAGATAGTGCTAATCTTGACGCAAGATAGGTGCACTGTTTGCGCCGAACGTACCATAGGCTCAGAAATCATTTTGGACGCACCCGATGGATCTTCTCAGTGACATTGGTTACTTGTTTCAGTCTATTTAGAGATAGTGCTAATCTTGACGCAAGAT
The DNA here is from genome assembly GCA_038087645.1 of Saccharum hybrid cultivar R570. NCBI lineage: Eukaryota > Viridiplantae > Streptophyta > Magnoliopsida > Poales > Poaceae > Saccharum > Saccharum hybrid cultivar. The sequence continues at coordinate 195,111 of JAQSUU010000835.1, read as the reverse complement.
AGGTGCACGGTTTGCGTCGAACGTACCATAGGCTTAAAAATCATTTTTGACGCACTCGATAGTACTCCTTGGTGACGAGGCAGATGTGGATGATCGTCTTGGTCTGTTTGGACATAGAGCTAATCTTGACACAAGATAGGTGCACGGTTTGCGCCGAACGAAACATAGGCTCAGAAATCATTTTGGACGCACCCGATGGATCTCCTCGGTGAAATTGGTCATTTGGAATCTCGTTTCTATTTGGACATAGAGCTAATCAAGACACAAGATGGGAGCAAGGTTTGCGCCGAACGTAGCACAGGCTCAGAAATCATTTTGGACGCACCCGATGGATCTCCTCGGTGACATTGGTCGTGTGGAATCTTGTTTCAATCCATTTGGAGACAGTATTAGAGTCAGTGCAAGATAGGTGCACGGTTTGCGCCAAACATAGATTAAAAATCATTTTGGGATGCACCCGATGGTACTTCTAGGTGAGGAGGCTCAAGTGGTTACTTGTTTAAGTCTATTTGAAGATAGTGCTAATCTTGACACAAGATAGATGCACGGTTTGCGCTGAACGTAACATAGGGTCATAAATCCTTTTGGACGCACCCGATAGATCTACTATGTGACATTGGTCATGTGGAATCTCATTTCAATCCAATTGGAGACAATGGTAGTTTCAGTCCAAGATAGGTGCACGGTTTGCGCCAAACGTACCATAGGCACAGAAATTATTTTGGACGCACCCGATGGTACTCCTAGGTGACGTGGCTCAAGTGGATGCTCATTTTGGTATGTTTGGAGATAGTGCTATTCTTGACGCAAGATTGGTGTACGGTTTGCGTTGAACGTACCATAGGCTCAGAAATCATTTTGGACGCATCCGATGGTACTCCTAGGTGACGAGGCTCAATTGGATAGTCCTTTTGGTCTGTTTGGAGATAGTGCTAATCATGATAGGTGCATGGTTTGTGCCAAATGCACCATAGGGTTAGAAATCATTTTGGACGCACCCGATGGTACTCCTAGGTGACGAGGCACAAGTGAATGCTTGTTTTGGTCTGTTTAGAGATAGTGCTAATCTTGACGCAAGATAGTGCTAATCATTTTGGGATGCACCCGATGGTACTTCTAGATGACAAGGCTCAAGTGGTTATTTGTTTCAGTCTATTTAGAGATAGTGCTAATATTGACGCAACATAGGTGCACGGTTTGCGTCGAACGTACCATAGGCTCGAAAATCATTTTGGACGCACTCGATGGTACTCCTAGGTGACGAGGCACACGTGGATGCTCGTTTTGGTCTGTTTGGACATAGAGCTAATCATGACACAAGATGGGTGCAAGGTTTGCGCCGAACGTAGCACAGGCTCAGAAATCATTTTGGACGCACCCGATGGATCTCCTCGGTGACATTGGTCGTGTGGAATCTTGTTTCAATCCATTTGGAGACAGTATTAGAGTCAGTGCAAGATAGGTGCACGATTTGCGCCAAACGTAGATCAGAAATCATTTTGGGATGCACCCGATGGTACTTCTAGGTGACGAGGTTCAAGTGGTTACTTGTTTAAGTCTATTTGAAGATAGTGCTAATCTTGACACAAGATAGATGCACGGTTTGCGCTGAACATAACATAGGGTCATAAATCCTTTTGGACGCACCCGATAGATCTACTATGTGACATTGGTCATGTGGAATCTCATTTCAATCTAATTGGAGACAATGGTAGTTTCAGTCCAAGATAGGTGCACGGTTTGCGCCAAACGTACCATAGGCACAGAAATTATTTTGGACGCACCCGATGGTACTCCTAGGTGACGTGGCTCAAGTGGATGCTCATTTTGGTATGTTTGGAGATAGTGCTAATCTTGATGCAAGATAGGCGCACGGTTTGCGTTGAACGTACCATAGGCTTAGAAATCATTTTGGACACATCCGATGGTACTCCTAGGTGACGAGGCTCAATTGGATAGTCCTTTTGGTCGGTTTGGAGATAGTGCTAATCTTGATAGGTGCATGGTTTGTGCCAAATGTACCATAGGGTTAGAAACCATTTTGGGCGCACCTGATGGTACTCCTAGGTGACGAGGCACAAGTGAATGCTCGTCTTTGTCTGTTTGGAGATAGTGCTAATCTTGACGCAAGATAGGTGCACTGTTTGCGCCGAACGTACCATAGGCTCAGAAATCATTTTGGACGCACCCGATGGATCTTCTCAGTGACATTGGTTACTTGTTTCAGTCTATTTAGAGATAGTGCTAATCTTGACGCAAGATAGGTGCACGGTTTGCGTCGAACGTACCATAGGCTTAAAAATCATTTTTGACGCACTCGATAGTACTCCTTGGTGACGAGGCAGATGTGGATGATCGTCTTGGTCTGTTTGGACATAGAGCTAATCTTGACACAAGATAGGTGCACGGTTTGCGCCGAACGAAACATAGGCTCAGAAATCATTTTGGACGCACCCGATGGATCTCCTCGGTGAAATTGGTCATTTGGAATCTCGTTTCTATTTGGACATAGAGCTAATCAAGACACAAGATGGGAGCAAGGTTTGCGCCGAACGTAGCACAGGCTCAGAAATCATTTTGGACGCACCCGATGGATCTCCTCGGTGACATTGGTCGTGTGGAATCTTGTTTCAATCCATTTGGAGACAGTATTAGAGTCAGTGCAAGATAGGTGCACGGTTTGCGCCAAACATAGATTAAAAATCATTTTGGGATGCACCCGATGGTACTTCTAGGTGAGGAGGCTCAAGTGGTTACTTGTTTAAGTCTATTTGAAGATAGTGCTAATCTTGACACAAGATAGATGCACGGTTTGCGCTGAACGTAACATAGGGTCATAAATCCTTTTGGACGCACCCGATAGATCTACTATGTGACATTGGTCATGTGGAATCTCATTTCAATCCAATTGGAGACAATGGTAGTTTCAGTCCAAGATAGGTGCACGGTTTGCGCCAAACGTACCATAGGCACAGAAATTATTTTGGACGCACCCGATGGTACTCCTAGGTGACGTGGCTCAAGTGGATGCTCATTTTGGTATGTTTGGAGATAGTGCTATTCTTGACGCAAGATTGGTGTACGGTTTGCGTTGAACGTACCATAGGCTCAGAAATCATTTTGGACGCATCCGATGGTACTCCTAGGTGACGAGGCTCAATTGGATAGTCCTTTTGGTCTGTTTGGAGATAGTGCTAATCATGATAGGTGCATGGTTTGTGCCAAATGCACCATAGGGTTAGAAATCATTTTGGACGCACCCGATGGTACTCCTAGGTGACGAGGCACAAGTGAATGCTTGTTTTGGTCTGTTTAGAGATAGTGCTAATCTTGACGCAAGATAGTGCTAATCATTTTGGGATGCACCCGATGGTACTTCTAGATGACAAGGCTCAAGTGGTTATTTGTTTCAGTCTATTTAGAGATAGTGCTAATATTGACGCAACATAGGTGCACGGTTTGCGTCGAACGTACCATAGGCTCGAAAATCATTTTGGACGCACTCGATGGTACTCCTAGGTGACGAGGCACACGTGGATGCTCGTTTTGGTCTGTTTGGACATAGAGCTAATCATGACACAAGATGGGTGCAAGGTTTGCGCCGAACGTAGCACAGGCTCAGAAATCATTTTGGACGCACCCGATGGATCTCCTCGGTGACATTGGTCGTGTGGAATCTTGTTTCAATCCATTTGGAGACAGTATTAGAGTCAGTGCAAGATAGGTGCACGATTTGCGCCAAACGTAGATCAGAAATCATTTTGGGATGCACCCGATGGTACTTCTAGGTGACGAGGTTCAAGTGGTTACTTGTTTAAGTCTATTTGAAGATAGTGCTAATCTTGACACAAGATAGATGCACGGTTTGCGCTGAACATAACATAGGGTCATAAATCCTTTTGGACGCACCCGATAGATCTACTATGTGACATTGGTCATGTGGAATCTCATTTCAATCTAATTGGAGACAATGGTAGTTTCAGTCCAAGATAGGTGCACGGTTTGCGCCAAACGTACCATAGGCACATAAATTATTTTGGACGCACCCGATGGTACTCCTAGGTGACGTGGCTCAAGTGGATGCTCATTTTGGTATGTTTGGAGATAGTGCTAATCTTGATGCAAGATAGGCGCACGGTTTGCGTTGAACGTACCATAGGCTTAGAAATCATTTTGGACACATCCGATGGTACTCCTAGGTGACGAGGCTCAATTGGATAGTCCTTTTGGTCGGTTTGGAGATAGTGCTAATCTTGATAGGTGCATGGTTTGTGCCAAATGTACCATAGGGTTAGAAACCATTTTGGGCGCACCTGATGGTACTCCTAGGTGACGAGGCACAAGTGAATGCTCGTCTTTGTCTGTTTGGAGATAGTGCTAATCTTGACGCAAGATAGGTGCACTGTTTGCGCCGAACGTACCATAGGCTTAGAAATCATTTTGGACGCACCCGATGGATCTTCTCAGTGACATTGGTTACTTGTTTCAGTCTATTTAGAGATAGTGCTAATCTTGACGCAAGATAGGTGCACGGTTTGCGTCGAACGTACCATAGGCTTAAAAATCATTTTTGACGCACTCGATAGTACTCCTTGGTGACGAGGCAGATGTGGATGATCGTCTTGGTCTGTTTGGACATAGAGCTAATCTTGACACAAGATAGGTGCACGGTTTGCGCCGAACGAAACATAGGCTCAGAAATCATTTTGGACGCACCCGATGGATCTCCTCGGTGAAATTGGTCATTTGGAATCTCGTTTCTATTTGGACATAGAGCTAATCAAGACACAAGATGGGAGCAAGGTTTGCGCCGAACGTAGCACAGGCTCAGAAATCATTTTGGACGCACCCGATGGATCTCCTCGGTGACATTGGTCGTGTGGAATCTTGTTTCAATCCATTTGGAGACAGTATTAGAGTCAGTGCAAGATAGGTGCACGGTTTGCGCCAAACATAGATTAAAAATCATTTTGGGATGCACCCGATGGTACTTCTAGGTGAGGAGGCTCAAGTGGTTACTTGTTTAAGTCTATTTGAAGATAGTGCTAATCTTGACACAAGATAGATGCACGGTTTGCGCTGAACGTAACATAGGGTCATAAATCCTTTTGGACGCACCCGATAGATCTACTATGTGACATTGGTCATGTGGAATCTCATTTCAATCTATTTGGAGACAATGGTAGTTTCAGTCCAAGATAGGTGCACGGTTTGCGCCAAACGTACCATAGGCACAGAAATCATTTTGGACGCACCCGATGGTACTCCTAGGTGACGTGGCTCAAGTGGATGTTCATTTTGGTATGTTTGGAGATAGTGCTAATCTTGACGCAAGATAGGCGCACGGTTTGCGTTGAACGTACCATTGGCTTAGAAATCATTTTGGACGCACCCGATGGATCTTCTCAGTGACATTGGTCATTTGGAATCTCGTTTCAATATATCTGGAGACACTTTAGATTCAGTGCAAGATAGGTGCACGGTTTGCGCCAAACGTAGATAAGAAATCATGTTGGGATGCACCCGATGGTACTTCTAGTTGACGAGGCTCAAGTGGTTACTTGTTTCAGTCTATTTAGAGATAGTGCTAATCTTGACGCAAGATAGGTGCACGGTTTGCGTCGAACGTACCATAGGCTCAAAAATCATTTTTGACGCACTCGATAGTACTCCTTGGTGACGAGGCAGATGTGGATGTCTTGGTCTATTTGGACATAGAGCTAATCTTGACACAAGATAGGTGCACGGTTTACGCCGAACGAAACATAGGCTCAGAAATCATTTTGGACGCACCCGATGGATCTCCTCGGTGATATTGGTCATGTGAAATCTCGTTTCAATCCATTTGGAGGCACTGTTAGAGTTAGTGCAAGATAGGTGCACGGTTTGCGCCAAACATAGATTAAAAATCATTTTGGGATGCACCCGATGGTACTTCTAGGTGACGAGGCTCAAGTTGTTATTTTTTCAGTCTATTTAGACATAGTGCTAATATTGACGCAAGATAGGTGCACGGTTTGCGTCGAACGTACCATAGGCTCGAAAATCATTTTTGACGCACTCGATCGTACTCCTAGGTGACGAGGCACACATGGATGCTCGTTTTGGTGTGTTTGGACATAGAACTAATCATGACACAAGATGGGTGCCAGGTTTGCGCCGAACGTAGCACAGGCTCAGAAATCATTTTGGACGCACCCGATGGATCTCCTCGGTGATATTGGTCGTGTGGAATCTTGTTTCAATGAATTTGGAGACAGTATTAGAGTCAGTACAAGATAGGTGCACGGTTTGCGCCAAACATAGATTAAAAATCATTTTGGAATGCACCCGATGGTACTTCTAGGTGACGAGGCTCAAGTGGTTATTTGTTTCAGTCTATTTAGAGATAGTGCTAATATTGACGCAAGATAGCTGCACGGTTTGCGTCGAATGTACCATAGGCTTGAAAATCATTTTGGACGCACTCGATAGTACTCCTAGGAGACGAGGCACACGTGGATGCTTGTTTTGGTCTGTTTGGACATAGAGCTAATCATGACACAAGATGGGTGCAAGGTTTGCGTCGAACGTAGCACAGGCTCATAAATCATTTTGGATGCACCCGATGGATCTCCTTGGTGACATTAGTCGTGTGGAATCTTGTTTCAATCCATTTGGAGACAGTATTGGAGTCAGTGCAAGATAGGAGCACGGTTTACGCCAAACGTAGAGCAGAAATCATTTTGGGATGCACCCGATGGTACTTCTAGGTGACGAGGCTCAAGTGGTTATTTGTTTCAGTCTATTTAGAGATAGTGCTAATATTGACGCAAGATAGGTGCACAGTTTGCGTCGAACGTACTATAGGCTCGAAAATCATTTTGGACGCACTCGATGGTACTCCTAGGTGACGAGGCACATGTGGATGCTCGTTTTGGTCTGTTTGGACATAGAGCTAATCATGACACAAGATGGGTGCAAGGTTTGCGCCGAACGTAGCACAGGCTCATAAATCATTTTGGACGCACCCGATGGATCTCCTCGGTGACATTGGTCGTGTGGAATCTTGTTTCAATCAATTTGGAGACACTATTAGAGTCAGTGCAAGATAGGTGCACGGTTTGCTCGAATCGTAGATCGTAAATCATTTTGGGATGCACCCGATGGTACTTCTAGGTGACGAGGCTCAAGTGGTTACTTATTTAAGTCTATTTGAAGATAGTGCTAATCTTGACACAAGATAGATGCACGGTTTGCGCCGAACGTAACATAGGGTCATAAATCCTTTTGGACGCACCCGATAGATCTACTATGTGACATTGGTCATGTGGAATCTCATTTCAATCCATTTGGAGACAATGGTAGTTTCAGTCCAAGATAGGTGCACGGTTTGCGCCAAACGTACCATAGGCACAGAAATGATTTTGGACGCACTCGATGGTACTCCTAGGTGACGTGGCTCAAGTGGATGCTCATTTTGGTATGTTTGGAGATAGTGCTAATCTTGATGCAAGATAGGCGCACGGTTTGCGTTGAACATACCATAGGCTTAGAAATCATTTTGGACACATCCGATGGTACTCCTAGGTGACGAGGCTCAATTAGATAGTCCTTTTGGTCTGTTTGGAGATAGTGCTAATCTTGATAGGTGCATGGTTCGTGCCAAATGTTCCATAGGGTTAGAAATCATTTTGGGCGCACCTGATGGTACTCCTAGGTGACGAGGCAAAAGTGAATGCTCGTCTTTGTCTGTTTGGAGATAGTGCTAATCTTGACGCAAGATAGGTGCACTGTTTGCGCCGAACGTACCATAGGCTCAGAAATCATTTTGGACGCACCCGATGGATCTTCTCAGTTACATTGGTCATTTGGAATCTCGTTTCAATATATCTGGAGACACTTTAGATTCAGTGCAAGATAGGTGTTGCGCCAAACGTAGATCAGAAATCATGTTGGGATGCACCCGATGGTACTTCTAGTTGACGAGGCTCAAGTGGTTACTTGTTTCAGTCTATTTAGAGATAGTGCTAATCTTGACGTAAGATAGGTGCACGGTTTGCATCGAACGTACCATAGGCTAAAAAATCATTTTGACGCACTCGATAGTACTCCTTAGTGACGAGGCAGACGTGGATGATCGTCTTGGTCTGTTTGGACATAGAGCTAATCTTGACACAAGATAGGTGCACGGTTTGCGCCGAACGAAACATAGGCTCAGAAATCATTTTGGACGCACCCGATGGATTTCCTCGGTGATATTGGTCATGTGAAATCTCGTGTCAATCCATTTGGAGGCACTGTTAGAGTTAGTGCAAGATAGGTGCATGGTTTGCGCCAAACATAGATTAAAAATCATTTTGGGATGCACCCGATGGTACTTCTAGGTGACGAGGCTCAAGTGGTTATTTTTTCAGTCTATTTAGACATAGTGCTAATATTGACGCAAGATAGGTGCACGGTTTGCGTCGAACATACCATAGGCTCGAAAATCATTTTGGACGCACTCGATGGTACTCCTAGGTGGCGAGGCACACGTGGATGCTCGTTTTGGTCTGTTTGGACATAGAGCTATCATGACACAAGTTGGGTGCAAGGTTTGCGCCGAACGTAGCACAGGCTCAGAAATCATTTTGGACGCACCCGATGGATCTCCTCGGTGATATTGGTCATGTGAAATCTCGTTTCAATCCATTTGGAGGCACTATTAGAGTTAGTGCAAGATAGGTGCACGGTTTGCGCCAAACATAGGCTTAAAAATCATTTTGGGATGCACCCGATGGTACTTCTAGGTGACGAGGCTCAAGTGGTTATTTTTTTTAGTCTATTTAGACATAGATATTGACGCAAGATAGGTGCACGGTTTGCGTCGAACGTACCATAGGCTTGAAAATCATTTTGGATGCACTCGATGGTACTCCTAGGTGACGAGGCACACGTGGATGCTCGTTTTGGTTGGTTTGGACATGGAGCTAATCATGACACAAGATGGGTGCAAGGTTTGCGCCGAACATAGCACAGGCTCAGAAATCATTTTGGACACACCCGATGGATCTCCTCGGTGACATTGGTCGTGTGGAATCTTGTTTCAATCCATTTGGAGACACTATTGGAGTCAGTGCAAGATAGGTGCATGGTTCGCTCGAAACGTAGATCAGAAATCATTTTGGGATGCACCCGATGGTACTTCTTGGTGACGAGGCTCAAGTGGTTACTTGTTTAAGTCTATTTGAAGATAGTGCTAATCTTGACACAAGATAGATCCACGGTTTGCGCCGAACGTAACATAGGGTCATAAATCCTTTTGGACGCGCCCGATAGATCTACTATGTGGCATTGGTCATGTGGAATCTCATTTCAATCCATTTGGAGACAATGGTAGTTTCAGTCCAAGATAGGTGCACGGTTTGCGCCAAACGTACCATAGGCACAGAAATCATTTTAGACGCACCCGATGGTACTCCTAGGTGACGTGGCTCAAGTGGATGCCATTTTGGTATGTTTGGAGATAGTGCTAATCTTGATGCAAGATAGGCGCACGGTTTGCGTTGAACGTACCATAGGCTTAGAAATCATTTTGGACACATCCGATGGTACTTCTAGGTGACGAGGCTCAATTGGATTGTCCTTTTGGTCTGTTTGGAGATAGTGATAATCTTGATAGGTGCATGGTTTGTGCCAAATGTACCATAGGGTTAGAAATCATTTTGGGCGCACCTGATCTTACTCCTAGGTGACGAGGCACAAGTGAATGCTCGTCTTTGTCTATTTGGAGATAGTGCTAATCTTGACGCAAGATAGGTGGACTGTTTGCGACGAACGTACCATAGGCTCAGAAATCATTTTGGATGCACCCGATGGATCTTCTCAGTGACATTGGTCATTTGGAATCTCATTTCAATATATCTGGAGACACTTTAGATTCAGTGCAAGATAGGTGCACGGTTTGCGCCAAACGTAGATCAGAAATCATGTTGGGATGCACCCGATGGTACTTCTAGTTGACGAGTCTCAAGTGGTTACTTGTTTTAGTCTATTTAGAGATAGTGCTAATCTTGATGCAAGATACGTGCACGGTTTACATCGAAAGTACCTAAGGCTCAAAAATCATTTTTGACGCACTCGATAGTACTCCTTGGGGACAAGGCAGACGTGGATGATCGTCTTGGTCTGTTTGGACATAGAGCTAATCTTGACACAAGATAGGTGCACGGTTTGCGCCGAACGAAACATAGGCTCAGAAATCATTTTGGACGCACCCGATGGATCTCCTCGGTGATATTGGTCATTTGGAATCTCGTTTCTGTTTGGACATAGAGCTAATCATGACACAAGATGGGTGCAAGGTTTGCGCCAAACGTAGCACAGGCTCAGAAATCATTTTGGACGCACCCGATGGATCTCCTCGGTGACAATGGTCGTGTGGAATCTTGTTTCAATCCATTTGGAGACAGTATTAGAGTCAGTGCAAGATAGGTGCACGGTTTGCGCCAAACATAGATTAAAAATCATTTTGGGATGCACCCGATGGTACTTCTAGGTGACGAGGCTCAAGTGGTTACTTGTTTAAGTCTATTTGAAGATAGTGCTAATCTTGACACAAGATAGATGCACGGTTTGCGCCAAACGTAACATAGGGTCATAAATCCTTTTGGACGCACCCGATAGATCTACTATGTGACATTGGTCATGTGGAATCTCATTTCAATCCATTTGGAGACAATGGTAGTTTCAGTCCAAGATAGGTGCACGGTTTGCGCCAAACGTACCATAGGCACAGAATCATTTTGAACGCACCCGATGGTACTCCTAGGTGACGTGGCTCAAGTGGATGCTCATTTTGGTATGTTTGGAGATAGTGCTAATCTTGACGCAAGATAGGCGCACGGTTTGCATTGAACGTACCATAGGCTTAGAAATCATTTTGGACACATCCGATGGTACTCCTAGGTGACGAGGCTCAATTGGATAGTCCTTTTGGTCTGTTTGGAGATAGTGCTAATCTTGATAGGTGCATGGTTTTGTGCCAAATGTACCATAGGGTTAGAAATCATTTTGGGCGCACCTGATGGTACTCCTAGGTGACGAGGCACAAGTGAATGCTCGTCTTTGTCTGTTTGGAGATAGTGCTAATCTTGACGCAAGATAGGTGCACTATTTGCGCCGAACGTACCATAGGCTCAGAAATCATTTTGGACGCACCCGATGGATCTTCTCAGTGACATTGGTCATTTGGAATCTCGTTTCAATATATCTGGAGACACTTTAGATTCAGTGCAAGATAGGTGCACGGTTTGCGCCAAACGTAGATCAGAAATCATGTTGGGATGCACCCGATGGTACTTCTAGTTGACGAGGCTCAAGTGGTTACTTGTTTCAGTCTATTTAGAGATAGTGCTAATCTTGACGCAAGATAGGTGCACGGTTTGCGTCGAACATACCATAGGCTCAAAAATCATTTTGGACGCACTTGATAGTACTCCTTGGTGACCAGGCAGACGTGGATGATCGTCTTGGTCTGTTTGGACATAGAGCTAATCTTGACACAAGATAGGTGCACGGTTTGCGCCGAACGAAACATAGGCTCAGAAATCATTTTGGACGCACCCGATGGATCTCCTCGGTGATATTGGTCATGTGAAATCTCGTTTTAATCCATTTGGAGGCACTGTTAGAGTTAGTGCAAGATAGGTGCACGGTTTGCGCCAAACATAGATTAAAAATCATTTTGGGATGCACCCGATGGTACTTCTAGGTGACGAGGCTCAAGTGGTTATTTTTTCAGTCTATTTGGACATAGTGCTAATATTAACGCAAGATAGGTGCACGGTTTGCGTCGAACATACCATAGGCTCGAAAATCATTTTGGACGCACTCGATGGTACTCCTAGGTGGCGAGGCACACGTGGATGCTCGTTTTGGTCTGTTTGGACATAGAGCTATCATGACACAAGTTGGGTGCAAGGTTTGCGCCGAACGTAGCACAGGCTCAGAAATCATTTTGGACGCACCCGATGGATCTCCTCGGTGATATTGGTCATGTGAAATCTCGTTTCAATCCATTTGGAGGCACTATTAGAGTTAGTGCAAGATAGGTGCACGGTTTGCGCCAAACATAGGCTTAAAAATCATTTTGGGATGCACCCGATGGTACTTCTAGGTGACGAGGCTCAAGTGGTTATTTTTTTAGTCTATTTAGACATAGATATTGACGCAAGATAGGTGCACGGTTTGCGTCGAACGTACCATAGGCTTGAAAATCATTTTGGATGCACTCGATGGTACTCCTAGGTGACGAGGCACACGTGGATGCTCGTTTTGGTTGGTTTGGACATGGAGCTAATCATGACACAAGATGGGTGCAAGGTTTGCGCCGAACGTAGCACAGGCTCAGAAATCATTTTGGACGCACCCGATGGATCTCCTCGGTGACATTGGTCGTGTGGAATCTTGTTTCAATCCATTTGGAGACACTATTGGAGTCAGTGCAAGATAGGTGCATGGTTCGCTCGAAACGTAGATCAGAAATCATTTTGGGATGCACCCGATGGTACTTCCTGGTGACGAGGCTCAAGTGGTTACTTGTTTAAGTCTATTTGAAGATAGTGCTAATCTTGACACAAGATAGATCCACGGTTTGCGCCGAACGTAACATAGGGTCATAAATCCTTTTGGACGCGCCCGATAGATCTACTATGTGGCATTGGTCATGTGGAATCTCATTTCAATCCATTTGGAGACAATGGTAGTTTCAGTCCAAGATAGGTGCACGGTTTGCGCCAAACGTACCATAGGCACAGAAATCATTTTAGACGCACCCGATGGTACTCCTAGGTGACGTGGCTCAAGTGGATGCCATTTTGGTATGTTTGGAGATAGTGCTAATCTTGATGCAAGATAGGCGCACGGTTTGCGTTGAACGTACCATAGGCTTAGAAATCATTTTGGACACATCCGATGGTACTCCTAGGTGACGAGGCTCAATTGGATTGTCCTTTTGGTCTGTTTGGAGATAGTGATAATCTTGATAGGTGCATGGTTTGTGCCAAATGTACCATAGGGTTAGAAATCATTTTGGGCGCACCTGATCTTACTCCTAGGTGACGAGGCACAAGTGAATGCTCGTCTTTGTCTATTTGGAGATAGTGCTAATCTTGACGCAAGATAGGTGGACTGTTTGCGCCGAACGTACCATAGGCTCAGAAATCATTTTGGATGCACCCGATGGATCTTCTCAGTGACATTGGTCATTTGGAATCTCATTTCAATATATCTGGAGACACTTTAGATTCAGTGCAAGATAGGTGCACGGTTTGCGCCAAACGTAGATCAGAAATCATGTTGGGATGCACCCGATGGTACTTCTAGTTGACGAGTCTCAAGTGGTTACTTGTTTTAGTCTATTTAGAGATAGTGCTAATCTTGATGCAAGATACGTGCACGGTTTACATCGAACGTACCAAAGGCTCAAAAATCATTTTTGACGCACTCGATAGTACTCCTTGGGGACAAGGCAGACGTGGATGATCGTCTTGGTCTGTTTGGACATAGAGCTAATCTTGACACAAGATAGGTGCACGGTTTGCGCCGAACGAAACATAGGCTCAGAAATCATTTTGGACACACCCGATGGATCTCCTCGGTGATATTGGTCATTTGGAATCTCGTTTCTGTTTGGACATAGAGCTAATCATGACACAAGATGGGTGCAAGGTTTGCGCCAAACGTAGCACAGGCTCAGAAATCATTTTGGACGCACCCGATGGATCTCCTCGGTGACAATGGTCGTGTGGAATCTTGTTTCAATCCATTTGGAGACAGTATTAGAGTCAGTGCAAGATAGGTGCACGGTTTGCGCCAAACATAGATTAAAAATCATTTTGGGATGCACCCGATGGTACTTCTAGGTGACGAGGCTCAAGTGGTTACTTGTTTCAGTCTATTTGAAGATAGTGCTAATCTTGACACAAGATAGATGCACGGTTTGCGCCAAACGTAACATAGGGTCATAAATCCTTTTGGACGCACCCGATAGATCTACTATGTGACATTGGTCATGTGGAATCTCATTTCAATCCATTTGGAGACAATGGTAGTTTCAGTCCAAGATAGGTGCACGGTTTGCGCCAAACGTACCATAGGCACAGAAATCATTTTGAACGCACCCGATGGTACTCCTAGGTGACGTGGCTCAAGTGGATGCTCATTTTGGTATGTTTGGAGATAGTGCTAATCTTGACGCAAGATAGGCGCACGGTTTGCATTGAACGTACCATAGGCTTAGAAATCATTTTGGACACATCCGATGGTACTCCTAGGTGACGAGGCTCAATTGGATAGTCCTTTTGGTCTGTTTGGAGATAGTGCTAATCTTGATAGGTGCATGGTTTTGTGCCAAATGTACCATAGGGTTAGAAATCATTTTGGGCGCACCTGATGGTACTCCTAGGTGACGAGGCACAAGTGAATGCTCGTCTTTGTCTGTTTGGAGATAGTGCTAATCTTGACGCAAGATAGGTGCACTATTTGCGCCGAACGTACCATAGGCTCAGAAATCATTTTGGACGCACCCGATGGATCTTCTCAGTGACATTGGTCATTTGGAATCTCGTTTCAATATATCTGGAGACACTTTAGATTCAGTGCAAGATAGGTGCACGGTTTGCGCCAAACGTAGATCAGAAATCATGTTGGGATGCACCCGATGGTACTTCTAGTTGACGAGGCTCAAGTGGTTACTTGTTTCAGTCTATTTAGAGATAGTGCTAATCTTGACGCAAGATAGGTGCACGGTTTGCGTCGAACATACCATAGGCTCAAAAATCATTTTGGACGCACTTGATAGTACTCCTTGGTGACCAGGCAGACGTGGATGATCGTCTTGGTCTGTTTGGACATAGAGCTAATCTTGACACAAGATAGGTGCACGGTTTGCGCCGAACGAAACATAGGCTCAGAAATCATTTTGGACGCACCCGATGGATCTCCTCGGTGATATTGGTCATGTGAAATCTCGTTTTAATCCATTTGGAGGCACTGTTAGAGTTAGTGCAAGATAGGTGCACGGTTTGCGCCAAACATAGATTAAAAATCATTTTGGGATGCACCCGATGGTACTTCTAGGTGACGAGGCTCAAGTGGTTATTTTTTTCAGTCTATTTAGACATAGTGCTAATATTGACGCAAGATAGGTGCACGGTTTGCGTCGAACATACCATAGGCTCGAAAATCATTTTTGACGCACTCGATGGTACTTCTAGGTGACGAGGCACACATGGATGCTCGTTTTGGTTTGTTTGGACATAGAGCTAATCATGACACAAGATGGGTGCAAGGTTTGCGCCGAACGTAGGACAGGCTCAGAAATCATTTTGGACACACCCGATGGATCTCCTCGGTGACATTGGTCGTGTGGAATCATGTTTCAATCCATTTGGAGACAGTATTAGAGTTAGTGCAAGATAGGTGCACGGTTTGCGCCAAACGTAGATCAGAAATCATATTGGAATGCACCCGATGGTATTTCTAGGTGACGAGACTCAAGTGGTTACTTGTTTTAGACTATTTGGAGATAGTGCTAATCTTGACGCAACATAGATGCACGGTTTGCGCCGAACGTAACATAGGGTCAGTAATCCTTTTGGAGGCACCCGATAGATCTCCTATGTGACATTGGTCATGTGGAATCTCATTTCAATCCATTTGGAGATAGTGGTAGTGTCAGTCCAAGATAGGTCCACGGTTTGCGCCAAACGTACCATAGGCACAGAAATCATTTTGGACGCACGCGATGGTACTCCTAGGTGACGTGGCTCAAGTGGATGCTCATTTTTGTATGTTTGGAGATAGTGCTAATCTTGACGCAAGATAGGTGCATGGTTTGCGTTGAACGTACCATAGGCTCAGAAATCGTTTTGGACGCATCCGATGGTACTCCTAGGTGATGAGGCTCAATTGGATAGTCCTTTTGGTCTGTTTGGAGATAGAGCTAATCTTGATAGGTGCATGGTTTGTGCCAAATGTACCATAGGGTTAGAAATCGTTTTGGACGCACCTGATGGTACTACTAGGTGACGAGGCACAAGTGAATGCTCATTTTGGTCTGTTTGGAGATAGTGCTAATCTTGACGCAAGATAGGTGCACTGTTTGCGTCGAACGTACCATAGGCTCAGAAATCATTTTGGACGCACCCGATAGATCTTCTCAGTGACATTGGTCATTTGGAATCTCGTTTCAATCTATCTGGAGACACTTAAGATTCAGTGCAAGATAGATGCACGGTTTGCACCAAACGTAGATCAGATATCATTTTGGGATGCACCCGATGGTACTTCTAGGTGACGAGGCTCAAGTGGTTACTTGTTCCAGTCTATTTAGAGATAGTGCTAATCTTGAAGCAAGATAGGTGCACGGTTTGCGTCGAACGTACCATAGGCTCGAAAATCATTTTGGACGCACTCGATGGTACTCCTAGGTGACGAGGCACACGTGGATGCTCGTTTTGGACTATTTGGAGATAGAGCTGATCATGACACAAGATGGGTGCAAGGTTTGTGCCAAACGTAGCACAGGCTCAGAAATCATTTTGGACGCACCCGATGGATCTCCTCGGTGATATTGGTCGTGTGGAATCTTATTTCAATCCATTTGGAGACAGTATTAGAGTCAGTGCAAGATAGGTGCACGGTTTGCGCGAAACGTAGATCAGAAATCATTTTGGGATGCACCCGATGGTACTTCTAGGTGACGAGGCTCAAGTGGTTACTTGTTTAAGTCTATTTGGAGATAGTGCTAATCTTGACGCAAGATAGATGCACGGTTTGCGCCGAACGTAATATAGGGTCAGAAATCCTTTTGGACGCACCCGATAGATCTACTATGTGACATTGGTCATGTGGAATCTCATTTCAATCCATTTGGAGACAATGGTAGTTTCAGTCCAAGATAGGTGCACGGTTTGCGCCAAACGTACCATAGGCACAGAAATCATTTTGGACGCACCCGATGGTACTCCTAGGTGACGTGGCTCAAGTGGATGCTCATTTTGGTATGTTTGGAGATAGTGCTAATCTTGACGCAAGATAGGCGCACGGTTTGCGTTGAACGTACCATAGGCTTAGAAATCATTTTGGACACATCCGATGGTACTCCTAGGTGACGAGGCGCAATTGGATAGGCCTTTGGTCTGTTTGGAGATAGTGCTAATCTTGATAGGTGCATGGTTTGTGCCAAATGTACCATAGGGTTAGAAATCATTTTGGACGCACCAGATGGTACTCCTAGGTGACGAGGCACAAGTGAATGCTCGTCTTTGTTTATTTGGAGATAGTGCTAATCTTGACGCAACATAGGTGCACTATTTGCGCCGAACGTACCATAGGCTCAGAAATCATTTTGGACGCACCCGATGGATCTTCTCAGTGACATTGGTCATTTGGAATCTCGTTTCAATCTATATGGAGACACTTTAGATTCAGTGCAAGATAGATGCACGGTTTGCGCCAAATGTAGATCAGAAATCTTTTTGGGATGCACCCAATGGTACTTCTAGGTGACGAGGCTCAAGTGGTTACTTGTTCTAGTCTATTTAGAGATAGTGTTAATCTTGACGCAAGATAGGTGCACGATTTGCGTCAAACGTACCATAGGCTCGAAAATCATTTTGGACGCACCCGTTGGTACTCCTAGGTGACGAGGCACACGTGGATGCTCGTTTTGGCCTATTTGGACATAGAGCTAATCTTGACACAAGATAGGTGCACGGTTTGCGCTGAACGAAACATAGGCTCAGAAATCATTTTGGACGCACTCGATGGATCTCCTCGGTGACCTTGGTCATGTGAAATCTCGTTTCAATCCATTTGGAGACACTGTTAGAGTTAGTGCAAGATAGGTGCACGGTTTGCGCCAAACATAGATTAAAAATCATTTTGGGATGCACCCGATGGTACTTTTAGTTGATGAGGCTCAAGTGGTTATTTGTTTCAGTCTATTTAGAGATAGTGCTAATATTGACGCAAGATAGACGCACGGTTTGCGTCGAACGTACCATAGGCTCGAAAATCATTTTGGACACACTCGATGGTACTCCTAGGTGATAAGGCACACGTGGATGCTCGTTTTGGTCTGTTTGGACATAGAGCTAATCATGACACAAGATGGGTGCAAGGTTTGCGCCGAACGTAGCATAGGCTCAGAAATTATTTTGGACGCACCCGATGGATCTCCTCGGTGACATTGGTCGTGTGGAATCTTGTTTCAATCCATTTGGAGACAGTATTAGAGTCAGTGCAAGATAGGTGCACGGTTTGCGTGAAACGTAGATCAGAAATCATTTTGGGATGCACCCGATGGTACTTCTAGGTGACGAGGCTCAAGTGGTTACTTGTTTAAGTCTATTTGGAGATAGTGCTAATCTTGACGCAAGATAGATGCACGGTTTGCGCCGAACGTAACATAGGGTCATAAATCCTTTTGGACGCACCCGATAGATCTACTATGTGACATTGGTCATGTGGAATCTTATTTCAATCCATTTGGAGACAATGGTAGTTTCAGTCCAAGATAGGTGCACGGTTTGCGCCAAACGTACCATAGGAACAGAAATCATTTTGGACGCACCCGATAGTACTCCTAGGTGACATGGCTCAAGTGGATGCTCATTTTGGTATGTTTGGAGATAGTGCTAATCTTGATGCAAGATAGGCGCACGGTTTGCGTTGAACGTACCATAGGCTTAGAAATCGTTTTGGACACATCCGATGGTACTCCTAGTTGACGAGGCTCAATTGGATAGTCCTTTTGGTCGGTTTGGAGATAGTGCTAATCTTGATAGGTGCATGGTTTGTGCCAAATGTACCTTAAGGTTAGAAATCATTTTGGGCGCACCTGATGGTACTCCTAGGTGACGAGGCACAAGTGAATGCTCGTCTTTGTATGTTTGGAGATAGTGCTAATCTTGACGCAAGGTAGGTGCACTGTTTGCGCCGAACGTACCATAGGCTCAGAAATCATTTTGGATGCACCCGATGGATCTTCTCAGTGACATTGGTTACTTGTTTCAGTCTATTTAGAGATAGTGCTAATCTTGACGCAAGATAGGTGCACGGTTTGCGTCGAACGTACCATAGGCTCAAAAATCATTTTTGACGCACTCGATAGTACTCCTTGGTGACGAGGCAGACGTGGATGATCGTCTTGGTCTGTTTGGACATAGAGCTAATCTTGACACAAGATAGGTGCACGGTCTGTGCCGAACGAAACATAGGCTCAGAAATCATTTTGGACGCACCTGATGGATCTCCTCGGTGAAATTGGTCATTTGGAATCTCGTTTCTATTTGGACATAGAGCTAATCATGACACAAGATGGGAGCAAGGTTTGCGCCGAACGTAGCACAGGCTCAGAAATCATTTTGGACGCTCCCGATGGATCTCCTCGGTGACATTGGTCGTGTGGAATCTTGTTTCAATCCATTTGGAGACAGTATTAGAGTCAGTGCAAGATAGGTGCACGGTTTGCGCCAAACATAGATTAAAAATCATTTTGGGATGCACCCGATGGTACTTCCAGGTGACGAGGCTCAAGTGGTTACTTGTTTAAGTCTATTTGAAGATAGTGCTAATCTTAACACAAGATAGATGCACGGTTTGCGCCGAACGTAACATAGGGTCATAAATCCTTTTGGACGCACCCGATAGATCTACTATGTGACATTGGTCATGTGGAATCTCATTTCAATCCATTTGGAGACAATGGTAGTTTCAGTCCAAGATAGGTGCACGGTTTGCGCCAAACGTACCATAGGCACAGAAATCATTTTGGACGCACCCGATGGTACTCCTAGGTGACGTGGCTCAAGTGGATGCTCATTTTGGTATGTTTGGAGATAGTGCTAATCTTGACGCAAGATAAGCGCACGGTTTGCGTTGAACGTACCATAGGCTTAGAAATCATTTTGGACGCACCCGATGGATCTTCTCAGTGACATTGGTCATTTGGAATCTCGTTTCAATATATCTGGAGACACTTTAGATTCAGTGCAAGATAGGTGCACGGTTTGCGCCAAACGTAGATCAGAAATCATGTTGGGATGCACCCGATGGTACTTCTAGTTGACGAGGCTCAAGTGGTTACTTGTTTCAGTCTATTTAGAGATATTGCTAATCTTGACGCAAGATAGGTGCACGGTTTGCGTCGAACGTACCATGGGCTCAAAAATCATTTTTGACGCACTCGATAGTACTCCTTGGTGACGAGGTAGACGTGGATGATCGTCTTGGTCTGTTTGGACATAGAGCTAATCTTGACACAAGATAGGTGCACGGTTTGCGCCGAACGAAACATAGGCTCAGAAATCATTTTGGACGCACCCGATGGATCTCCTCGGTGATATTGGTCATGTGAAATCTCGTTTCAATCCATTTGGAGGCACTGTTAGAGTTAGTGCAAGATAGGTGCACGGTTTGCGCCAAACATAGATTAAAAATCATTTTGGGATGCACCCGATGGTACTTCTAGGTGACGAGGCTCAAGTGTTTATTTTTTCAGTCTATTTAGACATAGTGCTAATATTGACGCAAGATAGGTGCACGGTTTGCGTTGAACGTACCATAGGCTCGAAAATCATTTTTGACGCACTCGATCGTACTCCTAGGTGACGAGGCACACATGGATGCTCATTTTGGTGTGTTTGGACATAGAACTAATCATGACACAAGATGGGTGCAAGGTTTGCGCCGAACGTAGCACAGGCTCAGAAATTATTTTGGACGCACCCGATGGATCTCCTCGGTGACATTGGTCGTGTGGAATCTTGTTTCAATGAATTTGGAGACAGTATTAGAGTCAGTGCAAGATAGGTGCACGGTTTGCGCCAAACATAGATTAAAAATCATTTTGGAATGCACCCGATGGTACTTCTAGGTGACGAGGCTCAAGTGGTTATTTGTTTCAGTCTATTTAGAGATAGTGCTAATATTGACGCAAGATAGCTGCACGGTTTGCGTCGAACGTACCATAGGCTTGAAAATCATTTTGGACGCACTCGATGGTACTCCTAGGTGACGAGGCACACGTGGATGCTTGTTTTGGTCTGTTTGGACATAGAGCTAATCATGACACAAGATGGGTGCAAGGTTTGCGCCGAACGTAGCACAGGCTCATAAATCATTTTGGATGCACCCGATGGATCTCCTCGGTGACATTAGTCGTGTGGAATCTTGTTTCAATCCATTTGGAGACAGTATTAGAGTCAGTGCAAGATAGGAGCATGGTTTACGCCAAACGTAGAGCAGAAATCATTTTGGGATGCACCCGATGGTACTTCTAGGTGACGAGGCTCAAGTGGTTATTTGTTTCAGTCTATTTAGAGATAGTGCTAATATTGACGCAAGATAGGTGCACGGTTTGTGTCAAACGTACCATAGGCTCGAAAATCATTTTGGACGCACTCAATGGTACTCCTAGGTGACGAGGCACACGTGGATGCTCGTTTTGGTCTGTTTGGACATAGAGCTAATCATGACACAAGATGGGTGCAAGGTTTGCGCCGAACGTAGCATAGGCTCATAAATCATTTTGGACGCACCCGATGGATCTCCTCGGTGACATTGGTCGTGTGGAATCTTGTTTCAATCAATTTGGAGACACTATTAGAGTCAGTGCAAGATAGGTGCACGGTTTGCTCGAAACGTAGATCAGAAATCATTTTGGGATGCACCCGATGGTACTTCTAGGTGACGAGGCTCAAGTGGTTACTTATTTAAGTCTATTTGAAGATAGTGCTAATCTTGACACAAGATAGATGCACGGTTTGCGCCGAACGTAACATAGGGTCATAAATCCTTTTGGATGCACCCGATAGATCTACTATGTGACATTGGTCATGTGGAATCTCATTTCAATCCATTTGGAGACAATGGTAGTTTCAGTCCAAGATAGGTGCACGGTTTGCGCCAAACGTACCATAGGCACAGAAATCATTTTGGACGCACTCGATGGTACTCCTAGGTGACGTGGCTCAAGTGGATGCTCATTTTGGTATGTTTGGAGATAGTGCTAATCTTGATGCAAGATAGGCGCACGGTTTGCGTTGAACATACCATAGGCTTAGAAATCATTTTGGACACATCCGATGGTACTCCTAGGTGACGAGGCTCAATTGGATAGTCCTTTTGGTCTGTTTGGAGATAGTGCTAATCTTGATAGGTGCATGGTTTGTGCCAAATGTACAATAGGGTTAGAAATCATTTTGGGCGCACCTGATGGTACTCCTAGGTGACGAGGCAAAAGTGAATGCTCGCCTTTGTCTGTTTGGAGATAGTGCTAATCTTGACGCAAGATAGGTGCACTGTTTGCGCCGAACGTACCATAGGCTCAGAAATCATTTTGGACGCACCCGATGGATCTTCTCAGTGACATTGGTCATTTAGAATCTCGTTTCAATATATCTGGAGACACTTTAGATTCAGTGCAAGATAGGTGTTGCGCCAAACGTAGATCAGAAATCATGTTGGGATGCACCCGATGGTACTTCTAGTTGACGAGGCTCAAGTGGTTACTTGTTTCAGTCTATTTAGAGATAGTGCTAATCTTGACGCAAGATAGGTGCACGGTTTGCGTCGAACGTACCATAGGCTCAAAAAACATTTTTGACGCACTCGATAGTACTCCTTGGTGACGAGGCAGACGTGGATGATCGTCTTGGTCTGTTTGGACATAGAGCTAATCTTGACACAAGATAGGTGCACGGTTTGCGCCGAATGAAACATAGGCTCAGAAATCATTTTGGACGCACCCGATGGATTTCCTCGGTGATATTGGTCATGTGAAATCTCGTTTCAATCCATTTGGAGGCACTGTTAGAGTTAGTGCAAGATAGGTGCACGGTTTGCGCCAAACATAGATTAAAAATCATTTTGGGATGCACCCGACGGTACTTCTAGGTGACGAGGATCAAGTGGTTATTTTTTCAGTCTATTTAGACATAGTGCTAATATTGACGCAAGATAGGTGCACGGTTTGCGTCGAACGTACCATAGGCTCGAAAATCATTTTGGACGCACTCGATGGTACTCCTAGGTGGCGAGGCACACGTGGATGCTCGTTTTGGTCTGTTTGGACATAGAGCTAATCATGACACAAGATGGGTGCAAGGTTTGCGCCGAACGTAGCACAGGCTCAGAAATCATTTTGGACGCACCCGATGGATCTCCTCGGTGATATTGGTCATGTGAAATCTCGTTTCAATCCATTTGGAGGCACTGATAGAGTTAGTGCAAGATAGGTGCACGGTTTGCGCCAAACATAGATTAAAAATCATTTTGGGATGCACCCGATGGTACTTCTAGGTGACGAGGCTCAAGTGGTTATTTTTTTCAGTCTATTTAGACATAGATATTGACGCAAGATTTGTGCACGGTTTGCGTCGAACGTACCATAGGCTCGAAAATCATTTTGGACGCACTTGATGGTACTCCTAGGTGACGAGGCACACGTGGATGCTCGTTTTGGTCTGTTTGGACATGGAGCTAATCATGACACAAGATGGGTGCAAGGTTTGCGCCGAACGTAGCACAGGCTCAAAAATCATTTTGGACGCACCCGATGGATCTCCTCGGTGACATTAGTCGTGTGGAATCTTGTTTCAATCCATTTGAAGACACTATTAGAGTCAGTGCAAGATAGGTGTACGGTTTGCTCGAAACGTAGATCAGAAATCATTTTGGGATGCACCCGATGGTACTTCTAGGTGACGAGGCTCAAGTGGTTACTTGTTTAAGTCTATTTGAAGATAGTGCTAATCTTGACACAAGATAGATGCACGGTTTGCGCCGAACGTAACATAGGGTCATAAATCCTTTTGGACGCACCCGATAGATCTACTATGTGACATTGGTCATGTGGAATCTCATTTCAATCCATTTGGAGACAATGGTAGTTTTAGTCCAAGATAGGTGCACGGTTTGCGCCAAACGTACCATAGGCACAGAAATCATTTTAGACGCACCCGATGGTACTCCTAGGTGACGTGGCTCAAGTGGATGCTCATTTTGGTATGTTTGGAGATAGTGCTAATCTTGATGCAAGATAGGCGCACGGTTTGCATTGAACGTACCATAGGCTTAGAAATCATTTTGGACACATCCGATGGTACTCCTAGGTGACGAGGCTCAATTGGATTGTCCTTTTGGTCTGTTTGGAGATAGTGATAATCTTGATAGGTGCATGGTTTGTGCCAAATGTACCATTGGGTTAGAAATCATTTTGGGCGCACCTGATCTTACTCCTAGGTGACGAGGCACAAGTGAATTCTCGTCTTTGTCTGTTTGGAGATAGTGCTAATCTTGACGCAAGATAGGTGGACTGTTTGCGCCGAACGTACCATAGGCTCAGAAATCATTTTGGATGCACCCGATGGATCTTCTCAGTGACATTGGTCATTTGGAATCTCATTTCAATATATCTGGAGACACTTTAGATTCAGTGCAAGATAGGTGCACGGTTTGCGCCAAACGTAGATCAGAAATCATGTTGGGATGCACCCGATGGTACTTCTAGTTGACGAGGCTCAAGTGGTTACTTGTTTCAGTCTATTTAGAGATAGTGCTAATCTTGATGCAAGATACGTGCACGGTTTACATCGAACGTACCACAGGCTCAAAAATCATTTTTGACGCACTCGATAGTACTCCTTGGTGACGAGGCAGACGTGGATGATCGTCTTGGTCTGTTTGGACATAGAGCTAATCTTGACACAAGATAGGTGCACGGTTTGCGCCGAACGAAACATAGGCTCAGAAATCATTTTGGACGCAACCGATGGATCTCCTCGGTGATATTGGTCATTTGGAATCTCGTTTCTGTTTGGACATAGAGCAAATCATGACACAAGATGGGTGCAAGGTTTGCGCCAAACGTAGCACAGGCTCAGAAATCATTTTGGACGCACCCGATGGATCTCCTCGGTGACCTTGGTCGTGTGGAATCTTGTTTCAATCCATTTGGAGACAGTATTAGAGTCAGTGCAAGATAGGTGCACGGTTTGCGCCAAACATAGATTAAAAATCATTTTGGGATGCACCCGATGGTACTTCTAGGTGACGAGGCTCAAGTGGTTACTTGTTTAAGTCTATTTGAAGATAGTGCTAATCTTAACACAAGATAGATGCACGGTTTGCGCCAAACGTAACATAGGGTCATAAATCCTTTTGGACGCACCCGATAGATCTACTATGTGACATTGGTCATGTGGAATCTCATTTCAATCCATTTGGAGACAATGGTAGTTTCAGTCCAAGATAGGTGCACGGTTTGCGCCAAACGTACCATAGGCACAGAAATCATTTTGAACGCACCCGATGGTACTCCTAGGTGACGTGGCTCAAGTGGATGCTCATTTTGGTATGTTTGGAGATAGTGCTAATCTTGACGCAAGATAGGCGCACGGTTTGCGTTGAACGTACCATAGGCTTAGAAATCATTTTGGACACATCCGATGGTACTCCTAGGTGACGAGGCTCAATTGGATAGTCCTTTTGGTCTGTTTCGAGATAGTGCTAATCTTGATAGGTGCATGGTTTGTGCCAAATGTACCTTAAGGTTAGAAATCATTTTGGGCGCACCTGATGGTACTCCTAGGTGACGAGGCACAAGTGAATGCTCGTCTTTGTCTGTTTGGAGATAGTGCTAATCTTGACGCAAGATAGGTGCACCGTTTGCACCGAACGTACCATAGGCTCAGAAATCATTTTAGATGCACCCGATGGATCTTCTCAGTGACATTGGTCATTTGGAATCTCGTTTCGATATATCTGGAGACACTTTAGATTCAGTGCAAGATAGGTGCACGGTTTGCGCCAAACGTAGATCAGAAATCATGTTGGGATGCACCCGATGGTACTTCTAGTTGACGAGGCTCAAGTGGTTACTTGTTTCAGTCTATTTAGAGATAGTGCTAATCTTGACGCAAGATAGGTGCACGGTTTGCGTCGAACGTACCATAGGCTCAAAAATCATTTTGGACGCACTCGATAGTACTCCTTGGTGAGGAGGCAGACGTGGATGATCGTCTTGGTCTGTTTGGACATAGAGCTAATCTTGACACAAGATAGGTGCACGGTTTGCGCCGAACGAAACATAGGCTCAGAAATCATTTTGGACGCACCCGATGGATCTCCTCGGTGATATTGGTCATGTGAAATCTCGTTTTAATCCATTTGGAGGCACTGTTAGAGTTAGTGCAAGATAGGTGCACGGTTTGCGCCAAACATAGATTAAAAATCATTTTTGGATGCACCCGATGGTACTTCTAGGTGACGAGGCTCAAGTGGTTATTTTTTTCAGTCTATTTAGACATAGTGCTAATATTGACGCAAGATAGGTGCACGGTTTGCGTCGAACGTACCATAGGCTCGAAAATCATTTTTGACGCACTCGATGGTACTTCTAGGTGACGAGGCACACATGGATGCTCGTTTTGGTCTGTTTGACATAGAGCTAATCATGAGACAAGATGGGTGCAAGGTTTGCGCCGAACGTAGGACAGGCTCAGAAATCATTTTGGACGCACCCGATGGATCTCCTCGGTGACATTGGTCGTGTGGAATCGTGTTTCAATCCATTTGGAGACAGTATTAGAGTTAGTGCAAGATAGGTGCACGGTTTGCGCCAAACGTAGATCAGAAATCATATTGGAATGCACCCGATGGTATTTCTAGGTGACGAGACTCAAGTGGTTACTTGTTTTAGACTATTTGGAGATAGTGCTAATCTTGACGCAACATAGATGCACGGTTTGCGCCAAACGTAATATAGGGTCAGAAATCCTTTTGGAGGCACCCGATAGATCTCCTATGTGACATTGGTCATGTGGAATCTTATTTCAATCCATTTGGAGACAGTGGTAGTGTCAGTCCAAGATAGGTCCACGGTTTGCGCCAAACGTACCATAGGCACAGAAATCATTTTGGACGCACCCGATGGTACTCCTAGGTGACGTGGCTCAAGTGGATGCTCATGTTGGTATGTTTGGAGATAGTGCTAATCTTGACGCAAGATAGGTGCATGGTTTCCGTTGAACGTACCATAGGCTCAGAAATCGTTTTGGACGCATCCGATGGTACTCCTAGGTGACGAGGCTCAATTGGATAGTCCTTTTGGTCTGTTTGGAGATAGAGCTAATCTTGATAGGTGCATGGTTTGTGCCAAATGTACCATAGGGTTAGAAATCGTTTTGGACGCACCTGATGGTACTACTAGGTGACGGGGCACAAGTGAATGCTCATTTTGGTCTGTTTGGAGATAGTGCTAATCGTGACGCAAGATAGGTGCACTGTTTGCGTCGAACGTACCATAGGCTCAGAAATCGTTTTGGACGCACCCGATAGGTGACGAGGCTCAATTGGATAGGCCCTTTGGTCTGTTTGGAGACAGTGCTAATCTTGATAGGTGCATGGTTTGTGCCAAATGTACCATAGGGTTAGAAATCATTTTGGGCGCACCTGATGGTACTCCTAGGTGACGAGGCACAAGTGAATGCTCGTCTTTGTATGTTTGGAGATAGTGCTAATCTCGACGCAAGATAGGTGCACTGTTTGCGCCGAACGTACCATAGGCTCAGAAATCATTTTGGACGCACCTGATGGATCTTCTCAGTGACATTGGTCATTTGGAATCTCGTTTCAATATATCTGGAGACACTTTAGATTCAGTGCAAGATAGGTGCACGGTTTGCGCTAAACGTAGATCAGAAATCATGTTGGGATGCACCCGATGGTACTTCTAGTTGACGAGGCTCAAGTGGTTACTTGTTTCAGTATATTTAGAGATAGTGCTAATCTTGACGCCAGATAGGTGCACGGTTTGCGTCGAACGTACCATAGGCTAAAAAATCATTTTGGATGCACTCGATAGTACTCCTTGGTGACGAGACAGACGTGGATGATCGTCTTGGTCTGTTTGGACATAGAGCTAATCTTGACACAAGATAGGTGCACGGTTTGCGCCGAACGAAACATAGGCTCAGAAATCATTTTGGACGCACCCGATGGATCTCCTCGGTGACATTGGTCATGTGAAATCTCGTTTCAATCTATTTGGAGACACCGTTAGAGTTAGTGCAAGATAGGTGCACAGTTTGCGCCAAACATAGATTAAAAATCATTTTGGGATGCACCCGATGGTACTTCTTGGTGACGAGGCTCAAGTGGTTATTTGTTTCAGTCAAACGTACCATAGGCTCGAAAATCATTTTTGTCGCACTCGATGGTACTCCTAGGTGACGAGGCACACATGGATGCTCGTTTTGGTCTGTTTGGACATAGAGCTAATCATGACACAAGATGGGTGCAAGGTTTGCGCCGAACGTAGGACAGGCTCAGAAATCATTTTGGACGCACCCGATGGATCTCCTCGGTCACATTGGTCGTGTGGAATCTTGTTTCAATCCATTTGGAGACAGTATTAGAGTCAGTGCAAGATAGGTGCACGGTTTGCGCCAAACGTAGATCAGAAATCATTTTGGGATGCACCCAATGGTATTTCTAGGTGACGAGGCTCAAGTGGTTACTTATTTTAGTCTATTTGGAGATAGTGCTAATCTTGACGCAACATAGATGCATGGTTTGCGCCGAACGTAACATAGGGTCAGAAATCCTTTTAGACGAACCCGATAGATCTCCTATGTGACATTGGTCATGTGGAATCTCATTTCAATCCATTTGGAGACAGTGGTAGTGTCAGTCCAAGATAGGTGCATGGTTTGCGCCAAACGTACCATAGGCACAGAAATCATTTTGGACGCACCCGATGGTACTCCTAGGTGACGTAGCTCAAGTGGATGCTCATTTTGGTATGTTTCGAGATAGTGCTAATGTTGACGCAAGATAGGTGCATGGTTTGCGTTGAACGTACCATAGGCTCAGAAATCGTTTTGGACGCATCCGATCGTACTCCTAGGTGACGAGGCTCAATTGGATAGTCCTTTTGGTCTGTTTGGAGATAGAGCTAATCTTAATAGGTGCATGGTTTGTGCCAAATGTACCATAGGGTTAGAAATCGTTTTGGACGCACCTGATGGTACTCCTAGGTGACGAGGCACAAGTGAATGCTCGTTTTGGTCTGTTTGGAGATAGTGCTAATCTTGACGCAAGATAGGTGCATTGTTTGCGCCGAACGTACCATAGGCTCAAAAATCATTTTGGACGCACCCGATAGATCTTCTCAATGACATTGGTCATTTGGAATCTCGTTTCAATCTATCTAGAGACACTTTAGATTCAGTGCAAGATAGATGCATGGTTTGCGCCAAACGTAGATTAGAAATCATTTTGGGATGCACCCGATGATACTTCTAGGTGACGAGGCTCAAGTGGTTACTTGTTCCAGTCTATTTAGAGATAGTGCTAATCTTGACGCAAGATAGGTGCACGGTTTGCGTCGAACGTACCATAGGCTCGAAAATCGTTTTGGATGCACCCAATGGTACACCTAGGTGACGAGGCACACGTGGATGCTCGTTTTGGTCTATTTGGACATAGAGCTAATCTTGACACAAGATAGCTGCACGGTTTGCGCCGAACGAAACATAGGCTCAGAAATTATTTTGGACGCACCCGATGGATCTCCTCGGTGACATTGGTCATGTAAAATCACATTCAATCCATTTGGAGACACTGTTAGAGTTAGTGCAAGATAGGTGCACGGTTTGCGCCAAACATAGATTAAAAATCATTTTGGACGCACTGATGGTACTCCTAGGTGACGAGGCACACGTGGATGCTCGTTTTGGTCTGTTTGGACATAGAGCTAATCATGACACAAGATGGGTGCAAGGTTTGCGCCGAACGTAGCACAGGCTCAGAAATTATTTTGGACGCACCCGATGGATCTCCTCGGTGACATTGGTCGTGTGGAATCTTGTTTCAATCCATTTGGAGACAGTATTAGAGTCAGTGCAAGATAGGTGCACGGTTTGCGCGAAACGTTGATCAGAAATCATTTTGGGATGCACCCGATGGTACTTCTAGGTGACGAGGCTCAAGTGGTTACTTGTTTAAGTCTATTTGGAGATAGTGCTAATCTTGACGCAAGATAGATGCACGGTTTGCGCCGAACGTAACATAGGGTCATAAATTCTTTTGGACGCACCCGATAGATCTCCTCGGTGACATTGGTCATGTGGAATCTCATTTCAATCCATTTGGAGACAATGGTAGTTTCAGTCCAAGATAGGTGCACGGTTTGCGCCAAACGTACCATAGGAACAGAAATCATTTTGGACGCACCCGATGGTACTCCTAGGTGACGTGGCTCAAGTGGATGCTCATTTTGGTATGTTTGGAGATAGTGCTAATCTTGACGCAAGATAGGCGCACGGTTTGCGTTGAACGTACCATAGGCTTAGAAATCGTTTTGGACACATCCGATGGTACTCCTAGGTGACGAGGCTCAATTGGATAGGCCCTTTGGTCTGTTTGGAGATAGTGCTAATCTTGATAGGTGCATGGTTTGTGCCAAATGTACCATAGGGTTAGAAATCATTTTGGATGCACCTGATGGTACTCCTAGGTGACGAGGCACAAGTGAATGCTCGTCTTTGTCTATTTGAAGATAGTGCTAATCTTGACGCAAGATAGGTGCACTGTTTGCGCCAAACGTACCATAGGCTTAGAAATAATTTTGGACGCACCCGATGGATCTTCTCAGTGACATTGGTCATTTGGAATCTCGTTTCAATATATCTGGAGACACTTTAGATTCAGTGCAAGATAGGTGCACGGTTTGCGCCAAACGTAGATCAGAAATCATGTTGGGATGCACCCGATGGTACTTCTAGTTGACGAGGCTCAAGTGGTTACTTGTTTCAGTCTATTTAGAGATAGTGCTAATCTTGACGCAAGATAGGTGCAAGGTTTGCGTCGAACGTACCAAAGGCTTAAAAATCATTTGGGACGCACTCGATGGTACTCCATGGTGACGAGGCAGACGTGGATGGTCGTCTTGGTCTGTTTGGACATAGAGCTAATCTTGACACAAGATAGGTGCACGGTTTGCGCCGAACGAAACATAGGCTCAGAAATCATTTTGGACGCACCCGATAGATCTCCTCGGTGACATTGGTCATGTGAAACTCTCGTTTCAATCCATTTGGAGACACTGTTAGAGTTAGTGCAAGATAGGTGCTCGGTTTGCGCCAAACATAGATTAAAAATCATTTTGGGATGCACCCGATGGTACTTCTAGGTGACGAGGCTCAAGTGGTTATTTGTTTTAGTCTATTTAGACATAGTGCTCATATTGACGCAAGATAGGTGCACGGTTTGCGTCGAACATACCATAGGCTCAAAAATCATTTTGGACGCACTCGATGGTACTCCTAGGTGACGAGGCACACATGGATGCTCGTTTTGGTCTGTTTGGACATAGAGCTAATCATGACACAAGATGGGTGCAAGGTTTGCGCCGAACATAGCACAGGCTCAGAAATCATTTTGGACGCACCCGATGGATCTCCTCGGTGACATTGGTCGTGTGGAATCTTGTTTCAATCCATTTGGAGACAGTATTAGAGTTAGTGCAAGATCGGTGCACGGTTTGCGTGAAATGTAGATCAGAAATCATTTTAGGATGCACCCGATGGTACTTCTAGGTGACGAGGCTCAAGTGGTTACTTGTTTAAGTCTATTTGGAGATAGTGCTAATCTTGACGCAAGATAGATGCACGGTTTGCGCCGAACGTAACATAGGGTCAGAAATCCATGTGGACGCACCTGATAGATCTACTATGTGACATTGATCATGTGGAATCTCATTTCAATCCATTTGGAGACAATGGTAGTTTCAATCCAAGATAGGTGCATGGTTTGCGTCAAACGTACCATAGGCACAGAAATCATTTTGGACGCACCCGATGGTACTCCTAGGTGACGTGGCTCAAGTGGATGCTCATTTTGGTATGTTTGGAGATAGTGCTAATCTTGACGCAAGATAGGCGCACGGTTTGCGTTGAACGTACCATAGGCTTAGAAATCATTTTGGACACATCCGATGGTACTCCTAGGTGACGAGGCTCAATTGGATAGGCCCTTTGGTCTGTTTGGAGATAGTGCTAATCTTGATAGGTGCATGGTTTGTGCCAAATGTACCATAGGGTTAGAAATCGTTTTGGACGCACCTGATGGTACTCCTAGGTGACGAGGCACAAGTGAATGCTCGTTTTGGTCTGTTTGGAGATAGTGCTAATCTTGACGCAAGATAGGTGCACTGTTTGCGCCGAACGTACCATAGGCTCAGAAATCATTTTGGACGCACCCGATAGATCTTCTCAGTGACATTGGTCATTTGGAATTTCGTTTCAATCTATCTAGAGACACTTTAGATTCAGTGCAAGATAGATGCACGGTTTGTGCCAAACGTAGATTAGAAATCATTTTGGGATGCACCCGATGGTAATTCTAGGTGACGAGGCTCAAGTGGTTACTTGTTCAAGTCTATTTAGAGATATTGCTAATCTTGACGCAAGATAGGTGCACGGTTTGCGTCGAACGTACCATTGGCTCAAAAATCGTTTTGGACGCACCCGATGGTACTCCTAGGTGACGAGGCACACGTGGATGCTCGTTTTGGTCTATTTGGACATAGAGCTAATCTTGACACAAGATAGGTGCATTGTTTGTGCCGAACGAAACATAGGCTCAGAAATCATTTTGGACGCACCCGATGGATCTCCTCGGTGACATTGGTCATGTGAAATCTCGTTTCAATCCATTTGGAGACACTGTTAGAGTTAGTGCAAGATAGGTGCACGGTTTGCGCCAAACATAGATTAAAAATCATTTTGGGACGCACCCGATGGTACTTCTAGGTGATGAGGCTCAAGTGGTTATTTGTTTCAGTCTATTTAGAGATAGTGCTAATATTGACGCAAGATAGGTGCACGGTTTGCGTTGAATGTACCATAGGCTCGAAAATCATTTTGGACGCACACGATCGTACTCCTAGGTGACGAGGCACACATGGATGCTCGTTTTGGTGTGTTTGGACATAGAACTAATCATGACACAAGATGGGTGCAAGGTTTGCGCCGAACGTAGCACAGGCTCAGAAATCATTTTGGACGCACCCGATGGATCTCCTCGGTGACATTGGTCGTGTGGAATCTTGTTTCAATCCATTTGGAGACAGTATTAGAGTCAGAGCAAGATAGGTGCACGGTTTGCGCCAAACATAGATTAAAAATCATTTTGGGATGCACCCGATGGTACTTCTAGGTGACGAGGCTCAAGTGGTTATTTGTTTCAGTCTATTTAGAGATAGTGCTAATATTGAAGCAAGATAGGTGCATGGTTTACGTCGAACATACCATAGGATCAAAAATCATTTTGGACGCACTCGATGGTACTCCTAGGTGACGAGGCACACATGGATGCTCGTTTTGGTCTGTTTGGACATAGAGCTAATCATGACACAAGATGGGTGCAAGGTTTGCGCCGAACGTAGCACATGCTCAGAAATCATTTTGGACGCACCCGATGGATCTCTTCGGTGACATTAGTCGTGTGGAATCTTGTTTCAATCCATTTGGAGACAGTATTAGAGTCAGTGCAAGATAGGTGCACGGTTTGCGCCTAACGTAGATCAGAAATCATTTTGGGATGCACCTGATGGTACTTCTAGGTGACGAGGCTCAAGTGGTTACTTGTTCAGTCTATTTGAAGATAGTGCTAATCTTGACGCAACATAGAAGCACGGTTTGCGCCGAACGTAACATAGGGTCAGAAATCCTTTTGGACGCACCCGATAGATTTCCTACGTGACATTGGTCATGTGGAATCTCATTTCAATCCATTTTGGAGACAGTGGTAGCGTCAGTCCAAGATAGGTGCACGGTTTGCGCCAAACGTACCATAGGCACAGAAAAATCATTTTGGACGCACCCGATGGTACTCCTAGGTGACGTGGCTCAAGTGGATGCTCATTTTGGTGCATGGTTTGCATTGAACGTACCATAGGCTCAGAAATCGTTTTGGACGCATCCGATGGTACTCCTAGGTGACGAGGCTCAATTGGATAGTCCTTTTGGTTTGTTTGGAGATAGAGCTAATCTTGATAGGTGCAAGGTTTGTGCCAAATGTACCATAGGGTTAGAAATCATTTTGGACGCACCTGATGGTACTCCTAGGTGACGAGGCACAAGTGAATGCTCGTTTTGGTCTGTTTGGAGATAGTGCTAATCTTGACGCAAGATAGGTGCACTGTTTGCGCCGAACGTACCATAGGCTCAGAAATCATTTTGGACACACCCGATGGATCTTCTCAGTGACATTGGTCATTTGGAATCTCGTTTTAATCTATCTGGAGACACTTTAGATTCAGTGCAAGATAGATGCACGGTTTGCGCCAAACGTAGATCAGAAATCATTTTGGGATGCACCCGATGGTACTTCTAGGTGACGAGGCTCAAGTGGTTACTTATTCCAGTCTATTTAGAGATAGTGCTAATCTTGACGCAAGATAGGTGCACGGTTTGCGTCGAACGTACCATAGGCTCGAAAATCGTTTTGGATGCACCCAATGGTACACCTAGGTGACGAGGCACACGTGGATGCTCGTTTTGGTCTATTTGGACATAGAGCTAATCTTGACACAAGATAGCTGCACGGTTTGCGCCGAACGAAACATAGGCTCAGAAATTATTTTGGACGCACCCGATGGATCTCCTCGGTGACATTGGTCATGTAAAATCACATTCAATCCATTTGGAGACACTGTTAGAGTTAGTGCAAGATAGGTGCACGGTTTGCGCCAAACATAGATTAAAAATCATTTTGGACGCACTGATGGTACTCCTAGGTGACGAGGCACACGTGGATGCTCGTTTTGGTCTGTTTGGACATAGAGCTAATCATGACACAAGATGGGTGCAAGGTTTGCGCCGAACGTAGCACAGGCTCAGAAATTATTTTGGACGCACCCGATGGATCTCCTCGGTGACATTGGTCGTGTGGAATCTTGTTTCAATCCATTTGGAGACAGTATTAGAGTCAGTGCAAGATAGGTGCACGGTTTGCGCGAAACGTTGATCAGAAATCATTTTGGGATGCACCCGATGGTACTTCTAGGTGACGAGGCTCAAGTGGTTACTTGTTTAAGTCTATTTGGAGATAGTGCTAATCTTGACGCAAGATAGATGCACGGTTTGCGCCGAACGTAACATAGGGTCATAAATTCTTTTGGACGCACCCGATAGATCTCCTCGGTGACATTGGTCATGTGGAATCTCATTTCAATCCATTTGGAGACAATGGTAGTTTCAGTCCAAGATAGGTGCACGATTTGCGCCAAACGTACCATAGGAACAGAAATCATTTTGGACGCACCCGATGGTACTCCTAGGTGACGTGGCTCAAGTGGATGCTCATTTTGGTATGTTTGGAGATAGTGCTAATCTTGACGCAAGATAGGCGCACGGTTTGCGTTGAACGTACCATAGGCTTAGAAATCGTTTTGGACACATCCGATGGTACTCCTAGGTGACGAGGCTCAATTGGATAGGCCCTTTGGTCTGTTTGGAGATAGTGCTAATCTTGATAGGTGCATGGTTTGTGCCAAATGTACCATAGGGTTAGAAATCATTTTGGATGCACCTGATGGTACTCCTAGGTGACGAGGCACAAGTGAATGCTCGTCTTTGTCTATTTGAAGATAGTGCTAATCTTGACGCAAGATAGGTGCACTGTTTGCGCCAAACGTACCATAGGCTTAGAAATAATTTTGGACGCACCCGATGGATCTTCTCAGTGACATTGGTCATTTGGAATCTCGTTTCAATATATCTGGAGACACTTTAGATTCAGTGCAAGATAGGTGCACGGTTTGCGCCAAACGTAGATCAGAAATCATGTTGGGATGCACCCGATGGTACTTCTAGTTGACGAGGCTCAAGTGGTTACTTGTTTCAGTCTATTTAGAGATAGTGCTAATCTTGACGCAAGATAGGTGCAAGGTTTGCGTCGAACGTACCAAAGGCTTAAAAATCATTTGGGACGCACTCGATGGTACTCCATGGTGACGAGGCAGACGTGGATGGTCGTCTTGGTCTGTTTGGACATAGAGCTAATCTTGACACAAGATAGGTGCACGGTTTGCGCCGAACGAAACATAGGCTCAGAAATCATTTTGGACGCACCCGATAGATCTCCTCGGTGACATTGGTCATGTGAAACTCTCGTTTCAATCCATTTGGAGACACTGTTAGAGTTAGTGCAAGATAGGTGCTCGGTTTGCGCCAAACATAGATTAAAAATCATTTTGGGATGCACCCGATGGTACTTCTAGGTGACGAGGCTCAAGTGGTTATTTGTTTTAGTCTATTTAGACATAGTGCTCATATTGACGCAAGATAGGTGCACGGTTTGCGTCGAACATACCATAGGCTCAAAAATCATTTTGGACGCACTCGATGGTACTCCTAGGTGACGAGGCACACGTGGATGCTCGTTTTGGTCTGTTTGGACATAGAGCTAATCATGACACAAGATGGGTGCAAGGTTTGCGCCGAACATAGCACAGGCTCAGAAATCATTTTGGACGCACCCGATGGATCTCCTCGGTGACATTGGTCGTGTGGAATCTTGTTTCAATCCATTTGGAGACAGTATTAGAGTTAGTGCAAGATCGGTGCACGGTTTGCGTGAAATGTAGATCAGAAATCATTTTAGGATGCACCCGATGGTACTTCTAGGTGACGAGGCTCAAGTGGTTACTTGTTTAAGTCTATTTGGAGATAGTGCTAATCTTGACGCAAGATAGATGCACGGTTTGCGCCGAACGTAACATAGGGTCAGAAATCCATGTGGACGCACCTGATAGATCTACTATGTGACATTGATCATGTGGAATCTCATTTCAATCCATTTGGAGACAATGGTAGTTTCAATCCAAGATAGGTGCATGGTTTGCGTCAAACGTACCATAGGCACAGAAATCATTTTGGACGCACCCGATGGTACTCCTAGGTGACGTGGCTCAAGTGGATGCTCATTTTGGTATGTTTGGAGATAGTGCTAATCTTGACGCAAGATAGGCGCACGGTTTGCGTTGAACGTACCATAGGCTTAGAAATCATTTTGGACACATCCGATGGTACTCCTAGGTGACGAGGCTCAATTGGATAGGCCCTTTGGTCTGTTTGGAGATAGTGCTAATCTTGATAGGTGCATGGTTTGTGCCAAATGTACCATAGGGTTAGAAATCGTTTTGGACGCACCTGATGGTACTCCTAGGTGACGAGGCACAAGTGAATGCTCGTTTTGGTCTGTTTGGAGATAGTGCTAATCTTGACGCAAGATAGGTGCACTGTTTGCGCCGAACGTACCATAGGCTCAGAAATCATTTTGGACGCACCCGATAGATCTTCTCAGTGACATTGGTCATTTGGAATTTCGTTTCAATCTATCTAGAGACACTTTAGATTCAGTGCAAGATAGATGCACGGTTTGTGCCAAACGTAGATTAGAAATCATTTTGGGATGCACCCGATGGTAATTCTAGGTGACGAGGCTCAAGTGGTTACTTGTTCAAGTCTATTTAGAGATATTGCTAATCTTGACGCAAGATAGGTGCACGGTTTGCGTCGAACGTACCATTGGCTCAAAAATCGTTTTGGACGCACCCGATGGTACTCCTAGGTGACGAGGCACACGTGGATGCTCGTTTTGGTCTATTTGGACATAGAGCTAATCTTGACACAAGATAGGTGCATTGTTTGTGCCGAACGAAACATAGGCTCAGAAATCATTTTGGACGCACCCGATGGATCTCCTCGGTGACATTGGTCATGTGAAATCTCGTTTCAATCCATTTGGAGACACTGTTAGAGTTAGTGCAAGATAGGTGCACGGTTTGCGCCAAACATAGATTAAAAATCATTTTGGGACGCACCCGATGGTACTTCTAGGTGATGAGGCTCAAGTGGTTATTTGTTTCAGTCTATTTAGAGATAGTGCTAATATTGACGCAAGATAGGTGCACGGTTTGCGTTGAATGTACCATAGGCTCGAAAATCATTTTGGACGCACACGATCGTACTCCTAGGTGACGAGGCACACATGGATGCTCGTTTTGGTGTGTTTGGACATAGAACTAATCATGACACAAGATGGGTGCAAGGTTTGCGCCGAACGTAGCACAGGCTCAGAAATCATTTTGGACGCACCCGATGGATCTCCTCGGTGACATTGGTCGTGTGGAATCTTGTTTCAATCCATTTGGAGACAGTATTAGAGTCAGAGCAAGATAGGTGCACGGTTTGCGCCAAACATAGATTAAAAATCATTTTGGGATGCACCCGATGGTACTTCTAGGTGACGAGGCTCAAGTGGTTATTTGTTTCAGTCTATTTAGAGATAGTGCTAATATTGAAGCAAGATAGGTGCATGGTTTACGTCGAACATACCATAGGATCAAAAATCATTTTGGACGCACTCGATGGTACTCCTAGGTGACGAGGCACACATGGATGCTCGTTTTGGTCTGTTTGGACATAGAGCTAATCATGACACAAGATGGGTGCAAGGTTTGCGCCGAACGTAGCACATGCTCAGAAATCATTTTGGACGCACCCGATGGATCTCTTCGGTGACATTAGTCGTGTGGAATCTTGTTTCAATCCATTTGGAGACAGTATTAGAGTCAGTGCAAGATAGGTGCACGGTTTGCGCCTAACGTAGATCAGAAATCATTTTGGGATGCACCTGATGGTACTTCTAGGTGACGAGGCTCAAGTGGTTACTTGTTCAGTCTATTTGAAGATAGTGCTAATCTTGACGCAACATAGAAGCACGGTTTGCGCCGAACGTAACATAGGGTCAGAAATCCTTTTGGACGCACCCGATAGATTTCCTACGTGACATTGGTCATGTGGAATCTCATTTCAATCCATTTTGGAGACAGTGGTAGCGTCAGTCCAAGATAGGTGCACGGTTTGCGCCAAACGTACCATAGGCACAGAAAAATCATTTTGGACGCACCCGATGGTACTCCTAGGTGACGTGGCTCAAGTGGATGCTCATTTTGGTGCATGGTTTGCATTGAACGTACCATAGGCTCAGAAATCGTTTTGGACGCATCCGATGGTACTCCTAGGTGACGAGGCTCAATTGGATAGTCCTTTTGGTTTGTTTGGAGATAGAGCTAATCTTGATAGGTGCAAGGTTTGTGCCAAATGTACCATAGGGTTAGAAATCATTTTGGACGCACCTGATGGTACTCCTAGGTGACGAGGCACAAGTGAATGCTCGTTTTGGTCTGTTTGGAGATAGTGCTAATCTTGACGCAAGATAGGTGCACTGTTTGCACCGAACGTACCATAGGCTCAGAAATCATTTTGGACACACCCGATGGATCTTCTCAGTGACATTGGTCATTTGGAATCTCGTTTTAATCTATCTGGAGACACTTTAGATTCAGTGCAAGATAGATGCACGGTTTGCGCCAAACGTAGATCAGAAATCATTTTGGGATGCACCCGATGGTACTTCTAGGTGACGAGGCTCAAGTGGTTACTTATTCCAGTCTATTTAGAGATAGTGCTAATCTTGACGCAAGATAGGTGCACGGTTTGCGTCGAACGTACCATAGGCTCGAAAATCGTTTTGGATGCACCCAATGGTACACCTAGGTGACGAGGCACACGTGGATGCTCGTTTTGGTCTATTTGGACATAGAGCTAATCTTGACACAAGATAGCTGCACGGTTTGCGCCGAACGAAACATAGGCTCAGAAATTATTTTGGACGCACCCGATGGATCTCCTCGGTGACATTGGTCATGTAAAATCACATTCAATCCATTTGGAGACACTGTTAGAGTTAGTGCAAGATAGGTGCACGGTTTGCGCCAAACATAGATTAAAAATCATTTTGGACGCACTGATGGTACTCCTAGGTGACGAGGCACACGTGGATGCTCGTTTTGGTCTGTTTGGACATAGAGCTAATCATGACACAAGATGGGTGCAAGGTTTGCGCCGAACGTAGCACAGGCTCAGAAATTATTTTGGACGCACCCGATGGATCTCCTCGGTGACATTGGTCGTGTGGAATCTTGTTTCAATCCATTTGGAGACAGTATTAGAGTCAGTGCAAGATAGGTGCACGGTTTGCGCGAAACGTTGATCAGAAATCATTTTGGGATGCACCCGATGGTACTTCTAGGTGACGAGGCTCAAGTGGTTACTTGTTTAAGTCTATTTGGAGATAGTGCTAATCTTGACGCAAGATAGATGCACGGTTTGCGCCGAACGTAACATAGGGTCATAAATTCTTTTGGACGCACCCGATAGATCTCCTCGGTGACATTGGTCATGTGGAATCTCATTTCAATCCATTTGGAGACAATGGTAGTTTCAGTCCAAGATAGGTGCACGGTTTGCGCCAAACGTACCATAGGAACAGAAATCATTTTGGACGCACCCGATGGTACTCCTAGGTGACGTGGCTCAAGTGGATGCTCATTTTGGTATGTTTGGAGATAGTGCTAATCTTGACGCAAGATAGGCGCACGGTTTGCGTTGAACGTACCATAGGCTTAGAAATCGTTTTGGACACATCCGATGGTACTCCTAGGTGACGAGGCTCAATTGGATAGGCCCTTTGGTCTGTTTGGAGATAGTGCTAATCTTGATAGGTGCATGGTTTGTGCCAAATGTACCATAGGGTTAGAAATCATTTTGGATGCACCTGATGGTACTCCTAGGTGACGAGGCACAAGTGAATGCTCGTCTTTGTCTATTTGAAGATAGTGCTAATCTTGACGCAAGATAGGTGCACTGTTTGCGCCAAACGTACCATAGGCTTAGAAATAATTTTGGACGCACCCGATGGATCTTCTCAGTGACATTGGTCATTTGGAATCTCGTTTCAATATATCTGGAGACACTTTAGATTCAGTGCAAGATAGGTGCACGGTTTGCGCCAAACGTAGATCAGAAATCATGTTGGGATGCACCCGATGGTACTTCTAGTTGACGAGGCTCAAGTGGTTACTTGTTTCAGTCTATTTAGAGATAGTGCTAATCTTGACGCAAGATAGGTGCAAGGTTTGCGTCGAACGTACCAAAGGCTTAAAAATCATTTGGGACGCACTCGATGGTACTCCATGGTGACGAGGCAGACGTGGATGGTCGTCTTGGTCTGTTTGGACATAGAGCTAATCTTGACACAAG
Source organism: Saccharum hybrid cultivar R570 (assembly GCA_038087645.1). Taxonomy (NCBI): domain Eukaryota; kingdom Viridiplantae; phylum Streptophyta; class Magnoliopsida; order Poales; family Poaceae; genus Saccharum; species Saccharum hybrid cultivar. The sequence continues at coordinate 153,904 of JAQSUU010000835.1, read as the reverse complement.
ATAGGTGCACGGTTTGCGCCGAACGAAACATAGGCTCAGAAATCATTTTGGACGCACCCGATAGATCTCCTCGGTGACATTGGTCATGTGAAACTCTCGTTTCAATCCATTTGGAGACACTGTTAGAGTTAGTGCAAGATAGGTGCTCGGTTTGCGCCAAACATAGATTAAAAATCATTTTGGGATGCACCCGATGGTACTTCTAGGTGACGAGGCTCAAGTGGTTATTTGTTTTAGTCTATTTAGACATAGTGCTCATATTGACGCAAGATAGGTGCACGGTTTGCGTCGAACATACCATAGGCTCAAAAATCATTTTGGACGCACTCGATGGTACTCCTAGGTGACGAGGCACACGTGGATGCTCGTTTTGGTCTGTTTGGACATAGAGCTAATCATGACACAAGATGGGTGCAAGGTTTGCGCCGAACATAGCACAGGCTCAGAAATCATTTTGGACGCACCCGATGGATCTCCTCGGTGACATTGGTCGTGTGGAATCTTGTTTCAATCCATTTGGAGACAGTATTAGAGTTAGTGCAAGATCGGTGCACGGTTTGCGTGAAATGTAGATCAGAAATCATTTTAGGATGCACCCGATGGTACTTCTAGGTGACGAGGCTCAAGTGGTTACTTGTTTAAGTCTATTTGGAGATAGTGCTAATCTTGACGCAAGATAGATGCACGGTTTGCGCCGAACGTAACATAGGGTCAGAAATCCATGTGGACGCACCCGATAGATCTACTATGTGACATTGATCATGTGGAATCTCATTTCAATCCATTTGGAGACAATGGTAGTTTCAATCCAAGATAGGTGCATGGTTTGCGTCAAACGTACCATAGGCACAGAAATCATTTTGGACGCACCCGATGGTACTCCTAGGTGACGTGGCTCAAGTGGATGCTCATTTTGGTATGTTTGGAGATAGTGCTAATCTTGACGCAAGATAGGCGCACGGTTTGCGTTGAACGTACCATAGGCTTAGAAATCATTTTGGACACATCCGATGGTACTCCTAGGTGACGAGGCTCAATTGGATAGGCCCTTTGGTCTGTTTGGAGATAGTGCTAATCTTGATAGGTGCATGGTTTGTGCCAAATGTACCATAGGGTTAGAAATCGTTTTGGACGCACCTGATGGTACTCCTAGGTGACGAGGCACAAGTGAATGCTCGTTTTGGTCTGTTTGGAGATAGTGCTAATCTTGACGCAAGATAGGTGCACTGTTTGCGCCGAACGTACCATAGGCTCAGAAATCATTTTGGACGCACCCGATAGATCTTCTCAGTGACATTGGTCATTTGGAATTTCGTTTCAATCTATCTAGAGACACTTTAGATTCAGTGCAAGATAGATGCACGGTTTGTGCCAAACGTAGATTAGAAATCATTTTGGGATGCACCCGATGGTAATTCTAGGTGACGAGGCTCAAGTGGTTACTTGTTCAAGTCTATTTAGAGATATTGCTAATCTTGACGCAAGATAGGTGCACGGTTTGCGTCGAACGTACCATTGGCTCAAAAATCGTTTTGGACGCACCCGATGGTACTCCTAGGTGACGAGGCACACGTGGATGCTCGTTTTGGTCTATTTGGACATAGAGCTAATCTTGACACAAGATAGGTGCATTGTTTGTGCCGAACGAAACATAGGCTCAGAAATCATTTTGGACGCACCCGATGGATCTCCTCGGTGACATTGGTCATGTGAAATCTCGTTTCAATCCATTTGGAGACACTGTTAGAGTTAGTGCAAGATAGGTGCACGGTTTGCGCCAAACATAGATTAAAAATCATTTTGGGACGCACCCGATGGTACTTCTAGGTGATGAGGCTCAAGTGGTTATTTGTTTCAGTCTATTTAGAGATAGTGCTAATATTGACGCAAGATAGGTGCACGGTTTGCGTTGAATGTACCATAGGCTCGAAAATCATTTTGGACGCACACGATCGTACTCCTAGGTGACGAGGCACACATGGATGCTCGTTTTGGTGTGTTTGGACATAGAACTAATCATGACACAAGATGGGTGCAAGGTTTGCGCCGAACGTAGCACAGGCTCAGAAATCATTTTGGACGCACCCGATGGATCTCCTCGGTGACATTGGTCGTGTGGAATCTTGTTTCAATCCATTTGGAGACAGTATTAGAGTCAGAGCAAGATAGGTGCACGGTTTGCGCCAAACATAGATTAAAAATCATTTTGGGATGCACCCGATGGTACTTCTAGGTGACGAGGCTCAAGTGGTTATTTGTTTCAGTCTATTTAGAGATAGTGCTAATATTGAAGCAAGATAGGTGCATGGTTTGCGTCGAACATACCATAGGATCAAAAATCATTTTGGACGCACTCGATGGTACTCCTAGGTGACGAGGCACACATGGATGCTCGTTTTGGTCTGTTTGGACATAGAGCTAATCATGACACAAGATGGGTGCAAGGTTTGCGCCGAACGTAGCACATGCTCAGAAATCATTTTGGACGCACCCGATGGATCTCTTCGGTGACATTAGTCGTGTGGAATCTTGTTTCAATCCATTTGGAGACAGTATTAGAGTCAGTGCAAGATAGGTGCACGGTTTGCGCCTAACGTAGATCAGAAATCATTTTGGGATGCACCTGATGGTACTTCTAGGTGACGAGGCTCAAGTGGTTACTTGTTCAGTCTATTTGAAGATAGTGCTAATCTTGACGCAACATAGAAGCACGGTTTGCGCCGAACGTAACATAGGGTCAGAAATCCTTTTGGACGCACCCGATAGATTTCCTACGTGACATTGGTCATGTGGAATCTCATTTCAATCCATTTTGGAGACAGTGGTAGCGTCAGTCCAAGATAGGTGCACGGTTTGCGCCAAACGTACCATAGGCACAGAAAAATCATTTTGGACGCACCCGATGGTACTCCTAGGTGACGTGGCTCAAGTGGATGCTCATTTTGGTGCATGGTTTGCATTGAACGTACCATAGGCTCAGAAATCGTTTTGGACGCATCCGATGGTACTCCTAGGTGACGAGGCTCAATTGGATAGTCCTTTTGGTTTGTTTGGAGATAGAGCTAATCTTGATAGGTGCAAGGTTTGTGCCAAATGTACCATAGGGTTAGAAATCATTTTGGACGCACCTGATGGTACTCCTAGGTGACGAGGCACAAGTGAATGCTCGTTTTGGTCTGTTTGGAGATAGTGCTAATCTTGACGCAAGATAGGTGCACTGTTTGCACCGAACGTACCATAGGCTCAGAAATCATTTTGGACACACCCGATGGATCTTCTCAGTGACATTGGTCATTTGGAATCTCGTTTTAATCTATCTGGAGACACTTTAGATTCAGTGCAAGATAGATGCACGGTTTGCGCCAAACGTAGATCAGAAATCATTTTGGGATGCACCCGATGGTACTTCTAGGTGACGAGGCTCAAGTGGTTACTTATTCCAGTCTATTTAGAGATAGTGCTAATCTTGACGCAAGATAGGTGCACGGTTTGCGTCGAATGTACCATAGGCTCGAAAATCGTTTTGGACGCACCCGATGGTACTCCTAGGTGACGAGGCACACATGGATGCTCGTTTTGGTCTATTTGGACATAGTGCTAATCTTGGCACAAGATAGGTGCACGGTTTGCGCCGAACGAAACATAGGCTCAGAAATCATTTTGGACGCACCCGATGGATCTCCTCGGTGACATTGGTCATGTGAAATCTCGTTTCAATCCATTTGGAGACACTATTAGAGTTAGTACAAGATAGGTGCACGGTTTGCGCCAAACATAGATTACAAATCATTTTGGGATGCACCCGATGGTACTTCTAAGTGACGAGGCTCAAGTGGTTACTTGTTTCTGTCTATTTAGAGATAGTGCTAATCTTGACGCAAGATAGGTGCACGGTTTGCGTCGAACGTACCATAGGATCAAAAATCGTTTTGGACGCACTCGATGGTACTCCTAGGTGACGAGGCACACGTGGATGCTTGTTTTGGTCTATTTGGACATAGAGCTAATCATGACACAAGATGGGGCAAGGTTTGCGCTGAATGTAGCACAGGCTCAGAAATCATTTTGGACGCACCCGATGGATCTCCTCGGTGACATTGGTCGTGTGGAATCTTGTTTCAAACCATTTGGAGACACAATTATAGTCAGTGCAAGATAGGTGCACAGTTTGCACCAAACGTAGATCAGAAATCTTTTTGGGATGCACCCGATGGTACTTCTAGGTGATGAGGCTCAAGTGGTTACTTGTTTCAGTCTATTTGGAGATAGTGCTAATCTTGACGCAAGATAGATGCACGGTTTGCGCCGAACATAACATAGGGTCAGAAATAGTTTTGGATGCACCCGATAGATCTCCTATGTGACATTGGTCATGTGGAATCTCATTTCAATCCATTTGGAGATAGTGGTAGTGTCAGTCCAAGATAGGTGCACGGTTTGCGCCAAACGTACCATAGGCACATAAATCATTTTGGACGCACCCGATGGTTTCAAGGACAGAAAGAGTCCAAGTCCAACACGTTTTGAAAGAGTCCAAGTCCAACACTTGTTCCAATCTATTTAGAGATAGTGCTAATCTTGACGCAAGATAGGTGCACGATTTGCGTTGAACATACCATAGGCTTAGAAATCGTTTTGGACGCATCCGATGGTACTCCTAGGTGACGAGGCTCAATTGGATAGTCCTTTTGGTCTGTTTGGAGATAGAGCTAATCTTGATAGGTGCATGGTTGTGATGAGGCATACCCATTTGTAGCTCTTGATAGTACTCTTCTACAGATTTGGATCCTTGCCTCAATTGTTGCAACTTATTTAAAAGATCACGGGCATAATAAGAAGGAACAAATCTGGCCCGCATGACCCGTTTCAAAGCATCCCAAGTTGGTGTGTTATTTGGGTTCTTACGATGGTATTCAGACCACCAAATAGAGGCAAAGTCAGTAAACTCACTAGTTGCAGCCCTAACACGTTTGTCCTTAGGGAAATCATGGCAAGTAAATTTCTGATCAATAGCTAATTTCCAACTAAGGTACATATCAGGATTATACCTCCCATCAAAAGCAGGTGTGGTGAATTTAATCTTGCCAAATGAGTCATCAGCATGTACCTCTTGCCGTGGTCGGCGAGGACCTGTCTCATGGCGGCGGTGATGTTGTTCGATGCGTCGATGACCATTCAGCTCCTCATCAAGCTCAGTGTCCGCTGCATATTCTTCTTCATCATGACCAGCAGCACTGGCCATGGTGTTGTTGTTGTTGTGATTGCGTCATTCGAAACCAACACAGCGATTCTGTTCCATCCTCTCCAATCGCTCCAAGACACCTACAAGAGATGTATTAACAGAACCAAGAGTGCCTTCCAAGGAAGCCAACTTGGTGTTGGTCTTAATCTGAGCCATCTCCAATTGACCAAGGCGCTCATTGGTGACATGAACATCCTCATCAAGGTGTTCAGCATGGAGCCTCACTTTGCGTTCAAAGTGTTGCAGCAAGGCTTTTGATCGAGGTGATTGTGGAGGGGTCCTTTCACCTTCTCCTACCATGGTTAGTATGTAGCAAGGGAATCACAAGAAAATATGTCCTACCAACTAACTGAATTAGGTGGCAACAATTTTCATTCTCTCAGCATGTGCAACCGAGTTCTTACATGTCCTTACCTTGCTATGCAGATGGTGTTGGCGACGACAAGAACAACACAAGTAGTAGCAAGTAGAACCCTGTGACGTTGTAGATAATTTGTGGAGCTGTAGGTGGCTTAAAAAAATCAAGGTACAACTGGAACCACGTTAGTCAATGCAAGTTGAATAAGTGTTCAAAGATAGTATCGTGCTGGTCCTAGGCTAACCCATGCTAGAGACGCGAGCCTAGACACAAATGTTGTCACCAGATAGTAGCAAACAATGGAAATGATGAGAGTAAATAGCATCAACTTAACCCTTTCTTTCTTTCTTTCTTTCTTTCTTTCCTCCTTTTCCTTTCTTTTTCTTTTCTATTTTCTTTTCTTTTCTTTTCTTTTCGACAAGTAGCGCACAAACTAAACTTTTGCAATATGATTATAACAAGAATGCAGCAAGTAGCATAGACTTTCTTTTACTAGGGATAAGGATTGCAACAAGTAGTACAAATATGCAATTTGAACTCTCTTATTTTTAGAACTGAGTGTACTCAGATTTGCACCAAAAGGATAGGTGCATAAGGTAGTGTTTGTGTAGGCGCGGCTAAAGGTGATGGTGGTGAGGGTTTCAGCGAAAAGGTGGAGAGAGCAGCAATGCTTTTGGTGGTGGTGGTGGTGGTATTGGTGGAGATTACAGCGGCTGAAGTGGGGGGGAGGCAACAGCGGATTGTGTGGTGACTAAAACGTGATAAGAACTTGAAACTCTAAAGGATTAGAACCTAAGAACCAGCACTTGACACCATGATGTAAAGCACAAACTCAACAAGCAAAGAACTAAGCATATCAGCAAGGCTCAAACTTGTGTTTGGAATTTCAGTTCTATCCTATTTTTATATTTCTGGAACATAGGTAAAGTAATGAACAGTAAATCACTCACCAAAGAACCTTGCTCTGATTACCACATGATGAGACTAGAGGTTGTTCCTGATCTTTTGGTGAGTGTGGGTAAACTCGATTTGTGGTGGATTCGATGTTGGCTGTCCGACTACAACGACCACAAGGTTGCTGCGCCTTAGCAATAGGTACACCAGCTCCAATTGTGATGTTCTTGCCGTGCCAAGAACATCAAGAACCTGCAAGCAACCAAGAACAAGCAAGAACAAGATGAACAAGCAAATAACTCACGGATTTAAGCCAAAGGCTGAATCTGAATCACAAGTTGGGGTCTTGAAACAAGCAAATCGGGTGGTCTAGCCGACACACGCGTTTACAAGGAAGAAGCAGCAGCTATCTTGCATCTAAACAAAACCCACCCTCATTCTGATGGCTGCTGGCTCTATTTATAAGGAGGAGAGCACAAGGGGGAGTGGGAAACCCTAATCTGGGTGTCCCTCAAAGGGTTGTAGGTAGTACAAGGCCCAGGCCCAAGCTGTAGGTCTCTGCGTCCTTTGGCTTGCTGCACACAGCTTTGGTAGATTCTGATAGTGGGGTTGGACCCATGTGAAAGAGGACGACGCGCTCTTTCCAACAAGTCAAAAACCAGCTTCATTGGATCTCGTATCAAGGAGTTATGGTACTTTTGATGGAGTGTCCCCTGCTGTCTCGAGATGAGCTGTGCGCCCCATTAATGATGATTCCCACTTGTTCGACTACTCGATCCTCATCATGGGTTCTAAACATGAGGCAATGGAGTCTTGACCAACATTCCTAAGAATAAGACAATCATCACCATGATTTAGTAGCATTCAATTCTGAGACGAGTTTGTATGAACAGCGAGGAACGACTTTACTTGATAATTAAGTTGTCGTGCTCGAGCTCTTATCATCAGACCTTGTTGTGCAGCAGGTGTGGTTGTGTTAATGGAAGGGATGTCCTCATCAGTGAGAATGATGAGGACATTCTCCACTATTACCCGCTGGCAAAGACGCAACAAAAAAAGCCAAGTGGCCTAGTTGTAGTCGGGCGGCGACCGTATCAGCCTCTGAATAATTCCACCTTGCTTAGCTTGGGAGAAGGAAGCCACCTTAAAAGAGAGAGCCACCCTTCCCCTATCGGACTAGTCTTTTAGGGACATTGAGCCTTTCTCCGAGTGGGTGTGCATAAGAACTGTTGGGGTCCGGGCAACCTTAATTTATTGGGCCTCGGCCAACCCCACCTGGGTCGGATGTATCATTTGGTATCAAAGTCTTATCATATCATTGCTTAGTGCACAAATGGAGAAGGCAGAGCAAAATCAGCGACACACTTTATTCCAAACAAAGTGTGTCATCAAGGAGCATTCGTGCCGCATGATCATTGATGGAGGTAGCTGCAACAACTTGGCAAGTAGCGACATGGTATAGAAGCTCGCCCTCACCACCAAACCACACCCCCATCCCTACTACATCCAATGGCTGAACAACAGTGGTAAGGCAAAGGTAACGAGACTTGTGCGAATCGATTTTGCCATCGGATCATACAAAGATATTGTTGAATGTGATGTTGTGCCTATGCAAGCTTGTAATATTCTGCTAGGTAGACCATGGCAATTTGATAGAGATTCGATGCATCATGGTAGATCAAATCAATATTCGTTTCTATACCATGATCGAAAAATTGTGTTGCATCCTATGTCTCCTGAAGCTATCATGCAATCTGATGTTACTAAGGCTGCAAAAGCAAAGAGCGAGAGCAATAAAAATGACAAATCTGTTGTTGATGACAAAGATGAGATAAAATTAAAAGGACGTTGTATGCTTGCTACAAAATCTGATATTAATGAGTTCAATGCATCCACCTCTGTTGCTTATGCTTTGGTATGCAAGGATGCTTTGATTTCATTTGAGGATATGCAACGTTCTTTGCCCCCTGCTGTTGCTAACATTTTGCAGGAGTATTCTGATGTGTTCCCCATTGAGATACCAGCGGGGCTGCCACCAATACGTGGGATTGAGCACTAAATTGATCTTATCCCTGGAGCATCTTTGCCAAACCATGCGCCATACAGGACCAATCCGGAAGAAGCGAAGGAAATTCAGCGACAAGTGCAAGAACTACTAGACAAAGGTTATGTGCATCAGTCTCTTAGTCCTTGTGTTGTTCCAGTGATTTTAGTGCCTAAGAAAGATGGAATGCATGTGTGTTGATTGTAGGGCTATTAATAATATCACCATTCGATATCGACACCCTATTCCACGATTAGATGATATGCTTGATGAATTGAGTGGTGCTGTTGTGTTTTCAAAGGTTGATTTGCGTAGTGGGTACCACCAGATTCGTATTAAATTGAGAGATGAATGGAAAACTGCTTTCAAAACTAAGTTTGGTCTATATGAGTGGTTAGTCATGCCTTTTGGGTTAACTAATGCACCTAGTACTTCATGAGATTAATGAACGAGGTTTTGCGTGCTTTCATTGGGAAATTTGTTGTCGTCTACTTTGATGATATACTGATTTATAGCAAATCCATGGATGAACACCTTGATCACTTACGTGCTGTTTTCAATGCTCTACGTGATGCACGTTTGTTTGGTAACCTTGAGAAGTGCACTTTCTACACCGATCGAGTATCATTTCTTGGCTATGTTGTCACTCCACAGGGAATTGAGGTTGATAAAGCCAAGGTGGAAGCTATACAAGGATGGCCTGTACCCATGATGGTCACACAAGTGCGGAGTTTCCTAGGACTTGCTGGTTTCTATCACCGTTTTGTGAAGGACTTCAGCACCATTGCAGCACCATTGAATGAGCTTACAAAGAAGGGAGTGCCCTTTTCTTGGGGCAAAGCACAAGAGCATGCCTTCCATGTGCTGAAAGATAAGTTAACACATGCACCTCTACTCCAACTCCCTGATTTTAATAAGACTTTCAAGCTTGAATGTGATGCGAGTGGAATTGGATTGGGTGGTGTTTTGTTGCAAGAAGGCAAACCTGTTGCATACTTTAGTGAGAAATTGAGCGGGCCTATTCTTAATTATTCTACATATGATAAGGAATTATATGCTCTAGTACGGACATTAGAAACATGGCAGCATTATTTGTGGCCCAAAGAATTTGTTATACATTCTGATCATGAATCTTTGAAGCATATTCGTAATCAAGGAAAACTGAATCGTAGACATGCAAAATGGGTTGAATTTATTGAATCTTTTCCTTATGTTATCAAACACAAGAAAGGGAAGGATAATATCATTGCAGATGCATTGTCTAGGAGATATACTTTGCTGAATCAACTTGATTACAAGATCTTTGGGTTAGAAACAATTAAAGACCGATATGCTCATGATGCTGATTTTAAAGAAGTGCTGCTGCATTGTAAAGATGGGAAAACATGGAACAAATTCATCGTCAATGATGGGTTTGTGTTTAGAGCTAACAAGCTATGCATTCCAGCTAGCTCCGTTCACTTGTTGTTCCTGCAGGAAGCGCATGGAGGTGGCTTGATGGGGCATTTTGGAGCAAAGAAGACGGAGGACATTCTTGCTGGTCATTTCTTTTGGCCAAAGATGCGACGAGACATGGAGAGATTTGTTGCTCGCTACACAACATGTCAAAAGGCTAAGTCCCAGTTGAATCCACACGGTTTGCATATGCCTCTTCCTGTTCCTAGTGCTCCTTGGGAGGATATTCTATGGATTTTGTGTTGGGATTGCCGCGGACTAGGAAAGGGCGAGACAGTGTTTTTGTGGTTGTGGACCGATTCTCTAAAATGGCACATTTCATACCATGTCATAAAACTGATGATGCTACAAATATTGCTGATTTGTTCTTTCGAGAAGTTGTTCGCTTGCATGGCGTGCCAAATACAATTGTTTCTGATCGTGATGCTAAATTTCTTAGTCATTTTTGGAGAACTTTATGGGCCAAATTGTGGACTAAGCTTTTATTTTCCACCACTTGTCACCCCCAAACTGATGGTCAAACTGAAGTTGTGAATAGAACTTTGTCTACTATGTTAAGGACTATTTTAAAGAAGAATATTAAGATGTGGGAAGATTGTTTGCCTCATATTGAGTTTTCTTATAATCATTCGCTGCATTCTACTACGAAGATGTGTCCCTTTGAAATTGTTTATGGCTTGTTACCACGTGCTCCTATTTATTTAATGCCATTGCCAAGTTCTGAAAAAGTTGAATTTTGATGCTAAGCAACATGCTGAATTGATGCTAAAACTACATGAAACCACTAAAGAAAACAAAGAGTGCATGAATGCTAAGTACAAATTTGCTAGAGATAAAGGTAGAAGGGAATTGATTCTTGAACCTAGAGATTTGGTTTGGTTGCATTTGTGAAAGGATAGGTTTCCTGAATTAAGAAAATCTAAATTGATGCCTAGAGCGGATGGTCCTTTTAAAGTGATGCAACGAATAAATGAGAATGCATATAAGCTTGATCTTCCTGCAGATTTTAGGGTTAGTCCCACATTTAACATTGCAGATTTGAAGCCTTATTTGGGTGAGGAAGATGAGCTTGAGTCGAGGATGACTCCAATTCAAGAAAGGGAGGATGATGAGGACATCAACACCGATCATACATCCACGCCGTCCACGCCGACACCTGCTGGTCCTATTACTCGTGCTTGTGCTCGAAAAGTTAATCATCAAGTGAGTTCCTTCTTGACCTCTTGTCCATCCTGTTTAGATCTTGGAGACACGTGCACTCTTGTTTTGATTAGGAATCAAGGAGAAGACCGAAAGGGAAAAGGACTCGCGTAGGTTGGATTCGGACTGTAGCACACCTCCAGCTTGCGACGGTTGCCACGGTTACATACGAAGTGGGATTGGGGTGATTCTAGACTTGTTGGAAAGCTAATAAAGTCTACTTTCATAGGGATCTGACATCGTACTCATACCTGCTCAGAAGCGGCGTCAACAGTCCAAAAATCACCGAGAGGTCTATTCTGTCCAGGGTGCTGCGCCACCTTAAGTTAGCCCAATGGGCTTGTATCGTTTAGAGTCCAGTAGGGACACGTCCTAGGGTTGGAGCACGACCCAAACTCTCTTGTGGTCGTCCTCCACACGTCATATACCCCTTAGCCGCCACCAGGAACACTTGGGTTTTGTTTAGATCAAGTTTAGCCATCGCTACTTGCTTGTAGGCGCGCGTGCTGATCCAGTCGTCCGTCTCCTTGTCTTCGGAACCCCACTCATAATAAGATTCAGTGTGAAACCTTCAATTTTATCTTGCAATTTTAGTGCTTGTTTCCTCGTTCTTGCTAGTTCTTCGATTGCTTGCAGGACGGGGGCCCTAGGGGCTGGTTGTCATGCTTCGCAAGATCATGACGGCCTTGGGAAGTGGTGTATCGGTCGCTAAGGCGTGGTCTTGGAAGGCTGTAGTCGGGCCATGAATGTCATCTCCATCCACCAATCGAGTTATCTCACGCTTCTCATCGAAAGATCGACCAGTGAGAGACTTCCAATTCTTCGCTGTTTCAATTTTCCTATAGTCCAGAAAAGCCAAAAAATAGTAGATTAGTTTACCCGCACTCCTATAAACCCTTTGAGCCTTTTCTAGCACTGCTTAGTTACGGCTTGTTGAGTTTTTGGTTGCATCGGTTGTGTCGAGTTGCTAGTCTTAGTGTCTATTCCTTTAGAGTTTTGAGTTCTATCATGTTTTGGTCACCACGAGATCCACCATCACCATATACATCGTTGCTGCGTTTCTGCCACCACGGATCCATATGATGTCCGATTTGGGAGTTTAAATACAATCTGGAAACTTGAAGTTGTCTTCTTTCCAACGGATCTGACCTTGTAGCAAAATTCGATCTGAGCACTCCACAATCATCTTAGAGATTTTCGCATCTGCGGTATTAACAAGAGTTGTTAAATCTGACTTCGAAGAGGCTATGTGCAATAGCCTTATTGTTTGGGTTGTCATAGTACCAAATAAAACATTTAGGCCTCTGCAAAAAAAAGAAAAAAAAGAAAGAAAAAGAAGAAGAAAAAGACAAGAGAAGGAGAAGAAACAAGGGGCTGAATCTGTTGTTTTCTTCATGCTATGCTAGTTGTTTTTTTCAGTGACTACCTTTGTGTCTAGGCTCATGTCTTTACCATGGTTTAGCCTAGAACCAGCACAGTACCTCCGTTGAACGATTATTCAGCTTGCTTTTGTGACTAACGTGGTGCTCGTACTTCCTTGCTTTAGCCCACCTATAGCTCCACATATTTCGACTACAGTTTGACAGGTGTTGTTGTTGCGGCACCGATACACTTCACTCCACGGTTGTAGACTTGTTGGTTGCCATCACCTCCTGTTTGGTTTGGTAAGAACTTGTAAGGGCTTGTTTTAACAAGTTGAGTTTGAGAGAGTTACAACCGATACATCCTAGTAGTTGATAGGAGGATACATATTATTTTTATGTTTCTTGTTTTCTACTAATCATGGCAGGTGATATGGAGATTTTTGAGCTATTGAAACTAGACCCTCATATTCAGGATGTCATTCAACACTTGCCGTTATATGATGGTAAGTTTGATCCTCAAGCTTACATTGATTGGGAGTTAAAAGTAGACAATGAATTTGATGAGCATGACCTGTCCAAGAAACAAAAGATTTGTATTACCTCTAATATTTTGATTGAAAATGCTTTGCTAGAATGGAAACACATTTGTAGGCACAACAAAGTTCCAGAATCTTGGAAAGACTTCAAATTTCTTTTTAGAGATGCATTCGTTCCTGCATATTATGTTGATTATTTGCTTGCAAAATTAGACAACTTGAAGCAGGGTAGTAAGACTGTGAAACAATACTACCATAATTTTAAGATTTGTATCATGTTTGGTGGATTGGATGAATGCATGGAAGATGTTATGAGTAGATTTATGAGAGGGCTCAATTCTAAAATTTGAACCTTGTTAATTAGCAAATCATATTGCCATATTGGTCAATTGTTTTGTCTGGCTCTCAATGCTAAAAAAGAGATTCTATTATCTGTGAATACTTGCCAGAATGATGTGACCCATAATGTCCAAAATTTGTCCACTCTGCATGCTAATGAAGAGCAACAAATAGTGGAACCCACTACTGATTTTCCTTTGTCACAAAATGAATTACTCGCTATTCCTTGTGATAAAGAGGAGTTGTGTGCTGATGATTCTTTTACTCCTATGCCACAAGTAGCGAATAAGTGTGATACTTTTGGTTTGGAAACATACAAATGTGTTGAAGATAAGCTTTTTCATCCTATTACATGTGCACAACATGAACTAAATTTACTGTCCTCTTTAAATACTTTGGGTTATATTGAATTTGATATTATGTGTAATCTAAATTGTCTAAAAGAGAAACTTAAATTTGATTCTGGTTTGCCGAGTTTTAATCATTGTTCGCTTCATGCAATTGGCAAATATGACAGCAAAGGCGAATATTTGGTGCATAAAGTTTATATTTGTTCTAATCTGAAATATCCTTTTGGGCCACAATACCATGATCAAATTGAGGGCTGCACTAACACTAATGATGTCTTGTAAAGTTTTTCTAGTTTTCCCCATATGCAACAGGATAATATATCAAGAAGGGGAGCACGGTTCACTTTTACCTACAACACATACTCCAACAAAGATCAAACCGAGGTCGGTTTGCTGTCAAGAAGGGGATAATGATGAGGACATCATTGGCTCAAAGATGACCATGCCAACCACTTCTATACCAAAGGTGCAACCATTCTATATGAGGCTTATCATTGATGCATTTGATGAATTGATGCTGCACCATGATGTGTGTTCATTCTCATTTTCAGAATTACTTACATGGATCAAGGGAAGGTTTGATTGCATATGGAAAGCATGGAAGGTTAATGAAGTTGATTGGGGACCAAATCCAAGTATTCCTAACGTCCTCCGCTAGGCCACCACGTCACTTTGGTTCCAAGGATAGAAAGAGTCCAAGTCCAACACGTTTTGGAAGTTGAATTCAGACTGCAAAATAGTTCCAAATTGCGACGGTCACCACGACTTCATACGGACTCCGATTGGGACGTTATAGCATTTTTTGGAAAGTTTATCAAGTCTATTTTCCAACGGATCTGAACTCATGGCTATATCTTATCCGATGCTTCCGCAATCATCATTTCAACACCAGGACCTTTTCTGCCTTTGGTGCTGCGACACCCTATTTTGGGCCGATGGTCCATGTATCAATTTGGGTCCATTAAGGACATGTCCTAGGGTTGGAGAACGACCCCAACACCCCCTGGTCATTCCCCTAGGTATTAATAAGGATTAGAGCCGCCACAAACAGATTGTGTTTTGTTTTGTTGAAAGTTTAGCCATTGCTACTTCCTTGTAGACGCGTGTATTGACTAGACCATCCGTTCTACTTGATTCAGAACCCCAACTTTGTGAGTTCAGATTGGTTTTTCATCTCCATATTTGCAATTGAGTTGCTTGTTCTACTTGTTCTTGCTTGTTCCTCGATTGCTTGCAGGAATTACCCTAGTGGTTTGGTTGATCGTGCTCCACAAGATCACGACGGCTGTTGGAGGTGGTGTATCGGTTGCTAACGCGTAGCTTAGAAGGCTGTAGTCGGGCCATGAACGTCATCTCCATCCCCAAATCGAGTTTCTCATGCTTCTCATCGAAAGATCGACCACAAACCCTTGTGGGTTCATATCAGTTTGTGCCAAATGCACCATAGGGTTAGAAATCGTTTTGGACACACCTGATGGTACTCCTAGGTGACGAGGCACAAGTGAATGCTCATTTTAGTCTATTTGGAGATAGTGCTAATCTTGATGCAAGATGGGTGCACTGTTAGCGCTGAACGTACCATAGGCTCAGAAATCATTTGGACGCACCCGATGGATCTTCTCAGCGACAATGGTCATTTGGAATCTCGTTTCAATCAATTTGGAGACACTTTAGAGTTAGTGCAAGATAGATGCACGGTTTGCGCCAAACGTAGATCAGAAATCATTTTGGGATGCACCTGATGGTACTTCTAGGTGACGAGGCTCAAGTGGTTACTTGTTCCAGTCTATTTAGAAGATAGTGCTAATCTTGACGCAAGATAGGTGCACGGTTTGCGTCGAACGTACCATAAGCTCGAAAATCATTTTGGACGCACCCGATGGTACTCCTAGGTGACGAGGCACACGTGGATGCTCGTTTTGGTCTGTTTGGACATAGAGCTAATCTTGACACAAGATAGGTGCACGGTTTGTGCCGAACAAAACATAGGCTCAGAAATCATTTTGGACGCACCCGATGGATCTCCTCGGTGACATTGGTCACGTGGAATCTCGTTTCAATCCATTTGGAGACACTGTTAGAGTTAGTGCAAGAAAGGTGCACGGTTTGCGCCAAAGATAGATTAAAAATCATTTTGGGATGCACCCGAAGGTACTTCTAGGTGACGAGGCTCAAGTGGTTACTTGTTTCAGTCTATTTAGAGATGGTGCTAAACTTGATGCAAGATAGGTGCACGGTTTGCGTCGAACGGACCTTAGGCTCGAAAATCATTTTGGACACACTTGATGGTACTCCTAGGTGACAAGACACACGTGGATTCTCGTTTTGGTCTGTTTCGACATAGAGCTAATAACGACACAAGATGGGTGCAAGGTTTGCGCCGAACGTAGCACAGGCTCAGAAATCATTTTGGTCGCATCCGATGGATCTCCTCAGTGACATTGGTCATGTGGAATCTTGTTTCAATCCATTTGGAGACACTATTAGACTCAGTGCAAGATAGGTGCATGGTTTGCGCCAGACGTAGATCAGAAATCATTTTGGGATGCACCCGATGGTACTTCTAGGTGACGAGGCTCAAGTGGTTACTTGTTTCAGTCTATTTGGAGACAGTGCTAATCTTGAGGCAAGATAGATGCACGGTTTGCGCCGAACATAACATAGGGTCAGAAATCTTTTTGGACGCACACGATAGATCTCCTATGTGACATTGGTCATGTGGAATCACATTTCAATCCATTTGGAGACAGTGGTAGGGTCAGTCCAAACTAGGTGCACGGTTTGCGCCAAACGTACCATGGGCACATAAATCATTTTGTACGCACCCGATGGTACTCCTAGATGACGTGGCTCAAGTGGATGCTCATTTTGGTATGTTTGGAGATAGTGCTAATCTTGACGCAAGATAGGTGCACGGTTTGCATTGAACGTACCATAGGCTCAGAAATCGTTTTGGACGCATCCGATGGTACTCCTAGGTGACGAGGCTCAATTGGATAGTCCTTTTGGTCTGTTTTGAGATAGTGCTAATCTTGATAGGTGCATGGTTTGTGCCAAATGTACCATAGGGTTAGAAATGGTTTTGGATGCACCTGATGGTACTCCTTGGTGACGAGGCACAAGTGAATGCTCGTTTTGGTATGTTTGGAGATAGTGCTAATCTTGACGCAAGATAGGTGCACGGTTTGCGCCGAACGTACCACAGGATCGAAAATCATTTTGGACGCACTCGATTGTACTCCTAGGTGACGAGACACACGTGGATGCTCGTTTTGGTCTGTTTCGACATAGAGCTAATAACGACACAAGATGGGTGCAAGGTTTGCGCCGAACGTAGCACAGGCTCAGAAATCATTTTGGTCGCACCCGATGGATCTCCTCGGTGACATTGGTCATGTGGAATCTTGTTTCAATCCATTTGGAGACACTATTAGAGTCAGTGCAAGATAGGTGCATGGTTTGCGCCAAACGTAGATCAGAAATCATTTTGGGATGCACCCGATGGTACTTCTATGTGACGAAGCTCAAGTGGTTACTTGTTTCAGTCTATTTGGAGACAGTGCTAATCTTGACGCAAGATAGATGCACGGTTTGCGCCGAACGTAACATAGGGTCAGAAATCTTTTTGGACGCACCCGATAGATCTCCTATGTGACATTGGTCATGTGGAATCTCATTTCAATCCATTTAGAGACAGTGGTAGGGTCAGTCCAAACTAGGTGCACGGTTTGCGCCAAACGTACCATAGGCACATAAATCATTTTGTACGCACCCGATGGTACTTCTAGGTGACGTGGCTCAAGTGGATGCTCATTTTGGTATGTTTGGAGATAGTGCTAATCTTGACGCAAGATAGGTGCACGGTTTGCGTTGAACGTACCGTAGGCTCAGAAATCGTTTTGGACGCATCCGATGGTACTCCTAGGTGACGAGGCTCAATTGGATAGTCCTTTTGGTCTGTTTGGAGATAGTGCTAATCTTTATATGTGCATGGTTTGTGCCAAATGTACCATAGGGTTAGAAATGGTTTTGGACGCACCTGATGGTACTCCTAGGTGACGAGGCACAAGTGAATGCTTGTTTTGGTATGTTTGGAGATAGTGCTAATTTTGACGCAAGATAGGTGCACGGTTTGCGCCGAACGTACCATAGGATCAAAAATCATTTTGGACGCACTCGATGGTACTCCTAGGTGACGAGACACACGTGGATGCTCGTTTTGGTCTGTTTCGACATAGAGCTAATAACGACACAAGATGGGTGCAAGGTTTGTGCCGAACGTAGCACAGGCTCAGAAATCATTTTGGACGCACCCGATGGATCTCCTCGGTGACATTGGTCATGTGGAATCTTGTTTCAATCCATTTGGAGACACTATTAGAGTCAGTGCAAGATAGGTGCACGGTTTGCGCAAAACATAGATCAGAAATCATTTTGGGATGCACCCGATGGTACTTCTAGGTGACGAGTTTCAAGTGGTTACTTGTTTCAGTCTATTTGGAGATAGTGCTAATGTTGACGCAAGATAGATGCACGGTTTGCGCCAAACATAACATAGGGTCAGAAATCCTTTTGGACGCACCCGATAGATCTCCTATGTGACATTGGTCATGTGGAATCTCATTTCAATCCATTTGGAGACAGTGGTAGGGTCAGTGCGAGATAGGTGCATGGTTTGCGCCAAACGTACCATAGGCACAGAAATCATTTTGGACGCACCCGATGGTACTCTTAGGTGACGTGGCTCAAGTGAATGCTCATTTTGGTATGTTTGGAGATATTGCTAATTTTGACACAAGATAGGTGCACGGTTTGCGTTGAACGTACCATAGGCTCAGAAATCATTTTGGACGCATCCGATGGTACTCGTAGGTGACGAGGCTTAATTGGATAGTCCTTTTGGTCTGTTTGGAGATAGAGCTAATCTTGATAGGTGCATGGTTTGTGCCAAACATACCATAGGCTCAGAAATCAGTTTGGACGCACCCGATGGATCTTCTCAGTGACATTGGTCATTTGGAATCTCGTTTCAATCTATTTGGAGACACTTTAGAGTCAGTGCAAGATAGGTGCACGGTTTGCGCCAAACGTAGATCAGAAATAATTTTGGGATGCACCCGATGGTACTCCTAGGTGACGAGGCACACGTGGATGCTCGTTTTGGTCTGTTTGGACATAGAGCTAATCTTGACACAAGATAGGTGCACGGTTTACGCCGAACGAAACATAGGCTCAGAAATCATTTTGGACGCACCCGATGGATCTCCTCGGTGACATTGGTCATGTGGAATCTCGTTTCGATCCATTTGGAGACACTG
Organism: Saccharum hybrid cultivar R570; assembly: GCA_038087645.1. NCBI lineage: Eukaryota > Viridiplantae > Streptophyta > Magnoliopsida > Poales > Poaceae > Saccharum > Saccharum hybrid cultivar. The sequence continues at coordinate 134,804 of JAQSUU010000835.1, read as the reverse complement.
TTAGAGTTAGTGTAATATAGGTGCACGGTTTGCGCCAAACATAGATGAAAAATCATTTTGGGATGCACCCGATGGTACTTCTAGGTGACGAGGCTCAAGTGGTTACTTGTTTCAGTCTATTTAGAGATAGTGCTAATCTTGACGGAAGATAGGTGCACGGTTTGCGTCGAACGTACCATAGCTCGAAAATCATTTCGGACGCACTCGATGGTACTCCTAGGTGACGAGGCACACGTGGATGCTCGTTTTGGTCTGTTTGGACATAGAGCTAATCATGACACAAGATGGCTGCATGGTTTGCGCCGAACATAGCATAGACTCAGAAATCATTTTGGACGCACCCGATGGATCTCCTCGGTGATATTGGTCGTGTGGAATCTTGTTTCAATCCATTAGGAGACACTATTAGAGTCAGTGCAAGATTGGTGCACGGTTTGCGCCAAACGTAGATCAGAAATCATTTTGGGATGCACCCGATGGTACTTCTAGGTGACGAGGCTCAAGTGATTACTTGTTTCAGTCTATTTAGAGATAGTGCTAATCTTGACGCAAGATAGGTGCACGGTTTGCATCGAACGTACCATAGGCTCAAAAATCATTTTGGACGCACACGATGGTACTCCTAGGTGACGAGGCTCACGTGGATGCTTATTTTGGTCTGTTTGGACATAGAGCTAATCATGACACAAGATGGCTGCAAGGTTTGCGCCGAACGTAGCATAGGCTCAGATATCATTTTGGACGCACCCGATGGATCTCCTCGGTGATATTGGTCGTGTGGAATCTCGTTTCAATCCATTTAGAGACACTATTAGAGTCAGTGCAAGATAGGTGCACGGTTTGCGCCAAACGTAGATCAGAAATCATTTTGGGATGCACCTGATGGTACTTCTAGGTGATGAGGCTCAAGTGATTACTTGTTTCAGTCTATTTAGAGATAGTGCTAATCTTGATGCAAGATAGGTGCACGGTTTGCATCGAACGTACCATAGGCTCGAAAATCATTTTGGACGCACCCGATGGTACTCCTAGGTGATGAGGCTCACATGGATGCTCGTTTTGGTCTGTTTGGACATAGAGCTAATCTTGACACAAGATAGGTGCACGGTTTGCGCTGAACGAAACATAGGCTCAGAAATCATTTTGGACGCACGCGATGGATCTCCTCGGTGACATTGGTCATGTGGAATCTCATTTCAATCCATTTGGAGACACTGTTAGAGTTAGTGCAAGATAGGTGCACGGTTTGCGCCAAACATAGATTAAAAATCATTTTGGGGTGCACCCGATGGTACTTCTAGGTGACGAGGCTCAAGTGGTTACTTGTTTCAGTCTATTGAGAGATAGTGCTAATCTTGATGCAAGATAGGTGCACGGTTTGCGTCGAACGTACCATAGGCTCGAAAATCATTTCGGACGCACTCGATGGTACTCCTAGGTGACGATGCACATGTGGATGCTCGTTTTGGTCTGTTTGGACATAGAGCTAATCATGACACAAGATGGCTGCAAGGTTTGTGCCGAACGTAGCACATGCTCAGAAATCATTTTGGACGCACCCGATGGATCTCCTCGGTGACATTGGTCATGTGGAATCTTGTTTCAATCCATTTGGAGACACTATTAGAGTCAGTGCAACATAGGTGCACGGTTTGCGCCAAACGTAGATCAGAAATCATTTTGGGATGCACCCGATGGTACTTCTAGGTGACGAGGCTCAAGTGGTTACTTGTTTCATTCTATGTGGAGATAGTGCTAATCTTGACGCAAGATAGATGCACGGTTTGCGCCAAACGTAACATCGGGTCAGAAAATCCTTTTGGACGCACCCGATAGATCTCCTATGTGACATTGGTCATGTGGAATCTCATTTTAATCCATTTGGAGACAGTGGTAGTGTCAGTGCAAAATAGGTGTACGGTTTGCACCAAACGTACGATAGGCACAGAAATCGTATTGGACGCACTCGATGGTACTCCTAGGTGACGTGGCTCAAGTGGATGCTCATTTTGGTATGTTTGGAGATAGTGCTAATCTTGACACAAGATAGGTGCACGGTTTGCGTTGAACGTACCATAGGCTCAGAAATCATTTTGGACGCATCCGATGGAACTCGTAGTTGACGAGGCTCAATTGGATAGTCCTTTTGGTCTGTTTGGAGATAGTGCTAATCTTGATAGGTGCATGGTTTGTGCCAAACGTACCATAGGCTCAGAAATCAGTTTGGACGCACCCGATGGATCTTCTCAGTGACATTGGTCATTTGGAATCTCGTTTCAATCTATTTGGAGACACTTTAGAGTCAGTGCAAGATAGGTGCACGGTTTGCGCCAAACGTAGATCAGAAATAATTTTGGGATGCACTCGATGGTACTCCTAGGTGACGAGGCACACGTGGATGCTCGTTTTGGTCTGTTTGGACATAGAGCTAATCTTGACACAAGATAGGTGCTTGGTTTACGCCGAACGAAACATAGGCTCAGAAATCATTTTGGACGCACCCGATGGATCTTCTCGGTGACATTGGTCATGTGGAATCTCATTTCAATCCATTTGGAGACACTGTTAGAGTTAGTGCAATATAGGTGCACGGTTTGCGCCAAACATAGATGAAAAATCATTTTGGGATGCACCCGATGGTACTTCTAGGTGACGAGGCTCAAGTGGTTACTTGTTTCAGTCTATTTAGAGATAGTGCTAATCTTGACGCAAGATAGGTGCACGGTTTGCGTCGAACGTACCATAGGCTCAAAAATCATTTTGGACGCACTCGATGGTACTCCTAGGTGACGAGGCACACGTGGATGCTCGTTTTGGTCTGTTTGGACATAGAGCTAATCATGACACAAGATGGCTGCATGGTTTGCGCCGAACATAGCATAGACTCAGAAATCATTTTGGACGCACCCGATGGATCTCCTCGGTGACATTGGTCGTGTGGAATCTTGTTTCAATCTATTTGGAGACACTATTAGAGTCAGTGCAAGATAGGTGCACGGTTTGCGCCAAACGAAGATCAGAAATCATTTTGGGATGCACCCGATGGTACTTCTAGGTGACGAGGCTCAAGTGATTACTTGTTTCAGTCTATTTAGAGATAGTGCTAATCTTGACGTAAGATAGGTGCACGGTTTGCATCAAACGTACCATAGGCTCAAAAATCATTTTGGACGCACACGATGGTACTCCTAGGTGACGAGGCTCACGTGGATGCTTGTTTTGGTCTGTTTGGACATAGAGCTAATCATGACACAAGATGGCTGCAAGGTTTGCGCCGACCGTAGCATAGGCCCAGATATCATTTTGGACGCACCCGTTGGATCTCCTCGGTGATATTGGTCGTGTGGAATCTCGTTTCAATCCATTTGGAGACACTATTAGAGTCAGTGCAAGATAGGTGCACGGTTTGCGCCAAACGTAGATCAGAAATCATTTTGGGATGCACCTGATGGTACTTCTAGGTGATGAGGCTCAAGTGATTACTTGTTTCAGTCTATTTAGAGATAGTGCTAATCTTGACGCAAGATAGGTGCACGGTTTGCATCGAACGTACCATAGGCTCGAAAATCATTTTGGACGCACCCGATGGTACTCCTAGGTGACGAGGCTCACGTGGATGCTCGTTTTGGTCTGTTTGGACATAGAGCTAATCTTGACACAAGATAGGTGCACGGTTTACGCCGAACGAAACATATGCTCAGAAATCATTTTGGACGCAACCGATGGATCTCCTCGGTGACATTGGTCATGTGGAATCTCGTTTCAATCCATTTGGAGACACTGTTAGAGTTAGTGCAATATAGGTGCACGGTTTGCGCCAAACATAGATGAAAAATCATTTTGGGATGCACCTGATGGTACTTCTAGGTGACGAGGCTCAAGTGGTTACTTGTTTCAGTCTATTTAGAGATAGTGCTAATCTTGACGCAAGATAGGTACACGGTTTGCGTCGAACGTACCATAGGCTCAAAAATCATTTTGGACGCACTCGATGGTACTCCTAGGTGACGAGGCACACGTGGATGCTCGTTTTGGTCTGTTTGGACATAGAGCTAATCATGACACAAGATGGCTGCATGGTTTGCGCCGAACATAGCATAGACTCAGAAATCATTTTGGACGCACCCGATGGATCTCCTCGGTGACATTGGTCGTGTGGAATCTTGTTTCAATCTATTTGGAGACACTATTAGAGTCAGTGCAAGATAGGTGCACGGTTTGCGCCAAACGTAGATCAGAAATCATTTTGGGATGCACCCGATGGTACTTCTAGGTGACGAGGCTCAAGTGATTACTTGTTTCAGTCTATTTAGAGATAGTGCTAATCTTGACGCAAGATAGGTGCATGGTTTGAATCGAACGTACCATAGGCTTGAAAATCATTTTGGACGCACACGATGGTACTCCTAGGTGACGAGGCTCACATGGATGCTTGTTTTGGTCTGTTTGGACATAGAGCTAATCATGACACAAGATGGCTGCAAGGTTTGCGCCGAACGTAGCATAGGCTCAGATATCATTTTGGACGCACCCGATGGATCTCCTCGGTGATATTGGTCGTGTGGAATCTCGTTTCAATCCATTTAGAGACACTATTAGAGTCAGTGCAAGATAGGTGCACGGTTTGCGCCAAACGTAGATCAGAAATCATTTTGGGATGCACCTGATGGTACTTCTAGGTGATGAGGCTCAAGTGATTACTTGTTTCAGTCTATTTAGAGATAGTGCTAATCTTGACGCAAGATAGGTGCACGGTTTGCATCGAACGTACCATAGGCTCGAAAATCATTTTGGACGCACCCGATGGTACTCCTAGGTGACGAGTCTCACGTGGATGCTCGTTTTGGTCTGTTTTGACATAGAGCTAATCTTGACACAAGATAGGTGCACGGTTTACGCCGAACGAAACATAGGCTTAGAAATTATTTTGGACGCACCCGATGGATCTCCTCGGTGACATTGGTCATGTGGAATCTCGTTTCAATCCATTTGGAGACACTGTTAGAGTTAGTGCAATATAGGTGCACGGTTTGCGCCAAACATAGATGAAAAATCATTTTGGGATGCACCCGATGGTACTTCTAGGTGACGAGGCTCAAGTGGTTACTTGTTTCAGTCTATTTAGAGATAGTGCTAATCTTTGACGCAAGATAGGTGCACGGTTTGCGTCGAACGTACCATAGGCTCAAAAATCATTTTAGACGCACTCGATGGTACTCCTAGGCGACGAGGCACACGTGGATGCTCGTTTTGGTCTGTTTGGACATAGAGCTAATCATGACACAAGATGGCTGCATGGTTTGCGCCGAACATAGCATAGACTCAGAAATCATTTTGGACGCACCCGATGGATCTCCTCGGTGACATTGGTCGTGTGGAATCTTGTTTCAATCTATTTGGAGACACTATTAGAGTCAGTGCAAGATAGGTGCACGGTTTGCGCCAAACGTAGATCAGAAATCATTTTGGGATGCACCCGATGGTACTTCTAGGTGACGAGGCTCAAGTGATTACTTGTTTCAGTCTATTTAGAGATAGTGCTAATCTTGACGCAAGATAGGTGCACGGTTTGAATCGAACGTACCATAGGCTCAAAAATCATTTTGGACGCACACGATGGTACTCCTAGGTGACGAGGCTCACGTGGATGCTTGTTTTGGTCTGTTTGGACATAGAGCTAATCATGACACAAGATGGCTGCAAGGTTTGCGCCGAACGTAGCATAGGCTCAGATATCATTTTGGACGCACCCGATGGATCTCCTCGGTGATATTGGTCGTGTGGAATCTCGTTTCAATCCATTTGGAGACACTATTAGAGTCAGTGCAAGATAGGTGCACGGTTTGCGCCAAACGTAGATCAGAAATCATTTTGGGATGCACCTGATGGTACTTCTAGGTGATGAGGCTCAAGTGATTACTTGTTTCAGTCTATTTAGAGATAGTGCTAATCTTGACGCAAGATAGGTGCACGGTTTGCGTCGAACATACCATAGGCTCAAAAATCATTTTGGACGCACTCGATGGTACTCCTAGGTGACGAGGCACACGTGGATGCTCGTTTTGGTCTGTTTGGACATAGAGCTAATCTTGACACAAGATAGGTGCACGGTTTACGCCGAACGAAACATAGGCTTAGAAATCATTTTGGACGCACCCGATGGATCTCCTCGGTGACATTGGTCATGTGGAAGCTCGTTTCAATCCATTTGGAGACACTGTTAGAGTTAGTGCAATATAGGTGCACGGTTTGCGCCAAACATAGATGAAAAATCATTTTGGGATGCACCCGATGGTACTTCTAGGTGACGAGGCTCAAGTGGTTACTTGTTTCAGTCTATTTAGAGATAGTGCTAATCTTTGATGCAAGATAGGTGCACGGTTTGCGTCGAATGTACCATAGGCTCAAAAATCATTTTGGACGCACTCGATGGTACTCCTAGGCGACGAGGCACACGTGGATGCTCGTTTTGGTCTGTTTGGACATAGAGCTAATCATGACACAAGATGGTTGCATGGTTTGCGCCGAACATAGCATAGACTCAGAAATCATTTTGGACGCACCCGATGGATCTCCTCGGTGACATTGGTCGTGTGGAATCTTGTTTCAATCTATTTGGAGACTATTAGAGTCAGTGCAAGATAGGTGCACGGTTTACGCCAAACGTAGATCAGAAATCATTTTGGGATGCACCCGATGGTACTTCTAGGTGACGAGGCTCAAGTGATTACTTGTTTCAGTCTATTTAGAGATAGTGCTAATTATAACAGAACCGACCAAATTATAAGAGCACAAGTACGAAAACAAGCACCGAAGCGCTCAAATTTTCAAACTTGACCCATATAATCCCGGTAGTCAATCGAAATCACGAAGGATTTCAAACCAAACTGCTTACAACTAGGATCGCATCATTCAACATACACATCGTACGTTACATTTCACAAGAAGTTCCAAAATAAGTTTACACCACGGAGTAGCAATTATTACAAACCAAGTTTGAAAGTAGCGGAAGCATAACACACACTAGTTAATTAAATACTGCCAGTCTGGATGATCGACATCCCGCAAAAGCATGAGAAAAGTACATAAAGACGATCACGCCCTTGTGATCTAGTCATCATCACCCGCAGGGTGGAGACACGTCTTGCAGAATCCCTGATAAAGCATGTCATCTGCAACAGGAGGGAATAAACCCTGAGTACTAGAATGTACTCAGCTAGACTTACCCGTCGAAAACCAGAAATAAGATGACACCAAGGATTATGCAAGGCTTACACAAGAGGCTAGCTGACATAACATTTTGCATAAAGGCATAAGTAATTGAAACTCTTATAACCTGTACTAGCAGTTATTTTTAGCATTTACCTGTCATCTATCTTAGCACCTGTACTAAACATGCACTTGATTATAATCAAACAATTATCATCATTATATCCAGAGCAGGTATGAATTGTAGCAACATTGTATCATTCCCTTAAGCACCAGTTCATTTAATGAGTTCTACGTTGCCGCTGCTCAAGTCAAGTGCTCACTAACCGGGAGCGACGGCGATTCAAATCGAATTCCTATCCAGCTGGAGGGGTATTTCTAACACTCACCGTGCAGACCCCTGCCAGGGTCGCACAGGCCACCGTTTCATATGATTCAGGAATCGCGGGTCCGAATAATGTCGCGACCCCAAGGGCGACACTCTGCCAGGTGATAGGGACTCTAACCCCCCTTGGTCTCACGCCAATGTCCCCAAGCACATCCTTTCTCTCCTCCAAGAAGCAACCTACCATTCGATTCCCGGCCTGAACCACATTACTCGGCTTCGCGGTCGGAACGACTTATCCGGCCAACTAAGTGTTAGACTGCGTTCAACATGACTCAAGGACGTACAGCGAATCGGTCCTTAAACGACTCAGACGGGCATAGCTCCACACCCAAGACGTGAAGTGTCTTGCGGCTGTACTATCGAACTCCCGTCCGGTCTCAATTTCATTTTAAAGCATGGTTCCATCACGATAGCCATAAGCCACTCGCGACCCAGTCCTATATCTCGCGGATGACCGGAAATCACCCGACTTCTACCGTACTAAGCAGGGCTAAGCATCGACACGTGCCTAAACCTAATATAGGATTTAAGTACGATATCTGGACAAGGACAGGTACAATGCAGCAAGTGTTTTCATATAACTCCTAGAACTTAATGCAATAAACAATTAAAAGTACTCAAGATTAATTTATAAAACTGTAGGTTCAGCATGCACCGGGGCTTGCCTTTCAGAAAAGTTGAAGGCTGGTGGTCAGGGCACTCCGGCAAATCTTCAGCGGCGTCTCCTTCGCCTGCTGGATCCTCGGGCTCCTGCTGCTCCTGGTTCTCCTCCGGAATTACAGGCTCGAATTCGAGGAGAGTTACTCCCTCCGGTACACCTATTGCATGAATGCACAATAAATACCATGGATGCATAAATGGGTGCAACATGCTCGGAATGAAATGCATTTCAGAAATAAAATACTCTACTCAAGTTATTTTATTAGTACGTGCAAATCTCTTCTCCGGTGGAGAAGTACTTACCTAAGCTACTCAACCTAAGATACAGCTGTTCTTCTTCGGTTAAGGCCCTAACACCTAACAATTACAAAAGTAGCATGTCTTAGGATATCACACCATAACAATCAGCAAAACACCACAGTAAGCATTCTGGACAGCAGCTACTTGTTTTTATCACAACTGGAGATTTACAATTCCAAAAGATATGATCTAAGACAATCTGGAAAGTCTAAGAAATGCACTACAATTCATTTTCAGACCTCAACTCCAAACTCCTAAGTTTTCCATGTCAAACTTCACAAGTTCCAGAATCTGTCCTCTCAAAACAGAGAGTAGCAGATTTTGAACTGCCACTTTAAACAACAGTAACTCTCAAACTACTAAGCCAAATGCTTCCAATTTTTGACACAAGCTAGTTCATCAAGTTTACTCCAACTTTGGTATTTACAAGTTTTCCAGCAACCAATTTTATCAAAGCCAAATTTAGAATTACTACTAGCTGTCCAGAAAACCTAAAATTACAAAGGTTAAATATTTATTGATGTGACAAACATTCTCTAAGACCAAACTAACACTACTACAAGTTCACAAATGTCACAAAAACACCAGAAAGTAAGGTGTGCCCACCTAGAATATTTATTTAAACTCATTTCTTAATTTACTTAAGTAATTAAGTGGAATTTCAAACATATACGTAAGCTGCTCCTAAAATTCTACAAAAATTACAGGGGACTCTCTGACCCAAAAAGAGACTACTGTAAAAATTTGAACTCAATTTATTCAAAGAAACTCTCTGAACAAAATTCACAAGCCCAAAAGGCTGATTTTTGTATAAATAACAAAGCATAGTAAAAAGTGTCAAACAACAGATTTCTTAATTTTCTTGGACACTCTAGGGTACCAAGACATTCTCCAAAAAGTTATATGAACATTGCACATGTAGAAAAATTACAAAAATTCATTTAATTATTTCCTAGAATAACAAGATAACATTATAACTTGAAAAGTACTTAAGCACTGATGCCCAAATTTTTACCAGAGCTAGGGCTAGCACAGAGTAACCTACCCACCAAATTTCATGATTTATGAAACACTACAGCTCAAGTTATAAATTTAACAAATTTGCATGCATTCCAAAACACATTTAAAAGATCTATTAAATTCTTACAGAATTTAAACATCTCATACCAGATCCATAATTTTCTAAAATACTACACATCATGTAGACCCTAACAAAATTTATCTCATGATTTTTGGATCATTAAAACCCTAGATCTATATTTTTCCAACTTGTACAAAAATCAGTGACAAAATAATAAAAATGAATTTCATTTCGGATGAACTGGGCCGGCCCGGAAAACTCGGCCCACACACTCGCGCGCGCGGCCCGCTCAGCGCTCCTACCCGCGCGCGACACTGACGGGCGGGCCCCCGCGGTCAGTGACCGGAGACAGGGGAGGCGGAGGCCCGCGAGCTCCGACGAGCTCGAGCTCGCCGGAGAAGAGCTCGCTCGGCCAATCGAACACCGCCTCGTGTTCTCCGTCACCTGGTGCGTCGATTGGTGCTCGTGGAATGGATGGGGATGGGGTGGAAGGGGCTTGTCACCGCGAGCGGCGGCCGGTGATGTCCGGTGGCGGCGCACCGTCGCCGGTGAGGATGTACGGTGCGGTCTAGGCTCGGTACGAGCTTCACCGAAGCTAGGCGAATCCATTTTGATAGGAAGGGAGGATGGAGAGAGACCCGAAGCACCCCGACCACGGTGAGGTCCCATGGCGGGCACCGGCGACCTCTCGGAGACGGGGAAGAAAGCAATGCGGCTCACCTTGAGTCAAATCGCGGGCTTCGGTGGGTCAAGGGGATGGAGGGTGGTGAGGCGGAGGAAGTGGCGAGGTCTGGGAGAATGGCTCGACACCGTCGCGGTTTCACTCCTCTGGTCACCGCCCGCGCGCGGAGAAGGAAGCAGAGAGGGAGGGAATGGCGAGCGCGAGTGGTGGGGGTTGAGGTGTCGGCTCGGTCTTCATCTCCGCGCCTGGGCTCGCGACGTGGAGGCGACGGCAGAGCTCGGATGCCACGCGGCCAAGCTGTTCTGCCCGAGCGCCACGACACGGTCGTTGTCTGAACCTTGAACCTGACGACTTCGGCGTCCATTGCCCGACTGACGGCCAAAGTTCCACCGATCCCCGTTCCAAATCTAGCCGGTATTAGTGCTAAGTGTTAACAGCAATTTGGTAGAGCTATGTGAGGGCAACAAAATTGTCAATTGGAGCTTAGACTGGTTCGGCCTAGATTTGAAACTACAGAGCTCCAAAGTGGGTCACCTGAAAACTGAAACTTAGTTTCAGTCACTATGCCGACTGAAACCTGATTTTCTAGGCACCAAATCTCCTAAACCATTTAGAACTAGGTGATGGTGATATTGGCAATGTTGTAGAGCTACATGAGGGCTACAAGTTTGTCAATACGAGTGGGAGCTAGTTCGGCCTGGTTTGCAAACTAAAAGCTCCTAAAGTAGGCATCAGTAAAACTGTAGGGTCAGATTCCAGACTTAGAAAAATTCTAAGTCTTGGAGCTACCTCTCGAACTGACTTGTGGGCCACTTTTGAGCATGTTAGGGTCAATTTCATGAGATGGTCATATTGAGACTTTTGTTCCCCATGAATTTCTTTACAACTTTGCTTAAGGGTGCTCTTCCATGCAAGGTTTCTAAATTAGACTTTTTAATTGGTCAAACTAGAGCCTTCTAGGGTCAAATGGTGGTCAAACTTCTCTTGGAGGGCAAATTTGTAATTTTGGTCAACATGAACCTTGTTCCAATTGTTACCCTAAGTATAACTAAGGTGTTGTAGGTCATGATTGGCTACCTTACCTTTTTGTTACACCAACTATCAAATACTTCATGAAATAAATCAAACAAACCCTAGAGCAAACATGAATGATGCATGCTTATGCTTATGCAAATGCAAATGCAATGCAATTAAGGACTAAACACTTGAAGTGTTACACTAATCTTGACGCAAGATAGGTGCACGGTTTGAATCGAACGTACCATAGGCTCGAAAATCATTTTGGACGCACACGATGGTACTCCTAGGTGACGAGGCTCACGTGGATGCTTGTTTTGGTCTGTTTGGATATAGAGCTAATCATGACACAAGATGGCTGCAAGGTTTGCGCCGAACGCAGCATAGGCTCAGATATCATTTTGGACGCACCCGATGGATCTCCTCGGTGATATTGGTCGTGTGGAATCTCGTTTCAATCCATTTGGAGACACTATTTGAGTCAGTGCAAGATAGGTGCACGGTTTACGCCAAACGTAGATCAGAAATCATTTTGGGATGCACCTGATGGTACTTCTAGGTGATGAGGCTCAAGTGATTACTTGTTTCAGTCTATTTAGAGATAGTGCTAATCTTGACGCAAGATAGGTGCACGGTTTGCATCGAACATACCATAGGCTCGAAAATCATTTTGGACGCACCCGATGGTACTCCTAGGTGACGAGGCTCACGTGGATGCTCGTTTTGGTCTGTTTGGACATAGAGCTAATCTTGACACAAGATAGGTGCACGGTTTGCGCTGAACGAAACATAGGCACAGAAATCATTTTGGACGCATGCGATGGATCTCCTCGGTGACATTGGTCATGTGGAATCTCGTTTCAATCCATTTGGAGACACTGTTAGAGTTAGTGCAAGATAGGTGCACGGTTTGCGCCAAACATAGATTAAAAATCATTTTGGGGTGCACCCGATGGTACTTCTAGGTGACGAGGCTCAAGTGGTTACTTGTTTCAGTCTATTGAGAGATAGTGCTAATCTTGATGCAAGATAGGTGCACGGTTTGCGTCGAACGTACCATAGGCTCAAAAATCATTTTGGACGCACTCGATGGTACTCCTAGGTGACGAGGCACACGTGGATGCTCGTTTTGGTCTGTTTGGACATAGAGCTAATCATGACACAAGATGGCTGCATGGTTTGCGCCGAACATAGCATAGACTCAGAAATCATTTTGGACGCACCCGATAGATCTCCTCGGTGACATTGGTCGTGTGGAATCTTGTTTCAATCTATTTGGAGACACAATTAGAGTCAGTGCAAGATAGGTGCACGGTTTGCGCCAAACATAGATCAGAAATCATTTTGGGATGCACCCGATGGTACTTCTAGGTGATGAGGCTCAAGTGATTACTTGTTTCAGTCTATTTAGAGATAGTGCTAATCTTGACGCAAGATAGGTGCACGGTTTGAATCGAACGTACCATAGGCTCGAAAATCATTTTGGACACACACGATGGTACTCCTAGGTGACGAGGCTCACGTGGATGCTTGTTTTGGTCTGTTTGGACATAGAGCTAATCATGACACAAGATGGCTGCAAGGTTTGCGCCGAACGTAGCATAGGCTCAGATATCATTTTGGACGCACCCGATGGATCTCCTCGGTGATATTGGTCGTGTGGAATCTCGTTTCAATCCATTTGGAGACACTATTAGAGTCAGTGCAAGATAGGTGCACGGTTTGCGCCAAACGTAGATCAGAAATCATTTTGGGATGCACCTGATGGTACTTCTAGGTGATGAGGCTCAAGTGATTACTTGTTTCAGTCTATTTAGAGATAGTGCTAATCTTGACGCAAGATATGTGTACGGTTTGCATCGAACATACCATAGGCTCGAAAATCATTTTGGACGCACCCGATGGTACTCCTAGGTGACGAGGCTCACGTGGATGCTCGTTTTGGTCTGTTTGGACATAGAGCTAATCTTGACACAAGATAGGTGCACGGTTTGCGCTGAACGAAACATAGGCACAGAAATCATTTTGGACGCACGCGATGGATCTCCTCGGTGACATTGGTCATGTGGAATCTCGTTTCAATCCATTTGGAGACACTGTTAGAGTTAGTGCAAGATAGGTGCACGGTTTGCGCCAAACATAGATTAAAAATCATTTTGGGGTGCACCCGATGGTACTTCTAGGTGACGAGGCTCAAGTGGTTACTTGTTTCAGTCTATTGAGAGATAGTGCTAATCTTGATGCAAGATAGGTGCACGGTTTGCGTCGAACGTACCATAGGCTCAAAAATCATTTTGGACGCACTCGATGGTACTCCTAGGTGACGAGGCACACGTGGATGCTCGTTTTTGTCTGTTTGGACATAGAGCTAATCATGACACAAGATGGCTGCATGGTTTGCGCCGAACATAGCATAGACTCAGAAATCATTTTGGACGCACCTGATAGATCTCCTCGGTGACATTGGTCGTGTGGAATCTTGTTTCAATCTATTTAGAGACACTATTAGAGTCAGTGCAAGATATGTGCACGGTTTGCGCCAAACGTAGATCAGAAATCATTTTGGGATGCACCCGATGGTACTTCTAGGTGATGAGGCTCAAGTGATTACTTGTTTCAGTCTATTTAGAGATAGTGCTAATCTTGACGCAAGATAGGTGCACGGTTTGAATCGAACGTACCATAGGCTCGAAAATCATTTTGGACGCACACGATGGTACTCCTAGGTGACGAGGCTCACGTGGATGCTTGTTTTGGTCTGTTTGGACATAGAGCTAATCATGACACAAAATGGCTACAAGGTTTGCGCCGAACGTAGCATAGGCTCAGATATCATTTTGGACGCACCCGATGGATCTCCTCGGTGATATTGGTCGTGTGGAATCTCGTTTCAATCCATTTGGAGACACTATTAGAGTCAATGCAAGATAGGTGCACGGTTTGCGCCAAACGTAGATCAGAAATCATTTTGGGATGCACCTGATGGTACTTCTAGGTGATGAGGCTCAAGTGATTACTTGTTTCAGTCTATTTAGAGATAGTGCTAATCTTGACGCAAGATAGGTGCACGGTTTGTATCGAACGTACCATAGGCTCGAAAATCATTTTGGACGCACCCGATGGTACTCCTAGGTGACGAGGCTCACGTGGATGCTCGTTTTGGTCTGTTTGGACATAGAGCTAATCTTGATACAAGATAGGTGCACGGTTTACACCGAACGAAACATAGACTCAGAAATCATTTTGGACGCACCCGATGGATCTCCTCGGTGACATTGGTCATGTGGAATCTTGTTTCAATCCATTTGGAGACACTGTTAGAGTTAGTGCAATATAGGTGCACGGTTTGCGCCAAACATAGATGAAAAATCATTTTGGGATGCACCCGATGGTACTTCTAGGTGACGAGGCTCAAGTGGTTACTTGTTTCAGTCTATTTAGAGATAGTGCTAATCTTGACGCAAGATAGGTGCACGGTTTGCGTCGAACGTACCATAGGCTCAAAAATCATTTTGGACGCACTCGATGGTACTTCTAGGTGACGAGGCACACGTGGATGCTCGTTTTGGTCTGTTTGGACATAGAGCTAATCATTACACAAGATGGCTGTACGGTTTGCGCTGAACGAAACATAGGCACATAAATCATTTTGGACGCACCCGATGGATCTCCTCGGTGACATTGGTCATGTGGAATCTTGTTTCAATCTATTTGGAGACACTATTAGAGTCAGTGCAAGATAGGTGCACGGTTTGCGCCAAACGTAGATCAGAAATCATTTTGGGATGCACCCGATGGTACTTCTAGGTGACGAGGCTCAAGTGGTTACTTGTTTCAGTCTATTTAGAGATAGTGCTAATCTTGATGCAAGATAGGTGCACGATTTGCGTCGAACGTACCATAGGCTCGAAAATCATTTCGGACGCACTCGATGGTACTCCTAGGTGACGAGGCACATGTGGATGCTCGTTTTGGTCTGTTTGGACATAGAGCTAATCATGACACAAGATGGCTGCAAGGTTTGCGCCGAACGTAGCACATGCTCAGAAATCATTTTGGACGCACCCGATGGATCTCCTCGGTGACATTGGTCATGTGGAATCTTATTTCAATCCATTTGGAGACACTATTAGAGTCACTGCAAGATAGGTGCACGGTTTGCGCCAAACGTAGATCAGAAATCATTTTGGGATGCACCTGATGGTACTTCTAGGTGATGAGGCTCAAGTGATTACTTGTTTCAGTCTATTTAGAGATAGTGCTAATCTTGACGCAAGATAGGTGCACGGTTTGCATCGAACATACCATAGGCTCGAAAATCATTTTGGACGCACCCGATGGTACTCCTAGGTGACGAGGCTCACGTGGATGCTCGTTTTGGTCTGTTTGGACATAGAGCTAATCTTGACATAAGATAGGTGCACGGTTTGCGCCGAACGAAACATAGGCTCAGAAATCATTTTGGACACACTCGATGGATCTCCTCGGTGATATTGGTCGTGTGGAATCTCGTTTCAATCCATTTGGAGACACTATTAGAGTCAGTACAAGATAGGTGCACGGTTTGCGCCATACGTAGATCAGAAATCATTTTGGGATGCACCTAATGGTACTTCTAGGTGATGAGGCTCAAGTGATTACATGTTTCAGTCTATTTAGAGATAGTGCTAATCTTGACACAAGATAGGTGCACGGTTTGCATCGAACGTACCATAGGCTCGAAAATCATTTTGGATGCACCCGATGGTACACCTAGGTGACGAGGCTCATGTGGATGCTCGTTTTGGTCTGTTTGGACATAGAGCTAATCTTGACACAAGATAGGTGCACGGTTTGCGCCGAACGAAACATAGACTCCGAAATCATTTTGGACGCACCCGATGGATCTCCTCGGTGACAGTGGTCATGTGGATTCTCGTTTCAATCCATTTGGAGACACTGTTAGAGTTAGTGCAAGATAGGTGCACGGTTTGCGCCAAACATAGATTAAAAATCATTTTGGGATGCACCCGATGGTACTTCTAGGTGACGAGGCTCAAGTGGTTACTTGTTTCAGTCTATTGAGAGATAGTGCTAATCTTGATGCAAGATATATGCACGGTTTGCGTCGAACGTACCATAGGCTCGAAAATCATTTCGGACGCACTCGATGGTACTCCTAGGTGACGAGGCACACATGGATGCTCGTTTTGGTGTGTTTGGACATAGAGCTAATCATGACACAAGATGGCTGCAAGGTTTGCGCCGAACGTAGCACAGGCTCAGAAATCATTTTGGACGCACCCGATGGATGTCCTCGGTGACATTGGTCATGTGGAATCTTGTTTCAATCCATTTGGAGACACTATTAGAGTCAGTGCAAGATAGGTGCACGGTTTGCGCCAAACGTAGATCAGAAATCATTTTGGGATGCACCCGATGGTACTTCTAGGTGACGAGGCTCAAGTGATTACTTGTTTCATTCTATTTGGAGATAGTGCTAATCTTGACGCAAGATAGATGCGCGGTTTGCGCCAAACGTAACATAGGGTCAGAAATCCTTTTGGTCGCACCCGATAGATCTCCTATGTGACATTGGTCGTGTGGAATCTCATTTCAATCCATTTGGAGACAGTGGTAGTGTCAGTGCAAGATAGGTGCACGGTTTGTACCAAACGTACCATAGGCACAGAAATTGTTTTTGACGCACCCGATGGTACTCCTAGGTGACGTGGCTCAAGTGGATGCTCATTTTGGTATGTTTGGAGATAGTGCTAATCTTGACGCAAGATAGGTGCACGGTTTGCGTTGAACGTACCATAGGCTCAGAAATAGTTTTGGACGCATCCGATGGTACTCGTAGGTGACGAGGCTCAATTGGATAGTCCTTTTGGTCTGTTTAGAGATAGTGCTAATCTTGATAGGTGCATGGTTTGTGCCAAATGTACCATAGGGTTAGAAATCATTTTGGACGCACCTGATGGTACTCCTAGGTGATGAGGCACAAGTGAATGCTCGTCTTTGTCTGTTTGGAGATAGTGCTAATCTTGACGCAAGATAGGTGCACTATTTGCGCCGAAATCAGTTTGGACGCACGCGATGGATCATCTCAGTGACATTGGTCATTTGGAATCTCGTTTCAATCTATTTGGAGACACTTTAGAGTCAGTGCAAGATAGGTGCATGGTTTGCGCTAAACGTAGATCGGAAATCATTTTGGGATGCACCCGATGGTACTTCTAGGTGACGAGGCTCAAGTGGTTACTTGTTTCAGTCTATTTAGAGATAGTGCTAATCTTGACACAAGATAGGTGCACGGTTTGCATCGAACGTATCATAGGCTCGAAAATCATTTTGGACGCACCCGATGGTACTCCTAGGTGACGAGGCTCACGTGGATACTCGTTTTGGTCTGTTTGGACATAGAGCTAATCTTGACACAAGATAGGTGCACGGTTTACGCCAAACGAAACATAGGCACAGAAATCATTTTGGACGCACCCGATGGATCTCCTCGGTGACATTGGTCATGTGGAATCTCGTTTCAATCCATTTGGAGACACTGTTAGAGTTAGTGCAATATAGGTGCACGGTTTACGCCAAACATAGATGAAAAATCATTTTGGGATGCACCCGAAGGTACTTCTAGGTGACGAGGCTCAAGTGGTTACTTGTTTCAGTCTATTTAGAGATAGTGCTAATCTTGACGCAAGATAGGTGCACGGTTTGCGTCGAACGTACCATAGGCTCAAAAATCATTTTGGACGCACTCGATGGTACTCCTAGGTGACGAGGCACACGTGGATGCTCGTTTTGGTCTGTTTGGACATAGAGCTAATCATGACACAAGATGGCTGCATGGTTTGCGCCGAACATAGCATAGACTCAGAAATCATTTTGGACGCACCCGATGGATCTCCTCGGTGACATTGGTCGTGTGGAATCTTGTTTCAATCTATTTGGAGACACTATTAGAGTCAGTGCAAGATAGGTGCACGGTTTGCGCCAAACGTAGATCAGAAATCATTTTGGGATGCACCCGATGGTACTTCTAGGTGACGAGGCCCAAGTGATTACTTGTTTCAGTCTATTTAGAGATAGTGCTAATCTTGACGCAAGATAGGTGCACGGTTTGAATCGAACGTACCATAGGCTCGAAAATCATTTTGGACGCACACGATGGTACTCCTAGGTGACGAGGCTCACGTGGATGCTTGTTTTGGTCTGTTTGGACATAGAGCTAATCATGACACAAGATGGCTGCAAGGTTTGCGCCGAACGTAGCATAGGCTCAGATATCATTTTGGACGCACCCGATGGATCTCCTCGGTGATATTGGTCGTGTGGAATCTCGTTTCAATCCATTTGGAGACACTATTAGAGTCACTGCAAGATAGGTGCACGGTTTGCGCCAAACGTAGATCAGAAATCATTTTGGGATGCACCTGATGGTACTTCTAGGTGATGAGGCTCAAGTGATTACTTGTTTCAGTCTATTTAGAGATAGTGCTAATCTTGACGCAAGATAGGTGCACGATTTGCATCGAACGTACCATAGGCTCGAAAATCATTTTGGACGCACCCGATGGTACTCCTAGGTGACGAGGCTCACGTGGATGCTCGTTTTGGTCTGTTTGGACATAGAGCTAATCTTGACACAAGATAGGTGCACGGTTTGCGCTGAACGAAACATAGGCTCAGAAATCATTTTGGACGCACCCGATGGATCTCCTCGGTGACATTGGTCATGTGGAATCTCGTTTCAATCTATTTGGAGACACTGTTAGAGTTAGTGCAAGATAGGTGCACGGTTTGCGCCAAACATAGATTAAAAATTATTTTGGGGTGCACCCGATGGTACTTCTCGGTGACGAGGCTCAAGTGGTTACTTGTTTCAGTCTATTGAGAGATAGTGCTAATCTTGATGCAAGATAGGTGCACGGTTTGCGTCGAACGTACCATAGGCTCAAAAATCATTTTGGACGCACTCGATGGTACTCCTAGGTGACGAGGCACATGTGGATGCTCGTTTTGGTCTGTTTGGACATAGAGCTAATCATGACACAAGATGGCTGCATGGTTTGTGCCGAACATAGCATAGACTCAGAAATCATTTTGGACGCACCCGATGGATCTCCTCGGTGACATTGGTCGTGTGGAATCGTGTTTCAATCTATTTGGAGACACTATTAGAGTCAGTGCAAGATAGGTGCACGGTTTGCGCCAAACGTAGATCAGAAATCATTTTGGGATGCACCCGATGGTACTTCTTGGTGACGAGGCTCAAGTGATTACTTGTTTCAGTCTATTTAGAGATAGTGCTAATCTTGACGCAAGATAGGTGCACGGTTTGAATCGAACGTACCATAGGCTCGAAAATCATTTTGGACGCACACGATGGTACTCATAGGTGACGAGGCTCACGTGGATGCTTGTTTTGGTCTGTTTGGACATAGAGCTAATCATGACACAAGATGGCTGCAAGGTTTGCGCCGAACGTAGCATAGGCTCAGATATCATTTTGGACGCACCCGATGGATCTCCTCGGTGATATTGGTCGTGTGGAATCTCGTTTCAATCCATTTGGAGACACTATTAGAGTCAGTGCAAGATAGGTGCACGGTTTGCGCCAAACGTAGATCAGAAATCATTTTGGGATGCACCCGATGGTACTTCTAGGTGACGAGGCTCAAGTGATTACTTGTTTCAGTCTATTTAGAGATAGTGCTAATCTTGACGCAAGATAGGTGCACGGTTTGCATCGAACGTACCATAGGCTCGAAAATCATTTTGGACGCACCCGATGGTACTCCTAGGTGACGAGGCTCACGTGGATGCTCGTTTTGGTCTGTTTGGACATAGAGCTAATCTTGACACAAGATAGGTGCACGGTTTGCGCTGAACGAAACATAGGCACAGAAATCATTTTGGACGCACGCGATGGATCTCCTCGGTGACATTGGTCATGTGGAATCTCGTATCAATCTATTTGGAGACACTGTTAGAGTTAGTGCAAGATAGGTGCACGGTTTGCGCCAAACATAGATTAAAAATCATTTTGGGGTGCACCCGATGGTACTTCTAGGTGACGAGGCTCAAGTGGTTACTTGTTTCAGTCTATTGAGAGATAGTGCTAATCTTGATGCAAGATAGGTGCACGGTTTGCGTCGAATGTACCATAGGCTCAAAAATCATTTTGGACGCACTCGATGGTACTCCTAGGTGACGAGGCACACGTGGATGCTCGTTTTGGTCTGTTTGGACATAGAGCTAATCATGACACAAGATGGCTGCATGGTTTGCGCCGAACATAGCATAGACTCAGAAATCATTTTGGACGCACCCGATGGATCTCCTCGGTGACATTGGTCGTGTGGAATCGTGTTTCAATCTATTTGGAGACACTATTAGAGTCAGTGCAAGATAGGTGCACGGTTTGCGCTAAACGTAGATCAGAAATCATTTTGGGATGCACCCGATGGTACTTCTAGGTGACGAGGCTCAAGTGATTACTTGTTTCAGTCTATTTAGAGATAGTGCTAATCTTGACGCAAGATAGGTGCACGGTTTAAATCGAACGTACCATAGGCTCGAAAATCATTTTGGACGCACACGATGGTACTCCTAGGTGACGAGGCTCACGTGGATGCTTGTTTTGGTCTGTTTGGACATAGAGCTAATCATGACACAAGATGGCTGCAAGGTTTGCGCCGAACGTAGCATAGGCTCAGATATCATTTTGGACGCACCCGATGGATCTCCTCGGTGATATTGGTTGTGTGGAATCTCGTTTCAATCCATTTGGAGACACTATTAGAGTCAGTGCAAGATAGGTGCACGGTTTGCGCCAAACGTAGATCAGAAATCATTTTGGGATGCACTTGATGGTACTTCTAGGTGATGAGGCTCAAGTGATTACTTGTTTCAGTCTATTTAGAGATAGTGCTAATCTTGACGCAAGATTGGTGCACGGTTTGCATCGAACGTACCATAGGCTCGAAAATCATTTTGGACGCACCCGATGGTACTCCTAGGTGACGAGGCTCACGTGGATGCTCGTTTTGGTCTGTTTGGACATAGAGCTAATCTTGACACAAGATAGGTGCACGGTTTGCGCGGAACGAAACATAGGCACAGAAATCATTTTGGACGCACGCGATGGATCTCCTCGGTGACATTGGTCATGTGGAATCTCGTTTCAATCTATTTGGAGACACTGTTAGAGTTAGTGCAAGATAGGTGCACGGTTTGCGCCAAACATAGATTAAAAATCATTTTGGGGTGCACCCGATGGTACTTCTAGGTGACGAGGCTCAAGTGGTTACTTGTTTCAGTCTATTGAGAGATAGTGCTAATCTTGATGCAAGATAGGTGCACGGTTTGCGTCGAACGTACCATAGGCTCAAAAATCATTTTGGACGCACTCGATGGTACTCCTAGGTGACGAGGCACATGTGGATGCTCGTTTTGGTCTGTTTGGACATAGAGCTAATCATGACACAAGATGGCTGCATGGTTTGCGCCGAACATAGCATAGACTCAGAAATCATTTTGGACGCAACCGATGGATCTCCTCGGTGACATTGGTCGTGTGGAATCTTGTTTCAATCTATTTGGAGACACTATTAGAGTCAGTGCAAGATAGGTGCACGGTTTGCGCCAAACGTAGATCAGAAATCATTTTGGGATGCACCCGATGGTACTTCTAGGTGACGAGGCTCAAGTGATTACTTGTTTCAGTCTATTTAGAGATAGTGCTAATCTTGACGCAAGATAGGTGCACGGTTTGAATCGAACGTACCATAGGCTCGAAAATCATTTTGGACGCACACGATGGTACTCCTAGGTGACGAGGCTCATGTGGATGCTTGTTTTGGTCTGTTTGGACATAGAGCTAATCATGACACAAGATGGCTGCAAGGTTTGCGCCAAACGTAGCATAGGCTCAGATATCATTTTGGACGCACCCGATGGATCTCCTCGGTGATATTGGTCGTGTGGAATCTCGTTTCAATCCATTTGGAGACACTATTAGAGTCAGTGCAAGATAGGTGCACGGTTTGCGCCAAACGTAGATCAGAAATCATTTTGGGATGCACCTGATGGTACTTCTAGGTGATGAGGCTCAAGTGATTACTTATTCAGTCTATTTAGAGATAGTGCTAATCTTGACGCAAGATAGGTGCACGGTTTGCATCGAACATACCATAGGCTCGAAAATCATTTTGGACGCACCCGATGGTACTCCTAGGTGACGAGGTTCACGTGGATGCTCGTTTTGGTCTGTTTGGACATAGAGCTAATCTTGACACAAGATAGGTGCACGGTTTACGCCAAACGAAACATAGGCACAGAAATCATTTTGGACGCACCCGATGGATCTCCTCGGTGACATTGGTCATGTGGAATCTCGTTTCAATCCATTTGGAGACACTGTTAGAGTTAGTGCAATATAGGTGCACGGTTTGCGCCAAACATAGATGAAAAATCATTTTGGGATGCACCCGAAGGTACTTCTAGGTGACGAGGCTCAAGTGGTTACTTGTTTCAGTCTATTTAGAGATAGTGCTAATCTTGACGCAAGATAGGTGCACGGTTTGCGTCGAACGTACCATAGGCTCAAAAATCATTTTGGACGCACTCGATGGTACTCCTAGGTGACGAGGCTCACGTGGATGCTCGTTTTGGTCTGTTTGGACATAGAGCTAATCATGACACAAGATGGCTGCATGGTTTGCGCCGAACATAGCATAGACTCAGAAATCATTTTGGACGCACCCGATGGATCTCCTCGGTGACATTGGTCGTGTGGAATCTTGTTTCAATCTATTTGGAGACACTATTAGAGTCAGTGCAAGATAGGTGCATGGTTTGCGCCAAACGTAGATCAGAAATCATTTTGGGATGCACCCGATGGTACTTCTAGGTGACGAGGCTCAAGTGATTACCTGTTTCAGTCTATTTAGAGATAGTGCTAATCCTGACGCAAGATAGGTGCACGGTTTGAATCGAACGTACCATAGGCTCGAAAATCATTTTGGACGCACACGATGGTACTGCTAGGTGACGAGGCTCATGTGGATGCTTGTTTTGGTCTATTTGGACATAGAGCTAATCATGACACAAGATGGCTGCAAGGTTTGCGCCGAACGTAGCATAGGCTCAGATATCATTTTGGACGCACCCGATGGATCTCCTCGGTGATATTGGTCGTGTGGAATCTCGTTTCAATCCATTTGGAGACACTATTAGAGTCAGTGCAAGATAGGTGCACGATTTGCGCCAAACGTAGATCAGAAATCATTTTGGGATGCACCTGATGGTACTTCTAGGTCATGAGGCTCAAGTGATTACTTGTTTCAGTCTATTTAGAGATAGTGCTAATCTTGACGCAAGATAGGTGCACGGTTTGCATCGAACGTACCATAGGCTCGAAAATCATTTTGGACGCACCCGATGGTACTCCTAGGTGACGAGGCTCAGGTGGATGCTCGTTTTGGTCTGTTTGGACATAGAGCTAATCTTGACACAAGATAGGTGCACGGTTTACGCCAAACGAAACATAGGCACAGAAATCATTTTGGACGCACCCGATGGATCTCCTCGGTGACATTGGTCATGTGGAATCTCGTTTCAATCCATTTGGAGACACTATTAGAGTTAGTGCAATATAGGTGCACGGTTTGCGCCAAACATAGATGAAAAATCATTTTGGGATGCACCCGAAGGTACTTCTAGGTGACGAGGCTCAAGTGGTTACTTGTTTCAGTCTATTTAGAGATAGTGCTAATCTTGACGCAAGATAGGTGCACGGTTTGCGTCGAACGTACCATAGGCTCAAAAATCATTTTGGACGCACTCGATGGTACTCCTAGGTGACGAGGCACACGTGGATGCTCGTTTTGGTCTGTTTGGACATAGAGCTAATCATGACACAAGATGGCTGCATGGTTTGCGCCGAACATAGCATAGACTCAGAAATCATTTTGGACGCACCCGATGGATCTCCTCGGTGACATTGGTCGTGTGGAATCTTGTTTCAATCTATTTGGAGACACTATTAGAGTCAGTGCAAGATAGGTGCACGGTTTGCGCCAAACGTAGATCAGAAATCATTTTGGGATGCACCCGATGGTACTTCTAGGTGACGAGGCCCAAGTGATTACTTGTTTCAGTCTATTTAGAGATAGTGCTAATCTTGACGCAAGATAGGTGCACGGTTTGAATCGAACGTACCATAGGCTCGAAAATCATTTTGGACGCACACGATGGTACTCCTAGGTGACGAGGCTCACGTGGATGCTTGTTTTGGTCTGTTTGGACATAGAGCTAATCATGACACAAGATGGCTGCAAGGTTTGCGCCGAACGTAGCATAGGCTCAGATATCATTTTGGACGCACCCGATGGATCTCCTCGGTGATATTGGTCGTGTGGAATCTCGTTTCAATCCATTTGGAGACACTATTAGAGTCACTGCAAGATAGGTGCACGGTTTGCGCCAAACGTAGATCAGAAATCATTTTGGGATGCACCTGATGGTACTTCTAGGTGATGAGGCTCAAGTGATTACTTGTTTCAGTCTATTTAGAGATAGTGCTAATCTTGACGCAAGATAGGTGCACGATTTGCATCGAACGTACCATAGGCTCGAAAATCATTTTGGACGCACCCGATGGTACTCCTAGGTGATGAGGCTCACTGGATGCTCGTTTTGGTCTGTTTGGACATAGAGCTAATCTTGACACAAGATAGGTGCACGGTTTGCGCTGAACGAAACATAGGCTCAGAAATCATTTTGGACGCACCCGATGGATCTCCTCGGTGACATTGGTCATGTGGAATCTCGTTTCAATCTATTTGGAGACACTGTTAGAGTTAGTGCAAGATAGGTGCACGGTTTGCGCCAAACATAGATTAAAAATTATTTTGGGGTGCACCCGATGGTACTTCTCGGTGACGAGGCTCAAGTGGTTACTTGTTTCAGTCTATTGAGAGATAGTGCTAATCTTGATGCAAGATAGGTGCACGGTTTGCGTCGAACGTACCATAGGCTCAAAAATCATTTTGGACGCACTCGATGGTACTCCTAGGTGACGAGGCACATGTGGATGCTCGTTTTGGTCTGTTTGGACATAGAGCTAATCATGACACAAGATGGCTGCATGGTTTGTGCCGAACATAGCATAGACTCAGAAATCATTTTGGACGCACCCGATGGATCTCCTCGGTGACATTGGTCGTGTGGAATCGTGTTTCAATCTATTTGGAGACACTATTAGAGTCAGTGCAAGATAGGTGCACGGTTTGCGCCAAACGTAGATCAGAAATCATTTTGGGATGCACCCGATGGTACTTCTTGGTGACGAGGCTCAAGTGATTACTTGTTTCAGTCTATTTAGAGATAGTGCTAATCTTGACGCAAGATAGGTGCACGGTTTGAATCGAACGTACCATAGGCTCGAAAATCATTTTGGACGCACACGATGGTACTCCTAGGTGACGAGGCTCACGTGGATGCTTGTTTTGGTCTGTTTGGACATAGAGCTAATCATGACACAAGATGGCTGCAAGGTTTGCGCCGAACGTAGCATAGGCTCAGATATCATTTTGGACGCACCCGATGGATCTCCTCGGTGATATTGGTCGTGTGGAATCTCGTTTCAATCCATTTGGAGACACTATTAGAGTCACTGCAAGATAGGTGCACGGTTTGCGCCAAACGTAGATCAGAAATCATTTTGGGATGCACCTGATGGTACTTCTAGGTGATGAGGCTCAAGTGATTACTTGTTTCAGTCTATTTAGAGATAGTGCTAATCTTGACGCAAGATAGGTGCACGGTTTGCATCGAACGTACCATAGGCTCGAAAATCATTTTGGACGCACCCGATGGTACTCCTAGGTGACGAGGCTCACGTGGATGCTCGTTTTGGTCTGTTTGGACATAGAGCTAATCTTGACACAAGATAGGTGCACGGTTTGCGCTGAACGAAACATAGGCACAGAAATCATTTTGGACGCACGCGATGGATCTCCTCGGTGACATTGGTCATGTGGAATCTCGTTTCAATCTATTTGGAGACACTGTTAGAGTTAGTGCAAGATAGGTGCACGGTTTGCGCCAAACATAGATTAAAAATCATTTTGGGGTGCACCCGATGGTACTTCTAGGTGACGAGGCTCAAGTGGTTACTTGTTTCAGTCTATTGAGAGATAGTGCTAATCTTGATGCAAGATAGGTGCACGGTTTGCATCGAACGTACCATAGGCTCAAAAATCATTTTGGACGCACTCGATGGTACTCCTAGGTGACGAGGCACACGTGGATGCTCGTTTTGGTCTGTTTGGACATAGAGCTAATCATGACACAAGATGGCTGCATGGTTTGCGCCGAACATAGCATAGACTCAGAAAACATTTTGGACGCACCCGATGGATCTCCTCGGTGACATTGGTCGTGTGGAATCGTGTTTCAATCTATTTGGAGACACTATTAGAGTCAGTGCAAGATAGGTGCACGGTTTGCGCCAAACGTAGATCAGAAATCATTTTGGGATGCACCCGATGGTACTTCTAGGTGACGAGGCTCAAGTGATTACTTGTTTCAGTCTATTTAGAGATAGTGCTAATCTTGACGCAAGATAGGTGCACGGTTTAAATCGAACGTACCATAGGCTCGAAAATCATTTTGGACGCAAACGATGGTACTCCTAGGTGACGAGGCTCACGTGGATGCTTGTTTTGGTCTGTTTGGACATAGAGCTAATCATGACACAAGATGGCTGCAAGGTTTGCGCCGAACGTAGCATAGGCTCAGATATCATTGTGGACGCACCCGATGGATCTCCTTGGTGATATTGGTTGTGTGGAATCTCGTTTCAATCCATTTGGAGACACTATTAGAGTCAGTGCAAGATAGGTGCACGGTTTGCGCCAAACGTAGATCAGAAATCATTTTGGGATGCACCTGATGGTACTTCTAGGTGATGAGGCTCAAGTGATTACTTGTTTCAGTCTATTTAGAGATAGTGCTAATCTTGACGCAAGATAGGTGCACGGTTTGCATCGAACGTACCATAGGCTCGAAAATCATTTTGGACGCACCCGATGGTACTCCTAGGTGACGAGGCTCACGTGGATGCTCGTTTTGGTCTGTTTGGACATAGACCTAATCTTGACACAAGATAGGTGCACGGTTTGCGCGGAACGAAACATAGGCACAGAAATCATTTTGGACGCACGCGATGGATCTCCTCGGTGACATTGGTCATGTGGAATCTCGTTTCAATCTATTTGGAGACACTGTTAGAGTTAGTGCAAGATAGGTGCACGGTTTGCGCCAAACATAGATTAAAAATCATTTTGGGGTGCACCCGATGGTACTTCTAGGTGACGAGGCTCAAGTGGTTACTTGTTTCAGTCTATTGAGAGATAGTGCTAATCTTGATGTAAGATAGGTGCACGGTTTGCGTCGAACGTACCATAGGCTCAAAAATCATTTTGGACGCACTCGATGGTACTCCTAGGTGACGAGGCACATGTGGATGCTCGTTTTGGTCTGTTTGGACATAGAGCTAATCATGACACAAGATGGCTGCATGGTTTGCGCCGAACATAGTATAGACTCAGAAATCATTTTGGACGCACCCGATGGATCTCCTCGGTGACATTGGTCGTGTGGAATCTTGTTTCAATCTATTTGGAGACACTATTAGAGTCAGTGCAAGATAGGTGCACGGTTTGCGCCAAACGTAGATCAGAAATCATTTTGGGATGCACCCGATGGTACTTCTAGGTGACGAGGCTCAAGTGATTACTTGTTTCAGTCTATTTAGAGATAGTGCTAATCTTGACGCAAGATAGGTGCACGGTTTGAATCGAACGTACCATAGGCTCGAAAATCATTTTGGACGCACACGATGGTACTCCTAGGTGACGAGGCTCATGTGGATGCTTGTTTTGGTCTGTTTGGACATAGAGCTAATCATGACACAAGATGGCTGCAAGGTTTGCGCCAAACGTAGCATAGGCTCAGATATCATTTTGGACGCACCCGATGGATCTCCTCGGTGATATTGGTCGTGTGGAATCTCGTTTCAATCCATTTGGAGACACTATTAGAGTCAGTGCAAGATAGGTGCACGGTTTGCGCCAAACGTAGATCAGAAATCATTTTGGGATGCACCTGATGGTACTTCTAGGTGATGAGGCTCAAGTGATTACTTGTTTCAGTCTATTTAGAGATAGTGCTAATCTTGACGCAAGATAGGTGCACGGTTTGCATCGAACGTACCATAGGCTCGAAAATCATTTTGGACGCACCCGATGGTACTCCTAGGTGACGAGGCTCACGTGGATGCTCGTTTTGGTCTGTTTGGACATAGAGCTAATCTTGACACAAGATAGGTGCATGGTTTGCGCTGAACGAAACATAGGCACAGAAATCATTTTGGACGCACACGATGGATCTCCTCGGTGACATTGGTCATGTGGAATCTCGTTTCAATCTATTTGGAGACACTGTTAGAGTTAGTGCAAGATAGGTGCACGGTTTGTGCCAAACATAGATTAAAAATCATTTTGGGGTGCACCCGATGGTACTTCTAGGTGACGAGGCTCAAGTGGTTACTTGTTTCAGTCTATTGAGAGATAGTGCTAATCTTGATGCAAGATAGGTGCACGGTTTGCGTCGAACGTACCATAGGCTCAAAAATCATTTTGGACGCACTCGATGGTACTCCTAGGTGACGAGGCTCACGTGGATGCTCGTTTTGGTCTGTTTGGACATAGAGCTAATCATGACACAAGATGGCTGCATGGTTTGCGCCGAACATAGCATAGACTCAGAAATCATTTTGGACGCACCCGATGGATCTCCTCGGTGACATTGGTCGTGTGGAATCTTGTTTCAATCTATTTGGAGACACTATTAGAGTCAGTGCAAGATAGGTGCATGGTTTGCGCCAAACGTAGATCAGAAATCATTTTGGGATGCACCCGATGGTACTCTAGGTGACGAGGCTCAAGTGATTACTTGTTTCAGTCTATTTAGAGATAGTGCTAATCCTGACGCAAGATAGGTGCACGGTTTGAATCGAACGTACCATAGGCTCGAAAATCATTTTGGACGCACACGATGGTACTGCTAGGTGGCGAGGCTCATGTGGATGCTTGTTTTGGTCTATTTGGACATAGAGCTAATCATGACACAAGATGGCTGCAAGGTTTGCGCCGAACGTAGCATAGGCTCAGATATCATTTTGGACGCACCCGATGGATCTCCTCGGTGATATTGGTCGTGTGGAATCTCGTTTCAATCCATTTGGAGACACTATTAGAGTCAGTGCAAGATAGGTGCACGATTTGCGCCAAACGTAGATCAGAAATCATTTTGGGATGCACCTGATGGTACTTCTAGGTCATGAGGCTCAAGTGATTACTTGTTTCAGTCTATTTAGAGATAGTGCTAATCTTGACGCAAGATAGGTGCACGGTTTGCATCGAACGTACCATAGGCTCGAAAATCATTTTGGACGCACCCGATGGTACTCCTAGGTGACGAGGCTCACGTGGATGCTCGTTTTGGTCTGTTTGGACATAGAGCTAATCTTGACACAAGATAGGTGCATGGTTTGCGCTGAACGAAACATAGGCACAGAAATCATTTTGGACGCACACGATGGATCTCCTCGGTGACATTGGTCATGTGGAATCTCGTTTCAATCTATTTGGAGACACTGTTAGAGTTAGTGCAAGATAGGTGCACGGTTTGCGCCAAACATAGATTAAAAATCATTTTGGGGTGCACCCGATGGTACTTCTAGGTGACGAGGCTCAAGTGGTTACTTGTTTCAGTCTATTGAGGGATAGTGCTAATCTTGATGCAAGATAGGTGCACGGTTTGCGTCGAACGTACCATAGGCTCAAAAATCATTTTGGACGCACTCGATGGTACTCCTAGGTGACGAGGCACACGTGGATGCTCGTTTTGGTCTGTTTGGACATAGAGCTAATCATGACACAAGATGGCTGCATGGTTTGCGCCGAACATAGCATAGACTCAGAAATCATTTTGGACGCACCCGATGGATCTCCTCGGTGACATTGGTCGTGTGGAATCTTGTTTCAATCTATTTGGAGACACTATTAGAGTCAGTGCAAGATAGGTGCACGGTTTGCGCCAAACGTAGATCAGAAATCATTTTGGGATGCACCCGATGGTACTTCTAGGTGACGAGGCTCAAGTGATTACTTGTTTCAGTCTATTTAGAGATAGTGCTAATCTTGACGCAAGATAGGTGCACGGTTTAAATCGAACGTACCATAGGCTCGAAAATCATTTTGGACGCACACGATGGTACTCCTAGGTGACGAGGCTCACGTGGATGCTTGTGTTGGTCTGTTTGGACATAGAGCTAATCATGACACAAGATGGCTGCAAGGTTTGCGCCGAACGTAGCATAGGCTCAGATATCATTTTGGACGCACCCGATGGATCTCCTCGGTGATATTGGTCGTGTGGAATCTCGTTTCAATCCATTTGGAGACACTATTAGAGTCAGTGCAAGATAGGTGCACAGTTTGCGCCAAACGTAGATCAGAAATCATTTTGGGATGCACCTGATGGTACTTCTAGGTGATGAGGCTCAAGTGATTACTTGTTTCAGTCTATTTAGAGATAGTGCTAATCTTGACGCAAGATAGGTGCACGGTTTGCATCGAACGTACCATAGGCTCGAAAATCATTTTGGACGCACCCGATGGTACTCCTAGGTGACGAGGCTCACGTGGATGCTCGTTTTGGTCTGTTTGGACATAGAGCTAATCTTGACACAAGATAGGTGCACGGTTTGCGCTGAACGAAACATAGGCATAGAAATCATTTTGGATGCACGTGATGGATCTCCTCGGTGACATTGGTCATGTGGAATCTCGTTTCAATCTATTTGGAGACACTGTTAGAGTTAGTGCAAGATAGGTGCACGGTTTGCGCCAAACAAAGATTAAAAATCATTTTGGGGTGCACCCGATGGTACTTCTAGGTGACGAGGCTCAAGTGGTTACTTGTTTCAATCTATTGAGAGATAGTGCTAATCTTGATGCAAGATAGGTGCACGGTTTGCGTCGAACGTACCATAGGCTCAAAAATCATTTTGGACGCACTCGATGGTACTCCTAGGTGACGAGGCACACGTGGATGCTCGTTTTGGTCGGTTTGGACATAGAGCTAATCATGACACAAGATGGCTGCATGGTTTGCGCCGAACATAGCATAGACTCAGAAATCATTTTGGACGCACCCGATGGATCTCCTCGGTGACATTGGTCGTGTGGAATCGTGTTTCAATCTATTTGGAGACACTATTAGAGTCAGTGCAAGATAGGTGCACGGTTTGCGCCAAACGTAGATCAGAAATCATTTTGGGATGCACCCGATGGTACTTCTAGGTGACGAGGCTCAAGTGATTACTTGTTTCAGTCTATTTAGAGATAGTGCTAATCTTGACGCAAGATAGGTGCACGGTTTAAATCGAACGTACCATAGGCTCGAAAATCATTTTGGACGCACACGATGGTACTCCTAGGTGACGAGGCTCATGTGGATGCTTGTTTTAGTCTGTTTGGACATAGAGCTAATCATGACACAAGATGGCTGCAAGGTTTGCGCCGAACGTAGCATAGGCTCAGATATCATTTTGGACGCACCCGATGGATCTCCTCGGTGATATTGGTCGTGTGAAATCTCGTTTCAATCCATTTGGAGACACTATTAGAGTCAGTGCAAGATAGGTGCACGGTTTGCGCCAAACGTAGATCAGAAATCATTTTGGGATGCACCTGATGGTACTTCTTGGTGATGAGGCTCAAGTGATTACTTGTTTCAGTCTATTTAGAGATAGTGCTAATCTTGACGCAAGATAGGTGCACGGTTTGCATCGAACGTACCATAGGCTCGAAAATCATTTTGGACGCACCCGATGGTACTCCTAGGTGACGAGGCTCACGTGGATGCTCGTTTTGGTCTGTTTGGACATAGAGCTAATCTTGACACAAGATAGGTGCACGGTTTGCGCTGAACGAAACATAGGCACAGAAATCATTTTGGACGCACGCGATGGATCTCCTCGGTGACATTGGTCATGTGGAATCTCGTTTCAATCTATTTGGAGACACTGTTAGAGTTAGTGCAAGATAGGTGCACGGTTTGCGCCAAACATAGATTAAAAATCATTTTGGGGTGCACCCGATGGTACTTCTAGGTGACGAGGCTCAAGTGGTTACTTGTTTCAGTCTATTGAGAGATAGTGCTAATCTTGATGCAAGATAGGTGCACGGTTTGCGTCGAACGTACCATAGGCTCAAAAATCATTTTGGACGCACTCGATGGTACTCCTAGGTGACGAGGCACACGTGGATGCTCGTTTTGGTCTG
Organism: Saccharum hybrid cultivar R570; assembly: GCA_038087645.1. Classification (NCBI taxonomy): domain Eukaryota; kingdom Viridiplantae; phylum Streptophyta; class Magnoliopsida; order Poales; family Poaceae; genus Saccharum; species Saccharum hybrid cultivar. The sequence continues at coordinate 102,054 of JAQSUU010000835.1, read as the reverse complement.
TTTGGACATAGAGCTAATCATGACACAAGATGGCTGCATGGTTTGCGCCGAACATAGCATAGACTCAGAAATCATTTTGGACGCACCCGATGGATCTCCTCGGTGACATTGGTCGTGTGGAATCTTGTTTCAATCTATTTGGAGACACTATTAGAGTCAGTGCAAGATAGGTGCACGGTTTGCGCCAAACGTAGATCAGAAATCATTTTGGGATGCACCCGATGGTACTTCTAGGTGACGAGGCTCAAGTGATTACTTGTTTCAGTCTATTTAGAGATAGTGCTAACCTTGACGCAAGATAGGTGCACGGTTTGAATCGAACGTACCATAGGCTCGAAAATCATTTTGGACGCACACGATGGTACTCCTAGGTGACGAGGCTCATGTGGATGCTTGTTTTGGTCTGTTTGGACATAAAGCTAATCATGACACAAGATGGCTGCAAGGTTTGCGCCAAACGTAGCATAGGCTCAGATATCATTTTGGACGCACCCGATGGATCTCCTCGGTGATATTGGTCGTGTGGAATCTCGTTTCAATCCATTTGGAGACACTATTAGAGTCAGTGCAAGATAGGTGCACGGTTTGCGCCAAACGTAGATCAGAAATCATTTTGGGATGCACCTGATGGTACTTCTAGGTGATGAGGCTCAAGTGATTACTTGTTTCAGTCTATTTAGAGATAGTGCTAATCTTGACGCAAGATAGGTGCACGGTTTGCATCGAACGTACCATAGGCTCGAAAATCATTTTGGACGCACCCGATGGTACTCCTAGGTGACAAGGCTCACGTGGATGCTCGTTTTGGTCTGTTTGGACATAGAGCTAATCTTTACACAAGATAGGTGCACGGTTTGCGCTGAACGAAACATAGGCACAGAAATCATTTTGGACGCACGCGATGGATCTCCTCGGTGACATTGGTCATGTGGAATCTCGTTTTAATCTATTTGGAGACACTGTTAGAGTTAGTGCAAGATAGGTGCACGGTTTGCGCCAAACATAGATTAAAAATCATTTTGGGGTGCACCCGATGGTACTTCTAGGTGACGAGGCTCAAGTGGTTACTTGTTTCAGTCTATTGAGAGATAGTGCTAATCTTGATGCAAGATAGGTGCACGGTTTGTGTCGAACGTACCATAGGCTCAAAAATCATTTTGGACGCACTCGATGGTACTCCTAGGTGACGAGGCACACGTGGATGCTCGTTTTGGTCTGTTTGGACATAGAGCTAATCATGACACAAGATGGCTGCATGGTTTGCGCCGAACATAGCATAGACTCAGAAATCATTTTGGACGCACCCGATGGATCTCCTCGGTGACATTGGTCGTGTGGAATCTTGTTTCAATCTATTTGGAGACACTATTAGAGTCAGTGCAAGATAGGTGCACGGTTTGCGCCAAACGTAGATCAGAAATCATTTTGGGATGCACCCGATGGTACTTCTAGGTGACGAGGCTCAAGTGATTACTTGTTTCAGTCTATTTAGAGATAGTGCTAATCTTGACGCAAGATAGGTGCACGGTTTGAATCGAACGTACCATAGGCTCGAAAATCATTTTGGACGCACACGATGGTAGTCCTAGGTGACGAGGCTCATGTGGATGCTTGTTTTGGTCTGTTTGGACATAGAGCTAATCATGACACAAGATGGCTGCAAGGTTTGCGCCGAACGTAGCATAGGCTCAGATATCATTTTGGACGCACCCGATGGATCTCCTCGGTGATATTGGTCGTGTGGAATCTCGTTTCAATCCATTTGGAGACACTATTAGAGTCAGTGCAAGATAGGTGCACGGTTTGCGCCAAACGTAGATCAGAAATCATTTTGGGATGCACCTGATGGTACTTCTAGGTGATGAGGCTCAAGTGATTACTTGTTTCAGTCTATTTAGAGATAGTGCTAATCTTGACGCAAGATAGGTGCACGGTTTGCATCGAACGTACCATAGGCTCGAAAATCATTTTGGACGCACCCGATGGTACTCCTAGGTGACGAGGCTCATGTGGATGCTCGTTTTGGTCTGTTTGGACATAGAGCTAATCTTGACACAAGATAGGTGCACGGTTTGCGCTGAACGAAACATAGGCACAGAAATCATTTTGGACGCACGCGATGGATCTCCTCGGTGACATTGGTCATGTGGAATCTCGTTTCAATCTATTTGGAGACACTGTTAGAGTTAGTGCAAGATAGGTGCACGGTTTGCGCCAAACATAGATTAAAAATCATTTTGGGGTGCACCCGATGGTACTTCTAGGTGACGAGGCTCAAGTGGTTACTTGTTTCAGTCTATTGAGAGATAGTGCTAATCTTGATGCAAGATAGGTGCACGGTTTGCGTCGAACGTACCATAGGCTCAAAAATCATTTTGAACGCACTCGATGGTACTCCTAGGTGACGAGGCACACGTGGATGCTCGTTTTGGTCTGTTTGGACATAGAGCTAATCATGACACAAGATGGCTGCATGGTTTGCGCCGAACATAGCATAGACTCAGAAATCATTTTGGACGCACCCGATGGATCTCCTCGGTGACATTGGTCGTGTGGAATCTTGTTTCAATCTATTTGGAGACACTGTTAGAGTTAGTGCAAGATAGGTGCACGGTTTGCGCCAAACATAGATTAAAAATCATTTTGGGGTGCACCCGATGGTACTTCTAGGTGACGAGGCTCAAGTGGTTACTTGTTTCAGTCTATTGAGAGATAGTGCTAATCTTGATGCAAGATAGGTGCACGGTTTGCGTCGAACGTACCATAGGCTCAAAAATCATTTTGGACGCACTCGATGGTACTCCTAGGTGACGAGGCACACGTGGATGCTCGTTTTGGTCTGTTTGGACATAGAGCTAATCATGACACAAGATGGCTGCATGGTTTGCGCCGAACATAGCATAGACTCAGAAATCATTTTGGACGCACCCGATGGATCTTCTCGGTGACATTGGTCGTGTGGAATCTTGTTTCAATCTATTTGGAGACACTATTAGAGTCAGTGCAAGATAGGTGCACGGTTTGCGCCAAACGTAGATCAGAAATCATTTTGGGATGCACCCGATGGTACTTCTAGGTGACGAGGCTCAAGTGATTACTTGTTTCAGTCTATTTAGAGATAGTGCTAATCTTGACGCAAGATAGGTGCACGGTTTGAATCGAACGTACCATAGGCTCGAAAATCATTTTGGACGCACACGATGGTACTCCTAGGTGACGAGGCTCATGTGGATGCTTGTTTTGGTCTGTTTGGACATAGAGCTAATCATGACACAAGATGGCTGCAAGGTTTGCGCCAAACGTAGCATAGGCTCAGATATCATTTTGGACGCACCCGATGGATCTCCTCGGTGATATTGGTCGTGTGGAATCTCGTTTCAATCCATTTGGAGACACTATTAGAGTCAGTGCAAGATAGGTGCACGGTTTGCGCCAAACGTAGATCAGAAATCATTTTGGGATGCACCTGATGGTACTTCTAGGTGATGAGGCTCAAGTGATTACTTGTTTCAGTCTATTTAGAGATAGTGCTAATCTTGACGCAAGATAGGTGCACGGTTTGCATCGAACGTACCATAGGCTCGAAAATCATTTTGGACGCACCCGATGGTACTCCTAGGTGACGAGGCTCACGTGGATGCTCATTTTGGTCTGTTTGGACATAGAGCTAATCTTGACACAAGATAGGTGCATGGTTTGCGCTGAACGAAACATAGGCACAGAAATCATTTTGGACGCACACGATGGATCTCCTCGGTGACATTGGTCATGTGGAATCTTGTTTCAATCTATTTGGAGACACTGTTAGAGTTAGTGCAAGATAGGTGCACGGTTTGCGCCAAACATAGATTAAAAATCATTTTGGGGTGCACCCGATGGTACTTCTAGGTGACGAGGCTCAAGTGGTTACTTGTTTCAGTCTATTGAGAGATAGTGCTAATCTTGATGCAAGATAGGTGCACGGTTTGCGTCGAACGTACCATAGGCTCAAAAATCATTTTGGACGCACTCGATGGTACTCCTAGGTGACGAGGCACACGTGGATGCTCGTTTTGGTCTGTTTGGACATAGAGCTAATCATGACACAAGATGGCTGCATGGTTTGCGCCGAACATAGCATAGACTCAGAAATCATTTTGGACGCACCCGATGGATCTCCTCGGTGACATTGGTCGTGTGGAATCTTGTTTCAATCTATTTGGAGACACTATTAGAGTCAGTGCAAGATAGGTGCATGGTTTGCGCCAAACGTAGATCAGAAATCATTTTGGGATGCACCCGATGGTACTTCTAGGTGACGAGGCTCAAGTGATTACTTGTTTCAGTCTATTTAGAGATAGTGCTAATCTTGACGCAAGATAGGTGCACGGTTTGAATCGAACGTACCATAGGCTCGAAAATCATTTTGGACGCACACGATGGTACTCCTAGGTGACGAGGCTCATGTGGATGCTTGTTTTGGTCTGTTTGGACATAGAGCTAATCATGACACAAGATGGCTGCAAGGTTTGCGCCGAACGTAGCATAGGCTCAGATATCATTTTGGACGCACCTGATGGATCTCCTCGGTGATATTGGTCGTGTGGAATCTCGTTTCAATCCATTTGGAGACACTATTAGAGTCAGTGCAAGATAGGTGCACGGTTTGCGCCAAACGTAGATCAGAAATCATTTTGGGATGCACCTGATGGTACTTCTAGGTGATGAGGCTCAAGTGATTACTTGTTTCAGTCTATTTAGAGATAGTGCTAATCTTGACGCAAGATAGGTGCACGGTTTGCATCGAACGTACCATAGGCTCGAAAATCATTTTGGACGCACCCGATGGTACTCCTAGGTGACGAGGCTCACGTGGATGCTCGTTTTGGTCTGTTTGGACATAGAGCTAATCTTGACACAAGATAGGTGCATGGTTTGCGCTGAACGAAACATAGGCACATAAATCATTTTGGACGCACACGATGGATCTCCTCGGTGACATTGGTCATGTGGAATCTTGTTTCAATCTATTTGGAGACACTGTTAGAGTTAGTGCAAGATAGGTGCACGGTTTGCGCCAAACATAGATTAAAAATCATTTTGGGGTGCACCCGATGGTACTTCTAGGTGACGAGGCTCAAGTGGTTACTTGTTTCAGTCTATTGAGAGATAGTGCTAATCTTGATGCAAGATAGGTGCACGGTTTGCGTCGAACGTACCATAGGCTCAAAAATCATTTTGGACGCACTCGATGGTACTCCTAGGTGACGAGGCACACGTGGATGCTCGTTTTGGTCTGTTTGGACATAGAGCTAATCATGACACAAGATGGCTGCATGGTTTGCGCCGAACATAGCATAGACTCAGAAATCATTTTGGACGCACCCGATGGATCTCCTCGGTGACATTGGTCGTGTGGAATCTTGTTTCAATCTATTTGGAGACACTATTAGAGTCAGTGCAAGATAGGTGCATGGTTTGCGCCAAACGTAGATCAGAAATCATTTTGGGATGCACCCGATGGTACTTCTAGGTGACGAGGCTCAAGTGATTACTTGTTTCAGTCTATTTAGAGATAGTGCTAATCTTGACGCAAGATAGGTGCACGGTTTGAATCGAACGTACCATAGGCTCGAAAATCATTTTGGACGCACACGATGGTACTCCTAGGTGACGAGGCTCATGTGGATGCTTGTTTTGGTCTGTTTGGACATAGAGCTAATCATGACACAAGATGGCTGCAAGCTTTGCGCCGAACGTAGCATAGGCTCAGATATCATTTTGGACGCACCCGATGGATCTCCTCGGTGATATTGGTCGTGTGGAATCTCGTTTCAATCCATTTGGAGACACTATTAGAGTCACTGCAAGATAGGTGCACGGTTTGCGCCAAACGTAGATCAGAAATCATTTTGGGATGCACCTGATGGTACTTCTAGGTGATGAGGCTCAAGTGATTACTTGTTTCAGTCTATTTAGAGATAGTGCTAATCTTGACGCAAGATAGGTGCACGGTTTGCATCGAACGTACCATAGGCTCGAAAATCATTTTGGACGCACCCGATGGTACTCCTAGGTGACGAGGCTCACGTGGATGCTTGTTTTGGTCTGTTTGGACATAGAGCTAATCTTGACACAAGATAGGTGCACGGTTTGCGCTGAACGAAACATAGGCACAGAAATCATTTTGGACGCACGCGATGGATCTCCTCGGTGACATTGGTCATGTGGAATCTCGTTTCAATCTATTTGGAGACACTGTTAGAGTTAGTGCAAGATAGGTGCACGGTTTGCGCCAAACATAGATTAAAAATCATTTTGGGGTGCACCCGATGGTACTTCTAGGTGACGAGGCTCAAGTGGTTACTTGTTTTAGTCTATTGAGAGATAGTGCTAATCTTGATGCAAGATAGGTGCACGGTTTGCGTCGAACGTACCATAGGCTCAAAAATCATTTTGGACGCACTCGATGGTACTCCTAGGTGACGAGGCACACGTGGATGCTCGTTTTGGTCTGTTTGGACATAGAGCTAATCATGACACAAGATGGCTGCATGGTTTGCGCCGAACATAGCATAGACTCAGAAATCATTTTGGACGCACCCGATGGATCTCCTCGGTGACATTGGTCGTGTGGAATCTTGTTTCAATCTATTTGGAGACACTATTAGAGTCAGTGCAAGATAGGTGCACGGTTTGCGCCAAACGTAGATCAGAAATCATTTTGGGATGCACCCGATGGTACTTCTAGGTGACGAGGCTCAAGTGATTACTTGTTTCAGTCTATTTAGAGATAGTGCTAATCTTGACGCAAGATAGATGCACGGTTTGAATCGAACGTACCATAGGCTCGAAAATCATTTTGGACGCACACGATGGTACTCCTAGGTGACGAGGCTCATGTGGATGCTTGTTTTGGTCTGTTTGGACATAGAGCTAATCATGACACAAGATGGCTGCAAGGTTTGCGCCAAACGTAGCATAGGCTCAGATATCATTTTGGACGCACCCGATGGATCTCCTCGGTGATATTGGTCGTGTGGAATCTCGTTTCAATCCATTTGGAGACACTATTAGAGTCAGTGCAAGATAGGTGCACGGTTTGCGCCAAACGTAGATCAGAAATCATTTTGGGATGCACCTGATGGTACTTCTAGGTGATGAGGCTCAAGTGATTACTTGTTTCAGTCTATTTAGAGATAGTGCTAATCTTGACGCAAGATAGGTGCACGGTTTGCATCGAACGTACCATAGGCTCGAAAATCATTTTGGACGCACCCGATGGTACTCCTAGGTGACGAGGCTCACGTGGATGCTCGTTTTGGTCTGTTTGGACATAGAGCTAATCTTGACACAAGATAGGTGCATGGTTTGCGCTGAACGAAACATAGGCACAGAAATCATTTTGGACGCACACGATGGATCTCCTCGGTGACATTGGTCATATGGAATCTCGTTTCAATCTATTTGGAGACACTGTTAGAGTTAGTGCAAGATAGGTGCACGGTTTGCGCCAAACATAGATTAAAAATCATTTTGGGGTGCACCCGATGGTACTTCTAGGTGACGAGGCTCAAGTGGTTACTTGTTTCAGTCTATTGAGAGATAGTGCTAATCTTGATGCAAGATAGGTGCACGGTTTGCGTCGAACGTACCATAGGCTCAAAAATCATTTTGGACGCACTCGATGGTACTCCTAGGTGACGAGGCACACGTGGATGCTCGTTTTGGTCTGTTTGGACATAGAGCTAATCATGACACAAGATGGCTGCATGGTTTGCGCCGAACATAGCATAGACTCAGAAATCATTTTGGACGCACCCGATGGATCTCCTCGGTGACATTGGTCGTGTGGAATCTTGTTTCAATCTATTTGGAGACACTATTAGAGTCAGTGCAAGATAGGTGCACGGTTTGCGCCAAACGTAGATCAGAAATCATTTTGGGATGCACCCGATGGTACTTCTAGGTGACGAGGCTCAAGTGATTACTTGTTTCAGTCTATTTAGAGATAGTGCTAATCTTGACGCAAGATAGGTGCACGGTTTGAATCGAACGTACCATAGGCTCGAAAATCATTTTGGACGCACACGATGGTACTCCTAGGTGACGAGGCTCATGTGGATGCTTGTTTTGGTCTGTTCGGACATAGAGCTAATCATGACACAAGATGGATGCAAGGTTTGCACCAAACGTAGCATAGGCTCAGATATCATTTTGGACGCACCCGATGGATCTCCTCGGTGATATTGGTCGTGTGGAATCTCGTTTCAATCCATTTGGAGACACTATTAGAGTCAGTGCAAGATAGGTGCACGGTTTGCGCCAAACGTAGATCAGAAATCATTTTGGGATGCACCTGATGGTACTTCTAGGTGATGAGGCTCAAGTGATTACTTGTTTCAGTCTATTTAGAGATAGTGCTAATCTTGACGCAAGATAGGTGCACGGTTTGCATCGAACGTACCATAGGCTCGAAAATTATTTTGGACGCACCCGATGGTACTCCTAGGTGACGAGGCTCACGTGGATGCTCGTTTTGGTCTGTTTGGACATAGAGCTAATCTTGACACAAGATAGGTGCATGGTTTGCGCTGAACGAAACATAGGCACAGAAATCATTTTGGACGCACACGATGGATCTCCTCGGTGACATTGGTCATGTGGAATCTCGTTTCAATCTATTTGGAGACACTGTTAGAGTTAGTGCAAGATAGGTGCACGGTTTGCGCCAAACATAGATTAAAAATCATTTTGGGGTGCACCCGAAGGTACTTCTAGGTGACGAGGCTCAAGTGGTTACTTGTTTCAGTCTATTGAGAGATAGTGCTAATCTTGATGCAAGATAGGTGCACGGTTTGCGTCGAACGTACCATAGGCTCAAAAATCATTTTGGACGCACTCGATGGTACTCCTAGGTGACGAGGCACACGTGGATGCTCGTTTTGGTCTGTTTGGACATAGAGCTAATCATGACACAAGATGGCTGCATGGTTTGCGCCGAACATAGCATAGACTCAGAAATCATTTTGGACGCACCCGATGGATCTCCTCGGTGACATTGGTCGTGTGGAATCTTGTTTCAATCTATTTGGAGACACTATTAGAGTCAGTGCAAGATAGGTGCATGGTTTGCGCCAAACGTAGATCAGAAATCATTTTGGGATGCACCTGATGGTACTTCTAGGTGACGAGGCTCAAGTGATTACTTGTTTCAGTCTATTTAGAGATAGTGCTAATCTTGACGCAAGATAGGTGCACGGTTTGAATCGAACGTACCATAGGCTCGAAAATCATTTTGGACGCACACGATGGTACTCCTAGGTGACGAGGCTCATGTGGATGCTTGTTTTGGTCTGTTTGGACATAGAGCTAATCATGACACAAGATGGCTGCAAGGTTTGCGCCGATCGTAGCATAGACTCAGATATCATTTTGGACGCACCCGATGGATCTCCTCGGTGATATTGGTCGTGTGGAATCTCGTTTCAATCCATTTGGAGACACTATTAGAGTCACTGCAAGATAGGTGCACGGTTTGCGCCAAACGTAGATCAGAAATCATTTTGGGATGCACCTGATGGTACTTCTAGGTGATGAGGCTCAAGTGATTACTTGTTTCAGTCTATTTAGAGATAGTGCTAATCTTGACGCAAGATAGGTGCACGGTTTGCATCGAACGTACCATAGGCTCGAAAATCATTTTGGACGCACCCGATGGTACTCCTAGGTGACGAGGCTCACGTGGATGCTCGTTTTGGTCTGTTTGGACATAGAGCTAATCTTGACACAACATAGGTGCACGGTTTGCGCTGAACGAAACATAGGCACAGAAATCATTTTGGACGCACGCGATGGATCTCCTCGGTGACATTGGTCATGTGGAATCTCGTTTCAATCTATTTGGTGACACTGTTAGAGTTAGTGCAAGATAGGTGCACGGTTTGCGCCAAACATAGATTAAAAATCATTTTGGGGTGCACCCGATGGTACTTCTAGGTGACGAGGCTCAAGTGGTTACTTGTTTCAGTCTATTGAGAGATAGTGCTAATCTTGATGCAAGATAGGTGCACGGTTTGCGTCGAACATACCATAGGCTCAAAAATTATTCTGGACGCACTCGATGGTACTCCTAGGTGACGAGGCACACGTGGATGCTCGTTTTGGTCTGTTTGGACATAGAGCTAATCATGACACAAGATGGCTGCATGGTTTGCGCCGAACATAGCATAGACTCAGAAATCATTTTGGAAGCACCCGATGGATCTCCTCGGTGACATTGGTCGTGTGGAATCTTGTTTCAATCTATTTGGAGACACTATTAGAGTCAGTGCAAGATAGGTGCACGGTTTGCGCCAAACGTAGATCAGAAATCATTTTGGGATGCACCCGATGGTACTTCTAGGTGACGAGGCTCAAGTGATTACTTGTTTCAGTCTATTTAGAGATAGTGCTAATCTTGAAGCAAGATAGGTGCACAGTTTGAATCGAACGTACCATAGGCTCGAAAATCATTTTGGACGCACACGATGGTACTCCTAGGGGACGAGGCTCACATGGATGCTTGTTTTGGTCTGTTTGGACATAGAGCTAATCATGACACAAGATGGCTGCAAGGTTTGCGCCGAACGTAGCATAGGCTCAGATATCATTTTGGACGCACCCGATGGATCTCCTCGGTGATATTGGTCGTGTGGAATCTCGTTTCAATCCATTTGGAGACACTATTAGAGTCAGTGCAAGATAGGTGCACGGTTTGCGCCAAACGTAGATCAGAAATCATTTTGGGATGCACCCGATCGTACTTCTAGGTGACGAGGCTCAAGTGATTACTTGTTTCAGTCTATTTAGAGATAGTGCTAATCTTGAAGCAAGATAGGTGCACGGTTTGAATCGAACGTACCATAGGCTCGAAAATCATTTTGGACGCACACGATGGTACTCCTAGGTGACGAGGCTCACGTGGATTCTCGTTTTGGTCTGTTTGGACATAGAGCTAATCTTGACACAAGATAGGTGCACGGTTTGCGCTGAACGAAACATAGGCACAGAAATCATTTTGGATGCACGCGATGGATCTCCTCGGTGACATTGGTCATGTGGAATCTCGTTTCAATCTATTTGGAGACACTGTTAGAGTTAGTGCAAGATAGGTGCACAGTTTGCGCCAAACATAGATTAAAAATCATTTTGGGGTGCACCCGATGGTACTTCTAGGTGACGAGGCTCAAGTGGTTACTTGTTTCAGTCTATTGAGAGATAGTGCTAATCTTGATGCAAGATAGGTGCACGATTTGCGTCGAACGTACCATAGGCTCAAAAATCATTTTGGACGCACTCGATGGTACTCCTAGGTGACGAGGCACACGTGGATGCTCGTTTTGGTCTGTTTGGACATAGAGCTAATCATGACACAAGATGGCTGCATGGTTTGCGCCGAACATAGCATAGACTCAAAAATCATTTTGGACGCACCCAATGGATCTCCTCGGTGACATTGGTCGTGTGGAATCTTGTTTCAATCTATTTGGAGACACTATTAGAGTCAGTGCAAGATAGGTGCACGGTTTGCGCCAAACGTAGATCAGAAATCATTTTGGGATGCACCCGATGGTACTTCTAGGTGACGAGGCTCAAGTGATTACTTGTTTCAGTCTATTTAGAGATAGTGCTAATCTTGAAGCAAGATAGGTGCACGGTTTGAATCGAACGTACCATAGGCTCGAAAATCATTTTGGACGCACACGATGGTACTCCTAGGGGACGAGGCTCACATGGATGCTTGTTTTGGTCTGTTTGGACATAGAGCTAATCATGACACAAGATGGCTGCAAGGTTTGCGCCGAACGTAGCATAGGCTCAGATATCATTTTGGACGCACCCGATGGATCTCCTCGGTGATATTGGTCGTGTGGAATCTCGTTTCAATCCATTTGGAGACACTATTAGAGTCAGTGCAAGATAGGTGCACGGTTTGCGCCAAACGTAGATCAGAAATCATTTTGGGATGCACCTGATAGTACTTCTAGGTGATGAGGCTCAAGTGATTACTTGTTTCAGTCTATTTAGAGATAGTGCTAATCTTGACGCAAGATAGGTGCACGGTTTGTACCGAACGTACCATAGACGAAAATCATTTTGGACGCACCCGATGGTACTCCTAGGTGACGAGGCTCACGTGGATGCTCGTTTTGGTCTGTTTGGACATAGAGCTAATCTTGACACAAGATAGGTGCACGGTTTACGCCGAACGAAACATAGGCTCAGAAATCATTTTGGACGCACCCGATGGATCTCCTCGGTGACATTGGTCATGTGGAATCTCGTTTCAATCCATTTGGAGACACTGTTAGAGTTAGTGCAATATAGGTGCATGGTTTGCGCCAAACATAGATGAAAAATCATTTTGGGATGCACCCGATGGTACTTCTAGGTGACGAGGCTCAAGTTGTTACTTGTTTCAGTCTATTTAGAGATAGTGCTAATCTTGACGCAAGATAGGTGCACGGTTTGCGTCGAACGTACCATAGGCTCAAAAATCATTTTGGACGCACTCGATGGTACTCCTAGGTGACGAGGCACACGTGGATGCTCGTTTTGGTCTGTTTGGACATAGAGCTAATCATGACACAAGATGGGTGCACGGTTTACGCCGAACATAGCATAGACTCAGAAATCATTTTGGACGCACCCGATGGATCTCCTCGGTGACATTGGTCATGTGGAATCTCGTTTCAATCCATTTGGAGACACTGTTAGAGTTAGTGCAAGATAGGTGCACGGTTTGCGCCAAACGTAGATCAGAAATCATTTTGGGATGCACCCGATGGTACTTCTAGGTGACGAGGCTCAAGTGATTACTTATTTCAGTCTATTTAGAGATAGTGCTAATCTTGATGCAAGATACGTGCACGGTTTGCATCGAACGTACCATAGGCTCAAAAATGATTTTGGACGCACCCGATGGTACTCCTAGGTGACGAGGCTCACGTGGATGCTCGTTTTGGTCTGTTTGGACATAGAGCTAATCTTGACACAAGATAGGTGCATGGTTTGCGCAGAACGAAACATAGGCACAGAAATCATTTTGGACGCACGCGATGGATCTCCTCGGTGACATTGGTCATGTGGAATCTCGTTTCAATCTATTTGGAGACACTGTTAGTGTTAGTGCAGGATAGGTGCACGGTTTGCGCCAAACATAGATTAAAAATCATTTTGGGGTGCACCCGATGGTACTTCTAGGTGACGAGGCTCAAGTGGTTACTTGTTTCAGTCTATTGAGAGATAGTGCTAATCTTGATGCAAGATAGGTGCACGGATTGCATCGAACGTACCATAGGCTCAAAAATCATTTTGGATGCACTCGATGGTACTCCTAGGTGACGAGGCACACGTGGATGCTCGTTTTGGTCTGTTTGGACATAGAGCTAATCATGACACAAGATGGCTGCATGGTTTGCACCGAACATAACATAGACTCAGAAATCATTTTGGACGCACCGATGGATCTCCTCGGTGACATTGGTCGTGTGGAATCTTGTTTCAATCTATTTGGAGACACTATTAGAGTCAGTGCAAGATAGGTGCACGGTTTGCGCCAAACGTAGATCAGAAATCATTTTGGGATGCACCCGATGGTACTTCTAGGTGACGAGGCTCAAGTGATTACTTGTTTCAGTCTATTTAGAGATAGTGCTAATCTTGACGCAAGATAGGTGCACGGTTTGAATCGAACGTACCATAGGCTCGAAAATCATTTTGGACGCACACGATGGTACTCCTAGGTGACGAGGCTCATGTGGATGCTTGTTTTGGTCTGTTTGGACATAGAGCTAATCATGACACAAGATGGCTGCAAGGTTTGCGCCGAACGTAGCATAGGCTCAGATATCATTTTGGACGCACCCGATGGATCTCCTCGGTGATATTGGTCGTGTGGAATCTCGTTTCAATCCATTTGGAGACACTATTAGAGTCAGTGCAAGATAGGTGCACGGTTTACGCCAAACGTAGATCAGAAATCATTTTGGGATGCACCTGATGGTACTTCTTGGTGATAAGGCTCAAGTGATTACTTGTTTCAGTCTATTTAAAGATAGTGCTAATCTTGACGCAAGATAGGTGCACGGTTTGCATCGAACGTACCATAGCTCGAAAATCATTTTGGACGCACCCGATGGTACTCCTAGGTGACGAGGCTCACGTGGATGCTCGTTTTGGTCTGTTTGGACATAGAGCTAATCTTGACACAAGATAGGTGCACGGTTTGCGCTGAACGAAACATAGGCACAGAAATCATTTTGGACGCACGCGATGGATCTCCTCGGTGACATTGGTCATGTGGAATCTCGTTTCAATCTATTTGGAGACACTGTTAGAGTTAGTGCTAGATAGGTGCACGGTTTGCGCCAAACATAGATTAAAAATTATTTTGGGGTGCACCCGATGGTACTTCTAGGTGACGAGGCTCAAGTGGTTACTTGTTTTAGTCTATTGAGAGATAGTGCTAATCTTGATGCAAGATAGGTGCACGGTTTGCGTTGACGTACCATAGGCTCAAAAATCATTTTAGACGCACTCGATGGTACTCCTAGGTGACGAGGCACACGTGGATGCTCGTTTTGGTCTGTTTGGACATAGAGCTAATCATGACACAAGATGGCTGCATGGTTTGCGCTGAACATAGCATAGACTCAGAAATCATTTTGGACGCACCCGATGGATCTCCTCGGTGACATTGGTCGTGTGGAATCGTGTTTCAATCTATTTGGAGACACTATTAGAGTCAGTGCAAGATAGGTGCACGGTTTGCGCCAAACGTAGATCAGAAATCATTTTGGGATGCACCTGATGGTACTTCTAGGTGATGAGGCTCAAGTGATTACTTGTTTCAGTCTATTTAGAGATAGTGCTAATCTTGACGCAAGATAGGTGCACGGTTTGTATCGAACGTACCATAGGCTCGAAAATCATTTTGGACGCACCCGATGGTACTCCTAGGTGACGAGGCTCACGTGGATGCTCATTTTGGTCTGTTTGGACATAGAGCTAATCTTGACACAAGATAGGTGCACGGTTTACGCCGAACGAAACATAGGCTCAGAAATCATTTTGGACGCACCCGATGGATCTCCTCGGTGACATTGGTCATGTGGAATCTCGTTTCAATCCATTTGGAGACACTGTTAGAGTTAGTGCAATATAGGTGCACGGTTTGCGCCAAACATAGATGAAAAATCATTTTCGGATGCACCCGATGGTACTTCTAGGTGACGAGGCTCAAGTGGTTACTTGTTTCAGTCTATTTAGAGATAGTGCTAATCTTGACGCAAGATAGGTGCACGGTTTGCGTCGAACGTACCATAGGCTCAAAAATCATTTTGGACGCACTCGATGATACTCCTAGGTGACGAGGCTCACGTGGATGCTCGTTTTGGTCTGTTTGGACATAGAGCTAATCTTGACACAAGATAGGTGCACGGTTTGCGCTGAACGAAACATAGGCACAGAAATCATTTTGGATGCACGCGATGGATCTCCTCGGTGACATTGGTCATGTGGAATCTCGTTTCAATCTATTTGGAGACACTGTTAGAGTTAGTGCAAGATAGGTGCACGGTTTGCGCCAAACATAGATTAAAAATAATTTTGGGGTGCACCCGATGGTACTTCTAGGTGACGAGGCTCAAGTGGTTACTTGTTTCAGTCTATTGAGAGGTAGTACTAATCTTGATGCAAGATAGGTGCACGGTTTGCGTCGAACGTACCATAGGCTCAAAAATCATTTTGGACGCACTCGATGGTACTCCTAGGTGACGAGGCACACGTGGATGCTCGTTTTGGTCTGTTTGGACATAGAGCTAATCATGACACAAGATGGCTGCATGGTTTGCGCCGAACATAGCATAGAGTCAGAAATCATTTTGGACGCACCCGATGGATCTCCTCGGTGACATTGGTCGTGATGAATCTTGTTTCAATCTATTTGGAGACACTATTAGAGTCAGTGCAAGATAGGTGCACGGTTTGCGCCAAATGTAGATCAGAAATCATTTTGGGATGCACCCGATGCTACTTCTAGGTGACGAGGCTTAAGTGATTACTTGTTTCAGTCTATTTAGAGATAGTGCTAATCTTGATGCAAGATAGGTGCACGGTTTGAATCGAACGTACCATAGGCTCGAAAATCATTTTGGACGCACACGATGGTACTCCTAGGTGACGAGGCTCATGTGGATGCTTGTTTTGGTCTGTTTGGACATAGAGCTAATCATGACACAAGATGGCTGCAAGGTTTGCGCCGAACGTAGCATAGGCTCAGATATCATTTTGGACGCACCCGTTGGATCTCCTCGGTGATATTGGTCGTGTGGAATCTCGTTTCAATCCATTTGGAGACACTATTAGAGTCAGTGCAAGATAGGTGCACGGTTTGCGCCAAACGTAGATCAGAAATCATTTTGGGATGCACCTGATGGTACTTCTAGGTGATGAGGCTCAAGTGATTACTTGTTTCAGTCTATTTAGAGATAGTGCTAATCTTGACGCAAGATAGGTGCACGGTTTGCATCGAACGTACCATAGGCTCGAAAATCATTTTGGACGCACCCGATGGTACTCCTAGGTGACAAGGCTCACGTGGATGCTTGTTTTGGTCTGTTCGGACATAGAGCTAATCTTGACACAAGATAGGTGCACGGTTTGCGCTGAACGAAACATAGGCACAAAAATCATTTTGGACGCACGCGATGGATCTCCTCGGTGACATTGGTCATGTGGAATCTCGTTTCAATCTATTTGGAGACACTGTTAGAGTTAGTGCAAGATAGGTGCACGGTTTGCGCCAAACATAGATTAAAAATCATTTTGGGGTGCACCCGATGGTACTTCTAGGTGACGAGGCTCAAGTGGTTACTTGTTTCAGTCTATTGAGAGATAGTGCTAATCTTGATGCAAGATAGGTGCACGGATTGCATCGAACGTACCATAGGCTCAAAAATCATTTTGGATGCACTCGATGGTACTCCTAGGTGACGAGGCACACGTGGATGCTCGTTTTGGTCTGTTTGGACATAGAGCTAATCATGACACAAGATGGCTGCATGGTTTGCACCGAACATAACATAGACTCAGAAATCATTTTGGACGCACCGATGGATCTCCTCGGTGACATTGGTCGTGTGGAATCTTGTTTCAATCTATTTGGAGACACTATTAGAGTCAGTGCAAGATAGGTGCACGGTTTGCGCCAAACGTAGATCAGAAATCATTTTGGGATGCACCCGATGGTACTTCTAGGTGACGAGGCTCAAGTGATTACTTGTTTCAGTCTATTTAGAGATAGTGCTAATCTTGACGCAAGATAGGTGCACGGTTTGAATCGAACGTACCATAGGCTCGAAAATCATTTTGGACGCACACGATGGTACTCCTAGGTGACGAGGCTCATGTGGATGCTTGTTTTGGTCTGTTTGGACATAGAGCTAATCATGACACAAGATGGCTGCAAGGTTTGCGCCGAACGTAGCATAGGCTCAGATATCATTTTGGACGCACCCGATGGATCTCCTCGGTGATATTGGTCGTGTGGAATCTCGTTTCAATCCATTTGGAGACACTATTAGAGTCAGTGCAAGATAGGTGCACGGTTTACGCCAAACGTAGATCAGAAATCATTTTGGGATGCACCTGATGGTACTTCTAGGTGATAAGGCTCAAGTGATTACTTGTTTCAGTCTATTTAAAGATAGTGCTAATCTTGACGCAAGATAGGTGCACGGTTTGCATCGAACGTACCATAGCTCGAAAATCATTTTGGACGCACCCGATGGTACTCCTAGGTGACGAGGCTCACGTGGATGCTCGTTTTGGTCTGTTTGGACATAGAGCTAATCTTGACACAAGATAGGTGCACGGTTTGCGCTGAACGAAACATAGGCACAGAAATCATTTTGGACGCACGCGATGGATCTCCTCGGTGACATTGGTCATGTGGAATCTCGTTTCAATCTATTTGGAGACACTGTTAGAGTTAGTGCTAGATAGGTGCACGGTTTGCGCCAAACATAGATTAAAAATCATTTTGGGGTGCACCCGATGGTACTTCTAGGTGACGAGGCTCAAGTGGTTACTTGTTTTAGTCTATTGAGAGATAGTGCTAATCTTGATGCAAGATAGGTGCACGGTTTGCGTTGACGTACCATAGGCTCAAAAATCATTTTAGACGCACTCGATGGTACTCCTAGGTGACGAGGCACACGTGGATGCTCGTTTTGGTCTGTTTGGACATAGAGCTAATCATGACACAAGATGGCTGCATGGTTTGCGCTGAACATAGCATAGACTCAGAAATCATTTTGGACGCACCCGATGGATCTCCTCGGTGACATTGGTCGTGTGGAATCGTGTTTCAATCTATTTGGAGACACTATTAGAGTCAGTGCAAGATAGGTGCACGGTTTGCGCCAAACGTAGATCAGAAATCATTTTGGGATGCACCTGATGGTACTTCTAGGTGATGAGGCTCAAGTGATTACTTGTTTCAGTCTATTTAGAGATAGTGCTAATCTTGACGCAAGATAGGTGCACGGTTTGTATCGAACGTACCATAGGCTCGAAAATCATTTTGGACGCACCCGATGGTACTCCTAGGTGACGAGGCTCACGTGGATGCTCATTTTGGTCTGTTTGGACATAGAGCTAATCTTGACACAAGATAGGTGCACGGTTTACGCCGAACGAAACATAGGCTCAGAAATCATTTTGGACGCACCCGATGGATCTCCTCGGTGACATTGGTCATGTGGAATCTCGTTTCAATCCATTTGGAGACACTGTTAGAGTTAGTGCAATATAGGTGCACGGTTTGCGCCAAACATAGATGAAAAATCATTTTCGGATGCACCCGATGGTACTTCTAGGTGACGAGGCTCAAGTGGTTACTTGTTTCAGTCTATTTAGAGATAGTGCTAATCTTGACGCAAGATAGGTGCACGGTTTGCGTCGAACGTACCATAGGCTCAAAAATCATTTTGGACGCACTCGATGATACTCCTAGGTGACGAGGCTCACGTGGATGCTCGTTTTGGTCTGTTTGGACATAGAGCTAATCTTGACACAAGATAGGTGCACGGTTTGCGCTGAACGAAACATAGGCACAGAAATCATTTTGGATGCACGCGATGGATCTCCTCGGTGACATTGGTCATGTGGAATCTCGTTTCAATCTATTTGGAGACACTGTTAGAGTTAGTGCAAGATAGGTGCACGGTTTGCGCCAAACATAGATTAAAAATAATTTTGGGGTGCACCCGATGGTACTTCTAGGTGACGAGGCTCAAGTGGTTACTTGTTTCAGTCTATTGAGAGGTAGTACTAATCTTGATGCAAGATAGGTGCACGGTTTGCGTCGAACGTACCATAGGCTCAAAAATCATTTTGGACGCACTCGATGGTACTCCTAGGTGACGAGGCACACGTGGATGCTCGTTTTGGTCTGTTTGGACATAGAGCTAATCATGACACAAGATGGCTGCATGGTTTGCGCCGAACATAGCATAGAGTCAGAAATCATTTTGGACGCACCCGATGGATCTCCTCGGTGACATTGGTCGTGATGAATCTTGTTTCAATCTATTTGGAGACACTATTAGAGTCAGTGCAAGATAGGTGCACGGTTTGCGCCAAATGTAGATCAGAAATCATTTTGGGATGCACCCGATGCTACTTCTAGGTGACGAGGCTTAAGTGATTACTTGTTTCAGTCTATTTAGAGATAGTGCTAATCTTGATGCAAGATAGGTGCACGGTTTGAATCGAACGTACCATAGGCTCGAAAATCATTTTGGACGCACACGATGGTACTCCTAGGTGACGAGGCTCATGTGGATGCTTGTTTTGGTCTGTTTGGACATAGAGCTAATCATGACACAAGATGGCTGCAAGGTTTGCGCCGAACGTAGCATAGGCTCAGATATCATTTTGGACGCACCCGTTGGATCTCCTCGGTGATATTGGTCGTGTGGAATCTCGTTTCAATCCATTTGGAGACACTATTAGAGTCAGTGCAAGATAGGTGCACGGTTTGCGCCAAACGTAGATCAGAAATCATTTTGGGATGCACCTGATGGTACTTCTAGGTGATGAGGCTCAAGTGATTACTTGTTTCAGTCTATTTAGAGATAGTGCTAATCTTGACGCAAGATAGGTGCACGGTTTGCATCGAACGTACCATAGGCTCGAAAATCATTTTGGACGCACCCGATGGTACTCCTAGGTGACAAGGCTCACGTGGATGCTTGTTTTGGTCTGTTTGGATATAGAGCTAATCTTGACACAAGATAGGTGCACGGTTTGCGCTGAACGAAACATAGGCACAAAAATCATTTTGGACGCACGCGATGGATCTCCTCGGTGACATTGGTCATGTGGAATCTCGTTTCAATCTATTTGGAGACACTGTTAGAGTTAGTGCAAGATAGGTGCACGGTTTGCGCCAAACATAGATTAAAAATCATTTTGGGGTGCACCCGATGGTACTTCTAGGTGACGAGGCTCAAGTGGTTACTTGTTTCAGTCTATTTAGAGATAGTGCTAATCTTGACGCAAGATAGGTGCACGGTTTGCGTCGAACGTACCATAGGCTCAAAAATCATTTTGGACGCACTCGATGATACTCCTAGGTGACGAGGCTCACATGGATGCTCGTTTTGGTCTGTTTGGACATAGAGCTAATCTTGACACAAGATAGGTGCACGGTTTGCGCTGAACGAAACATAGGCACAGAAATCATTTTGGATGCACGCGATGGATCTCCTCGGTGACATTGGTCATGTGGAATCTCGTTTCAATCTATTTGGAGACACTGTTAGAGTTAGTGCAAGATAGGTGCACGGTTTGCGCCAAACATAGATTAAAAATAATTTTGGGGTGCACCCGATGGTACTTCTAGGTGACGAGGCTCAAGTGGTTACTTGTTTCAGTCTATTGAGAGATAGTACTAATCTTGATGCAAGATAGGTGCACGGTTTGCGTCGAACGTACCATAGGCTCAAAAATCATTTTGGACGCACTCGATGGTACTCCTAGGTGACGAGGCACACGTGGATGCTCGTTTTGGTCTGTTTGGACATAGAGCTAATCATGACACAAGATGGCTGCATGGTTTGCGCCGAACATAGCATAGAGTCAGAAATCATTTTGGACGCACCCGATGGATCTCCTCGGTGACATTGGTCGTGATGAATCTTGTTTCAATCTATTTGGAGACACTATTAGAGTCAGTGCAAGATAGGTGCACGGTTTGCGCCAAATGTAGATCAGAAATCATTTTGGGATGCACCCGATGCTACTTCTAGGTGACGAGGCTCAAGTGATTACTTGTTTCAGTCTATTTAGAGATAGTGCTAATCTTGATGCAAGATAGGTGCACGGTTTGAATCGAACGTACCATAGGCTCGAAAATCATTTTGGACGCACACGATGGTACTCCTAGGTGACGAGGCTCATGTGGATGCTTGTTTTGGTCTGTTTGGACATAGAGCTAATCATGACACAAGATGGCTGCAAGGTTTGCGCCGAACGTAGCATAGGCTCAGATATCATTTTGGACGCACCCGTTGGATCTCCTCGGTGATATTGGTCGTGTGGAATCTCGTTTCAATCCATTTGGAGACACTATTAGAGTCAGTGCAAGATAGGTGCACGGTTTGCGCCAAACGTAGATCAGAAATCATTTTGGGATGCACCTGATGGTACTTCTAGGTGATGAGGCTCAAGTGATTACTTGTTTCAGTCTATTTAGAGATAGTGCTAATCTTGACGCAAGATAGGTGCACGGTTTGCATCGAACGTACCATAGGCTCGAAAATCATTTTGGACGCACCCGATGGTACTCCTAGGTGACAAGGCTCACGTGGATGCTTGTTTTGGTCTGTTTGGACATAGAGCTAATCTTGACACAAGATAGGTGCACGGTTTGCGCTGAACGAAACATAGGCACAAAAATCATTTTGGACGCACGCGATGGATCTCCTCGGTGACATTGGTCATGTGGAATCTCGTTTCAATCTATTTGGAGACACTGTTAGAGTTAGTGCAAGATAGGTGCACGCTTTGCGCCAAACATAGATTAAAAATCATTTTGGGGTGCACCCGATGGTACTTCTAGGTGACGAGGCTCAAGTGGTTACTTGTTTCAGTCTATTGAGAGATAGTGCTAATCTTGATGCAAGATAGGTGCACGGTTTGCGTCGAACGTACCATAGGCTCAAAAATCATTTTGGACGCACTCGATGGTACTCCTAGGTGACGAGGCACACATGGATGCTCGTTTTGGTCTGTTTGGACATAGAGCTAATCATGACACAAGATGGCTGCATGGTTTGCGCCGAACATAGCATAGACTCAGAAATCATTTTGGACGCACCCGATGGATCTCCTCGGTGACATTGGTCGTGTGGAATCGTGTTTCAATCTATTTGGAGACACTATTAGAGTCAGTGCAAGATAGGTGCACGGTTTGCGCCAAACGTAGATCAGAAATCATTTTGGGATGCACCCGATGGTACTTCTAGGTGACGAGGCTCAAGTGATTACTTGTTTCAGTCTATTTAGAGATAGTGCTAATCTTGACGCAAGATAGGTGCACGGTTTGAATCGAACGTACCATAGGCTCGAAAATCATTTTGGACGCACACGATGGTACTCCTAGGTGACGAGGCTCACGTGGATGCTTGTTTTGGTCTGTTTGGACATAGAGCTAATCATGACACAAGATGGCTGCAAGGTTTGCGCCGAACGTAGCATAGGCTCAGATATCATTTTAGACGCACCCGATGGATCTCCTCGGTGATATTGGTCGTGTGGAATCTCGTTTCAATCCATTTGGAGACACTATTAGAGTCAGTGCAAGATAGGTGCACGGTTTGCGCCAAACGTAGATCAGAAATCATTTTGGGATGCACCTGATGGTACTTCTAGGTGATGAGGCTCAAGTGATTACTTGTTTCAGTCTATTTAGAGATAGTGCTAATCTTGACGCAAGATAGGTGCACGGTTTGTATCGAACGTACCATAGGCTCGAAAATCATTTTGGACGCACCCGATGGTACTCCTAGGTGACGAGGCTCACGTGGATGCTCGTTTTGGTCTGTTTGGACATAGAGCTAATCTTGACACAAGATAGGTGCACGGTTTACGCCGAACAAAACATAGGCTCAGAAATCATTTTGGACGCACCCGATGGATCTCCTCGGTGACATTGGTCATGTGGAATCTCGTTTCAATCCATTTGGAGACACTGTTAGAGTTAGTGCAATATAAATGCACGGTTTGCACCAAACATAGATGAAAAATCATTTTGGGATGCACCCGATGGTACTTCTAGGTGACGAGGCTCAAGTGGTTACTTGTTTCAGTCTATTTAGAGATAGTGCTAATCTTGACGCAAGATAGGTGCACGGTTTGAGTCGAACGTACCATAGGCTCAAAAATCATTTTGGACGCACTCGATGGTACTCCTAGGTGACGAGGCACACGTGGATGCTCGTTTTGGTCTGTTTGGACATAGAGCTAATCATGACACAAGATGGCTGCATGGTTTGCGCCGAACATAGCATAGACTCAGAAATCATTTTGGACGCACTCGATGGATCTCCTCGGTGACATTGGTCGTGTGGAATCTTGTTTCAATCTATTTGGAAACACTATTAGAGTCAGTGCAAGATAGGTGCACGGTTTGCGCCAAACGTAGATCAGAAATCATTTTGGGATGCACCCGATGGTACTTCTAGGTGACGAGGCTCAAGTGATTACTTGTTTCAGTCTATTTAGAGATAGTGCTAATCTTGACGCAATAGGTGCACGGTTTGAATCGAACGTACCATAGGCTCGAAAATTATTTTGGACGCACACGATGGTACTCCTAGGTGACGAGGCTCACGTGGATGCTTGTTTTGGTCTGTTTGGACATAGAGCTAATCATGACACAAGATGGCTGCAAGGTTTGCGCCGAACGTAGCATAGGCTCAGATATCATTTTGGACGCACCCGATGGATCTCCTCGGTGATATTGGTCGTGTGGAATCTCGTTTCAATCCATTTGGAGACACTATTAGAGTCAGTGCAAGATAGGTGGACGGTTTGCGCCAAACGTAGATCAGAAATCATTTTGGGATGCACCTGATGGTACTTCTAGGTGATGAGGCTCAAGTGATTACTTGTTTCAGTCTATTTAGAGATAGTGCTAATCTTGACGCAAGATAGGTGCACGGTTTGCATCGAACGTACCATAGGCTCGAAAATCATTTTGGACGCACCCGATGGTACTCCTAGGTGACGAGGCTCACGTGGATGCTCGTTTTGGTCTGTTTGGACATAGAGCTAATCTTGACACAAGATAGGTGCACGGTTTGCGCTGAACGAAACATAGGCACAGAAATCATTTTGGACGCACGCGATGGATCTCCTCGGTGACATTGGTCATGTGGAATCTCGTTTCAATCCATTTGGAGACACTGTTAGAGTTAGTGCAAGATAGGTGCACGGTTTGCGCCAAACATAGATTAAAAATCATTTTGGGGTGCACCCGATGGTACTTCTAGGTGATGAGGCTCAAGTGGTTACTTGTTTCAGTCTATTGAGAGATAGTGCTAATCTTGATGCAAGATAGGTGCACGGTTTGCGTCGAATGTACCATAGGCTCGAAAATCATTTCGGACGCACTCGATGGTACTCCTAGGTGACGAGGCACATGTGGATGCTCGTTTTGGTCTGTTTGGACATAGAGCTAATCATGACACAAGATGGCTGCAAGGTTTGCGCCGAACGTAGCACATGCTCAGAAAACATTTTGGACGCACCCGATGGATCTCCTCGGTGACATTGGTCATGTGGAATCTTATTTCAATCCATTTGGAGACACTATTAGAGTCAGTGCAAGATAGGTGCACGGTTTGCGCCAAACGTAGATCAGAAATCATTTTTGGATGCACCCGATGGTACTTCTAGGTGACGAGGCTCAAGTGGTTACTTGTTTCATTCTATTTGGAGATAGTGCTAATCTTGACGCAAGATAGATGCACGGTTTGCGCCAAACGTAACATCGGGTCAGAAATCCTTTTGGACGCACCCGATTTGTCTCCTATGTGACATTGGTCATGTGGAATCTCATTTCAATCCATTTGGAGACAGTGGTAGTGTCAGTGCAAGATAGGTGTACGGTTTGCACCAAACATACAATCGGCACAGAAATCGTTTTGGACGCACTCGATGGTACTCCTAGGTGACGTGGCTCAAGTGGATGCTCATTTTGGTATGTTTGGCGATAGTGCTTGTCTTGATGCAAGATAGGTGCACGGTTTGCGTTGACCGTACCATAGGCTCAGAAATCATTTTGGACGCAACCGATGGTACTCCTAGGTGACGAGGCTCAATTGGATAGTCCTTTTAGTCTGTTTGGAGATAGTGCTAATCTTGATAGGTGCATGGTTTGTGCCAAATGTACCACAGGGTTAGAAATCGTATTGGATGCACCTGATGGTACTCCTAGGTGACGAGGCACAAGTGAATGCTCGTTTTGGTCTCTTTGGAGATAGTGCTAATCTTGATGCAAGATAGGTGCACAGTTTGCACCGAACGTACCATAGGCTCAGAAATCAGTTTGGACGCACCCGATGGATCTTCTCAGTGACATTGGTCATTTGGAATCTCATTTCAATCTATTTGGAGACACTTTAGAGTCAGTGCAAGATAGGTGCTTGGTTTGCGCCAAACGTAGATTAAAAATCATTTTGGGATGCACCCGATGGTACTTCTAGGTGACGAGGCTCAAGTTGTTACTTGTTCCAGTCTATTTAGAGATAGTGCTAATCTTGACACAAGATAGGTGCATGGTTTGCATCGAACGTACCATAGGCTCGAAAATCATTTTGGACGCACCCGATGTTACTCCTAGGTGACGAGGCTCACGTGGATGCTCGTTTTGGTCTGTTTGGACAAAGAGCTAATCTTGACATAAGATAGGTGCATGGTTTGCGCCAAACGAAACATAGGCTCAGAAATCATTTTGGACACACTCGATGGATCTCCTCGGTGATATTGGTCGTGTGGAATCTTGTTTCAATCCATTTGGAGACACTATTAGAGTCAGTGCAAGATAGGTGCACGGTTTGCGCCAAACATAGATCAGAAATCATTTTGGGATGCACCCGATGGTACTTCTAGGTGACGAGGCTCAAGTGGTTACTTGTTTCATTCTATTTGGAGATAGTGCTAATCTTGACGCAAGATAGATGCACGGTTTGCGCCAAACGTAACATAGGGTCAGAAATCCTTTTGGACGCACCCGATAGATCTCCTATGTGACATTGGTCATGTGGAATCTCATTTCAATCCATTTGGAGACAGTGGTAGTGTCAGTGCAAGATAGGTGCATGGTTTGCACCAAACGTACCATAGGCACAGAAATTGTTTTCGACGCACCCGATGGTACTCCTAGGTGACGTGGCTCAAGTGGATGCTCATTTTGGTCTGTTTGGAGATAGTGTAATCTTGACGCAAGATAGGTGCACGGTTTGCGTTGAACGTACCATAGGCTCAGAAATCATTTTACACGCATCCGATGGTACTCGTAGGTGACGAGGCTCAATTGGATAGTCCTTTTGGTCTGTTTAGAGATAGTGCTAATCTTGATAGGTGCATGGTTTGTGTCAAATGTACCATAAGGTTAGAAATCATTTTGGACGCACCTGATGGTACTCCTAGGTGATGAGGCACAAGTGAATGCTCGTCTTTGTCTGTTTGGAGATAATGCTAATCTTGACGCAAGATAGGTGCACTGTTTGCGCCGAACGTACCACAGGCTCAGAAATCAGTTTGGACGCACTCGATGGATCTTCTCAGTGACATTGGTCATTTGGAATCTCGTTTCAATCTATTTGGAGACACTTTAGAGTCAGTGCAAGATAGGTGCATGGTTTGCGCTAAACGTAGATCAGAAATCATTTTGGGATGCACCCGATGGAACTTCTAGGTGACGAGGCTCAAGTGGTTACTTGTTTCAGTCTATTTAGAGATAGTGCTAATCTTGACACAAGATAGGTGCACAGTTTGTATCGAACGTATCATAGGCTCGAAAATCATTTTGGACGCACCCGATGGAACTCCTAGGTGACGAGGCTCATGTGGATGCTCGTTTTGGTCTGTTTGGACATAGAGCTAATCTTGACACAAGATATGTGCACAGTTTGCGTCGAACGAAACATAGACTCAGAAATCATTTTGGACGCACCCGATGGATCTCCTCGGTGACATTGGTCGTGTGGAATCTCGTTTCAATCCATTTGGAGACACTGTTAGAGTTAGTGCAAGATAGGTGCACAGTTTGCGCCAAACATAGATTAAAAATCATTTTGGGATGCACCCGATGGTACTTCTAGGTGACGAGGCTCAAGTGGTTACTTGTTTCAGTCTATTGAGAGATAGTGCTAATCTTGATGCAAGATATATGCATGGTTTGCGTCGAACGTACCATAGGCTCGAAAATTATTTCAGACGCACTCGATGGTACTCCTAGGTGACGAGGCACACGTGGATGCTCGTTTTGGTCTGTTTGGACATAGAGCTAATCATGACACAAGATGGTTGCAAGGTTTGCGCCGAACGTAGCACAGGCTCAGAAATCATTTTGGATGCACCCGATGGATCTCCTCGGTGACATTGGTCATGTGGAATCTTGTTTCAATCCATTTGGAGACACTATTAGAGTCAGTGCAAGATAGGTGCACGGTTTGCGCCAAACGTAGATCAGAAATCATTTTGGGATGCACCCGATGGTACTTCTAGGTGACGAGTTGTTTCATTCTATTTAGAGATAGTGCTAATCTTGACGCAAGATAGATGCACGGTCTGCGCCAAACGTAACATAGGGTCAGAAATCCTTTTGGACGCACCCGATAGATCTCCTATGTGATATTGGTCATGTGGAATCTCATTTCAATCCATTTAGAGACAGTGGTAGTGTCAGTGCAAGATAGGTGCACAGTTTGCACCAAACGTACCATAGGCACAGTAATCATTTTCGACGCACCCGATGGTACTCCTAGGTGACATGGCTCAAGTGGATGCTCATTTTGGTATGTTTGGAGATAGTGCTAATCTTGACGCAAGATAGGTGCACGGTTTGCGTTGAACGTACCATAGGCTCAGAAATCATTTTGGACGCATCCGATGGTACTCGTAGGTGACGAGGCTCAATTGGATAGTCCTTTTGGTCTGTTTGGAGATAGTGCTAATCTTGATAGGTGCATGGTTTGTGCCAAATGTACCATAGGGTTAGAAATCATTTTGGACGCACCTGATGGTACTCCTAGGTGATGAGGCACAAGTGAATGCTCGTCTTTGTCTGTTTGGAGATAGTGCTAATCTTGACGCAAGATAGGTGCACTGTTTGCGCCGAACGTACCATAGGTAGAGAAATCAGTTTGGACGCACCCGATGGATCTTCTCAGTGACATTGATCATTTGGAATCTCGTTTCAATCTATTTGGAGACACTTTAGAGTCAGTGCAAGATAGGTGCATGGTTTGTGCTAAACGTAGATCAGAAATCATTTTGGGATGCACCCGATGGTACTTCTAGGTGACGAGGCTCAAGTGGTTACTTGTTTCAGTCTATTTAGAGATAGTGCTACTCTTGACACAAGATAGGTGCACGGTTTGCATCGAACGTACCATAGGCTCAAAAATCATTTTGGACGCACCCGATGGTACTCCTAGGTGACGAGGCTCATGTGGATGCTCGTTTTGGTCTGTTTGGACATAGAGCTAATCTTGACACAAGATATGTGCACAGTTTGCGTCGAACGAAATATAGACTCAGAATATCATTTTGGACGCACCCGATGGATCTCCTCGGTGACATTGGTCATGTGGAATCTCGTTTCAATCCATTTGGAGACACTGTTAGAGTTAGTGCAAGATAGGTGCACGGTTTGCGCCAAACATAGATTTAAAATCATTTTGGGATGCACCCGATGGTACTTCTAGGTGACGAGGCTCAAGTGGTTACTTGTTTCAGTCTATTGAGAGATAGTGCTAATCTTGATGCAAGATATATGCACGGTTTGCGTCGAACGTACCATAGGCTCGAAAATCATTTCGGACGCACTCGATGGTACTCCTAGGTGACGAGGCACACGTGGATGCTCGTTTTGGTCTGTTTGGACCTAGAGCTAATCGTGACACAAGATGGTTGCAAGGTTTGCGCCGAACGTAGCACAGGCTCAGAAATCATTTTAGACGCACCCGATGGATCTCCTCGGTGACATTGGTCATGTGGAATCTTGTTTCAATCCATTTGGGTACTATTAGAGTCAGTGCAAGATAGGTGCACGGTTTGCGCCAAACTTAGATCAGAAATCATTTTGGGATGCACCCGATGGTACTTCTAGGTGACGAGGCTCAAGTGGTTACTTGTTTCATTCTATTTGGAGATAGTGCTAATCTTGACGCAAGATAGATGCACGGTTTGCGCCAAACGTAACATAGGGTCAGAAATCCTTTTGGACGCACCCGATAGATCTCCTATGTGACATTGGTCATGTGGAATCTCATTTCAATCCATTTGGAGACAGTGGTAGTGTCAGTGCAAGATAGGTGCACGGTTTGCACCAAACGTACCATAGGCACAGAAATCATTTTCGACGCACCCGATGGTACTCCTAGGTGACATGGCTCAAGTGGATGCTCATTTTGGTATGTTTGGAGATAGTGCTAATCTTGACGCAAGATAGGTGCACGGTTTGCGTTGAACGTACCATAGGCTTAGAAATCGTTTTGGACGCGTCCGATGGTACTCGTAGGTGACGAGGCTCAATTGGATAGTCCTTTTGGTCTGTTTGGAGATAGTGCTAACCTTGATAGGTGTATGGTTTGTGCCAAATGTACCATAGGGTTAGAAATCATTTTGGATGCACCTGATGGTACTCCTAGGTGATGAGGCACAAGTGAATGCTCGTCTTTGTCTGTTTGGAGATAGTGCTAATCTTGACGCAAGATAGGTGCACCGTTTGCGCCGAACGTACCACAGGCTCAAAAATCAGTTTGGACGCACCCGATGGATCTTCTCAGTGACATTGATAATTTGGAATCTCGTTTCAATCTATTTGGAGACACTTTAGAGTCAGTGCAAGATAGGTGCATGGTTTGTGCTAAACGTAGATCAGAAATCATTTTGGGATGCACCCGATGGTACTTCTAGGTGACGAGGCTCAAGTGGTTACTTGTTTCAGTCTATTTAGAGACAGTGCTACTCTTGACACAAGATAGGTGCACGGATTGCATCGAACGTACCATAGGCTCGAAAATCATTTTGGACGCACCCGATGGTACTCCTAGGTGACGAGGCTCATGTGGATGCTCGTTTTGGTCTGTTTGGACATAGAGCTAATCTTGACACAAGATATGTGCACAGTTTGCGTCGAACGAAACATAGACTCAGAAATCATTTTGGACGCACCCGATGGATCTCCTCGGTGACATTGGTCATGTGGAATCTCGTTTCAATCCATTTGGAGACACTGTTTGAGTTAGTGCAAGATAGGTGCACGGTTTGCACCAAACATAGATTTAAAATCATTTTGGGATGCACCCGATGGTACTTCTAGGTGACGAGGCTCAAGTGGTTACTTGTTTCAGTCTATTGAGAGATAGTGCTAATCTTGATGCAAGATATATGCACGGTTTGCGTCGAACGTACCATAGGCTCGAAAATCATTTCGGACGCACTCGATGGTACTCCTAGGTGACGAGGCACACGTGGATGCTCGTTTAGGTCTGTTTGGACATAGAGCTAATCGTGACACAAGATGGCTGCAAGGTTTGCGCCGAACGTAGCACAGGCTCAGAAATCATTTTAGACGCACCCGATGGATCTCCTCGGTGACATTGGTCATGTGGAATCTTGTTTCAATCCATTTGGATACACTATTAGAGTCAGTGCAAGATAGGTGCACGGTTTGCGCCAAACGTAGATCAGAAATCATTTTGGGATGCACCCGATGGTACTTCTAGGTGACGAGGCTCAAGTGGTTACTTGTTTCATTCTATTTGGAGATAGTGCTAATCTTGACGCAAGATAGATGCACGGTTTGCGCCAAACGTAACATAGGGTCAGAAATCCTTTTGGACGCACCCGATAGATCTCCTATGTGACATTGGTCATGTGGAATCTCATTTCAATCCATTTGGAGACAGTGGTAGTGTCAGTGCAAGATAGGTGCACGGTTTGCACCAAACGTACCATAGGCACAGAAATCATTTTCGACGCACCCGATGGTACTCCTAGGTGACATGGCTCAAGTGGATGCTCATTTTGGTATGTTTGGAGATAGTGCTAATCTTGACGCAAGATAGGTGCACGGTTTGCGTTGAACGTACCATAGGCTCAGAAATCGTTTTGGACGCGTCCGATGGTACTCGTAGGTGACGAGGCTCAATTGGATAGTCCTTTTGGTCTGTTTGGAGATAGTGCTAATCTTGATAGGTGTATGGTTTGTGCCAAATGTACCATAGGGTTAGAAATCATTTTGGATGCACCTGATGGTACTCCTAGGTGATGAGGCACAAGTGAATGCTCGTCTTTGTCTGTTTGGAGATAGTGCTAATCTTGACGCAAGATAGGTGCACCGTTTGCGCCGAACGTACCACAGGCTCAAAAATCAGTTTGGACGCACCCGATGGATCTTCTCAGTGACATTGATCATTTGGAATCTCGTTTCAATCTATTTGGAGACACTTTAGAGTCAGTGCAAGATAGGTGCATGGTTTGTGCTAAACGTAGATCAGAAATCATTTTGGGATGCACCCGATGGTACTTCTAGGTGACGAGGCTCAAGTGGTTACTTGTTTCAGTCTATTTAGAGACAGTGCTACTCTTGACACAAGATAGGTGCACGGATTGCATCGAACGTACCATAGGCTCGAAAATCATTTTGGACGCACCCGATGGTACTCCTAGGTGACGAGGCTCATGTGGATGCTCGTTTTGGTCTGTTTGGACATAGAGCTAATCTTGACACAAGATATGTGCACAGTTTGCGTCGAACGAAACATAGACTCAGAAATCATTTTGGACGCACCCGATGGATCTCCTCGGTGACATTGGTCATGTGGAATCTCGTTTCAATCCATTTGGAGACACTGTTAGAGTTAGTGCAAGATAGGTGCACGGTTTGCACCAAACATAGATTTAAAAACATTTTGGGATGCACCCGATGGTACTTCTAGGTGACGAGGCTCAAGTGGTTACTTGTTTCAGTCTATTGAGAGATAGTGCTAATCTTGATGCAAGATATATGCACGGTTTGCGTCGAACGTACCATAGGCTCGAAAATCATTTCGGACGCACTCGATGGTACTCCTAGGTGACGAGGCACACGTGGATGCTCGTTTTGGTCTGTTTGGACATAGAGCTAATCGTGACACAAGATGGCTGCAAGGTTTGCGCCGAACGTAGCACAGGCTCAGAAATCATTTTAGACGCACCCGATGGATCTCCTCGGTGATATTGGTCATGTGGAATCTTGTTTCAATCCATTTGGAGACACTATTAGAGTCAGTGCAAGATAGGTGCACGGTTTGCGCCAAACGTAGATCAGAAATCATTTTGGGATGCACCCGATGGTACTTCTAGGTGACGAGGCTCAAGTGGTTACTTGTTTCATTCTATTTGGAGATAGTGCTAATCTTGACGCAAGATAGATGCACGGTTTGCGCCAAACGTAACATAGGGTCAGAAATCCTTTTGGACGCACCCGATAGATCTCCTATGTGACATTGGTCATGTGGAATCTCATTTCAATCCATTTGGAGACAGTGGTAGTGTCAGTGCAAGATAGGTGCACGGTTTGCACCAAACATACCATAGGCACAGAAATCATTTTCGACGCACCCGATGGTACTCCTAGGTGACATGGCTCAAGTGGATGCTCATTTTGGTATGTTTGGAGATAGTGCTAATCTTGACGCAAGATAGGTGCACGGTTTGCGTTGAATGTACCATAGGCTCAGAAATCGTTTTGGACGCATCCGATGGTACTCGTAGGTGACGAGGCTCAATTGGATAGTCCTTTTGGTCTGTTTGGAGATAGTGCTAATCTTGATAGGTGTATGGTTTGTGCCAAATGTACCATAGGGTTAGAAATCATTTTGGACGCACCTGATGGTACTCCTAGGTGATGAGGCACAAGTGAATGCTCGTCTTTGTCTGTTTGGAGATAGTGCTAATCTTGACGCAAGATAGGTGCACTGTTTGCGCCGAACGTACCATAGGCTCAAAAATAAGTTTGGACGCACCCGATGGATCTTCTCAGTGACATTGATCATTTGGAATCTCGTTTCAATCTATTTGGAGACACTTTAGAGTCAGTGCAAGATAGGTGCATGGTTTGTGCTAAACGTAGATCAGAAATCATTTTGGGATGCACCCGATGGTACTTCTAGGTGACGAGGCTCAAGTGGTTACTTGTTTCAGTCTATTTAGAGACAGTGCTACTCTTGACACAAGATAGGTGCATGGATTGCATCGAACGTACCATAGGCTCGAAAATCATTTTGGACGCACCCGATGGTACTCCTAGGTGACGAGGCTCATGTGGATGCTCGTTTTGGTCTGTTTGGACATAGAGCTAATCTTGACACAAGATATGTGCACAGTTTGCGTCGAACGAAACATAGACTCAGAAATCATTTTGGACGCACCCGATGGATCTCCTCGGTGACATTGGTCATGTGAAATCTCGTTTCAATCCATTTGGAGACACTGTTAGAGTTAGTGCAAGATAGGTGCACGGTTTGCACCAAACATAGATTTAAAATCATTTTGGGATGCACCTGATGGTACTTCTAGGTGACAAGGCTCAAGTGGTTACTTGTTTCAGTCTATTGAGAGATAGTGCTAATCTTGATGCAAGATATATGCACGGTTTGCGTCGAACGTACCATAGGCTCGAAAATCATTTCGGACGCACTCGATGGTACTCCTAGGTGACGAGGCACACGTGGATGCTCATTTTGGTCTGTTTGGACATAGAGCTAATCGTGACACAAGATGGCTGCAAGGTTTGCGCCGAACGTAGCACAGGCTCAGAAATCATTTTAGACGCACCCGATGGATCTCCTCGGTGACATTGGTCATGTGGAATCTTGTTTCAATCCATTTGGAGACACTATTAGAGTCAGTGCAAGATAGGTGCACGGTTTGCGCCAAACGTAGATCAGAAATCATTTTGGGATGCACTCGATGGTACTTCTAGGTGACGAGGCTCAAGTGGTTACTTGTTTCATTCAATTTGGAGATAGTGCTAATCTTGACGCAAGATAGATGCACGGTTTGCGCCAAACATAACATAGGGTCAAAAATCCTTTTGGACGCACCCGATAGATCTCCTATGTGACATTGGTCATGTGGAATCTCATTTCAATCCATTTGGAGACAGTGGTAGTGTCAGTGCAAGATAGGTGCACGGTTTGCACCAAACGTACCATAGGCACATAAATCATTTTCGACGCACCCGATGGTACTCCTAGGTGACATGGCTCAAGTGGATGCTCATTTTGGTATGTTTGGAGATAGTGCTAATCTTGACGCAAGATAGGTGCACGGTTTGCGTTGAACGTACCATAGGCTCAGAAATCGTTTTGGACGCATCCGATGGTACTCGTAGGTGACGAGGCTCAATTGGATAGTCCTTTTGGTCTGTTTGGAGATAGTGCTAATCTTGATAGGTGTATGGTTTGTGCCAAATGTACCATAGGGTTAGAAATCATTTTGGACGCACCTGATGGTACTCCTAGGTGATGAGACACAAGTGAATGCTCGTCTTTGTCTGTTTGGAGATAGTGCTAATCTTGACGCAAGATAGGTGCACTGTTTGCGCCGAACGTACCATAGGCTCAAAAATCAGTTTGGACGCACCCGATGGATCTTCTCAGTGACATTGATCATTTGGAATCTCGTTTCAATCTATTTGGAGACACTTTAGAGTCAGTGCAAGATAGGTGCATGGTTTGTGCTAAACGTAGATCAGAAATCATTTTGGGATGCACCCGATGGTACTTCTAGGTGACGAGTCTCAAGTGGTTACTTGTTTCAGTCTATTTAGAGATAGTGCTACTCTTGACACAAGATAGGTGCACGGTTTGCATCGAACATACCATAGGCTCGAAAATCATTTTGGACGCACCCGATGGTACTCCTAGGTGACGAGGCTCATATGGATGCTCGTTTTGGTCTGTTTGGACATAGAGCTAATCTTGACACAAGATATGTGCACAGTTTGCGTCGAACGAAACATAGGCTCAGAAATCATTTTGGACGCACCCGATGGATCTCCTCGGTGACAATGGTCATGTGGAATCTCGTTTCAATCCATTTGGAGACACTATTACAGTTAGTGCAAGATAGGTGCACGGTTTGCGCCAAACATAGATTAAAAAATCATTTTGGGATGCACCCGATAGTACTTTTAGGTGACGAGGCTCAAGTGGTTACTTGTTTCAGTCTATTTAGAGAGAGTGCTAGTCTTGATGCAAGATAGGTGCATGATTTGCGTCGAACATACTATAGGCTCGAAAATCATTTCGGACGGACTCGATGGTACTCCTAGGTGACGAGGCACACGTGGATGCTCGTTTTGGTCTGTTTGGACATAGAGCTAATCATGACACAAGATGGCTGCAAGGTTTGCACCGAACGTAGCACAGGCTCAGAAATCATTTTGGACGTACCCGATGGATCTCCTCGGTGACATTGGTCGTGTGGAATCTTGTTTCAATCCATTTGGAGACACTATTAGAGTCAGTGCAAGATAGGTGCAAGGTTTGCGTCAAACGTAGATCAGAAATCATTTTGGGATGCACCCGATGGTACTTCTAGGTGACGAGGCTCAAGTGGTTACTTGTTTCATTCTATTTGGAGATAGTGCTAATCTTGACGCAAGATAGATGCACGGTTTGCGCCAAACGTAACATAGGGTCAGAAAATCCTTTTGGACGCACCTGATAGATCTCCTATGTGACATTGGTCATGTGGAATCTCATTTCAATCCATTTGGAGACAGTGGTAGTGTTAGTGCAAGATAGGTGCACTGTTTGCGCCAAACGTACCATATGCGCATAAATCGTTTTGGATGCACTCGATGGTACTCCTAGGTGACGAGGCACAAGTGAATGCTCATTTTGGTCTGTTTGGAGATAGTGCTAATCTTGATGCAAGATAGGTGCACGGTTTGCGTCGAACGTACCATAGGCTCGAAAATCATTTCGGACGCACTCGATGGTACTCCTAGGTGACGAGGCACACGTGGATGCTCGTTTTGGTCTGTTTGGACATAGAGCTAATCATGACACAAGATGGCTGCAAGGTTTGCGCCGAACGTAGCACAGGCTCATAAATCATTTTAGACGCACCCGATGGATCTCCTCGGTGACATTGGTCATGTGGAATCTTGTTTCAATCCATTTGGAGACACTATTAGAGTCAGTGCAAGATAGGTGCACGGTTTGCGCCAAACGTAGATCAGAAATCATTTTGGGATGCACCCGATGGTACTTCTAGGTGACGAGGCTCAAGTGGTTACTTGTTTCATTCTATTTGGAGATAGTGCTAATCTTGACGCAAGATAGATGCACGGTTTGCGCCAAACGTAACATAGGGTCAGAAATCCTTTTGGACGCACCCGATAGATCTCCTATGTGACATTGGTCATGTGGAATCTCATTTCAATCCATTTGGAGACAGTGTAGTGTCAGTGCAAGATAGGTGCACTGTTTGCGCCAAACGTACCATAGGCACAGAAAATCGTTTTGGATGCACTCGATGGTACTCCTAGGTGACGTGGCTCAAGTGCATGCTCATTTTGGTATGTTTGGCGATAGTGCTAATCTTGACGCAAGATAGGTGCACGGTTTGCGTTGAACGTACCATAGGCTCAGAAATCGTTTTGGACGCATCCGATGGTACTCCTAGGTGACGAGGCTCAATTGGATAGTCCTTTTAGTCTGTTTGGAGATAGTGCTAATCTTGATAGGTGCATGGTTTGTGCCAAATGTACCACAGGGTTAGAAATCGTTTTGGACGCACCTGATGGTACTCCTAGGTGACGAGGCACAAGTGAATGCTCATTTTGGTCTGTTTGGAGATAGTGCTAATCTTGATGCAAGATAGGTGCACGGTTTGCGCCGAACGTTCCATAGGCTCAGAAATCAGTTTGGACGCACCCGATGGATCTTCTCAGTGACATTGGTCATTTGGAATCTCGTTTCAATCTATTTGGAGACACTTTAGAGTCAGTGCAAGATAGGTGCATGGTTTGCGCCAAACGTAGATCAGAAATCATTTTGGGATGCACCCGATGGTACTTCTAGGTGACGAGGCTCAAGTGGTTACTTGTTTCAGTCTATTTAGAGATAGTGCTAATCTTGACACAAGATAGGTGCACGGTTTGCATCGAACGTACCATGGGCTCGAAAATCATTTTGGACGCAGCCGATGGTACTCCTAGGTGACGAGGCTCACGTGGATGCTCATTTTGGTCTGTTTGGACATAGAGCTAATCTTGAGACAAGATAGGTGCACGGTTTGCGCCGAACGAAACATAGGCTCAGAAATCATTTAGGACGCACCCGATGGATCTCCTCGGTGACAATGGTCATGTGGAATCTCGTTTCAATCCATTTGGAGACACTATTACAGTTAGTGCAAGATAGGTGCACGGTTTGCGCCAAACATAGATTAAAAAATCATTTTGGGATGCACCCGATAGTACTTTTAGGTGACGAGGCTCAAGTGGTTACTTGTTTCAGTCTATTTAGAGATAGTGCTAGTCTTGATGCAAGATAGGTGCATGGTTTGCGTCGAACGTACGATAGGCTCGAAAATCATTTCGGACGGACTCGATGGTACTCCTAGGTGACGAGGCACACGTGGATGCTCGTTTTGGTCTGTTTGGACATAGAGCTAATCATGACACAAGATGGCAAGGTTTGCACCGAATGTAGCACAGGCTCAGAAATCATTTTGGACGTACCCGATGGATCTCCTCGGTGACATTGGTCGTGTGGAATCTTGTTTCAATCCATTTGGAGACACTATTAGAGTCAGTGCAAGATAGGTGCAAGGTTTGCGTCAAACGTAGATCAGAAATCATTTTGGGATGCACCCGATGGTACTTCTAGGTGACGAGGCTCAAGTGGTTACTTGTTTCATTCTATTTGGAGATAGTGCTAATCTTGACGCAAGATAGATGCACGGTTTGCGCCAAACATAACATAGGGTCAGAAAATCCTTTTGGACGCACCTGATAGATCTCCTATGTGACATTGGTCACGTGGAATCTCATTTCAATCCATTTGGAGACAGTGGTAGTGTTAGTGCAAGATAGGTGCACTGTTTGCGCCAAACGTACCATATGCACATAAATCGTTTTGGATGCACTCGATGGTACTCCTAGGTGACGTGGCTCAAGTGCATGCTGATTTTGGTATGTTTGGCGATAGTGCTAATCTTGACGCAAGATAGGTGCACGGTTTGCGTTGAACGTACCATAGGCTCAGAAATCGTTTTGGACGCATCCGATGGTACTCGTAGGTGACGAGGCTCAATTGGATAGTCCTTTTGGTCTGTTTGGAGATAGTGCTAATCTTGATAGGTGTATGGTTTGTGCCAAATGTACCATAGGGTTAGAAATCATTTTGGACGCACCTGATGGTACTCCTAGGTGATGAGGCACAAGTGAATGCTCGTCTTTGTCTGTTTGGAGATAGTGCTAATCTTGACGCAAGATAGGTGCACTGTTTGCGCCGAACGTACCATAGGCTCAAAAATCAGTTTGGACGCACCCGATGGATCTTCTCAGTGACATTGATCATTTGGAATCTCGTTTCAATCTATTTGGAGACACTTTAGAGTCAGTGCAAGATACCATGGTTTGTGCTAAACGTAGATCAGAAATCATTATGGGATGCACCCGATGGTACTTCTAGGTGACGAGGCTCAAGTGGTTACTTGTTTCAGTCTATTTAGAGACAGTGCTACTCTTGACACAAGATAGGTTCACGGTTTGCATCGAACGTGCCATAGGCTCGAAAATCATTTTGGACGCACCCGATGGTACTCCTAGCTGACGAGGCTCATGTGGATGCTCGTTTTGGTCTGTTTGGACATAGAGCTAATCTTGACACAAGATATGTGCACAGTTTGCGTCGAACGAAACATAGACTCAGAAATCATTTTGGACGCACCCGATGGATCTCCTCGGTGACATTGGTCATGTGGAATCTCGTTTCAATCCATTTGGAGACACTGTTAGAGTTAGTGCAAGATAGGTGCACGGTTTGCACCAAACATAGATTTAAAATCATTTTGGGATGCACCCGATGGTACTTCTAGGTGACGAGGCTCAAGTGGTTACTTGTTTCAGTCTATTGAGAGATAGTGCTAATCTTGATGCAAGATATATCCACGGTTTGCGTCGAATGTACCATAGGCTCGAAAATCATTTCGGACGCACTCGATGGTACTCCTAGGTGACGAGGCACACGTGGATGCTCGTTTTGGTCTGTTTGGACATAGAGCTAATCATGACACAAGATGGCTGCAAGGTTTGCGCCGAACGTAGCACAGGCTCAGAAATCATTTTAGACGCACCCGATGGATCTCCTCGGTGACATTGGTCATGTGGAATCTTGTTTCAATCCATTTGGAGACACTATTAGAGTCAGTGCAAGATAGGTGCACGGTTTGCGCCAAACGTAGATCAGAAATCATTTTGGGATGCACCCGATGGTACTTCTAGGTGACGAGGCTCAAGTGGTTACTTGTTTCATTCTATTTGGAGATAGTGCTAATCTTGACGCAAGATAGATGCACGGTTTGCGCCAAACGTAACATAGGGTCAGAAATCCTTTTGGACACACCCGATAGATCTCCTATGTGACATTGGTCATGTGGAATCTCATTTCAATCCATTTGGAGACAGTGTAGTGTCAGTGCAAGATAGGTGCACTGTTTGTGCCAAACGTACCATAGGCACAGAAAATCGTTTTGGATGCACTCGATGGTACTCCTAGGTGACGTGGCTCAAGTGCATGCTCATTTTGGTATGTTTGGCGATAGTGCTAATCTTGACGCAAGATAGGTGCACGGTTTGCGTTGAACGTACCATAGGCTCAGAAATCGTTTTGGACGCATCCGATGGTACTCCTAGGTGACGAGGCTCAATTGGATAGTCCTTTTAGTCTGTTTGGAGATAGTGCTAATCTTGATAGGTGCATGGTTTGTGCCAAATGTACCACAGGGTTAGAAATCGTTTTGGACGCACCTGATGGTACTCCTAGGTGACGAGGCACAAGTGAATGCTCGTTTTGGTCTGTTTGGAGATAGTGCTAATCTTGATGCAAGATAGGTGCACGGTTTGCGCCGAACGTTCCATAGGCTCAGAAATCAGTTTGGACGCACCCGATGGATCTTCTCAGTGACATTGGTCATTTGGAATCTCGTTTCAATCTATTTGGAGACACTTTAGAGTCAGTGCAAGATAGGTGCATGGTTTGCGCCAAACGTAGATCAGAAATCATTTTGGGATGCACCCGATGGTACTTCTAGGTGACGAGGCTCAAGTGGTTACTTGTTTCAGTCTATTTAGAGATAGTGCTAATCTTGACACAAGATAGGTGCACGGTTTGCATCGAACGTACCATGGGCTCGAAAATCATTTTGGACGCAGCCGATCGTACTCCTAGGTGACGAGGCTCACGTGGATGCTCATTTTGGTCTGTTTGGACATAGAGCTAATCTTGAGACAAGATAGGTGCACGGTTTGCGCCGAACGAAACAAAGGCTCAGACCCGATGGATCTCCTCGGTGACAATGGTCATGTGGAATCTCGTTTCAATCCATTTGGAGACACTATTACAGTTAGTGCAAGATAGGTGCACGGTTTGCGCCAAACATAGATTAAAAAATCATTTTGGAATGCACCCGATAGTACTTTTAGGTGACGAGGCTCAAGTGGTTACTTGTTTCAGTCTATTTAGAGATAGTGCTAGTCTTGATGCAAGAGAGGTGCATGGTTTGCGTCGAACGTACGATAGGCTCGAAAATCATTTCGGACGGACTCGATGGTACTCCTAGGTGACGAGGCACACGTGGATGCTCGTTTTGGTCTGTTTGGACATAGAGCTAATCATGACACAAGATGGCTGCAAGGTTTGCACCGAACGTAGCACAGGCTCAGAAATCATTTTGGACGTACCCGATGGATCTCCTCGGTGACATTGGTCGTGTGGAATCTTGTTTCAATCCATTTGGAGACACTATTAGAGTCAGTGCAAGATAGGTGCAAGGTTTGCGTCAAACGTAGATCAGAAATCATTTTGGGATGCACCCGATGGTACTTCTAGGTGACGAGGCTCAAGTGGTTACTTGTTTCATTCTATTTGGAGATAGTGCTAATCTTGATGCAAGATAGATGCACGGTTTGCGCCAAACGTAACATAGGGTCAGAAAATCCTTTTGGACGCACCTGATAGATCTCCTATGTGACATTGGTCATGTGGAATCTCATTTCAATCCATTTGGAGACAGTGGTAGTGTTAGTGCAAGATAGGTGCACTGTTTGCGCCAAACGTACCATATGCGCATAAATCGTTTTGGATGCACTCGATGGTACTCCTAGGTGACGTGGCTCAAGTGCATGCTGATTTTGGTATGTTTGGCGATAGTGCTAATCTTGACGCAAGATAGGTGCACGGTTTGCGTTGAACGTACCATAGGCTCGGAAATCGTTTTGGACGCATCCGATGGTACTCGTAGGTGACGAGGCTCAATTGGATAGTCCTTTTGGTCTGTTTGGAGATAGTGCTAATCTTGATAGGTGTATGGTTTGTGCCAAATGTACCATAGGGTTAGAAATCATTTTGGACGCACCTGATGGTACTCCTAGGTGATGAGGCACAAGTGAATGCTCGTCTTTGTCTGTTTGGAGATAGTGCTAATCTTGACGCAAGATAGGTGCACTGTTTGCGCCGAACGTACCATAGGCTCAAAAATCAGTTTGGACGCACCCGATGGATCTTCTCAGTGACATTGATCATTTGGAATCTCGTTTCAATCTATTTGGAGACACTTTAGAGTCAGTGCAAGATACCATGGTTTGTGCTAAACGTAGATCAGAAATCATTGTGGGATGCACCCGATGGTACTTCTAGGTGACGAGGCTCAAGTGGTTACTTGTTTCAGTCTATTTAGAGACAGTGCTACTCTTGACACAAGATAGGTTCACGGTTTGCATCGAACGTACCATAGGCTCGAAAATCATTTTGGACGCACCCAATGGTACTCCTAGGTGACGAGGCTCATGTGGATGCTCGTTTTGGTCTGTTTGGACATAGAGCTAATCTTGACACAAGATATGTGCACAGTTTGCGTCGAACGAAACATAGACTCAGAAATCATTTTGGACGCACCCGATGGATCTCCTCGGTGACATTGGTCATGTGGAATCTCGTTTCAATCCATTTGGAGACACTGTTAGAGTTAGTGCAAGATAGGTGCACGGTTTGCACCAAACATAGATTTAAAATCATTTTGGGATGCACCCGATGGTACTTCTAGGTGACGAGGCTCAAGTGGTTACTTGTTTCAGTCTATTGAGAGATAGTGCTAATCTTGATGCAAGATATATCCACGGTTTGCGTCGAACGTACCATAGGCTCGAAAATCATTTCGGACGCACTCGATGGTACTCCTAGGTGACGAGGCACACGTGGATGCTCGTTTTGGTCTGTTTGGACATAGAGCTAATCATGACACAAGATGGCTGCATGGTTTGCGCCGAACGTAGCACAGGCTCAGAAATCATTTTAGACGCACCCGATGGATCTCCTCGGTGACATTGGTCATGTGGAATCTTGTTTCAATCCATTTGGAGACACTATTAGAGTCAGTGCAAGATAGGTGCACGGTTTGCGCCAAACGTAGATCAGAAATCATTTTGGGATGCACCCGATGGTACTTCTAGGTGAAGAGGCTCAAGTGGTTACTTGTTTCATTCTATTTGGAGATAGTGCTAATCTTGACGCAAGATAGATGCACTGTTTGCGCCAAACGTAACATAGGGTCAGAAATCCTTTTGGACACACCCGATAGATCTCCTATGTGACATTGGTCATGTGGAATCTCATTTCAATCCATTTGGAGACAGTGTAGTGTCAGTGCAAGATAGGTGCACTGTTTGCGCCAAACGTACCATAGGCACAGAAAATCGTTTTGGATGCACTCGATGGTACTCCTAGGTGACGTGGCTCAAGTGCATGCTCATTTTGGTATGTTTGGCGATAGTGCTAATCTTGACGCAAGATAGGTGCACGGTTTGCGTTGAACGTACCATAGGCTCAGAAATCGTTTTGGACGCATCCGATGGTACTCCTAGGTGACGAGGCTCAATTGGATAGTCCTTTTAGTCTGTTTGGAGATAGTGCTAATCTTGATAGGTGCATGGTTTGTGCCAAATGTACCACAGGGTTAGAAATCGTTTTGGACGCACCTGATGGTACTCCTAGGTGACGAGGCACAAGTGAATGCTCATTTTGGTCTGTTTGGAGATAGTGCTAATCTTGATGCAAGATAGGTGCACGGTTTGCGCCGAACGTTCCATAGGCTCAGAAATCAGTTTGGATGCACCCGATGGATCTTCTCAGTGACATTGGTCATTTGGAATCTCGTTTCAATCTATTTGGAGACACTTTAGAGTCAGTGCAAGATAGGTGCACGGTTTGCGCCAAACATAGATTAAAAATCATTTTGGGATGCACCCGATAGTACTTTTAGGTGACGAGGCTCAAGTGGTTACTTGTTTCAGTCTATTTAGAGATAGTGCTAATCTTGACACAAGATAGGTGCACGGTTTGCATCGAACGTACCATGGGCTCGAAAATCATTTTGGACGCAGCCGATGGTACTCCTAGGTGACGAGGCTCACGTGGATGCTCATTTTGGTCTGTTTGGACATAGAGCTAATCTTGAGACAAGATAGGTGCACGGTTTGCGCCGAACGAAACATAGGCTCAGACCCGATGGATCTCCTCGGTGACAATGGTCATGTGGAATCTCGTTTCAATCCATTTGGAGACAATATTACAG
Source organism: Saccharum hybrid cultivar R570 (assembly GCA_038087645.1). Taxonomy (NCBI): domain Eukaryota; kingdom Viridiplantae; phylum Streptophyta; class Magnoliopsida; order Poales; family Poaceae; genus Saccharum; species Saccharum hybrid cultivar. Next base: position 57,873 of record JAQSUU010000835.1, on the reverse strand, counting down.
TTAGTGCAAGATAGGTGCACGGTTTGCGCCAAACATAGATTAAAAATCATTTTGGGATGCACCCGATAGTACTTTTAGGTGACGAGGCTCAAGTGGTTACTTGTTTCAGTCTATTTAGAGATAGTGCTAGTCTTGATGCAAGATAGGTGCATGGTTTGCGTCGAACGTACGATAGGCTCGAAAATCATTTCGGACGGACTCGATGGTACTCCTAGGTGACGAGGCACACGTGGATGCTCGTTTTGGTCTGTTTGGACATAGAGCTAATCATGACACAAGATGGCTGCAAGGTTTGCACCGAACGTAGCACAGGCTCAGAAATCATTTTGGACGTACCCGATGGATCTCCTCGGTGACATTGGTCGTGTGGAATCTTGTTTCAATCCATTTGGAGACACTATTAGAGTCAGTGCAAGATAGGTGCAAGGTTTGCGTCAAACATAGATCAGAAATCATTTTGGGATGCACCCGATGGTACTTCTAGGTGACGAGGCTCAAGTGGTTACTTGTTTCATTCTATTTGGAGATAGTGCTAATCTTGACGCAAGATAGATGCACGGTTTGCGCCAAACGTAACATAGGGTCAGAAAATCCTTTTGGACGCACCTGATAGATCTCCTATGTGACATTGGTCATGTGGAATCTCATTTCAATCCATTTGGAGACAGTGGTAGTGTTAGTGCAAGATAGGTGCACTGTTTGCGCCAAACGTACCATATGCGCATAAATCGTTTTGGATGCACTCGATGGTACTCCTAGGTGACGTGGCTCAAGTGCATGCTGATTTTGGTATGTTTGGCGATAGTGCTAATCTTGACGCAAGATAGGTGCACGGTTTGCGTTGAACGTACCATAGGCTCAGAAATCGTTTTGGACGCATCCGATGGTACTCGTAGGTGACGAGGCTCAATTGGATAGTCCTTTTGGTCTGTTTGGAGATAGTGCTAATCTTGATAGGTGTATGGTTTGTGCCAAATGTACCATAGGGTTAGAAATCATTTTGGACGCACCTGATGGTACTCCTAGGTGATGAGGCACAAGTGAATGCTCGTCTTTGTCTGTTTGGAGATAGTGCTAATCTTGACGCAAGATAGGTGCACTGTTTGCGCCGAACGTACCATAGGCTCAAAAATCAGTTTGGACGCACCCGATGGATCTTCTCAGTGACATTGATCATTTGGAATCTCGTTTCAATCTATTTGGAGACACTTTAGAGTCAGTGCAAGATACCATGGTTTGTGCTAAACGTAGATCAGAAATCATTATGGGATGCACCCGATGGTACTTCTAGGTGACGAGGCTCAAGTGGTTACTTGTTTCAGTCTATTTAGAGACAGTGCTACTCTTGACACAAGATAGGTTCACGGTTTGCATCGAACGTGCCATAGGCTCGAAAATCATTTTGGACGCACCCGATGGTACTCCTAGGTGACGAGGCTCATGTGGATGCTCGTTTTGGTCTGTTTGGACATAGAGCTAATCTTGACACAAGATATGTGCACAGTTTGCGTCGAACGAAACATAGACTCAGAAATCATTTTGGACGCACCCGATGGATCTCCTCGGTGACATTGGTCATGTGGAATCTCGTTTCAATCCATTTGGAGACACTGTTAGAGTTAGTGCAAGATAGGTGCACGGTTTGCACCAAACATAGATTTAAAATCATTTTGGGATGCACCCGATGGTACTTCTAGGTGACGAGGCTCAAGTGGTTACTTGTTTCAGTCTATTGAGAGATAGTGCTAATCTTGATGCAAGATATATCCACGGTTTGCGTCGAATGTACCATAGGCTCGAAAATCATTTCGGACGCACTCGATGGTACTCCTAGGTGACGAGGCACACGTGGATGCTCGTTTTGGTCTGTTTGGACATAGAGCTAATCATGACACAAGATGGCTGCAAGGTTTGCGCCGAACGTAGCACAGGCTCAGAAATCATTTTAGACGCACCCGATAGATCTCCTCGGTGACATTGGTCATGTGGAATCTTGTTTCAATCCATTTGGAGACACTATTAGAGTCAGTGCAAGATAGGTGCACGGTTTGCGCCAAACGTAGATCAGAAATCATTTTGGGATGCACCCGATGGTACTTCTAGGTGACGAGGCTCAAGTGGTTACTTGTTTCATTCTATTTGGAGATAGTGCTAATCTTGACGCAAGATAGATGCACGGTTTGTGCCAAACGTAACATAGGGTCAGAAATCCTTTTGGACACACCCGATAGATCTCCTATGTGACATTGGTCATGTGGAATCTCATTTCAATCCATTTGGAGACAGTGTAGTGTCAGTGCAAGATAGGTGCACTGTTTGCGCCAAACGTACCATAGGCACAGAAAATCGTTTTGGATGCACTCGATGGTACTCCTAGGTCAGTGGCTCAAGTGCATGCTCATTTTGGTATGTTTGGCGATAGTGCTAATCTTGACGCAAGATAGGTGCACGGTTTGCGTTGAACGTACCATATGCTCAGAAATCGTTTTGGACGCATCCGATGGTACTCCTGGGTGACGAGGCTCAATTGGATAGTCCTTTTAGTCTGTTTGGAGATAGTGCTAATCTTGATAGGTGCATGGTTTGTGCCAAATGTACCACAGGGTTAGAAATCGTTTTGGACGCACCTGATGGTACTCCTAGGTGACGAGGCACAAGTGAATGCTCGTTTTGGTCTGTTTAGAGATAGTGCTAATCTTGATGCAAGATAGGTGCACGGTTTGCGCCGAACGTTCCATAGGCTCAGAAATCAGTTTGGACGCACCCGATGGATCTTCTTAGTGACATTGGTCATTTGGAATCTCGTTTCAATCTATTTGGAGACACTTTAGAGTCAGTGCAAGATAGGTGCATGGTTTGCGCCAAACGTAGATCAGAAATCATTTTGGGATGCACCCGATGGTACTTCTAGGTGACGAGGCTCAAGTGGTTACTTGTTTCAGTCTATTTAGAGATAGTGCTAATCTTGACACAAGATAGGTGCACGGTTTGCATCGAACGTACCATGGGCTCGAAAATCATTTTGGACGCAGCCGATGGTACTCCTAGGTGACGAGGCTCACGTGGATGCTCATTTTGGTCTGTTTGGACATAGAGCTAATCTTGAGACAAGATAGGTGCACAGTTTGCGCCGAACGAAACATAGGCTCAGACCCGATGGATCTCCTCGGTGACAATGGTCATGTGGAATCTCATTTCAATCCATTTGGAGACAATATTACAGTTAGTGCAAGATAGGTGCACGGTTTGCGCCAAACATAGATTAAAAAATCATTTTGGGATGCACCCGATAGTACTTTTAGGTGACGAGGCTCAAGTGGTTACTTGTTTCAGTCTATTTAGAGATAGTGCTAGTCTTGATGCAAGATAGGTGCATGGTTTGCGTCGAACGTACGATAGGCTCGAAAATCATTTCGGACGGACTCGATGGTACTCCTAGGTGACGAGGCACACGTGGATGCTCGTTTTGGTCTGTTTGGACATAGAGCTAATCATGACACAAGATGGCTGCAAGGTTTGCACCGAACGTAGCACAGGCTCAGAAATCATTTTGGACGTACCCGATGGATCTCCTCGGTGACATTGGTCGTGTGGAATCTTGTTTCAATCCATTTGGAGACACTATTAGAGTCAGTGCAAGATAGGTGCAAGGTTTGCGTCAAACGTAGATCAGAAATCATTTTGGGATGCACCCGATGGTACTTCTAGGTGACGAGGCTCAAGTGGTTACTTGTTTCATTCTATTTGGAGATAGTGCTAATCTTGATGCAAGATAGATGCACGGTTTGCGCCAAACGTAACATAGGGTCAGAAAATCCTTTTGGACGCACCTGATAGATCTCCTATGTGACATTGGTCATGTGGAATCTCATTTCAATCCATTTGGAGGCAGTGGTAGTGTTAGTGCAAGATAGGTGCACAGTTTGCGTCAAATGTACCATATGCGCATAAATCGTTTTGGATGCACTCGATGGTACTCCTAGGTGACGTGGCTCAAGTGCATGCTGATTTTGGTATGTTTCGCGATAGTGCTAATCTTGACGCAAGATAGGTGCACGGTTTGCGTTGAACGTACCATAGGCTCAGAAATCGTTTTGGACGCATCCGATGGTACTCGTAGGTGACGAGGCTCAATTGGATAGTCCTTTTGGTCTGTTTGGAGATAGTGCTAATCTTGATAGGTGTATGGTTTGTGCCAAATGTACCATAGGGTTAGAAATCATTTTGGACGCACCTGATGGTACTCCTAGGCGATGAGGCACAAGTGAATGCTCGTCTTTGTCTGTTTGGAGATAGTGCTAATCTTGACGCAAGATAGGTGCACTGTTTGCGCCGAACGTACCATAGGCTCAAAAATCAGTTTGGACGCACCCGATGGATCTTCTCAGTGACATTGATCATTTGGAATCTCGTTTCAATCTATTTGGAGACACTTTAGAGTCAGTGCAAGATACCATGGTTTGCGCCAAACGTAGATCAGAAATCATTTTGGGATGCACCCGATGGTACTTCTAGGTGACGAGGCTCAAGTGGTTACTTGTTTCAGTCTATTTAGAGATAGTGCTAATCTTGACACAAGATAGGTGCACGGTTTGCATCGAACGTACCATGGGCTCGAAAATCATTTTGGACGCAGCCGATGGTACTCCTAGGTGACGAGGCACAAGTGAATGCTCGTTTTGGTCTGTTTGGAGATAGTGCTAATCTTGATGCAAGATAGGTGCACGGTTTGCGCCGAACGTTCCATAGGCTCAGAAATCATTTTGGACGCACCCGATGGATCTCCTCGGTGACATTGGTCATGTGGAATCTCGTTTCAATCCATTTGGAGACACTGTTAGAGTTAGTGCAAGATAGGTGCACGGTTTGCACCAAACATAGATTCAAAATCATTTTGGGATGCACCTGATGGTACTTCTAGGTGACGAGGCTCAAGTGGTTACTTGTTTCAGTCTATTGAGAGATAGTGCTAATCTTGATGCAAGATATATCCACGGTTTGCGTCGAACGTACCATAGGCTCGAAAATCATTTCGGACGCACTCGATGGTACTCCTAGGTGACGAGGCACACGTGGATGCTCGTTTTGGTCTGTTTGGACATAGAGCTAATCATGACACAAGATGGCTGCAAGGTTTGCGCCGAACGTAGCACAGGCTCAGAAATCATTTTAGACGCACCCGATGGATCTCCTCGGTGACATTGGTCATGTGGAATCTTGTTTCAATCCATTTGGAGACACTATTAGAGTCAGTGCAAGATAGGTGCACGGTTTGCGCCAAACGTAGATCAGAAATCATTTTGGGATGCACCCGATGGTACTTCTAGGTGACGAGGCTCAAGTGGTTACTTGTTTCATTCTATTTGGAGATAGTGCTAATCTTGACGCAAGATAGATGCATGGTTTGCGCCAAACGTAACATAGGGTCAGAAATCCTTTTGGACACACCCGATAGATCTCCTATGTGACATTGGTCATGTGGAATCTCATTTCAATCCATTTGGAGACAGTGTAGTGTCAGTGCAAGATAGGTGCACTGTTTGCGCCAAACGTACCATAGGCACAGAAAATCGTTTTGGATGCACTCGATGGTACTCCTAGGTGACGTGGCTCAAGTGCTTGCTCATTTTGGTATGTTTGGCGATAGTGCTAATCTTGACGCAAGATAGGTGCACGGTTTGCGTTGAACGTACCATAGGCTCAGAAATCGTTTTGGACGCATCCGATGGTACTCCTAGGTGACGAGGCTCAATTGGATAGTCCTTTTAGTCTGTTTGGAGATAGTGCTAATCTTGATAGGTGCATGGTTTGTGCCAAATGTACCACAGGGTTAGAAATCGTTTTGGACGCACCTGATGGTACTCCTAGGTGACGAGGCACAAGTGAATGCTCGTTTTGGTCTGTTTGGAGATAGTGCTAATCTTGATGCAAGATAGGTGCACGGTTTGCGCCGAACGTACCATAGGCTCAGAAATCACTTTGGACGCACCCGATGGATCTTCTCAGTGACATTAGTCATTTGGAATCTCGTTTCAATCTATTTGGAGACACTTTAGAGTCAGTTCAAGATAGGTGCATGGTTTGCGCCAAACGTAGATCAGAAATCATTTTGGGATGCACCCGATGGTACTTGTAGGTGACGAGGCTCAAGTGGTTACTTGTTTCAGTCTATTTAGAGATAGTGCTAATCTTGACACAAGATAGGTGCACGGTTTGCATCGAATGTACCATGGGCTCGAAAATCATTTTGGACGCAGCCGATGGTACTCCTAGGTGACGAGGCTCACGTGGATGCTCATTTTGGTCTGTTTGGACATAGAGCTAATCTTGAGACAAGATAGGTGCACGGTTTGCGCCGAACGAAACATAGGCTCAGACCCGATGGATCTCCTCGGTGACAATGGTCATGTGGAATCTCGTTTCAATCCATTTGGAGACACTATTACAGTTAGTGCAAGATAGGTGCACGGTTTGCGCCAAACATAGATTAAAAAATCATTTTGGGATGCACCCGATAGTACTTTTAGGTGACGAGGCTCAAGTGGTTACTTGTTTCAGTCTATTTAGAGATAGTGCTAGTCTTGATGCAAGATAGGTGCATGGTTTGCGTCGAACGTACGATAGGCTCGAAAATCATTTCGGACGGACGCGATGGTACTCCTAGGTGACGAGGCACACGTGGATGCTCGTTTTGGTCTGTTTGGACATAGAGCTAATCATGACACAAGATGGCTGCAAGGTTTGCACCGAACGTAGCACAGGCTCAGAAATCATTTTGGACGTACCCGATGGATCTCCTCGGTGACATTGGTCGTGTGGAATCTTGTTTCAATCCATTTGGAGACACTATTAGAGTCAGTGCAAGATAGGTGCAAGGTTTGCGTCAAACGTAGATCAGAAATCATTTTGGGATGCACCCGATGGTACTTCTAGGTGACGAGGCTCAAGTGATACTTGTTTCATTCTATTTGGAGATAGTGCTAATCTTGATGCAAGATAGATGCACGGTTTGCGCCAAACGTAACATAGGGTCAGAAAATCCTTTTGGACGCACCTGATAGATCTCCTATGTGACATTGGTCATGTGGAATCTCATTTCAATCCATTTGGAGGCAGTGGTAGTGTTAGTGCAAGATAGGTGCACAGTTTGCGCCAAATGTACCATATGCGCATAAATCGTTTTGGATGCACTCGATGGTACTCCTAGGTGACGTGGCTCAAGTGCATGCTGATTTTGGTATGTTTGGCGATAGTGCTAATCTTGACGCAAGATAGGTGCACGGTTTGCGTTGAACGTACCATAGGCTCAGAAATCGTTTTGGACGCATCCGATGGTACTCGTAGGTGACGAGGCTCAATTGGATAGTCCTTTTGGTCTGTTTGGAGATAGTGCTAATCTTGATAGGTGTATGGTTTGTGCCAAATGTACCATAGGGTTAGAAATCATTTTGGACGCACCTGATGGTACTCCTAGGCGATGAGGCACAAGTGAATGCTCGTCTTTGTCTGTTTGGAGATAGTGCTAATCTTGACGCAAGATAGGTGCACTGTTTGCGCCGAACGTACCATAGGCTCAAAAATCAGTTTGGACGCACCCGATGGATCTTCTCAGTGACATTGATCATTTGGAATCTCGTTTCAATCTATTTGGAGACACATTAGAGTCAGTGCAAGATACCATGGTTTGCGCCAAACGTAGATCAGAAATCATTTTGGGATGCACCCGATGGTACTTCTAGGTGACGAGGCTCAAGTGGTTACTTGTTTCAGTCTATTTAGAGATAGTGCTAATCTTGACACAAGATAGGTGCACGGTTTGCATCGAACGTACCATGGGCTCGAAAATCATTTTGGACGCAGCCGATGGTACTCCTAGGTGACGAGGCACAAGTGAATGCTCGTTTTGGTCTGTTTGGAGATAGTGCTAATCTTGATGCAAGATAGGTGCACGGTTTGCGCCGAACGTTCCATAGGCTCAGAAATCATTTTGGACGCACCCGATGGATCTCCTTGGTGACATTGGTCATGTGGAATCTCGTTTCAATCCATTTGGAGACACTGTTAGAGTTAGTGCAAGATAGGTGCACGGTTTGCACCAAACATAGATTCAAAATCATTTTGGGATGCACCTGATGGTACTTCTAGGTGACGAGGCTCAAGTGGTTACTTGTTTCAGTCTATTGAGAGATAGTGCTAATCTTGATGCAAGATATATCCACGGTTTGCGTCGAACGTACCATAGGCTCGAAAATCATTTCGGACGCACTCGATGGTACTCCTAGGTGACGAGGCACACGTGGATGCTCGTTTTGGTCTGTTTGGACATAGAGCTAATCATGACACAAGATGGCTGCAAGGTTTGCGCCGAACGTAGCACAGGCTCAGAAATCATTTTAGACGCACCCGATGGATCTCCTCGGTGACATTGGTCATGTGGAATCTTGTTTCAATCCATTTGGAGACACTATTAGAGTCAGTGCAAGATAGGTGCACGGTTTGCGCCAAACGTAGATCAGAAATCATTTTGGGATGCACCCGATGGTACTTCTAGGTGACGAGGCTCAAGTGGTTACTTGTTTCATTCTATTTGGAGATAGTGCTAATCTTGACGCAAGATAGATGCATGGTTTGCGCCAAACGTAACATAGGGTCAGAAATCCTTTTGGACACACCCGATAGATCTCCTATGTGACATTGGTCATGTGGAATCTCATTTCAATCCATTTGGAGACAGTGTAGTGTCAGTGCAAGATAGGTGCACTGTTTGCGCCAAACGTACCATAGGCACAGAAAATCGTTTTGGATGCACTCGATGGTACTCCTAGGTGACGTGGCTCAAGTGCATGCTCATTTTGGTATGTTTGGCGATAGTGCTAATCTTGACGCAAGATAGGTGCACGGTTTGCGTTGAACGTACCATAGGCTCAGAAATCGTTTTGGACGCATCCGATGGTACTCCTAGGTGACGAGGCTCAATTGGATAGTCCTTTTAGTCTGTTTGGAGATAGTGCTAATCTTGATAGGTGCATGGTTTGTGCCAAATGTACCACAGGGTTAGAAATCGTTTTGGACGCACCTGATGGTACTCCTAGGTGACGAGGCACAAGTGAATGCTCGTTTTGGTCTGTTTGGAGATAGTGCTAATCTTGATGCAAGATAGGTGCACGGTTTGCGCCGAACGTTCCATAGGCTCAGAAATCAGTTTGGACGCACCCGATGGATCTTCTCAGTGACATTGGTCATTTGGAATCTCGTTTCAATCTATTTGGAGACACTTTAGAGTCAGTGCAAGATAGGTGCATGGTTTGCGCCAAACGTAGATCAGAAATCATTTTGGGATGCACCCGATGGTACTTCTAGGTGACGAGGCTCAAGTGGTTACTTGTTTCAGTCTATTTAGAGATAGTGCTAATCTTGACACAAGATAGGTGCACGGTTTGCATCGAACGTACCATGGGCTCGAAAATCATTTTGGACGCAGCCGATGGTACTCCTAGGTGACGAGGCTCACGTGGATGCTCATTTTGGTCTGTTTGGACATAGAGCTAATCTTGAGACAAGATAGGTGCACGGTTTGCGCCGAACGAAACATAGGCTCAGACCCGATGGATCTCCTCGGTGACAATGGTCATGTGGAATCTCGTTTCAATCCATTTGGAGACAATATTACAGTTAGTGCAAGATAGGTGCACGGTTTGCGCCAAACATAGATTAAAAAATCATTTTGGGATGCACCCGATAGTACTTTTAGGTGACGAGGCTCAAGTGGTTACTTGTTTCAGTCTATTTAGAGATAGTGCTAGTCTTGATGCAAGATAGGTGCATGGTTTGCGTCGAACGTACGATAGGCTCGAAAATCATTTCGGACGGACTCGATGGTACTCCTAGGTGACGAGGCACACGTGGATGCTCGTTTTGGTCTGTTTGGACATAGAGCTAATCATGACACAAGATGGCTGCAAGGTTTGCACCGAACGTAGCACAGGCTCAGAAATCATTTTGGACGTACCCGATGGATCTCCTCGGTGACATTGGTCGTGTGGAATCTTGTTTCAATCCATTTGGAGACACTATTAGAGTCAGTGCAAGATAGGTGCAAGGTTTGCGTCAAACGTAGATCAGAAATCATTTTGGGATGCACCCGATGGTACTTCTAGGTGACGAGACTCAAGTGGTTACTTGTTTCATTCTATTTGGAGATAGTGCTAATCTTGACGCAAGATAGATGCACGGTTTGCGCCAAACGTAACATAGGGTCAGAAAATCCTTTTGGACGCACTTGATAGATCTCCTATGTGACATTGGTGATGTGGAATCTCATTTCAATCCATTTGGAGGCAGTGGTAGTGTTAGTGCAAGATAGGTGCACAGTTTGCGCCAATTGTACCATATGCGCATAAATCGTTTTGGATGCACTCGATGGTACTCCTAGGTGACGTGGCTCAAGTGCATGCTGATTTTGGTATGTTTGGCGATAGTGCTAATCTTGACGCAAGATAGGTGCACGGTTTGCGTTGAACGTACCATAGGCTCAGAAATCGTTTTGGACGCATCCGATGGTACTCGTAGGTGACGAGGCTCAATTGGATAGTCCTTTTGGTCTGTTTGGAGATAGTGCTAATCTTGATAGGTGTATGGTTTGTGCCAAATGTACCATAGGGTTAGAAATCATTTTGGACGCACCTGATGGTACTCCTAGGTGATGAGGCACAAGTGAATGCTCGTCTTTGTCTGTTTGGAGATAGTGCTAATCTTGACGCAAGATAGGTGCACTGTTTGCGCCGAACGTACCATAGGCTCAAAAATCAGTTTGGACGCACCCGATGGATCTTCTCAGTGACATTGATCATTTGGAATCTCGTTTCAATCTATTTGGAGACACTTTAGAGTCAGTGCAAGATACCATGGTTTGCGCCAAACGTAGATCAGAAATCATTTTGGGATGCACCCGATGGTACTTCTAGGTGACGAGGCTCAAGTGGTTACTTGTTTCAGTCTATTTAGAGATAGTGCTAATCTTGACACAAGATAGGTGCACGGTTTGCATCGAACGTACCATGGGCTCGAAAATCATTTTGGACGCAGCCGATGGTACTCCTAGGTGACGAGGCACAAGTGAATGCTCGTTTTGGTCTGTTTGGAGATAGTGCTAATCTTGATGCAAGATAGGTGCACGGTTTGCGCCGAACGTTCCATAGGCTCAGAAATCATTTTGGACGCACCCGATGGATCTCCTCGGTGACATTGGTCATGTGGAATCTCGTTTCAATCCATTTGGAGACACTGTTAGAGTTAGTGCAAGATAGGTGCACGGTTTGCACCAAACATAGATTCAAAATCATTTTGGGATGCACCTGATGGTACTTCTAGGTGACGAGGCTCAAGTGGTTACTTGTTTCAGTCTATTGAGAGATAGTGCTAATCTTGATGCAAGATATATCCACGGTTTGCGTCGAACGTACCATAGGCTCGAAAATCATTTCGGACGCACTCGATGGTACTCCTAGGTGACGAGGCACACGTGGATGCTCGTTTTGGTCTGTTTGGACATAGAGCTAATCATGACACAAGATGGCTGCAAGGTTTGCGCCGAACGTAGCACAGGCTCAGAAATCATTTTAGACGCACCCGATGGATCTCCTCGGTGACATTGGTCATGTGGAATCTTGTTTCAATCCATTTGGAGACACTATTAGAGTCAGTGCAAGATAGGTGCACGGTTTGCGCCAAACGTAGATCAGAAATCATTTTGGGATGCACCCGATGGTACTTCTAGGTGACGAGGCTCAAGTGGTTACTTGTTTCATTCTATTTGGAGATAGTGCTAATCTTGACGCAAGATAGATGCATGGTTTGCGCCAAACGTAACATAGGGTCAGAAATCCTTTTGGACACACCCGATAGATCTCCTATGTGACATTGGTCATGTGGAATCTCATTTCAATCCATTTGGAGACAGTGTAGTGTCAGTGCAAGATAGGTGCACTGTTTGCGCCAAACGTACCATAGGCACAGAAAATCGTTTTGGATGCACTCGATGGTACTCCTAGGTGACGTGGCTCAAGTGCATGCTCATTTTGGTATGTTTGGCGATAGTGCTAATCTTGACGCAAGATAGGTGCACGGTTTGCGTTGAACTTACCATATGCTCAGAAATCGTTTTGGACGCATCCGATGGTACTCCTGGGTGACGAGGCTCAATTGGATAGTCCTTTTAGTCTGTTTGGAGATAGTGCTAATCTTGATAGGTGCATGGTTTGTGCCAAATGTACCACAGGGTTAGAAATCGTTTTGGACGCACCTGATGGTACTCCTAGGTGACGAGGCACAAGTGAATGCTCGTTTTGGTCTGTTTGGAGATAGTGCTAATCTTGATGCAAGATAGGTGCACGGTTTGCGCCGAACGTTCCATAGGCTCAGAAATCAGTTTGGACGCACCCGATGGATCTTCTCAGTGACATTGGTCATTTGGAATCTCGTTTCAATCTATTTGGAGACACTTTAGAGTCAGTGCAAGATAGGTGCATAGTTTGCGCCAAACGTAGATCAGAAATCATTTTGGGATGCACCCGATGGTACTTCTAGGTGATGAGGCTCAAGTGGTTACTTGTTTCAGTCTATTTAGAGATAGTGCTAATCTTGACACAAGATAAGTGCACGGTTTGCATCGAACGTACCATGGGCTCGAAAATCATTTTGGACGCAGCCGATGGTACTCCTTGGTGACGAGGCTCACGTGGATGCTCATTTTGGTCTGTTTGGACATAGAGCTAATCTTGAGACAAGATAGGTGCACGGTTTGCGCCGAACGAAACATAGGCTCAGACCCGATGGATCTCCTCGGTGACAATGGTCATGTGGAATCTCGTTTCAATCCATTTGGAGACACTATTACAGTTAGTGCAAGATAGGTGCACGGTTTGCGCCAAACATAGATTAAAAAATCATTTTGGGATGCACCCGATAGTACTTTTAGGTGACGAGGCTCAAGTGGTTACTTGTTTCAATCTATTTAGAGAGAGTGCTACTCTTGATGCAAGATAGGTGCATAGTTTGCGTCGAACGTACGATAGGCTCGAAAATCATTTTGGACGGACTCGATGGTACTCCTAGGTGACGAGGCACACGTGGATGCTCGTTTTGGTCTGTTTGGACATAGAGCTAATCATGACACAAGAAGGCTGCAAGGTTTGCACCGAACGTAGCACAGGCTCAGAAATCATTTTGGACGTACCCGATGGATCTCCTCGGTGACATTGGTCGTGTGGAATCTTGTTTCAATCCATTTGGAGACACTATTAGAGTCAGTGCAAGATAGGTGCAATGTTTGCGTCAAACGTAGATCAGAAATCATTTTGGGATGCACCCGATGGTACTTCTAGGTGACGAGGCTCAAGTGGTTACTTGTTTCATTCTATTTGGAGATAGTGCTAATCTTGACGCAAGATAGATGCACGGTTTGCGCCAAACGTAACATAGGGTCAGAAAATCCTTTTGGACGCACCTGATAGATCTCCTATGTTACATTGGTCATGTGGAATCTCATTTCAATCCATTTGGAGACAGTGGTAGTGTTAGTGCAAGATAGGTGCACAGTTTGCGCCAAACGTACCATATGCACATAAATCGTTTTGGATGCACTCGATGGTACTCCTAGGTGACGTGGCTCAAGTGCATGCTGATTTTGGTATGTTTGGCGATAGTGCTAATCTTGACGCAAGATAGGTGCACGGTTTGCGTTGAACGTACCAAAGGCTCAGAAATCGTTTTGGACGCATCCGATGGTACTCCTAGGTGACAAGGCTCAATTGGATAGTCCTTTTAGTATGTTTGGAGATAGTGCTAATCTTGATAGGTGCATGGTTTGTGCCAAATGTACCACAGGGTTAGAAATCGTTTTGGACGCACCTGATGGTACTCCTAGGTGACGAGGCACAAGTGAATGCTCGTTTTGGTCTGTTTGGAGATAGTGCTAATCTTGATGCAAGATAGGTGCACGGTTTGCGCCGAACGTTCCATAGGCTCAGAAATCAGTTTGGACGCACCCGATGGATCTTCTCAGTGACATTGGTCATTTGGAATCTCGTTTCAATATATTTGGAGACACTTTAGAGTCAGTGCAAGAAAGGTGCATGGTTTGCGCCAAACGTAGATCAGAAATCATTTTGGGATGCACCCGATGGTACTTCTAGGTGACGAGGCTCAAGTGGTTACTTGTTTCAGTCTATTTAGAGATAGTGCTAATCTTGACACAAGATAGGTGCACGGTTTGCATCGAACGTACCATGGGCTCGAAAATCATTTTGGACGCAGCCGATGGTACTCCTAGGTGACGAGGCACAAGTGAATGCTCGTTTTGGTCTGTTTGGAGATAGTGCTAATCTTGATGCAAGATAGGTGCACGGTTTGCGCCGAACGTTCCATAGGCTCAGAAATCAGTTTGGACGCACCCGATGGATCTTCTCAGTGACATTGGTCATTTGGAATCTCGTTTCAATCTATTTGGAGACACTTTAGAGTCAGTGCAAGATAGGTGCATGGTTTGCGCCAAACGTAGATCAGAAATCATTTTGGGATGCACCCGATGGTACTTCTAGGTGACGAGGCTCAAGTGGTTACTTGTTTCAGTCTATTTAGAGATAGTGCTAATCTTGACACAAGATAGGTGCACGGTTTGCATCGAACGTACCATGGGCTCGAAAATCATTTTGGACGCAGCCGATGGTACTCCTAGGTGACGAGGCTCACGTGGATGCTCATTTTGGTCTGTTTGGACATAGAGCTAATCTTGAGACAAGATAGGTGCACGGTTTGCGCCGAACGAAACATAGGCTCAGACCCGATGGATCTCCTCGGTGACAATGGTCATGTGGAATCTCGTTTCAATCCATTTGGAGACACTATTACAGTTAGTGCAAGATAGGTGCACGGTTTGCGCCAAACATAGATTAAAAAATCATTTTGGGATGCACCCGATAGTACTTTTAGGTGACGAGGCTCAAGTGGTTACTTGTTTCAGTCTATTTAGAGATAGTGCTAGTCTTGATGCAAGATAGGAGCATGGTTTGCGTCGAACGTACGATAGGCTCGAAAATCATTTCGGACGGACTTGATGGTACTCCTAGGTGACGAGGCACACGTGGATGCTCGTTTTGGTCTGTTTGGACATAGAGCTAATCATGACACAAGATGGCTGCAAGGTTTGCACCGAACGTAGCACAGGCTCAGAAATCATTTTGGACGTACCTGATGGATCTCCTCGGTGACATTGGTCGTGTGGAATCTTGTTTCAATCCATTTGGAGACACTATTAGAGTCAGTGCAAGATAGGTGCAAGGTTTGCGTCAAACGTAGATCAGAAATCATTTTGGGATGCACCCGATGGTACTTCTAGGTGACGAGGCTCAAGTGGTTACTTGTTTCATTCTATTTGGAGATTGTGCTAATCTTGACGCAAGATAGATGCACGGTTTGCGCCAAACGTAACATAGGGTCAGAAAATCCTTTTGGACGCACCTGATAGATCTCCTATGTGACATTGGTCATGTGGAATCTCATTTCAATCCATTTGGAGACAGTGGTAGTGTTAGTGCAAGATAGGTGCATTGTTTGCGCCAAACGTACCATATGCGCATAAATCGTTTTGGATGCACTCGATGGTACTCCTAGGTGACGTGGCTCAAGTGCATGCTGATTTTGGTATGTTTGGCGATAGTGCTAATCTTGACGCAAGATAGGTGCACGGTTTGCGTTGAACGTACCATAGGCTCAGAAATCGTTTTGGACGCATCCGATGGTACTCGTAGGTGACGAGGCTCAATTGGATAGTCCTTTTGGTCTGTTTGGAGATAGTGCTAATCTTGATAGGTGTATGGTTTGTGCCAAATGTACCATAGGGTTAGAAATCATTTTGGACGCACCTGATGGTACTCCTAGGTGATGAGGCACAAGTGAATGCTCGTCTTTGTCTGTTTGGAGATAGTGCTAATCTTGACGCAAGATAGGTGCACTGTTTGCGCCGAACGTACCATAGGCTCAAAAATCAGTTTGGACGCACCCGATGGATCTTCTCAGTGACATTGATCATTTGGAATCTCGTTTCAATCTATTTGGAGACACTTTAGAGTCAGTGCAAGATAGGTGCATGGTTTGTGCTAAACGTAGATCAGAAATCATTTTGGGATGCACCCGATGGTACTTCTAGGTGACGAGGCTCAAGTGGTTACTTGTTTCAGTCTATTTAGAGACAGTGCTACTCTTGACACAAGATAGGTTCACGGTTTGCATCGAACGTACCATAGGCTCGAAAATCATTTTGGACGCACCCGATGGTACTCCTAGGTGACGAGGCTCATGTGGATGCTCGTTTTTGTCTGTTTGGACATAGAGCTAATCTTGACACAAGATATGTGCACAGTTTGCGCCGAATGTAACATAGACTCAGAAATCATTTTGGACGCACCCAATGGATCTCCTCGGTGACATTGGTCATGTGGAATCTCGTTTCAATCCATTTGGAGACACTGTTAGAGTTAGTGCAAGATAGGTGCACGGTTTGCACCAAACATAGATTCAAAATCATTTTGGGATGCACCTGATGTTACTTCTAGGTGACGAGGCTCAAGTGGTTACTTGTTTCAGTCTATTGAGAGATAGTGCTAATCTTGATGCAAGATATATCCACGGTTTGCGTCGAACGTACCATAGGCTCGAAAATCATTTCGGACGCACTCGATGGTACTCCTAGGTGACGAGGCACACGTGGATGCTCGTTTTGGTCTGTTTGGACATAGAGCTAATCATGACACAAGATGGCTGCAAGGTTTGCGCCGAACGTAGCATAGGCTCAGAAATCATTTTGGACGCACCCGATGGATCTTCTCAGTGACATTGGTCATTTGGAATCTCGTTTCAATCTATTTGGAGACACTTTAGAGTCAGTGCAAGATAGGTGCATGGTTTGCGCCAAACGTAGATCAGAAATCATTTTGGGATGCACCCGATGGTACTTCTAGGTGATGAGGCTCAAGTGGTTACTTGTTTCAGTCTATTTAGAGATAGTGCTAATCTTGACACAAGATAAGTGCACGGTTTGCATCGAACGTACCATGGGCTCGAAAATCATTTTGGACGCAGCCGATAGTACTCCTTGGTGACGAGGCTCACGTGGATGCTCATTTTGGTCTGTTTGGACATAGAGCTAATCTTGAGACAAGATAGGTGCACGGTTTGCGCCGAACGAAACATAGGCTCAGACTCGATGGATCTCCTCGGTGACAATGGTCATGTGGAATCTCGTTTCAATCCATTTGGAGACACTATTACAGTTAGTGCAAGATAGGTGCACGGTTTGCGCCAAACATAGATTAAAAAATCATTTTGGGATGCACCCGATAGTACTTTTAGGTGACGAGGCTCAAGTGGTTACTTGTTTCAGTCTATTTAGAGAGAGTGCTAGTCTTGATGCATGATAGGTGCATGGTTTGCGTCGAACGTACGATAGGCTCGAAAATCATTTCGGACGGACTCGATGGTACTCCTAGGTGACGAGGCACACGTGGATGCTCGTTTTGGTCTGTTTGGACATAGAGCTAATCATGACACAAGAAGGCTGCAAGGTTTGCACCGAACGTAGCACAGGCTCAGAAATCATTTTGGACGTACCCGATGGATCTCCTCGGTGACATTGGTCGTGTGGAATCTTGTTTCAATCCATTTGGAGACACTATTAGAGTCAGTGCAAGATAGGTGCAAGGTTTGCGTCAAACGTAGATCAGAAATCATTTTGGGATGCACCCGATGGTACTTCTAGGTGACGAGGCTCAAGTGGTTACTTGTTTCATTCTATTTGGAGATAGTGCTAATCTTGACGCAAGATAGATGCACGGTTTGCGCCAAACGTAACATAGGGTCAGAAAATCCTTTTGGACGCACCTGATAGATCTCCTATGTTACATTGGTCATGTGGAATCTCATTTCAATCCATTTGGAGACAGTGGTAGTGTTAGTGCAAGATAGGTGCACAGTTTGCGCCAAACGTACCATATGCACATAAATCGTTTTGGATGCACTCGATGGTACTCCTAGGTGACGTGGCTCAAGTGCATGCTGATTTTGGTATGTTTGGCGATAGTGCTAATCTTGACGCAAGATAGGTGCACGGTTTGCGTTGAACGTACCATAGGCTCAGAAATCGTTTTGGACGCATCCGATGGTACTCCTAGGTGACAAGGCTCAATTGGATAGTCCTTTTAGTATGTTTGGAGATAGTGCTAATCTTGATAGGTGCATGGTTTGTGCCAAATGTACCACAGGGTTAGAAATCGTTTTGGACGCACCTGATGGTACTCCTAGGTGACGAGGCACAAGTGAATGCTCGTTTTGGTCTGTTTGGAGATAGTGCTAATCTTGATGCAAGATAGGTGCACGGTTTGCGCCGAACGTTCCATAGGCTCAGAAATCAGTTTGGACGCACCCGATGGATCTTCTCAGTGACATTGGTCATTTGGAATCTCGTTTCAATCTATTTGGAGACACTTTAGAGTCAGTGCAAGATAGGTGCATAGTTTGCGCCAAACGTAGATCAGAAATCATTTTGGGATGCACCCGATGGTACTTCTAGGTGATGAGGCTCAAGTGGTTACTTGTTTCAGTCTATTTAGAGATAGTGCTAATCTTGACACAAGATAAGTGCACGGTTTGCATCGAACGTACCATGGGCTCGAAAATCATTTTGGACGCAGCCGATGGTACTCCTTGGTGACGAGGCTCACGTGGATGCTCATTTTGGTCTGTTTGGACATAGAGCTAATCTTGAGACAAGATAGGTGCACGGTTTGCGCCGAACGAAACATAGGCTCAGACCCGATGGATCTCCTCGGTGACAATGGTCATGTGGAATCTCGTTTCAATCCATTTGGAGACACTATTACAGTTAGTGCAAGATAGGTGCACGGTTTGCGCCAAACATAGATTAAAAAATCATTTTGGGATGCACCCGATAGTACTTTTAGGTGACGAGGCTCAAGTGGTTACTTGTTTCAATCTATTTAGAGAGAGTGCTACTCTTGATGCAAGATAGGTGCATAGTTTGCGTCGAACGTACGATAGGCTCGAAAATCATTTTGGACGGACTCGATGGTACTCCTAGGTGACGAGGCACACGTGGATGCTCGTTTTGGTCTGTTTGGACATAGAGCTAATCATGACACAAGAAGGCTGCAAGGTTTGCACCGAACGTAGCACAGGCTCAGAAATCATTTTGGACGTACCCGATGGATCTCCTCGGTGACATTGGTCGTGTGGAATCTTGTTTCAATCCATTTGGAGACACTATTAGAGTCAGTGCAAGATAGGTGCAATGTTTGCGTCAAACGTAGATCAGAAATCAATTTGGGATGCACCCGATGGTACTTCTAGGTGACGAGGCTCAAGTGGTTACTTGTTTCATTCTATTTGGAGATAGTGCTAATCTTGACGCAAGATAGATGCATGGTTTGCGCCAAACGTAACATAGGGTCAGAAAATCCTTTTGGACGCACCTGATAGATCTCCTATGTTACATTGGTCATGTGGAATCTCATTTCAATCCATTTGGAGACAGTGGTAGTGTTAGTGCAAGATAGGTGCACAGTTTGCGCCAAACGTACCATATGCACATAAATCGTTTTGGATGCACTCGATGGTACTCCTAGGTGACGTGGCTCAAGTGCATGCTGATTTTGGTATGTTTGGCGATAGTGCTAATCTTGACGCAAGATAGGTGCACGGTTTGCGTTGAACGTACCAAAGGCTCAGAAATCGTTTTGGACGCATCCGATGGTACTCCTAGGTGACAAGGCTCAATTGGATAGTCCTTTTAGTATGTTTGGAGATAGTGCTAATCTTGATAGGTGCATGGTTTGTGCCAAATGTACCACAGGGTTAGAAATCGTTTTGGACGCACCTGATGGTACTCCTAGGTGACGAGGCACAAGTGAATGCTCGTTTTGGTCTGTTTGGAGATAGTGCTAATCTTGATGCAAGATAGGTGCACGGTTTGCGCCGAACGTTCCATAGGCTCAGAAATCAGTTTGGACGCACCCGATGGATCTTCTCAGTGACATTGGTCATTTGGAATCTCGTTTCAATATATTTGGAGACACTTTAGAGTCAGTGCAAGAAAGGTGCATGGTTTGCGCCAAACGTAGATCAGAAATCATTTTGGGATGCACCCGATGGTACTTCTAGGTGACGAGGCTCAAGTGGTTACTTGTTTCAGTCTATTTAGAGATAGTGCTAATCTTGACACAAGATAGGTGCACGGTTTGCATCGAACGTACCATGGGCTCGAAAATCATTTTGGACGCAGCCGATGGTACTCCTAGGTGACGAGGCACAAGTGAATGCTCGTTTTGGTCTGTTTGGAGATAGTGCTAATCTTGATGCAAGATAGGTGCACGGTTTGCGCCGAACGTTCCATAGGCTCAGAAATCAGTTTGGACGCACCCGATGGATCTTCTCAGTGACATTGGTCATTTGGAATCTCGTTTCAATCTATTTGGAGACACTTTAGAGTCAGTGCAAGATAGGTGCATGGTTTGCGCCAAACGTAGATCAGAAATCATTTTGGGATGCACCCGATGGTACTTCTAGGTGACGAGGCTCAAGTGGTTACTTGTTTCAGTCTATTTAGAGATAGTGCTAATCTTGACACAAGATAGGTGCACGGTTTGCATCGAACGTACCATGGGCTCGAAAATCATTTTGGACGCAGCCGATGGTACTCCTAGGTGACGAGGCTCACGTGGATGCTCATTTTGGTCTGTTTGGACATAGAGCTAATCTTGAGACAAGATAGGTGCACGGTTTGCGCCGAACGAAACATAGGCTCAGACCCGATGGATCTCCTCGGTGACAATGGTCATGTGGAATCTCGTTTCAATCCATTTAGAGACACTATTACAGTTAGTGCAAGATAGGTGCACGGTTTGCGCCAAACATAGATTAAAAAATCATTTTGGGATGCACCCGATAGTACTTTTAGGTGACGAGGCTCAAGTGGTTACTTGTTTCAGTCTATTTAGAGATAGTGCTAGTCTTGATGCAAGATAGGAGCATGGTTTGCGTCGAACGTACGATAGGCTCGAAAATCATTTCGGACGGACTTGATGGTACTCCTAGGTGACGAGGCACACGTGGATGCTCGTTTTGGTCTGTTTGGACATAGAGCTAATCATGACACAAGATGGCTGCAAGGTTTGCACCGAACGTAGCACAGGCTCAGAAATCATTTTGGACGTACCTGATGGATCTCCTCGGTGACATTGGTCGTGTGGAATCTTGTTTCAATCCATTTGGAGACACTATTAGAGTCAGTGCAAGATAGGTGCAAGGTTTGCGTCAAACGTAGATCAGAAATCATTTTGGGATGCACCCGATGGTACTTCTAGGTGACGAGGCTCAAGTGGTTACTTGTTTCATTCTATTTGGAGATTGTGCTAATCTTGACGCAAGATAGATGCACGGTTTGCGCCAAACGTAACATAGGGTCAGAAAATCCTTTTGGACGCACCTGATAGATCTCCTATGTGACATTGGTCATGTGGAATCTCATTTCAATCCATTTGGAGACAGTGGTAGTGTTAGTGCAAGATAGGTGCATTGTTTGCGCCAAACGTACCATATGCGCATAAATCGTTTTGGATGCACTCGATGGTACTCCTAGGTGACGTGGCTCAAGTGCATGCTGATTTTGGTATGTTTGGCGATAGTGCTAATCTTGACGCAAGATAGGTGCACGGTTTGCGTTGAACGTACCATAGGCTCAGAAATCGTTTTGGACGCATCCGATGGTACTCGTAGGTGACGAGGCTCAATTGGATAGTCCTTTTGGTCTGTTTGGAGATAGTGCTAATCTTGATAGGTGTATGGTTTGTGCCAAATGTACCATAGGGTTAGAAATCATTTTGGACGCACCTGATGGTACTCCTAGGTGATGAGGCACAAGTGAATGCTCGTCTTTGTCTGTTTGGAGATAGTGCTAATCTTGACGCAAGATAGGTGCACTGTTTGCGCCGAACGTACCATAGGCTCAAAAATCAGTTTGGACGCACCCGATGGATCTTCTCAGTGACATTGATCATTTGGAATCTCGTTTCAATCTATTTGGAGACACTTTAGAGTCAGTGCAAGATAGGTGCATGGTTTGTGCTAAACGTAGATCAGAAATCATTTTGGGATGCACCCGATGGTACTTCTAGGTGACGAGGCTCAAGTGGTTACTTGTTTCAGTCTATTTAGAGACAGTGCTACTCTTGACACAAGATAGGTTCACGGTTTGCATCGAACGTACCATAGGCTCGAAAATCATTTTGGACGCACCCGATGGTACTCCTAGGTGACGAGGCTCATGTGGATGCTCGTTTTGGTCTGTTTGGACATAGAGCTAATCTTGACACAAGATATGTGCACAGTTTGCGCCGAATGTAACATAGACTCAGAAATCATTTTGGACGCACCCAATGGATCTCCTCGGTGACATTGGTCATGTGGAATCTCGTTTCAATCCATTTGGAGACACTGTTAGAGTTAGTGCAAGATAGGTGCACGGTTTGCACCAAACATAGATTCAAAATCATTTTGGGATGCACCTGATGTTACTTCTAGGTGACGAGGCTCAAGTGGTTACTTGTTTCAGTCTATTGAGAGATAGTGCTAATCTTGATGCAAGATATATCCACGGTTTGCGTCGAACGTACCATAGGCTCGAAAATCATTTCGGACGCACTCGATGGTACTCCTAGGTGACGAGGCACACGTGGATGCTCGTTTTGGTCTGTTTGGACATAGAGCTAATCATGACACAAGATGGCTGCAAGGTTTGCGCCGAACGTAGCATAGGCTCAGAAATCATTTTGGACGCACCCGATGGATCTTCTCAGTGACATTGGTCATTTGGAATCTCGTTTCAATCTATTTGGAGACACTTTAGAGTCAGTGCAAGATAGGTGCATGGTTTGCGCCAAACGTAGATCAGAAATCATTTTGGGATGCACCCGATGGTACTTCTAGGTGATGAGGCTCAAGTGGTTACTTGTTTCAGTCTATTTAGAGATAGTGCTAATCTTGACACAAGATAAGTGCACGGTTTGCATCGAACGTACCATGGGCTCGAAAATCATTTTGGACGCAGCCGATAGTACTCCTTGGTGACGAGGCTCACGTGGATGCTCATTTTGGTCTGTTTGGACATAGAGCTAATCTTGAGACAAGATAGGTGCACGGTTTGCGCCGAACGAAACATAGGCTCAGACTCGATGGATCTCCTCGGTGACAATGGTCATGTGGAATCTCGTTTCAATCCATTTGGAGACACTATTACAGTTAGTGCAAGATAGGTGCACGGTTTGCGCCAAACATAGATTAAAAAATCATTTTGGGATGCACCCGATAGTACTTTTAGGTGACGAGGCTCAAGTGGTTACTTGTTTCAGTCTATTTAGAGAGAGTGCTAGTCTTGATGCATGATAGGTGCATGGTTTGCGTCGAACGTACGATAGGCTCGAAAATCATTTCGGACGGACTCGATGGTACTCCTAGGTGACGAGGCACACGTGGATGCTCGTTTTGGTCTGTTTGGACATAGAGCTAATCATGACACAAGAAGGCTGCAAGGTTTGCACCGAACGTAGCACAGGCTCAGAAATCATTTTGGACGTACCCGATGGATCTCCTCGGTGACATTGGTCGTGTGAAATCTTGTTTCAATCCATTTGGAGACACTATTAGAGTCAGTGCAAGATAGGTGCAAGGTTTGCGTCAAACGTAGATCAGAAATCATTTTGGGATGCACCCGATGGTACTTCTAGGTGACGAGGCTCAAGTGGTTACTTGTTTCATTCTATTTGGAGATAGTGCTAATCTTGACGCAAGATAGATGCACGGTTTGCGCCAAACGTAACATAGGGTCAGAAAATCCTTTTGGACGCACCTGATAGATCTCCTATGTTACATTGGTCATGTGGAATCTCATTTCAATCCATTTGGAGACAGTGGTAGTGTTAGTGCAAGATAGGTGCACAGTTTGCGCCAAACGTACCATATGCACATAAATCGTTTTGGATGCACTCGATGGTACTCCTAGGTGACGTGGCTCAAGTGCATGCTGATTTTGGTATGTTTGGCGATAGTGCTAATCTTGACGCAAGATAGGTGCACGGTTTGCGTTGAACGTACCATAGGCTCAGAAATCGTTTTGGACGCATCCGATGGTACTCCTAGGTGACAAGGCTCAATTGGATAGTCCTTTTAGTATGTTTGGAGATAGTGCTAATCTTGATAGGTGCATGGTTTGTGCCAAATGTACCACAGGGTTAGAAATCGTTTTGGACGCACCTGATGGTACTCCTAGGTGACGAGGCACAAGTGAATGCTCGTTTTGGTCTGTTTGGAGATAGTGCTAATCTTGATGCAAGATAGGTGCACGGTTTGCGCCGAACGTTCCATAGGCTCAGAAATCAGTTTGGACGCACCCGATGGATCTTCTCAGTGACATTGGTCATTTGGAATCTCGTTTCAATATATTTGGAGACACTTTAGAGTCAGTGCAAGATAGGTGCATGGTTTGCGCCAAACGTAGATCAGAAATCATTTTGGGATGCACCCGATGGTACTTCTAGGTGACGAGGCTCAAGTGGTTACTTGTTTCAGTCTATTTAGAGATAGTGCTAATCTTGACACAAGATAGGTGCACGGTTTGCATCGAACGTACCATGGGCTCGAAAATCATTTTGGACGCAGCCGATGGTACTCCTAGGTGACGAGGCTCACGTGGATGCTCATTTTGGTCTGTTTGGACATAGAGCTAATCTTGAGACAAGATAGGTGCACGGTTTGCGCCGAACGAAACATAGGCTCAGACCCGATGGATCTCCTCGGTGACAATGGTCATGTGGAATCTCGTTTCAATCCATTTGGAGACACTATTACAGTTAGTGCAAGATAGGTGCACGGTTTGCGCCAAACATAGATTAAAAAATCATTTTGGGATGCACCCGATAGTACTTTTAGGTGACGAGGCTCAAGTGGTTACTTGTTTCAGTCTATTTAGAGATAGTGCTAGTCTTGATGCAAGATAGGTGCATGGTTTGCGTCGAACGTACGATAGGCTCGAAAATCATTTCGGACGGACTCGATGGTACTCCTAGGTGACGAGGCACACGTGGATGCTCGTTTTGGTCTGTTTGGACATAGAGCTAATCATGACACAAGATGGCTGCAAGGTTTGCACCGAACGTAGCACAGGCTCAGAAATCATTTTGGACGTACCCGATGGATCTCCTCGGTGACATTGGTCGTGTGGAATCTTGTTTCGATCCATTTGGAGACACTATTAGAGTCAGTGCAAGATAGGTGCAAGGTTTGCGTCAAACGTAGATCAGAAATCATTTTGGGATGCACCCGATGGTACTTCTAGGTAACGAGGCTCAAGTGGTTACTTGTTTCATTCTATTTGGAGATAGTGCTAATCTTGACGCAAGATAGATGCACGGTTTGCGCCAAACGTAACATAGGGTCAGAAAATCCTTTTGGACGCACCTGATAGATCTCCTATGTGACATTGGTCATGTGGAATCTCATTTCAATCCATTTGGAGACAGTGGTAGTGTTAGTGCAAGATAGGTGCATTGTTTGCGCCAAACGTACCATATGCACATAAATCATTTTGGACGCACCTGATGGTACTCCTAGGTGATGAGGCACAAGTGAATGCTCGTCTTTGTCTGTTTGGAGATAGTGCTAATCTTGACGCAAGATAGGTGCACTGTTTGCGCCGAACGTACCATAGGCTCAAAAATCAGTTTGGACGCACCCGATGGATCTTCTCAGTGACATTGATCATTTGGAATCTCGTTTCAATCTATTTGGAGACACTTTAGAGTCAGTGCAAGATAGGTGCATGGTTTGTGCTAAACGTAGATCAGAAATCATTTTGGGATGCACCCGATGGTACTTCTAGGTGACGAGGCTCAAGTGGTTACTTGTTTCAGTCTATTTAGAGACAGTGCTACTCTTGACACAAGATAGGTTCACGGTTTGCATCGAACGTACCATAGGCTCGAAAATCATTTTGGACGCACCCGATGGTACTCCTAGGTGACGAGGCTCATGTGGATGCTCGTTTTGGTCTGTTTGGACATAGAGCTAATCTTGACACAAGATATGTGCACAGTTTGCGCCGAATGAAACATAGACTCAGAAATCATTTTGGACGCACCCGATGGATCTCCTCGGTGACATTGGTCATGTGGAATCTCGTTTCAATCCATTTGGAGACACTGTTAGAGTTAGTGCAAGATAGGTGCACGGTTTGCACCAAACATAGATTCAAAATCATTTTGGGATGCACCTGATGGTACTTCTAGGTGACGAGGCTCAAGTGGTTACTTGTTTCAGTCTATTGAGAGATAGTGCTAATCTTGATGCAAGATATATCCACGGTTTGCGTCGAACGTACCATTGGCTCGAAAATCATTTCGGACGCACTCGATGGTACTCCTAGGTGACGAGGCACACATGGATGCTCGTTTTGGTCTGTTTGGACATAGAGCTAATCATGACACAAGATGGCTGCAAGGTTTGCGCCGAACGTAGCATAGGCTCAGAAATCATTTTAGACGCACCCGATGGATCTCCTCGGTGACATTGGTCATGTGGAATCTTGTTTCAATCCATTTGGAGACACTATTAGAGTCAGTGCAAGATAGGTGCACGGTTTGCGCCAAACGTAGATCAGAAATCATTTTGGGATGCACCCGATGGTACTTCTAGGTGACGAGGCTCACTTGGTTACTTGTTTCATTCTATTTGGAGATAGTGCTAATCTTGACGCAAGATAGATGCACGGTTTGCGCCAAACGTAACATAGGGTCAGAAATCCTTTTGGACACACCCGATAGATCTCCTATGTGACATTGGTCATGTGGAATCTCATTTCAATCCATTTGGAGACAGTGTAGTGTCAGTGCAAGATAGGTGCACTGTTTGCGCCAAACGTACCATAGGCACAGAAAATCATTTTGGATGCACTCGATGGTACTCCTAGGTGACGTGGCTCAAGTGCATGCTCATTTTGGTATGTTTGGCGATAGTGCTAATCTTAACGCAAGATAGGTGCATGGTTTGATTTGAACGTACCATAGGCTCAGAAATCGTTTTGGACGCATCCGATGGTACTCCTAGGTGACGAGGCTAAATTGGATAGTCCTTTTAGTCTGTTTGGAGATAGTGCTAATCTTGATAGGTGCATGGTTTGTGCCAAATGTACCACAGGGTTAGAAATCATTTTGGACGCACCTGATGGTACTCCTAGGTGACGAGGCACAAGTGAATGCTCGTTTTGGTCTGTTTGGAGATAGTGCTAATCTT
This sequence comes from Saccharum hybrid cultivar R570, assembly GCA_038087645.1. Taxonomy (NCBI): domain Eukaryota; kingdom Viridiplantae; phylum Streptophyta; class Magnoliopsida; order Poales; family Poaceae; genus Saccharum; species Saccharum hybrid cultivar. The sequence continues at coordinate 30,465 of JAQSUU010000835.1, read as the reverse complement.
GATGCAAGATAGGTGCACGGTTTGCGCCGAACGTTCCATAGGCTCAGAAATCAGTTTGGACGCACCCGATGGATCTTCTCAGTGACATTGGTCATTTGGAATCTTGTTTCAATCTATTTGAAGACACTTTAGAGTCAGTGCAAGATAGGTGCATGGTTTGCGCCAAACGTAGATCAGAAATCATTTTGGGATGCACCCGATGGTACTTCTAGGTGACGAGGCTCAAGTGGTTACTTGTTTCAGTCTATTTAGAGATAGTGCTAATCTTGACACAAGATAGGTGCACGGTTTGCATCGAACGTACCATGGGCTCGAAAATCATTTTGGACGTAGCCGATGGTACTCCTAGGTGCCGAGGCTCACGTGGATGCTCATTTTGGTCTGTTTGGACATAGAGCTAATCTTGAGACAAGATAGGTGCACGGTTTGCGCCGAACGAAACGTAGGCTCAGACCCGATGGATCTCCTCGGTGACAATGGTCATGTGGAATCTCGTTTCAATCCATTTGGAGACACTATTACAGTTAGTGCAAGATAGGTGCACGGTTTGCGCCAAACATAGATTAAAAAATCATTTTGGGATGCACCCGATAGTACTTTTAGGTGACGAGGCTCAAGTGGTTACTTGTTTCAGTCTATTTAGAGATAGTGCTAGTCTTGATGCAAGATAGGTGCATGGTTTGCGTCGAACGTACGATAGGCTCGAAAATCATTTCGGACGGACTCGATGGTACTCCTAGGTGACGAGGCACACGTGGATGCTCGTTTTGGTCTGTTTGGACATAGAGCTAATCATGACAAAAGATGGCTGCAAGGTTTGCACCGAACGTAGCACAGGCTCAGAAATCATTTTGGACGTACCCGATGGATCTCCTCGGTGACATTGGTCGTGTGGAATCTTGTTTCAATCCATTTGGAGACACTATTAGAGTCAGTGCAAGATATGTGCAAGGTTTGCGTCAAACGTAGATCAGAAATCATTTTGGGATGCACCCGATGGTACTTCTAGGTGACGAGGCTCAAGTGGTTACTTGTTTCATTCTATTTGGAGATAGTGCTAATCTTGACGCAAGATAGATGCACGGTTTGCGCCAAACGTAACATAGGGTCAGAAAATCCTTTTGGACGCACCTGATAGATCTCCTATGTTACATTGGTCATGTGGAATCTCATTTCAATCCATTTGGAGACAGTGGTAGTGTTAGTGCAAGATAGGTGCACTGTTTGCGCCAAACGTACCATATGCACATAAATCATTTTGGATGCACTCGATGGTACTCCTAGGTGACGTGGCTCAAGTGCATGCTGATTTTGGTATGTTTGGCGATAGTGCTAATCTTGACGCAAGATAGGTGCACGGTTTGCGTTGAACGTACCATAGGCTCAGAAATCGTTTTGGACGCATCCGATGGTACTCCTAGGTGACAAGGCTCAATTGGATAGTCCTTTTAGTATGTTTGGAGATAGTGCTAATCTTGATAGGTGCATGGTTTGTGCCAAATATACCACAGGGTTAGAAATCATTTTGGACGCACCTGATGGTACTCCTAGGTGACGAGGCACAAGTGAATGCTCGTTTTGGTCTGTTTGGAGATAGTGCTAATCTTGATGCAAGATAGGTGCACGGTTTGCGCCGAACGTTCCATAGGCTCAGAAATTAGTTTGGACGCACCCGATGGATCTTCTCAGCGACATTGGTCATTTGGAATCTCGTTTCAATATATTTGGAGACACTTTAGAGTCAGTGCAAGATAGGTGCATGGTTTGCGCCAAACGTAGATCAGAAATCATTTTGGGATGCACCCGATGGTACTTCTAGGTGACGAGGCTCAAGTGGTTACTTGTTTCAGTCTATTTAGAGATAGTGCTAATCTTGACACAAGATAGGTGCACGGTTTGCATCGAACGTACCATGGGCTCGAAAATCATTTTGGACGCAGCTGATGGTACTCCTAGGTGACGAGGCACAAGTGAATGCTCGTTTTGGTCTGTTTGGAGATAGTGCTAATCTTGATGCAAGATAGGTGCACGGTTTGCGCCGAACGTTCCATAGGCTCAGAAATCAGTTTGGACGCACCCGATGGATCTTCTCAGTGACATTGGTCATTTGGAATCTCGTTTCAATCTATTTGGAGACACTTCAGAGTCAGTGCGAGATAGGTGCATGGTTTGCGCCAAACGTAGATCAGAAATCATTTTGGGATGCACCCGATGGTACTTCTAGGTGACGAGGCTCAAGTGGTTACTTGTTTCAGTCTATTTAGAGATAGTGCTAATCTTGACACAAGATAGGTGCACGGTTTGCATCGAACGTACCATGGGCTCGAAAATCATTTTGGACGCAGCCGATGGTACTCCTAGGTGACGAGGCTCACGTGGATGCTCATTTTGGTCTGTTTGGACATAGAGCTAATCTTGAGACAAGATAGGTGCACGGTTTGCGCCGAACAAAACATAGGCTCAGAAATCATTTTGGACGCACCCGATGGATCTCCTCGGTGACAATGGTCATGTGGAATCTCGTTTCAATCCATTTGGAGACACTGTTACAGTTAGTGCAAGATAGGTGCACGGTTTGCGCCAAACATAGATTAAAAAATCATTTTGGGATGCACCCGATAGTACTTTTTGGTGACGAGGCTCAAGTGGTTACTTGTCTCAGTCTATTTAGAGATAGTGCTAGTCTTGATGCAAGATAGGTGCATGGTTTGCGTCGAACGTACGATAGGCTCGAAAATCATTTCGGACGGACTCGATGGTACTCCTAGGTGACGAGGCACACGTGGATGCTCGTTTTGGTCTGTTTGGACATAGAGCTAATCATGACACAAGATGGCTGCAAGGTTTGCACCGAACATAGCACAGGCTCAGAAATCATTTTGGACGTACCCGATGGATCTCCTCGGTGACATTGGTCGTGTGGAATCTTGTTTCAATCCATTTGGAGACACTATTTGAGTCAGTGCAAGATAGGTGCAAGGTTTGCGTCAAACGTAGATCAGAAATCATTTTGGGATGCACCCGATGGTACTTCTAGGTGACGAGGCTCAAGTGGTTACTTGTTTCATTCTATTTGGAGATAGTGCTAATCTTGATGCAAGATAGATGCACGGTTTGCGCCAAACGTAACATAGGGTCAGAAAATCCTTTTGGACGCACCTGATAGATCTCCTATGTGACATTGGTCATGTGGAATCTCATTTCAATCCATTTGGAGACAGTGGTAGTGTTAGTGCAAGATAGGTGCACTGTTTGCGCCAAACGTACCATATGCACATAAATCGTTTTGGATGCACTCGATGGTACTCCTAGGTGACGTGGCTCAAGTGCATGCTCATTTTGGTATGTTTGGCGATAGTGCTAATCTTGACGCAAGATAGGTGCACGGTTTGCGTTGAACGTACCATAGGCTCAGAAATCGTTTTGGACGCATCCGATGGTACTCCTAGGTGACGAGGCTCAATTGGATAGTCCTTTTAGTATGTTTGGAGATAGTGCTAATCTTGATAAGTGCATGGTTTGTGCCAAATGTACCACAGGGTTAGAAATCGTTTTGGACGCACCTGATGGTACTCCTAGGTGACGAGGCACAAGTGAATGCTCGTTTTGGTCTGTTTGGAGATAGTGCTAATCTTGATGCAAGATAGGTGCACGGTTTGCGCCGAACGTTCCATAGGCTCAGAAATTAGTTTGGACGCACCCGATGGATCTTCTCAGCGACATTGGTCATTTGGAATCTCGTTTCAATATATTTGGAGACACTTTAGAGTCAGTGCAAGATAGGTGCATGGTTTGCGCCAAACGTAGATCAGAAATCATTTTGGGATGCACCCGATGGTACTTCTAGGTGACGAGGCTCAAGTGGTTACTTGTTTCAGTCTATTTAGAGATAGTGCTAATCTTGACACAAGATAGTTGCACGGTTTGCATCGAACGTACCATGGGCTCGAAAATCATTTTGGACGCAGCTGATGGTACTCCTAGGTGACGAGGCACAAGTGAATGCTCGTTTTGGTCTGTTTGGAGATAGTGCTAATCTTGATGCAAGATAGGTGCACGGTTTGCGCCGAACGTACCATAGGCTCAGAAATCAGTTTGGACGCACCCGATGGATTTTCTCAGTGACATTGGTCATTTGGAATCTCGTTTCAATCTATTTGGAGACACTTTAGAGTCAGTGCGAGATAGGTGCATGGTTTACGCCAAACGTAGATCAGAAATCATTTTGGGATGCACCCGATGGTACTTCTAGGTGACGAGGCTCAAGTGGTTACTTGTTTCAGTCTATTTAGAGATAGTGCTAATCTTGACACAAGATAGGTGCACGGTTTGCATCGAACGTACCATGGGCTCGAAAATCATTTTGGACGCAGCCGATGGTACTCCTAGGTGACGAGGCTCACGTGGATGCTCATTTTGGTCTGTTTGGACATAGAGCTAATCTTGAGACAAGATAGGTGCACGGTTTGCGCCGAACAAAACATAGGCTCAGAAATCATTTTGGACGCACCCGATGGATCTCCTCGATGACAATGGTCATGTGGAATCTCGTTTCAATCCATTTGGAGACACTGTTACAGTTAGTGCAAGATAGGTGCACGGTTTGCGCCAAACATAGATTAAAAAATCATTTTGGGATGCACCCGATAGTACTTTTAGGTGACGAGGCTCAAGTGGTTACTTGTTTCAGTCTATTTAGAGATATTGCTAGTCTTGATGCAAGATAGGTGCATGGTTTGCGTCGAACGTACGATAGGCTCGAAAATCATTTCGGACGGACTCGATGGTACTCCTAGGTGATGAGGCACACGTGGATGCTCGTTTTGGTCTGTTTGGACATAGAGCTAATCATGACACAAGATGGCTGCAAGGTTTGCACCGAACGTAGCACAGGCTCAGAAATCATTTTGGACGTACCCGATGGATCTCCTCGGTGACATTGGTCGTGTGGAATCTTGTTTCGATCCATTTGGAGACACTATTAGAGTCAGTGCAAGATAGGTGCAAGGTTTGCGTCAAACGTAGATCAGAAATCATTTTGGGATGCACCCGATGGTACTTCTAGGTGACGAGGCTCAAGTGGTTACTTGTTTCATTCTATTTGGAGATAGTGCTAATCTTGACGCAAGATAGATGCACGGTTTGCGCCAAACGTAACATAGGGTCAGAAAATCCTTTTGGACGCACCTGATAGATCTCCTATGTGACATTGGTCATGTGGAATCTCATTTCAATCCATTTGGAGACAGTGGTGTGTTAGTGCAAGATAGGTGCACTGTTTGCGCCAAACGTACCATATGCACATAAATCGTTTTGGATGCACTCGATGGTACTCCTAGGTGACGTGGCTCAAGTGCATGCTCATTTTGGTATGTTTGGCGATAGTGCTAATCTTGACGCAAGATAGGTGCACGGTTTGCGTTGAACGTACCATAGGCTCAGAAATCGTTTTGGACGCATCCGATGGTACTCCTAGGTGACGAGGCTCAATTGGATAGTCCTTTTAGTATGTTTGGAGATAGTGCTAATCTTGATAAGTGCATGGTTTGTGCCAAATGTACCACAGGGTTAGAAATCGTTTTGGACGCACCTGATGGTACTCCTAGGTGACGAGGCACAAGTGAATGCTCGTTTTGGTCTGTTTGGAGATAGTGCTAATCTTGATGCAAGATAGGTGCACGGTTTGCGCCGAACGTTCCATAGGCTCAGAAATTAGTTTGGACGCACCCGATGGATCTTCTCAGCGACATTGGTCATTTGGAATCTCGTTTCAATATATTTGGAGACACTTTAGAGTCAGTGCAAGATAGGTGCATGGTTTGCGCCAAACGTAGATCAGAAATCATTTTGGGATGCACCCGATGGTACTTCTAGGTGACGAGGCTCAAGTGGTTACTTGTTTCAGTCTATTTAGAGATAGTGCTAATCTTGACACAAGATAGTTGCACGGTTTGCATCGAACGTACCATGGGCTCGAAAATCATTTTGGACGCAGCTGATGGTACTCCTAGGTGACGAGGCACAAGTGAATGCTCGTTTTGGTCTGTTTGGAGATAGTGCTAATCTTGATGCAAGATAGGTGCACGGTTTGCGCCGAACGTTCCATAGGCTCAGAAATCAGTTTGGACGCACCCGATGGATCTTCTCAGTGACATTGGTCATTTGGAATCTTGTTTCAATATATTTGGAGACACTTTAGAGTCAGTGCAAGATAGGTGCATGGTTTGCGCCAAACGTAGATCAGAAATCATTTTGGGATGCACCCGATGGTACTTCTAGGTGACGAGGCTCAAGTGGTTACTTGTTTCAGTCTATTTAGAGATAGTGCTAATTTTGATGCAAGATAGGTGCACGGTTTGCGTCGAACGTACCATAGGCTCGAAAATCGTTTTGGACGCACCCGATGGTACTCTTAGGTGACGAGGCTCACGGGGATGCTCATTTTGGTCTATTTGGACATAGAGTTAATCTTGACACAAGATAGGTGCACGGTTTGCGCCGAACGAAACATAGGCTCAGAAATCATTTTGGACGCACCCGATGGATCTCCTCGGTGACATTGGTCATGTGGAATCTCGTTTTAATCCATTTGGAGACACTGTTAGAGTTAGTGCAAGATAGGTGCACGGTTTGCCCCAAACATAGATTAAAAATCATTTTGGGATGCACCCGATGGTACTTCTAGGTGACGAGGCTCAAGTGGTTACTTGTTTTAGTCTATTTAGAGATAATGCTAATCTTGATGCAATATAGGTGCACGGTTTGCGTCGAACGTACAATAGGCTCGAAAATCATTTTGGATGGACTTGATGGTACTCCTAGGTGACGAGGCACACGTGGATGCTTGTTTTGGTCTGTTTGGACATAGAGCTAATCATGACACAAGATGGCTGCAAGGTTTGCACCGAACGTAGCACAGGCTCAGAAATCATTTTGGACGCACCCGATGGATCTCCTCGGTGACATTGGTCGTGTGGAATCTTGTTTCAATCCATTTGGAGACACTATTAGAGTCAGTGCAAGATAGGTGCAAGGTTTGTGCCAAACGTAGATCAGAAATCATTTTGGGATGCACCCGATGGTAATTCTAGGTGACTAGGCTCAAGTGGTTACTTGTTTCATTCTATTTGGAGATAGTGCTAATCTTGACGCAAGATAGATGCACAGTTTGCGCCAAACGTAACATAGGGTCAGAAATCCTTTTGGACGCACCCGATAGATCTCCTATATGACATTGGTCATGTGGAATCTCATTTCAATCCATTTGGAGACAGTGGTAGTGTCAGTGCAAGATAGGTACACTGTTTGCGCCAAACGTACCATAGGCACAGAAATCGTTTTGGACGCACCCGATGGTACTCCTAGGTGACGTGGCTCAAGAGCATGCTTATTTTGGTATGTTTGGAGATAGTGCTAATCTTGACGCAAGATAGGTGCACGGTTTGCGTTGAACGTACCATAGGCTCAGAAATAATTTTGGACGCATCCGATGGTACTCGTAGGTGACGAGGCTCAATTGGATAGTCCTTTTAGTTTGTTTAGAGATAGTGCTAATATTGATAGGTGCATTGTTTGTGCCAAATGTACCACAGGGCTAGAAATCGTTTTGGACGCACCTGATGGTACTCCTAGGTGACGAGGCACAAGTGAATGCTCGTTTTGGTCTGTTTGGAGATAGTGCTAATCTTGATGCAAGATAGGTGCACGGTTTGCGCCGAACGTTCCATAGGCTCAGAAATCAGTTTGGACGCACCCGATGGATCTTCTCAGTGACATTGGTCATTTGGAATCTCGTTTCAATCTATTTGGAGACACTTTAGAGTCAGTGCAAGATAGGTGCGTGGTTTGCGCCAAACGTAGATCAGAAATCATTTTGGGATGCACCCGATGGTACTTCTAGGTGACGAGGCTGAAGTGGTTACTTGTTTTAGTCTATTTAGAGATAGTGCTAATCTTGATGCAAGATAGGTGCATGGTTTGCGTCGAACGTACCATAGGCTCGAAAGTCATTTTGGACGCACCCGATGGTACTCCTAGGTGACGAGGCTCACGTGCATAGCTCAATCTTGACACAAGATACGTGCACGGTTTGTGTCGAACGAAACATAGGCTTAGAAATCATTTTGGACGCACCCGATGGATCTCCTCGGTGACATTGGTCATGTGGAATCTCGTTTCAATCCATTTGGAGACACTGTTAGAGTTAGTGCAAGATAGGTGCACGGTTTGTGACAAACATAGATTAAAAATCATTTTGGGCTGCACCCGATGGTACTTCTAGGTGATGAGGCTCAAGTGGTTACTTGTTTCAGTCTATTTAGAGATAGTGCTAATCTTGTTGCAAGATAGGTGCACGGTTCGCATCGAACGTACGATAGGCTCGAAAATCATTTCGGACGCACTCGATGGTACTCCTAGGTGACGAGGCACACGTGGATGCTCGTTTTTGTCTGTTTGGACATAGAGCTAATCATGACACAAGATGGCTGCAAGGTTTGCACCGAACGTAGCATAGGCTCTGAAATCATTTTGGACGCACCCGATGGATCTCCTCGGTGACATTGGTCATGTGGAATCTTGTTTCAATCCATTTGGAGACACTATTAGAGTCAGTGCAAGATAGGTGCACGGTTTGCGCCAAACGTAGATCAGAAATCATTTTGGGATGCACCCGATGGTACTTCTAGGTGACGAGGCTCAAGTGGTTACTTGTTTGATTCTATTTGGAGATAGTGCTAATCTTGACGCAAGATAGATGCATGGTTTGCGCCAAACATAACATAGGGTTAGAAATACTTTTGGATGCACCCGATAGATCTCCTATGTGACATTGGTCATGTGGAATCTCATTTCAATCCATTTGGAGACAGCGGTAGTGTCAGTGCAAGATAGGTGCACGGTTTGCGCCAAACGTACCATAGGCACAGAAATCATTTTGGACGCACCCGATGGTACTCCTAGGTGACGTGGCTCAAGTTGATGCTTATTTTGGTATGTTTGGAGATAGTGCTAATCTTGACGCAAGATAGGTGCATGGTTTCCGTTGAACATACCATAGGCTCAGAAATCGTTTTGGACGCATCCGATGGTACTCCTAGGTGACGAGGCTCAATTGGATAGTCCTTTTAGTCTGTTTGGAGATAGTGCTAATCTTGATAGGTGCATGGTTTGTGCCAAATGTACCACAGGGTTAGAAATCGTTTTGGACGCACCTAATGATGCTCCTAGGTGACGAGGCACAAGTGAATGCTCGTTTTGTTCTATTTGGAGATAGTGCTAATCTTGATGCAAGATAGGTGCACAGTTTGCGCCGAACGTACCATGGGCTCAGAAATAAGTTTGGACGCACCCGATGGATCTTCTCAGTGACATTGGTCATTTGGAATATCGTTTCAATATATTTGGAGACACTTTAGAGTCAGTGCAGGATAGGTGCATGGTTTGCGCCAAACGTAGATCAGAAATCATTTTGGGATGCACCCGATGGTACTTCTAGGTGATGAGGCTCAACTGGTTACTTGTTTCAGTCTATTTGGAGATAGTGCTAATCTTGACGCAAGATAGGTGCACGGTTTGTGTCGAACGTACCATAGGCTCGAAAATCATTTTGGACGCACCAGATGGTACTTTTAGGTGACGAGGCTCACGGGGATGCTCATTTTGGTCTCTTTGGACATAGAGCTAATCTTGACACAGGATAGGTGCACGGTTTGCGCCGAACGACACATAGGCTCAGAAATCATTTTGGACGCCCCCGATGGAACTCCTAGGTGACGTGGCTCAAATGGATGCTCGTTTTGGTATGTTTGGAGATAGTGCTAATCATGACACAAGATAGGTGCACGGTTTGCGTTGAATGTACCATTGGCTCAGAAATCATTTTGGACGCATCCGATGGTACTCCTAGGTGACGAGGCTCAATTGGATGCTTGTTTTGGTCTGTTTGGAGATAGTGCTAATCTTGATAGCTGCATGATTTGCGCCAAATGTACCTTAGGCTTAGAAATCATTTTGGACACATCCGATCGCACCCCTAGCTGGCGAGGCTCAAGTGGATGCTCGTTTCGGTCCATTTGAAGATAGTGCTAATCTTTACGTAAGATAGGTGCACGGTTTGCGTCGAACGTACCATAGGCTCGGAAATCATTTTGGACAGACCCAATGTGTCGGTGTTCAGACCCGAGGGGGTCCTAAACCAACGAGTAAATCCTGCGTGTCTCTTTCCTGGATGGTGATGCAAGGAGAACACATGGGGGTTTATCCTGGTTCGGGCAAAAGAAGGCCCTACGTCCAGCGGGGGGGAGAAGTTTGTATTTCCTTGCACCGAAGTGCTCGTGTAGGGGTTACAAGCATGCGAGAGAGGGCGTCGAGCCCAAGTCTCAAAGAGAGGAAAAAGAGGACCAGGGTGATTGCTTGAGGTATCGATCTCTATTTTGCGTCTTACCAGTTGTCTCTTGTTTTTCTTCCTTGTCCCTCCTCGTTGTAGAACCCTGGCCTGCCCTTTTTATAGGGCGAGAGGAGGCCAAGACGACGGGGAGCCTTGAGGTGATATTTTGTCGATTCCTGTTGAGCTGACCGTAGCGACATACTCTGGGAATGGCCGTCCATCTCTGAACACCATGGCGTCGTGGGAGACGAGACGGTGAAATGACCCAAAGCGCCGTGCCACACCGTCCTTCCCTTGCCGTTGAACTGTGCCGAGCGTCGAGGTTGGGTCGAGGCCGGGTCGAGACCGGATGGATAAGGCCGAATCCCTGAGATTGCGGAGAACGGGCCTTGTCTTATCCTCCCTAGAGGGTGATCGATGGTAAACAGTGCGCGGTAAGGTGGGTATAGTGACGGTTTTCACCTCCCATCACAGGATGGGCGGTAAAACAGTGAGATCTGACACGGGCATTGTTCCTACATCGATCATGGTCGTAGCCATGCCGGTAGGTGGTAGTAGGTAACCGCATTAAATGCTATGGCTTTTGTCCTGGGGTAGGTAAAGAGAAGGAGTCGAGGCGCTCGACCCAGGCTCACGCGAGTCAGAGTTTTTCCCAGTGGGCGGACGAGCCTCGCGCGGGTCGGAGTCCCGTCGAGGTACCTTGCTATATGGGATGGGGCGCGGTCGAGGCGCCCCGTCGAGCGGGCCTCGTACGAGTCGGAGCCGGAGCGCGGCTGAGGCGGGCTGCCTTTTATTGTGGTTTCAGTCGTTTTAGTTTTTTACTAGCGATGGATGTGGGTACCCCCGTACTGTTGGTACCGACAGTAGCCCCCGAGCCTTTGGGTGAGAGTGTGATCACTCTCCCAGAGGTTTGTTTGAACTGGAGTCGTAGCGTCGTGATTTTTTCTGGTGGGGGCGCGTGAGCGCACCCACCGGGTGTAGCCCCCGAGGCCTCGGTAGAGTGTTGAGACTCCTCCGAGGTCTTGTATTCGTTTTATTGGGGAATGATTCGTTGCGGTCAAACCCCCGAGCCTCGCGCGTACGAGGTTGATCAGAGTCCCAGTTGTCTTTTACTGTTCGTCACTCACGCTCCTTTTCCGAAAAAAAGGAGGAGGGGTGGAGAACGTCGTACTACCCTCGTTTGGGTGAGTTTCGACGGCCTCCGGTGAGCTGCTAATGGGGGAATTCGAGTGAGAGCCCGTGCCCCAGTCGTTAGGGGTCAGCTAGTGGCCCGGAGGCGCTCTCAAAGATGCCCAGAAGTGGTCATGTGGATCTTGATTCCCTGCGACAGGATTCGAGGGCTCGGTGCCTCCCCTGAGGGGATTCCTACATCGACCTCCTCCTTTGGCCTCGAATACGTCCTAGGGTGCCTCGAGAGCATGGCTCGAGCCCTGGCCATGTACGGGCGCACCCTTGGTCGTCCCTAACTCTGTTACTCAAGGGCAGCTGTCGAACCCTGGTCGAGGGCCAGCTTTCGATCCCTCAAGGTTTAGGTTTCTGCGGTCGAGCCCCCGAGCCTTGCGCGCGCGGGGTCGATCAGAGTCCAGACCGTCTTTTACTGTTCGTCCCTCACGCTCCTTTTCCAAAAAAAGGAGGAGGGGTGGAGAACGTCATACTACCCTCGTTTGGGCGAGTTTCGACGGCCTCCGGTGAGCTGCTAACGGGGGAATTCGAGTGAGAGCCCGTGCCCCATTCGTTAGGGGTCGGCTAGTGGCCCGGAGGTGCTCTCAAAGATGCCAAGAAGTGGTCGTGTGGATCTCGATTCCCTACGACAGGATTCGAGGGCTCGGTGCCTCCCCCGAGGGGATTCTTACGTCGACCTCCTCCTTTGGCCTCGAATACGTCATGGGGTGCCTCGAGAGCGTGGCTCGAGCCCTGGCCATGTACGGGGGCACCCTTGGTTGTCCCTAACTCTGTTACTCGAGGGCAGCTGTCGAACCCTGGTCGAGGGCCAGCTTTTGATCCCTCAAGGTTTAGGTTTCTGTGGTCGAGCCCCCGAGCCTCGCACGTGCGAGGTCGATCAGAGTCTGGACCATATTTTACTGTTCGTCCCTCACGCTCCTTTTCCGAAAAAAAGAGGGGTGGAGAACGTCGTACTACCCTCGTTTGGGCGAGTTCCGACGGCCTCCGGTGAGCTGCTAACGAGGGAATTCGAGTGAGAGCCCGTGCCCCATTCGTTAGGGGTCGGCTAGTAGCCCGGAGGCGCTCTCAAAGATGCCAAGAAGTGGTCGTGTGGATCTCGATTCCCTGCGATAGGATTCGAGGGCTCGGTGCCTCCCCCGAGGGGATTCCTACGTCGACCTCCTCCTTTGGCCTCGAATACGTCCTGGGGTGCCTCGAGAGCGTGGCTCGAGCCCTGGCCATGTACGGGCGCACCCTTGGTCGTCCCTAACTCTGTTGCTCGAGGGCAGCTGTCGAACCCTGGTCGAGGGCCAACTTCCGCTCCCTCGAGGCTCATACCGGGCTCAGGGCCCGTTTCCCAGGTATCTGGGAATATCCGTCCGTGGATCCCTCCCTCGCCCGTTAGCCGGGCGCGTCTTTTTAGGAGGGGAGGCGAGATCGGCGCGGTAGTGGGCGACGTGGCCTACGGTTACGAAGTGGGGGACGGCCACGTGCCCAATTCCTACGAGATGTAAGGAAACGGTTAGGTGGGCGCATTTAATGCGGGAAACTGTTCCTACCTTTTCGCGTGGCCGCTGGGCTTCCGCCTGGGCATATAAAATCAAGGCCTAGGGGTCTGCGTTCCCCACTGGTCCTTTGCGCTCCTGCAATCTTCTGCCTCAGACAACCCTTGCCCTATTGCGCTCTCCGCCCGCATTGCTGCCGCCACCGCATTCTCTCCGTCCACCCCCCTTTCGACAGCACCGATGGCAGGAAAGAGTCAGATCCTCCCCGCCGACGACTGGGCCGCCTCCTCGGTGATGGAGAGGAGGTTGGAAGAGTTGGTCGAGGACGGGCTGCTGTAGCCAAGGATGAGCCGATCGCAGCTGGAGTGGATCGCGCCGCCTCCTGCCCACCGGGAGCTGGCGCCCCCTGAAGGGTACGTGGTGAGCTTCGTCTGGTTCCACGAGCGGGGGTTTGGCGTGCCGGCGTCCATCTTCATGCGCGCACTCCTCCACTACTACCAGGTGGAGCTTCACCACCTTGCCCCCAACGCCATCGCGCAGGCCGCCATCTTCGCGGCGGTCTGCGAGGGCTACCTTGGGGTGGAGCCACAGTGGAACCTATGGCTTCACCTTTTCATGGCCGAGCTCTTCGCCAAGAAGGCGGGGGAGAAGGGCGTCCTGTGCGCGGCTCGAGTAGGGAGCTGCGTCCTGCAGGTGATGTCGAGCCGGGAGGATCTGTACATCTCGGCTCGCCTCATCTCTTTAAACAGTGGGTGGCACGAGGGTTGGTTCTACCTCCGCAACGATGAAAATCAGTTGCCGAGGTACACCGGCCGTGTGCTGACGGCTCGAGAGGATTGCTAGACGTACGGAGTGCCAGAAGCCGAGAAGCCGCGCCTGGACGCACTGCTGGTGGTGCTGCAGCAGCTTCGCCTTCAGGGCTGACGGCTGCGGTGGTGGCCGCGACCTTCCATCGCCGTAGAGTGATGCCGCTGTGCCGGCGTCGTCTCCGCCTCGACCAGATGACTTTGGAGGCATCTCTGGAGGGGACCCGGATGTCCCACGAATCCCTTGCCTCGAGGAGGTCCTCTGGCGAGCGCGCCAGATGGTTGGGAACTTCAAGGTGGAGGAGGCCAACCGGGTCCCCATGAGACCTACCGAAGGGTTCGAGCCCGTGGTTCGTATCTTAGGGCTAGTATGTTTGCTAATTTCGTTTATTTTTGGATTTCGCTGATTTGGTCGAGGCCGGCGCGTAGGATTTGTCGGTGCTGCGGGAAACGCGTCCGCTAGTCCCAGAGGACCGGCCCGCCCGGGAGGCTCGACGCCAGCATGGCTCTAAGAAGAAGCAAACCAAGGAGATGGCCAAGAAGCGGGCAATCCGCAAGGCCAAAGAGGCGGAGGCGTTGAAGAAGCTCCGGCGCCAAGAAGCTCCGGGCAATCCGCAAGGTCTAAGAAGAAGCAAACCATCGACGGGGTCCCCCTGGCGCCGTTGCCTTCCGAGACGATCTCGGGGGAGGACGACGACAGCAGCGGCGAAGACGACGACGCCCTGTCGTGGTATGAGACCGCGACCGGACTGGGGGACCTTCCCGACATTCGCCCCTGCTAGAGCCCATCAGGGGGGTCCTCCTCAGTCGTCGCGGTCGAGGAGTCCGAGGAGGAGGAGAAGACGGAGAAGGAGACGGGCCCCTCGACGGGAGGGGCCGCTTTACCCTGGACCCAGCAAGAGGGGTCAACGGGGGCACCCGCACCAGCCCAGCCCCGCAAGCTCGGGCAGGGGCTAGGACGGCGGTACCGGCGTCGTCATCGGCGGCGGCGTCGGCAGGCGTGAGAACCCGAGGCCAGCTGGCCTCGGAGGCACAGAAGGCGCAGGGTGGTGCGTTGGTCAGGGCCCCAAGGAGTGCCTGCCCTGCTGGTGGGGCCGCTGCGAGGCCACAATCGATCGCCCCAGGAGGCTCGGATCGCACGGGGTTGAGGCCCTTGGTGCCGATTTCTGGGTAAGCGTTTCTGCTTGGTTGTTCTGCCTTTCTCTGGATCCGTTGGCTGACATTTCTTCTCGCTTTGCAGGTTAAAGCGGAAGGCGGAGCCGGTGGGGCCTACCCTCATGAAGTCACTGCGGGCCAGCGCCGTTGTCCTTAACCGGTCGACGGAGCAGGATGCGGCCTGGGTCTGGCAGGTCGAGGCCGCGAAGGGGCGCCTACGACGATGGCAGGGGGCAGCGGATGCCACGGTGGTTGCTGGCCCTGATCCTGCCGTGGAGGGGTCCGAACCGATGGAGATGGTGGCACCCGGTGCGGTCGAGGCGGGGCCCAGGTCATCGGCGACGACCGAGGCTACCGTCGAGGTCGTGACGGGCGACGCACCCGTCCGCGACGTGGAGCGGGCGGGTGCTGACGTGACCATGGAGGAGGTCGCGTCGGCGTCGGGGCAGGAGGCGGCCCTGGCAAGGGGGCCGCGGCCGCAGCAAGACCCGTCGGCGGAGCCAGCGGGTTCGTTGGAGGGCGGGGCGGTCGAGCCCCTGACCGGATTACCAGAAGAAGAAGCGTTGGCTCCGGGGGCGCCAACGGTCGAGGCGCCGGTACCGGAGCCGTCGTTGGTCGAGGCGCCGGCGGTTGAGGGGCCAGTTCCCTTAGGATGGCGGGCACCCATGACCGTGGACCTTACCCTCGATGACACCCCCTTGGACAAAGGGAAACAAGTGATGGGGGTCGAGGGGGGCGAGGCCATGGATTAGGCCGGTGCCTCGATGGCCGTTGGAGAGGCGGGAACTGCGGGCGAGGCCGGTCCTTCCGTGGGACCGGGAGACGCCCCGGCCGGGTCGTCGTCGTCATGACCCGACATCGCCGCGCTGGCGATAGCGCGGGCAGAGACGGAGATACCGAGGTGGGGAGGTCATCCCTCCAGTTTAGGGACGCCACGAACCCCGACGCCGAGCCCATCTTCGTCCTGAACGACAAAGATGAAGTACACCGATGGGAGTACCTCGAGGGCGTCCGCCAGCACCTTGATCGGTTGCTCCGAGTGGCGTCCGAGGCCGTGTCGCGGAGTGTGCGGGATGCCACCGAGGTATGATCGACCCATCGTCTTTCTCCGTGGTTTTCTTGGTGTCTTTTTCCCTCGGCTTTTTAACCTCTTTGGTTTTTTCGGATTGCGTTCAGGAGCTAAAGGAGTACTCCCGCCGCAAGTCACTCTTCATCCGGGATGAGAGTGGCTTGTGGGCCGTGCTGTCTCAGCAACGGGTCCTAGTCGAGGAGGACCAGAAACGACTTTCCGATCAGAACGCCGAAATGGCTGAGCTGCGCGTTGCGTACGCGGTGGTGAAGGAGGAGGCGATGCAGGCTTGGGCGGCCGAAGCCGTGATGCACACTGCCATGGACAAGGCTCAGGAGGAGGCTGCCCAGGCCCGCAGGGATCTCGAGCCCCTGTCAGGACGGGTGAAGGAGCTCGAGGAGGATGTCTCCCAGGTTAGCCGTCAAAGCGACGCCCTCAACGTCGAGGTCGAGCAGGCCACCGCTCGTTCTGATGCTCTGAAGGACAAGGTCACGACGCTGAAGGGAGCCGTCCAAGAGAAGGTCGCAGCTCTCGAGTCTGCTCGGCAAGAGATCGAGGCGCTAAAGGCGACCATCAGTGACAAGGACAGCGCCCTCCTAGGGCTCGAGCAGACGTGCAGGGGGCTTCACAACGAGGTCGTGGGCCTACAGACCCATATCGAGGGTAAGTGTGATCGTTATGGCCATGACGTTGAGGGCCTCATGTTGGGTGTTAATTTGTTTATCGTGTTTCTGAGCTAGAGAGGGAGAATCGAGAGGCCCAATCTTCTGCCAACTCCTTCCAGAGCCTCCTCGAAGCCGAGATCCTGAGGACCCAGCTGCTCCAGGGCGTGATCACCACCGTGTGTGACGGCCTGGGGGTCGAGCCCGATGCCGACACCAGGGAAGATGTTCCGGGGAACTCCTTCGTCCGTCGGATGGTGTCGCTGGGGCGCCTTGCCTGGGAGAAGATACGGGATGGCCTCCATCATGGCGTAAAGAGGGTGCTGGTCGTTGTCCATTTAGGGTTTGTGTTCGACATGAAGCTCATCGCTGAGGGCTTCATCACAGACCCAGATCGGACGGACGAGGAGAACGAGGATGCCTGCCTAGAGCTGATTGAAGCCGCGGAAGAGCCTGGAAGCCGTCTGGCCTTGCTTTTTGAAGCCGAGGTGGTTCCGCCTGCTGACGATGAGGGCCTGTGAGCCAAATCTGGGCATGAAGGCCCATGTAATAAGTTAGTATTTTGAATTTTGGTCGTGGTGGCCTCGAAGGCCCTAAGAACTCGAAATATAAACCAGTTCATGGTTAATTTAGTTTTATTCGAGCTTTTCTTCCCTTTATCGCTTGGATCGTGTTCTCGCGTGATTTACTTAGCACCCAGTTGCATCCTTTGGCGTAAGGGAGCGAGTGGAGGTATCGTAGCCTCGGGGGCGTAAGTGATCTCACGGCTCAACTGCCCTCGAGCTTCAGGGTGATGTTGCGGCCTTGTAAATCGTGTGAGAGCCTAATCTAAGCGACAGGGGGTATGTTCTTTTTCAAAGTTAGGAACCGTTATTTAGATCTCCCTAGCGTGAAGTCGCACCTCTAAAAGGTGTGAGGGGTGAGTGGAGGTACCGTAGCCTCAGAGGCGTAGGTGATACTCCTGACTTGAGAGCCCTTTCGAACCTTAGGGTGCTCTTGCAGCGAAGTCGGTCTAAGAAGCGGTTCTTAAATTCTAAAAAAGAGCATAAGTTTTTTTGGGGACTGGGGGGTTCCCCCCTTGTAGCCCCCGAGGGAGGGTCGATTCTGGGAGTGCAGAGTCGATCCTTCCTCATTGTGAAATGAAAGTTTGAACATCGCTGTATTCTTTATTGATGAAAAAGAAACTACAGAGCCTCGAGGTTTTTTAAGGAAAGAAGCGACGTAGTTGTTCAATGTTCCATGCGTTGGTGAGGATTTCGCCCTTCTTGTTGGATAGCTTGTAGGTGCCCGGCTTTAGTACTTCTGTGATGATGTACGGCCCTTCCCATGGTGGCGTGAGCTTGTGCCATCCCTTGGTGTTCTGGTTCCGTCGTAGCACCAAGTCGCCGACGTTGAGGTCACGCTTGCGGACGTGTCTGTCGTGGTAGCGTCGGAGACCCTGCTAGTACCTGGCAGAATGCAACAGAGCCACATCTCGGGCTTCCTCGAGCTGGTCGAGGGCGTCCTGTCTTGTGGCGTCGTTATTTCTTTCGTTGTAGGCCTTTAACCTTGGGGATCCATATTCTATATCAGTTGGGAGCATAACCTCAAACCCGTAGACTAAGAAGAACGGAGTGAACCCCATGGCTCGACTTGGCGTTGTTCTTAGGCTCCACAGGACCGAGGGTAGCTCAGCAGCCATCTTTTGCCATGTTTATTTAGTTTGTCAAAGATTCTAGGTTTCAGGCCTTGTAGGACCATGCCATTGGCACGTTCCACCTGACTGTTTGTTTTTGGATGGGCCACGGCTGACCAGAGCACTCGGATGTGGTGGCTGTCGCAGAAATCCAAAAACTTTTTACCAGTGAACTGGGTGCCATTGTCTGTGATGATATAGTTGGGGACCCCAAAACGATGGATAATGTTGGTGAAGAAGAGCATAGCTTGCTCGGACCTGATGCTAGTGACAGGGCGGGCCTCGATCCACTTGGAGAATTTGTCGATTGCGATGAGCAAGTGGGTAAAGCCACTAGTTGTCCTTTTTAATGGTCCGACAAGGTCGAGCCCCCAAACGGCAAACGACCATGTGATGGGGATAGTTTGCAGGGCATGTGCTGGAAGATGGGTTCGTCTCGCATAGTACTGACAACCCTTGCAGGAGCGTACTAGCTTGACAGCATCGGAGACCACGGTCGGCCAATAGAATCCTTGTCGAAAGGCGTTTCCGACGAGGGTTCGAGGTGTTGCGTGGTGACCGCAAGCCCCCGAGTGGAGATCGCTGAGCAGGTTCCTGCTTTGCTCATTTGTGATGCATCGTTGGAGGATACCAGTAGGGCTACGGTGGTAGAGCTCTCTGCTATCGCCCATTATTACAAAGGTTTTGGCCCGACGTGCGATCCGTCGAGCCTCAGTCTTATTCGAGGGGAGGTCCCCTCGGCTGAGGTAGTCGAGGTACGGGACGTGCCAGTCAGGCTCGAGGTCAGACGGTGGGGTCAAGTCTTCCACCTGCATGGCTTCAGCCCCGGTCGAGGGGGTTTCTGCCTTAGGTGGAGGGTCGAGTGACGTCCCGTCAACCTCTCCGTCTGGCCCGAGGTCGACGGATGGCTGCTGAAGGTCTTTTGCGAAAACGTCCAGTGGAACCGTAGCTCGACTGGACGTGATTTTTGCCAGTTCATCGGTGGCCTCATTATACCTGCGTGCGATGTGGTTGAGCTCGAGGCCGTGAAACTTGTCGTCGAGGCGCCGTACTTCTTGGCAGTAGGCTTCCATCTTGGGGTCACGGTAGCTCGAGTTCTTCATGACCTGATCGATCATGAGTTGGGAGTCGCCTCGAACATCAAGGTGTCAGACCCCGAGCTCGACGGCGATTCTTAATCCCGTGACGAGCGCCTCGTATTCGGCGACGTTGTTAGACGCAGGAAAATAAAGCCGGATGATGTAGCGCATGTGAACCCCGAGGGGTGAGACGAAGAGCAAGCCCGCGCCTGCTCCCGTTTTCATCAATGACCCATCGAAGTACATGGTCCACAGCTCTGCCTGAAGCTGTGCAGGTGGAGTTGGGTGTCGGTCCACTCAGCCAGGAAATCTGCTAACACCTGTGACTTGATAGCTTTTCGCGGCGCATAGGACAAGGTCTCGGCCATGAGTTCGACTGCCCATTTGGCAACCCTACCCGAGGCTTCCCGGTTCTGGGCTATCTCTCCCATGGGGAAAGAAGAAACCACAGTAATCGGGTGACCCTCGAAGTAGTGTCGGAGCTTGCGCCGTGTCAGGATGACGGCATATAGCAGTTTCTGGATCTGTGGGTATCGAATCTTGGTTTCTGAGAGCACCTCGCTAATGAAATAGACCGGCCTCTAGACGAGCAAGGTATGTGCCTCCTCGGCCCGTTCGACAACCAGGGCAGCACTGACTACTTGTGATGTAACGGCGACATAGAGTAGAAGTGGTTCCCCTGGGGTTGGAGGGACGAGGATTGGTGAGTTAGAGAGTGTGGCCTTGAGTTCCTTAAGAGCCTCCTCAGCCTCAAGGGTCTAGGAAAAATGCTCTGATTTCTTCAAGAGACGGTACAGAGGGAGTGCTTTTTCGCCGAGGCGCGAAATGAAATGGCTGAGTGCCACCAAGCAACCTGTGACCCTCTGTACGCCCTTCAGATCTCGGATGGGGCCCATCTTGGTTATTGCAGAGATTTTTCAGGGTTGGCCTCGATGCCGCGTTTAGACACGATGAACCCTAAAAGCATACCTCGTGGGATGCCAAAGACGCATTTCTCTGGATTGAGTCTGATGTTTTTTGCCCCGAGGCATTTGAACGCAACGTCGAGGTCGTTGACCAGATCGTCGGCTTGTTTGGTTTTGACAACGATGTCGTCGACATAAGCCTCGACGGTCGACCCGATGTGCTTTTCCGAAAACGTGCTGCATGCATCGCTGGTACGTAGCCCCCGTGTTCCGGAGACCGAAGGGCATCGTAACATAGCAATACATGCCGAATGGGGTGATGAATGAAGTCGCAAGCTAGTCAGACTCCTTCATTTTGATTTGGTGGTAGCCGGAGTATGCATCTAAGAATGAGAGAGTTTCACATCCTGCGGTGGAATCAACGATTTGGTCAATGCGTGGTAAAGAAAAGGGAACCTTTGGACATGCTTTATTTAAACTAGTATAGTCTACACACATCCTCCATTTCCCACTCTTTTTCCTAACTAATACAGGATTAACTAGCCACTCGGGATGATGAACCTCCTTGATGAATCTGGCCTCCAACAGCTTGTGTATCTCCTCGCCGATGACACTGCGCTTCTCCTCATCGAAGCGACGCAGGCGTTGCTTCACCGGTTTGGATCCAGCCCGGATCTCCAAGGTGTGCTCGGCGACTTCCCTGGGTATGCCCGGCATATCCGAGGGACTCCACACAAAGATGTCGATGTTTGCGCGGAGAAAGTCGATGAGCACTGCTTCCTATTTAGGATCAAGGGTGGCGCTGACGTTCAGTGCCTTTCCCTTGGGATCAGTGGGGTCGAGGGCTACGAGTTTGACATCTTCCGCGGGCTCGAAGCTGCCGGCATGGCGTTTTGGGTTGGGAATCGTATTGGCAAGGCCATCGAGGTCTGCAGCCAAGACCGCCGACTCCAAAATAGCCTCGCCGTGCTCGACGCACTCAACGTCGCACTCGTAGGCATGTTCATATGAGGGCCCTACAGTGATGACACCGTTCGGCCCTGGCATCTTGAGCTTGAGGTAGGTGTAGTTCGGGATTGCCATGAACCTGGCGTAGCATGGGCGCCCTAGGATAGCATGGTACGTTCCACGGAATCTGACCACTTCGAAAGTGAGAGTCTCCTTTCTGAAGTTGGCCGGTGTGCCAAAACAAACAAGCAGATCGACCCGTCCGAGGGGTTCCGCCCGTTTCCCTAGCACGACTCCGTGGAAGCCCCCAACGCTAGGTTGGAGGCGCGCTCTCTCGACCCCCAGAAGGTCGAGGGTCTGGGAGTAGATGATGTTGAGGCTGCTTCCGCCGTCCATGAGCACCTTGGTGAGGCGTGTGTTGGCGATGACGGGGTCAACAACGAGCGGATAGACTCCCGGGTTGGGGACGTAGTCTGGGTGGTCATCACGGTCGAAAGTGATGGCCACCGCAGACCAATTAAGGAAGCGGGGGACTGCCGTTTGTACGGAGAAAACCTCACGCCGTTCTCGCTTGCGCTGGCGCACAGAGAGGCGGGTCGAGGGCCCTCCGTAGATCATAAAGCAGTCGTGGATCTCGGGGAATCCCCCGTCCTTGTCGTCACTCTTAGGGTCCTCCTTCTTGTCGTCCTTCTTGACGCTGGCACCCCCAAAGTACCTGCGAAGCATATGACAGTCTTCGAGGTTATGGTTAGTGGGTCCCTTGTGGTAGGGACACGGCTCTTTGAGCATTTTGTCGAGGATGCCCCCGCCAGGGGGGCCTCGAGGCTTCTTGTGCTCGGTAGCAGCGACGAGCTCGTCGGCCGGGGCCTCGAGCTTGCCCTGCTGGCCTTTCTTCTTCTTGCGGTTGTTTCTCTTGGAGCCCCGGGTGGAGCTCGCGGGATCGTCGACCTTCTGCTTCCCCCTTTCTAGGTCACCACCAAAGATTGCACCAACCGCCTCCTCGCCGGCGGCGAAGTTGGTGACAATGTCCATCAACCCGTTGGCAGTGAGTGGAGTGTTACAGCCCAATTCTCGGACCAACTCCTTACAGGTGATGCCAGAGAGGAAGGCCATAATTACGTCGGAGTCGGTGACATTGGGGAGCTCGGTACGCTGCCGGGAGAAGCGCCGAATGTAATCCCGGAGGGATTCACCTGGTTTCTACCTGCAGCTCTGGAGGTCCAACGAGTTGTCGGGGCGCATGTAGGTCCCCTTGAAATTTCCCTCAAACACCCTTACGAGATCGTCCCAGTCGTGGATCTGTCGAGGTGGGAGATCCTCGAGCCAGGCTCGGGCGGTGTCGGAGAGGAACAGGGGGAGTTGTCGAATGATGACCTGGTCGTCGGTGGCCCCGCCCAGCTGACACGCCAAGCGGAAATCGGCGAGCCAAAGTTCAGGTTTGGTTTCACCGTTGTACTTGGTGAGAGTCGTGGGGGGGCAAAACCGAGCCGGGAGCACCATCTCACGGATAGCCTTACTGAAGACCCGAGGACCTAGGGGCTCGGGTGAAGGGCTACGATCTTCCGAACTGTCATAGCGTCCGCCCCTATGGACGTGGTAGCCTCGAGGCACGCCGTCACCGTGCTTGCGCGTGCAGCGCTCGACGACGTTGCCACGGGTGTCTCGAGGCTCGTGGTCATTGGTGGTAGGCTCAGGGGCCGGAGCTACCTGGTTTCGCCGGGCAGGCTCGGGGTGAACCGAGGCTTCTCTCTCCTATCGGGAGGGCTCGATGATCCGCTCCGAGGCTGCCTCGCATCGCCTCGAGGCAGAGCTCTTGGCCTGCTGCATGGCGGCGGTCTCGAGGAGTTCTTGGATTTCATCTCGAGCCCGACGGGCGTCGGGGTTTGACGGCTCGGGCATGTTGCGGAGGAGCATGGCGGCGGCGACGACGTTTTGGCTGGCTCAAGCAAAAACCGGGGGGTCGACCACCCAGTCCTCGTTGATGCGACGGTTGACGTCGTGAGCTCTCTCGCGAGCTCTCCCGCCAAGTGCGTGTTCCGCACGCTCACGCTCGAGGGTTCGTTGGAGTAGATCCAGGTTTTCCCGTTCCTCGTCAAGCCTATCCTGCAACTCACGAATCTGCTCGAGCTGCGTCCCTTGATCCGCAAGGAACTGAGGGTCGTCTCGCTCAGCAGGAAGCTCGACATGAGGTGGCGTGTGCCTTCCTTCGACTGGCTCCTCGTCCTCCGATTCCAAAGTGCTTTCAACATCGATGTTGAAGCATTCGCGGGTCGGATCATAGGTGTCGTCAGCCGAGTCGGAGTCAGGAGCGCCGAAGTAGTAGTATGACAGGGGAATGTGTGGCCGTTGCAAATCGTCACTGGGGTTGCGATGTTGAGAAGCAGTCACATGGGCTCTGTTACCGGTGTCTCCGTAGAGTACCGATAATCAGAAGCCGGTGTGGATGTAACGGGGTCCAGAGTGGAGCGTAGATGGTGCCCAGGGAGTTCCTCATAAGCACTCATGCGAGTGCTCACGGAGGATGCGTATACCCGGGCAGCCGAGTCTAGCCCAAACGGGAATGGCGATGGAGATGTTGCTGCCCGTGCCGGAATGGATGCTCCGGACAATGGTGTCTCACCGGACGGGGGAGCGGCGGGATTCTCCGTCAGCATGTTACCCTCAGTCAAGCTCGTCCTACCCAAACTTTCCACAAGGAGATCTAGGCCGGCGCCTGGCTGGGGGGTGCCGGACCGGGGGATCCTATCACCCTCCGCGAGGTGAAGACGGTGGTTGTACCGGGCTCGTCGTCGTCGGGCGGCCCGCGCCCGCCTAGAGCGACGGTACCGGCGGATTGCTCCCCCGGGCTGGGAGAGCTCATAGTCCTCGTCGGTTGGGTGCCTGGGTGGAAGTAGGACCATATCGTAGCCATAGCCAAGCGACATGAACTCCAAACTCCCGAACCAGATCACCATGGCCAACAGAATAGGGCGTTCGGGGTCAGCCATCCAGGAAAAAAAGGCGAGAAAGCGACGTTGGCACGCAGCGATCCCCTACCTGGCGCGCCAACTGTCGGTGTTTGGACCCGAGGGGGTCCTAAACCAATGAGTAAATGCTACTTGTCTCTTTCCTGGATGGTGATGCAAGGAGAACACACGGGGGTTTATCCTGGTTCAGGCAAAAGAAGGCCCTACGTCCAGCGGGGGGGGAGAAGTTTGTATTTCCTTGCACCGAAGTGCTCATGTAGGGGTTACAAGCATGCGAGAGAGGGCGTCGAGCCCAAGTCTCAAAGAGAGGAAAAAGAGGACCAGGGTGATTGCTTGAGGTATCGATCTCTATTTTACATCTTGTCTGTTGTCTCTTGTTTTTCTTCCTTTGTCCCTCCTCGTTGTAGAACCCTGGCCTGCCCTTTTTATAGGGCGAGAGGAGGCCAAGACGACAGGGAGCCTTGAGGTGATGTTTTGTCGATTCCTATTGAGCTGACCGTAGCGACGTGCTCTGGGAATGGCCCGACCATCCTTGGACACCATGGCATCGTGGGAGACGAGACGACAAAATGACCCGGAGCGCCGTGCCACACCGTCCTTCCCTTACCATTGAACTGTGCCGAGCGTCGAGGTTGGGTCGAGGCCGGGTCGAGACCGGATGGATAAGGCCGAATCCCCGAGATTGCGAAGAATGGGCCTTGTCTTATCCTCCCTCGAGGGTGATCGATGGTAAACAGTGCGCGGTAAGGTGGGTACAGTGACGGTTTTCACCTCCCATCACGGGATGGGCGGTAAAATAGTGAGATCTGACACGAGCATTATTCCTACGTCGATCCTGGTCGCAGCCATGCCGGTAGGTGGTAGTAGGTAACCGCATTAAATGCTATGGCTTTTGTCCTGGGGTAGGTAAAGAGAAGGAGTCGAGGCGCTCGACCCGGGCTCACGCGAGTCGGAGTTTTTCCCAGTGGGCGGACGAGCCTTGATGAGGACATCATTGGCTCAAAGATGACCATGCCAACCACTTCTATACCAAAGGTGCAACCATTCTATAAGAGGCATATCATTGATGCATTTGATGAACTGATGCTGCACCATGATGTGTGTTCATTCTCATTTTCAGAATTACTTACATGGATCAAGGGAAGGTTTGATTGCATATGGAAAGCATGGAAGGTTAATGAAGTTGATTGGGGACCAAATCCAAGTATTCCTAACATCCTCTGCTAGGCCACCACGTCACTTTGGTTCCAAGGACAGAAAGAGTCCAAGTCCAACACTTTTTGGAAGTTGAATTCGGATTGCAAAATAGTCCCAAATTGCGACGGTCACCACGACTTCATACGGACTCCGATTGGGACGTTATAGCACTTTTTAGAAAGCTTATCAAGTCTATTTTCCAACAGATCTGGACTCATGGCTATATCTTATCCGATACTTCTGCAATCGTCATTTCAACGCTGAGACCTTTTTTTGCCTTTGGTGCTGTGTCACCCTATTTTGGGCCGATGGTCCATGTATCAATTTGGGTCCATTAAGGACGTGTCCTAGGGTTGGAGAACGACCCCAACACCCCCCTGGTCATTCCCCTAGGTATTAATAAGGATTAGAGCCACCACAAACAGATTGGGTTTTGTTTTGTTGAAAGTTTAGCCATTGCTACTTCCTTGTAGACGCGTGTGTTGACTAGACCATCCGTTCTACTTGATTCAGAACCCCAACTTTGTGAGTTCAGATTGGTTTTTCACCTCCATATTTGCAATTGAGTTGCTTGTTCTACTTGTTCTTGCTTGTTCCTCGATTGCTTGCAGGAATTACCCTAGTGGTTTGGTTGATCGTGCTCCACAAGATCACGACGGCTATTGGAGATGGTGTATCGGTTGCTAAGGCGCAACTTAGAAGGCTGTAGTCGGGCCGTGAACGTCATCTCCATCCCCAAATCGAGTTTCTCATGCTTCTCATCGAAAGATCGACCACAAACCCTTGCGGGTTCATATCAGTTGGTAATCAGAGCAAGGTTGATCGGTGAGAGACTTCTAGTTCTTTGCTGTTTTTTTAATCTCCTATAGTCTAGAAAAAGCCAAAACAAAATTAGTAGATTAGTTCTCCATAATCCCAAAAACCCTTTGAGCTTAATACTATTACTGCTTAGTTAGGGCTTATTGAATTAACGGTTGCATCGTCGTGTCAAGTTGCTGGTCTTAGCGTCTAGTCATTTAGAGTTTCGAGTTCTAGTCACGTTTCTGTCACCATCGCAGATTTGAGTTTATTTGTTTCTCTCAACGAATCCGAGTGAATTTCCAAATTCCTTTGTTTTGTTTACCACCATTATCCTAGCCACGCCCTTGGAGGTTTCATCCACGTCCATATTTCCTTCTACAAAAAAGAAATCCAACAAGATCAAGATAGAATTCGATTCGGAGTCCTGTTTTATCCTGAAAAGAAAAGCACCATATTTCCTTTGTCAGGAGTCTGAATAGGGAGTTTAAATACAATCTGGAAACCTTAACTTGTCCTCTTTCCAACTGATCAGAGCTTGGTCCCAAATTCAATCTGAGCGCTTCGCAATTGCCCTGGAGATTTGTGCGTCTGCTGGTTTTGCAAAACAGCCACTTGTTTGACTTTGCTACTGAATCACCCTTCCCAAGGAAACATTTAATTGTTGTAAGTAGCTTGTTAATTCTTGTTGCAAAATTTCAGTTTTGTGCTAGTTGAAAAAAAATAGAAAAAAAGACAGAAGAAAGAAAGAAAAGAAAGATAGAAAGAAAGAAAGAAAAGAAAGAGAAAGAAGAAGAGAAGGGTTTTTCTTTTGTTGTTATTCCTATCCTTGTGATCCTTCTTTGCTGCAGCTCAGTGACTTCGTTTGTGTCCAGGCTCGCGTCTCTAGCACGTACTAGCCTAGGACCAGCACAATAACGTCGTTGAGCGTTTGTTCAATTTGCTTGCAACTAATGTGGTTCTAGTACTTCCTTGCTTTAGCCCACCTACAGCTCCACATATTCGACTACAGCTTGACAATTTGTTTTGTTGCTACGGCACCGATACACTTCACTCCACGGTTGTAGACTTGTTGGTTGCCATCACCTCCTGTTTGGCTTGGTAAGAACTTGTAAGGGCTTGTTTTAACAAGTTGAGTTTGAGAGAGTTACAACCGACACATCCTAGTAGTTGGTAGGAGGATACATATTATTTTTGTGTTTCTTGTTTTCTACTAATCATGGCAGGTGATATGGAGATTTTTGAGTTGTTGAAACTAGACCCTCATATTCAGGATGTCATTCAACACTTGCCGTTATATGATGGTAAGTTTGATCCTCAAGCTTACATTGATTGGGAGTTAAAAGTAGACAATGAATTTGATGAGCATGACCTGTTTGAGAAACAAAAGATTTGTATTGCCTCTAATATTTTGATTGAAAATGCTTTGCTAGAATGGAAACACATTTGTAGGCACAACAAAGTTCCAGAATCTTGGAAAGACTTCAAATTTCTTTTTAGAGATGCATTCGTTCCTGCATATTATGTTGATTATTTGCTTGCAAAATTAGACAACTTGAACCAGGGTAGTAAGACTGTGAAACAATACTACCATAATTTTAAGATTTGTATCATGTTTGGTGGATTGGATGAATGCATGGAAGATGTTATGAGTAGATTCATGAGAGGGCTCAATTCTGAAATTCGAACCTTGTTAATTAGCAAATCATATTGTCATATTGGTCAATTGTTTTTGTCTGGCTCTCAATGCTGAAAAAGAGATTCTATTATCTGTGAATACTTGCCAGAATGATGTGACCCATAATGTCCAAAATTTGTCCACTCTGCATGCTAATGAAGAACAACAAATAGTGGAACCCACTACTGATTTTCCTTTGTCACAAAATGAATTACTCGCTGTTCCTTGTGATAAAGAGGAGTTGTGTGCTGATGATTCTTTTACTCCTATGCCACAAGTAGCGAATAAGTGTGATACTTTTGGTTTGGAACCATACAAATGTGCTGAAGATAAGCTTTTTCATCCTATTACATGTGCACAAGATGAACTAAATTTACTGTCCTCTTTAAATACTTTGGGTTATATTGAATTTGATATTCTGTGTAATCTAAATTGTCTAAAAGAGAAACTTAAATTTGATTCTGGTTTGCCGAGTTTTAATCATTGTTCGCTTCATGCAATTGGTAAATATGACAGCAAAGGAGAATATTTGGTGCATAAAGTTTATATTTGTTCTAATCTGAAATATCCTTTTGGGCCACAATACCATGATCAAATTGAGGGCTGCACTAACACTAATGATGTCTTGCAAAGTTTTTCTAGTATTCCTCATATGCAACAGGATAAATATCAAGAAGGGGAGCACGATTCACTTTTACCTACAACACATACTTCAACAAAGATCAAACCGAGGACATCATTGGCTCAAAGATGACCATGCCAACCACTTCTATACCAAAGGTGCAACCATTCTATATGAGGCATATCATTGATGCATTTGATGAACTGATGCTGCACCATGATGTGTGTTCATTCTTATTTTCAGAATTACTTACATGGATCAAGGGAAGGTTTGATTGCATATGGAAAGCATGGAAGGTTAATGAAGTTGATTGGGGACCAAATCCAAGTATTCCTAACATCCTCTGCTAGGCCACCACGTCACTTTGGTTCCAAGGACAGAAAGAGTCCAAGTCCAACACTTTTTGGAAGTTGAATTCGGATTGCAAAATAGTCTCAAATTGCGACGGTCACCACGACTTCATACGGACTCCGACTGGGACGTTATAGCACTTTTTAGAAAGCTTATCAAGTCTATTTTCCAACGGATCTGGACTCATGGCTATATCTTATCCGATGCTTCTGCAATCATCATTTCAACGCTGAGACCTTTTTTTGCCTTTGGTGCTGTGTCACCCTATTTTGGGCAGATGGTCCATGTATCAATTTGGGTCCGTTAAGGACGTGTCCTAGGGTTGGAGAACGACCCCAACACCACCCTAGTCATTCCCCTAGGTATTAATAAGGATTAGAGCCGCCACAAACAGATTGGGTTTTGTTTTGTTGAAAGTTTAGCCATTGCTACTTCCTTGTAGACGCGTGTGTTGACTAGACCATCCGTTCTACTTGATTGAGAACCCCAACTTTGTGAGTTCAGATTGGTTTTTCACCTCCATATTTGCAATTGAGTTGCTTGTTCTACTTGTTCTTGCTTGTTCCTCGATTGCTTGCAGGAATTACCCTAGTGGTTTGGTTGATCGTGCTCCACAAGATCACGACACCTGTTGGAGGTGGTGTATCGGTTGCTAAGGCGCAACTTAGAAGGCTGTAGTCGGGCCGTGAACGTCATCTCCATCCCCAAATCGAGTTTCTCATGCTTCTCATCGAAAGATCGACCACAAACCCTTGCGGGTTCATATCAAGCCTCACGCGGGTCGGAGTCCCGTCGAGGTACCTTGCTGTACGGGATGGGGCGCGGTCAAGGCGCCCCGTCGAGCGGGCCGCGTACGAGTCGGAGCCGGAGCGCGGCCAAGGCGGGCTGCCTTTTATTGCGGTTTTAGTCGTTTTAGTTTTTTACTAGCGATGGATGTGGGTACCCCCGTACTGTTGATACCGACACAATGGTACTCCTAGGTGACGAGGCTCAAGTGGATGCTTGTTTTGGTCTGTTTGGAGACAATGCTAATCTTGATGCAAGATAGGTGCACGGTTTGCGCTGAACGTACCATAGGCTCAGAAATCATATTGGACGCACCCGATGGATCTTC
Source organism: Saccharum hybrid cultivar R570 (assembly GCA_038087645.1). Classification (NCBI taxonomy): domain Eukaryota; kingdom Viridiplantae; phylum Streptophyta; class Magnoliopsida; order Poales; family Poaceae; genus Saccharum; species Saccharum hybrid cultivar. Next base: position 387 of record JAQSUU010000835.1, on the reverse strand, counting down.
TAAGTGACATTGGTTATTTGGAATCTCATTTCAATCCATTCAGGGATAATGTTAGTGTCAGTGCAAGATAGGTGCACGGTTTGCGCCAAACGTAGATAAGAAACCATTTTGGGATGCACCCGATGGTACTTCTAGGTGACGAGGCTCAAGTGGATACTCGTTTTGGTCTGTTTAGAGATAGTGCTAACCTTGATGCAAGATAGGCGCACGGTTTGCGCCAAACGTACCATAGGCTCAGAAATCATGTTGGATGCACCCGATGGATCTCATAGGTGACATTGGTCATGTGGAATCTCGTTTCAATCCATTTGGAGACAATGGTACTGTCAGTGCAAGATAGGTGCACTGTTTGTGCCAAACGTACCATAGGTGCACTGTTTGGATGCA